>CM060355.1:37811848-39011848 GCA_030545235.1 Helianthus tuberosus
TTCGACACCAGTCATGAAAACCTAAATAAAAAATTGGTGAAACTTGAACATTTAAATTGGGAAGGCCGAAAATATTACACATAAAAAATCCAAACAAAGATCAAACATTCAAATAATCAAATATTCAAATGGTTCTGCGATTGTGCAACCGAGATTCACAAGAACCGAGAAGAATATATGAATGTGGTTGTTCTCGATGTCAGATTATTTGAATTCCCATCGCAAGTAAGCAACATATCCTCTAAATGTACAAATTTTCAAATTTGCGATGGTATGTAAGTGTATTGTGCACGTCGTATGTATGCCATGAAAAACAAATGGTCGCTCCAGAGTCCATCCCTCTTCTCTTTTAGTTTTTTTTGGGCTTTGTAAAACATATGTTAAATTTGGACTTTTGGATTAGGAGGGACCCCAACCATATAGAACTAAGATTATCTAAACCTAATGGGCTAATATTAACATTTCTTGTGTGTGTGTGGGGGGGGGGGGGGGGGGGGGGTCTTATATGTTCCGCCCATGAAATCATAAAAAATATACATAAATCTAAAATCTTGAACAAACCTTGATTAAAAGGTAATATCCTTAGTAGAGCTAAACATACTTAATTGAAGTTGTTTATCCAATCATTTGAAAAAAAAAAAAAAAAAACAATGAGGTCTGATCTCCACCAATAAAGTAGCAACAAATCACAAGTTGTGTATGGATTACCAAAATAATATTAGTAGGTCCAATCTTCGTAAACAATTAAAGTTGCATATCTCCTTGATGGATCACCGGAAGCAACAGTGGCAATGTATTATAATTCATAACCAATGAATGATCAACAAGGACGGTGCAAATCTGTTAAATTTGGCAGAAGTAAGTTTCGACAAAATATTGAACATAAGATGGAAATGATGTCTTGAATTGATTAAGGATTATGCTTGTGATATACAACATTACAATAGGAAGGTTAACGTTGTAGTTGATGCCTTGAGCCGTAAGGAAAGACAAGAGCCAATTTGAGTGAAGGCTAATCCGTTAATTGTGACTCCTGATGGCTCATGTGGATCCCCCCTTAAGAATAGATGATTGAAAGCCAAAATAAGTCTACAAACAACTGATCCAGAATAACAGTGTTTGGATTGAATCATTAGAGGATTGAATCATCAGATGTTATAATCAGTGTTTTCCAACAGTGTTTAGTAGTAGCAGATCTTAGAGGTTGTTATAGTTGTTAGATGTCATTGTCTAGGTGACGTCAGCATAGATTCCACAGTGGTTTGCTTTGTACTATAAATAGAACAGTGCATGTATTGTTCTATTCATCACTTCACACACTTGACATTTTGTACGAGCAAACTGAGTGATCTAAGGCTGAGGGAGAGTATGTATTCATGCATACGTGAATTATTGTATTTTCAAACATTTTATTTAAAGTATTCATGATGAAAGCACATCTCTCATTGTTTGTGATTTAAAGTTTACTTTCATTCCACTGCAATTATTTTCATCTTTACTATCATCTTCCATTGTTCATCTTAAACATTCATAAACAATTCAAACTCAGATCCTAACAATTGGTATCAGAGCATAGGTCAATCAAATTCGATTTAACAATCAATTTGATATAAAAGATCAGCTCAATTCATTGATATCGTTTGTTCGTAGGAAGTTGAAAAAACATAATAAAAAATTTAATCATGTTCAAAGTTGTTTAAATGAAGCTTTGTAAAGCAACCAAAATGTCTCAAAACACATAAGATCCTCATAACACTGGCATCATGTATAAGCCACCTATGCTTGTCAGATCTGAGTACAATATCTGGCAACGTAGGATGGGTCATGTACTTGCACAACAAAACACCAGATGCTGGAAATCGGTTATCTTTGGACCACATGTTCCGATGGTGCCGAGTGCAGAAGATCCCAAGGTCCAAGTACATAAGAAACCTGAAAATTACTCTGAGTAGGATTTTCAGAAAATTGAGTTAGATGCTAAAGCATTCAGTATAGTTGCTACAACACTAACCAATGATATCTATGCTGGCCTGTTACATTGTAACAGTGCAAAGGAGTTATGGGATGCACTTAAAGAGCAATTACACAGAAGAGGTCATTGAGAACAACAGAGAGGTTTTGAACCAACAATATGAAACGTTTTGTCATGTCAAAGGAGATTAACCCAACAATTTGAAAGGTTTAGTTGTCTAATTAGTGAGCTAAAACCTGTAAATGTAGAATATGCTAATTCAACTTTAAATAGTAGATTTCTTAGATCACTTCCAGAAAAGTGGGACACTATAGCCTTTGTTACTAGAAATTCAGTAGGTTTTAAGGAGATGAGTTTGACTCAGCTTCATGGTAGGCTCCTCACTTATGAGAGAGAGCTTAATGAGAAAAAGAAGCTACAAGAGTCAGGAAAAGTGGCTGATGACTACTATTTTGGTAGTACAACATTTTTTGGTCAGGAAGAATTATCTGGTAGCATTAAGGATCAGAGTTATGATCATTTCATTAACATAACCTCTGGTGGAGCATTCAACTCTGATTCTTACTCACCCAACTATGCTTTCACAGCAAATGAGGAAAACCAGATCTCTGACAACTTGTCATTTGAATTAAATGACCTTTAACATTTTGACCCCACAGATCTAGAATAAATGGACATTTTACATCAACTTGCCTTGTTGATTGTGAGAACAAGCAAGTTTTACAAAAGAACTAGCAGGAAGTTTCCAAGGTTGCATGGGAACTTAAAAGTTGGGTTGGATAAATCAAAGATTAAGTGTTATAAGTGTAATAGGCTTGGTCACTTTGCTAGGGAATGTAGGAGCCAAACCAGTGGTCCTATAATCATACACCCCAGTCCAAGACCTTAAAACACCCAAAACACTGTTCATTATTCCCAATATACCCCTGCTCCTCACATGCAAAACACTGCTCATTTTGCACACCCTGTAAACATTGTTCCTGTCCAGTATGTCCAAACCACTGTTCCTCAAATTCAATATGTTCAAGCCCCAACACCTCAGGTCCAAGTGCAACCTGCACCACAAGCTACACAAACATCTAATCAAGTAGATGCCAGTGAACAGAGCTTCTTTACACAAGGCTTTGTTGATTGGAGCAGCTTACTTGAGGATCTAACTGATGAAAATTTTGCTCTAGTTGCTATTTCTGATAAGAAACCTGATGAATTTTGTTTTATGGCTCTAAGGACAAAACCAGAAAGGCTTGAATCAGAGGAAGTGGAGTCCAAATCCGAAGTGATGAAAGAAAACGCTGAAATGGATGTTAAAGAAGACAATGTTGGTGGGGTATGTGATATACAATTATGCATAAAAAGATGTTATAAAAATTATATGATTAAAAGCAAAACTTTTTATACTAGAAGCCCTCAATAGTATAATCCCATATGACGTGAACATTCCAAAAGGCCGGAACCATCAGAGATAAATTCATCCTGATTGGAGCATGTGTAATCACGGGGACATGCAATCACTAACTAATCTCACTTATAAAAGAGTTTAGACGACATCTGAACTAGGCCAATACAACACTTACTAATCGGGGCCATGACATGATGGTAGGCAAGCACGCACCACATAAACTTTCATCGTCTTAAGATAATAGTTTTAATATATACTTGTCGTCGAAACCAATTAATAATCGAACTGATGAACAATAGCAAATAACTTCCACCAAAAAAAAAAAAAAAACTAGTTCCAGACTCACCCAAGTCGGTGTCCATCGACGAGACATTATTCCTGGTTATTGCATTGTCAGTAATTTTATCAGTAAATTGCTAATATGGATAGTTGTTTATTAAATATTCCTTTTTTTATTTTTTTTTTGGGGGGGGGGGGTTACTGTATTTTGTAACTGATCGATTGGTGATAACCGAAGAATAAGTCCATCGTTTATAAGTAGGTTGTGATACTCATTCGTGTAGCAGCAATATTGTGTCATTGTGTGAGACATTATGATGTATTTCATTGAATACAAGCTTTCCTTTTGTTCTTAAAAAATGAAATTAAAGCACACACAAATATTATTTTTTTTCTTCATGATAATATTGGATTCTTGTATACATTGTTTTGTTTTACAAGTTAAATACATTTAAAGGAATTGTAACTGCTGTCACTGATTCTTCAAGATTATGTAAAACAAATTAGTATAGTAAAAAGTTGTAAGTCGCATTTGATCATGGTGATAAAAAGGAAAAAAAATAGAAATAAAGAGAGAGCTCAATGACATCTTATTCCAATTCAGTCGGCTTTCAATCACATATTGTCAAGAAAATTAAGGTGATTCCACACGGTTATCTTTACAGAGCATGTGCTTTGAAAGTTTCTATTTTGATTGCTTAAATGTTACCTAATTAACTTTGCTTACAAGAACGTACGAAAAATCAAAAGAAAATTTCCAATCAGTAAATAGTTCCAAAAAGAATAAAATAATGGATTTGTGTTTTCAATCAGTAAATAGTTCCAAAATAATGTATTTGTATGGTAGCACTTTTAATCAATTCAAGAAGTTGGTAAATACTTTGAATTTTATTTACGATTCACTTTCCATTGTTTGTGTTGTCATGTTAAGTTTTTGAGTGTAAGGTTTTGGGTGTACCTGAACATATGAGACGTTAAAGTGACATGACATATTAACGAGCGTTGCATATCATTCTTTTCTTGTGTTAAGGGGTATTAATGAGGTTACTAGTTAAGATATTAACCATATGTTAAAGAGTAAATTAAAAAAATTGAATTTTTCCTTTCCTTTTTTAAACCAAAAATCACTAAAAAATAAGGTGAGTTAATGGGATTAGACCATTTCTTTGAGGGGAGGTGAAGTAAAATGAATGATGTGATACTTAGGTGAAGTTGAGAAAAGTTAAAGTATATCCCAGTGCCTTATATGATGTGGTAACTCAACATTGACATTATGTATTTAAAGCGTAATTAACTATTATCCTTATAAAACAAATTTTTTATCTAACTAAATTTTTAACTAGTTAATTGAATAATTTTTGAAATGGTAAAAAAAAATTACATCTTTTAAAAGATTTTATCTATGTAACGACGTTTTTTTTACGTTTTATTATGTGAAACCGATCTGAACTACCACGTAAATTTTTTATTTACGTATTGCTGTGTGAACCTGAGCCGAACTCACGACGTATTTTTTATCTACGTTTCATTGGGTGAAATCGAGACGAACTCACGACGTAATTTTTTATCTACGTTACGTTATGTGAAATGTTATATTTTCTAAAATATTTTATCTACGCCACCACATATTTTATCATCTACGTTTTGTTGGGTGAAACCGAGTCGCACTCATGATGTATTTTTTTATCTACGTTTCATTATGTGAAAGTTAGGTATTCTAAAAGATTTTATATACGCAATGACGAATTTAATATATGTGTTTCGATATGTGAAGCCGAGCCCAATCCATGATATAGTTTTTTAATCTATGTTTCATTGTGTAAAAGTAACATATTCTAAAAGATTATATTTACGTCATGATATATATATTTTTTACCAATGTTTCGTTGTGTAAAACCGAGCCGAACTCACGACGTATTTTTCTGTCTACATTTCGTTGTGTCAAAAGTTATATATATTTTGAAAGATTTTATTTGTGTCACAATGTATTTTTTTATCCATGTTTCTTTGTGTGAAACCGAGCCGAATTCATTACGTATTTTTTATCTACGTTTCGTTGTGTGAAAAGCCATATACTCTAAAAGATTTTATCAACATCACTACATATTTTTTTATCTACTTTAGTTCGTGTGTGAAACCAAGCCGAACTCACGATGTATTTTTTTATCTATGTTTCGTTGAAACGTTATATATTCGAAAAGATGTCATCTACGACACCACGTATTTTTAATCTACGTTTTGTTGTGTAAAACTGAGATGAACTCACAACGTATTTGTTATCTACGTTTCGTTGTGTAAAACTGACCGAGCCGAACTCACGCCGTAATTTTTTATCTATGTTTCGTTGTGTGAAATCGAGGTAAACTTACCATTGCAAAATATATTTAGTTAAATAATTAAGAATAGTGTAGTTAAATAATGAAAGAAAATAGAAAAAAATGTGTGTTTAAATGATAAGAGTTAATTATGTGATAAGTAATGTTTTAAAAGCCGGTTTTTAAATCAAACCGGATTAGGCTAAAAAATGGTTCAACCGGTTGAACCAGGTTGTACCGAGCGGTTCAACCGGGTTGACTAGCTAACTCTATAATCTCATAAATTACAGCATCAACTCAAAAGTTAATCCAAAAATGCATGACTACATGTTAAAAGATGATCCAAAAGTAAATCCATAATAAAAAATAATCCAAAAATAATCGAAAATCATTCAATTTTTCAACAAGCTCTTTTAAATGAAAGTGTACGATATGTTTAAGCCATTTGAGTGTTGAATACATCAAGTTCACGATCGCATAAAATATGAAATTCACTATTATCGCCATCCTCATCAACTAGAGGATAACTATTTTCGTTTCATACAATATTAAATAAGAACTTTTAGTTACGAATAATCATAATATATAAAAATTACGTAAGATAAGTAACATATATAATAAAAATAAGTAACAACCCAAACTAAAATAACTCTGAGCTGGTACCGGTATTACGTTTCAAACCGGCAAACCGGATTTTACCGCCGGTACAAACCTTATGTCGTTTCACTTATTTACCGGGGTGTTTCGTACCGGATTTATATCTGAAAACGGTAATACCGGTATAACCGGCCGGTATTTACCGCTTTTTAAAACATTGGTGATAAGTCAATTTGGTTTATCAAAAGTAGCAAGGTTGAGTACTAAGATGTAAGATTACAAAATTACACTCAGTTATCAGTTTCAGTTTGTTTTTAACTGATGTTAGCATTAATACCTAGGATGTTACAAAATAAAAAGTAATAATTTAGATTGTTACTTTAAACTCTTAATATCCAATTTGTTACTTCCCATAACCCCCAATAATCAACCGTTTAATTAACTCTATAGAGAACTAACAAGTTTTTGAGTTATAATGATAATAAACAATGATAAAGCAAATAATTGTTTAGTTTGAAAGATTAGAGTGATATTAGTTTCTTCGGTGTTACATTATACCACCAATGAGGCAATGAACAAAAAGCTTGGCCTTAAAATAATCCGTTAAAGTTTACAAGTTATTAACACTACTAGAAAACTAGGCAACTGCGACCAAAATTTCCGACCTACATAAAGTGGTCGCAAAAATAGCGACCGGTTTGCGATCAAAATCAAAATAGATTGATTGTAAGTGTATTTCGTTATTAACACATGTGTATAATGTACAAAATTATATCGTACACATGTGTACACCGTACAAATATACCTGTTCTTCTACATAGATTGATTGTAAGTGTATTTCGTTATTGCACTAACATTACGTTATTGTACATAAATTTAATATTATTATTAAACCAAAAATACCACATACCTAGAAAGCAAGGCACATAATAGGCATAACATATCACTTCTCAATTCATCTTATAATATACATACACTGGTATACCCAAATTTGGGCAAAGAGTACACTTGTGTACTTTGAAAATATAATCATATATAACTAAGCACATAGACGATATCAAAAGATCTTATAAACAAAAAACTAGCTATTTACGGGATTTACTCTTTTATTATTGGAAATAATCTTCTTTCCGGGTTTAAATAAGCAAAATAATATAATTACACTTTTACCCTTTTAATTTTAATAAAACAATAAAATCTAACCTATTAATTACAATCATGCAACCCCTTTAAAATATCAAGATCATATTAATCAACGGTCAAGATTTGTTCACGCAGTTCACTCTTGGGAGGTTGTTCACGCTGGAACCTTACCATATATATATATATATAGAGAGAGAGAGAGAGATAGAGAGAGAGAGGTCAGTTAACGTACAATAGGGCTTATCGTACGATACGTACGCGATCATCTCAGCCGTACGATCTGGTGCAAATTCAATCTTCCACATGCGATTTTGTCCATCTACACACCCCATGCCATTTTTCACATTACCCCATGCTAGCCATTTTTTCACATGCGATATTCATTCTTCCACATGCGATTTTGTCCATCTACACACCCCATGCCATTTTTCACATTACACCACGGTAGCCATTTTTTCACATGCTATTTCATTTGCATGAGATTTCAAAACATGCGATTTCATTGCATTTTCAAGCCATGCGATTTCATTTGCCTTTTTATAACATGCGAAGATTGAATTCGCATTAGATCGTACGACTGGGATGATCGCGTACGTATCGTATCGTACGATAAGCCCTATTGTACGTTACACTTTATATATATATATATATATAGTTGAGTTCATTTCAGAACTCTAAATAACTACAGAACTTTTAGAACTCCTAATAAACAATCATTTTATATATAAGTTTTTGTATTTAGGATCTTTTTATCATCTATTATATGTATTTCTTTGATTACATACATGTTAAAAGTAGTTTACATATGTTTAATTGCCAAATATATATACGTCATAACTAATTACATATATGTAAAAAAAGTAGTTTACATATGTGTAATTATAAAATTACATATAAAAAATGATAAATTACTCGTAACATGTATGTAATCGTAAAAATACACATAATAAATGATAAAATTATCATAAACATAAAAATATATAAATAAAAAGATTGTTTATTAGGAGTTCTGCGAGTTCTGTAAATATTTATGGTTCTGAAATGATTCTGGCCCTATATATACATACATACATACATACATACATACATACATACATACATACATACATACATACATACATACATACATGGTTAGGTTCATTTCAGAACTCTAAATAATTGCAGAACATTCAGAACTCTTAATAAACAACATTTTTGTTTAGTTTTTTTTTTAATTTTTAGAGCACTTTTATCATTTTTCTATATATTTTTATGATTACATACATGTTAAAAGTTGTTTATCATTTTTTGGTATGTAATTTTATGATTACATATATGTAAACTAGTTTTTTTACATATATGTAATTAGTTGTTACACATATACACAATTTGATTATTATACATATGTAAACTACTCTTAACATGTATGTAATCATAAAAATACATATGATAAATGATAAAAGTACCCAAAATACAGAAATTTATATATAAAATAATTGTTTATTAGAAATTCTGAAATTCTGAAAGTTCTGTAATTTATATATAATAATAAGTGTAGAAAAATATTTTGAATTTGAATTGATTTTGACAAAGTTCTTGCGGTTTTTTCATTTGTTCTCACGGTTCTCACAATATTTAGCGTTATCATTTAAACCTTCCCCTATATATATATATATATATATATATATATATATATATATATATATATATATATATATATATATCATGACAAGGTTTTACATAAAATTATATTTTTTAAAACTGCTCCACACATACACACTCTCCAATTCAACAATAATACCTAAAATGTATACACACATACACCACGATAAGGTTTGAATCCTCACAACTTGAAAGGGATTCATCAATGCAATTAGACAAAAACCTCTTAGACAAAAAAAAATTATATGACATTAAAGCGAAACATAATATTTGTTTTGCTACATCACCTAATCCTACGTATGCTTTCAATTAAGAATACAATTATGAAATTCGTTTTTATATAACCAAGAAGGAGAGTTTACTTAAATGAGCTATGTTTGTGTCAACTTGACATGTAATCTTTATATATTTATTATTTTTTTAAATGTGTCTTTTTTTGTTTTACATATTTGTGGGTTGACCTGAAATTTACGAGGTTTGAGCCCAATGCATATGTCAGTTTTAAATAGCGTATTGGTTATATGTCTCAAACAACTTTTGAATTCATTTTGTGTTTGAATTCATGTCCAAATTTTAGGTTAGTATCGGGTTAGATCCATCAACCAACAAACACGGTATTAAACAGCACTAAATTCTCATTTTAAATTTTATAGTTACAATTATTTAAAGAGTAAAATGCACGGATAGTCCCTGTGGTTTGGTAAAATTTCACCCTTAGTCCCCAACTTTTAGAAATTACACCGGTGCTCCCTGTGGTTTGCTCATTTGTTACTCGGATAGTCCCTGGAGTTGATGTAGGTTAGTTTTCTTAGTTAAGTCTATGTGAAATGACAAAATTACCCTTGTCATTAAAAAACAATATATTAAAAATTAAAACACACCACCCCCACCCTAACCCTTCTTCCCCTGTGCAGTTCACCCTACCAGCACCGCAACCTTCCTCCAATGTCACCTCCACTTCTGGCCGTTCAATTCGAGGCGGAAGTTGTTAGAACTTGTGCTAAATGGTTACTCTGATGATCAAGAATTGATTGTGTTGAATGATTTAAGCGATAACCATGCTGAAGAACAAAAGGCTTCCCCAATTTTCATTGGTTAGTCCTTTTTCTATCGGCTCCCCGTCAATCATGGTCCCTCGAAGCTCCACACCATTGATTACTCCCGGAGGCCGCCATCACCGCCCCACCACCACCGCCTACCTCCCGATGCTGCAATCCGGTCAATGGCGTCACCATTATATAGCACAAATTCGACCTAAAGTTCACAATCAATAGATGTGTTTGATGTAATCTGATTCAGATTTAACAAACCCTAGATATGTGTACAGCATCATCTACTTTAAAGGTGAGATTGATTGTGGTGGTGATTGTGGAGGGTGATGGTGGATAGAGGTTGAAGACGAGTGGGGTTCTATTTTATTTTTTGTTTTTTTATCATTGAGGGTAAATTTGTCATTTCATGTCCACTTAACTTAAATTAACTGAGAAAACTAACCTCCATCAACTCCAAGGACTATCCGAGTAACAAATGAGCAAACCACAGGGAGCACCGGTGTAATTTCCAAAAGTTGGGGACTAAGGGTGAAATTTTACCAAACCACAGGGACTATCCGTGCATTTTACTCTTATTTAAATAAATAACACAATAAAAGTTTCAGCGTCTATTGCTGTATAAAAATAATTGAATATTTCAACAATAGTTCCTGCTAATTTTCTCAAATATACACGTGATAATATTATATTTTTCGATTACAACATTCTAGATTAGTATTAACAATTTTTTAAGCATAAAATGCAAATACATAGATATTTAATTTACGTGTTTCGCCATCAATATTAAATAAGTTCTAAACATAATTTATAAATACATAGGTTATATAATGAAGCTTACTGATAAAAAAAATATAATGAATGAATTTTTCTGAAAAAAAGAGTAAATTGCTAAAATCGTCACTGAGATTTAGGTCTGTTTGGCACTTTCATCCAAAGTGACTTTTTTGTGCCTCACATTTGCCATTTTTTGTCATTTTGATCCAAACCACTAAGTTAGTTTAATTTTTCTGTTATGCTGAAAGATATTTTGATGAAACTGACAAATATAAAACCATAGGGACGATTTTGGCAATTTTACTCATACTCTTTTTAATTTCTTTTATTTAATTAATTGTGTCACATATATAATAAAAAGAATATACATACAATTTTTATATAAAAATAATAGTTTTGTCACATAATTTTTATAAATTTTCATCCAACCACTAACTCAGTTAATTTTTCTATTAAGGCGAATGATGTTTTAAATTTTATAAATTGAGACATAAATTAATTTCTAATTTTTTATATAGATCAGTTTTATAAAAATAAAATCTACTTAAACCTCTAAATTTTATAAAACTAAAATGCTGGTGACCTTATAGAAAAATGTCAAATAAACAAATCTTATCATATGTACCAAGTTTGTAATTCATTTTCTATTGTTTTAAATTCACTCCTAACGAAAAACAGAAGGTAGTGCCCCCTTCCCTTATCAAACAACGTATTGTTAGCAAACCTTATAATTACCCACCATATAATAAGTATATTGTAATGAACCAAAAGTTTTTTTACTCAAACCACTCAGAATAAATATTAGTTAGTTACCCTCATAATCTTAATTAAATAAATATTTATTTCTGCCAACATATTTCCTAGGTGCTCAACACATTTAAAAAATATGTAACGTTTTACAATTTTTTTCTATCTCTACAATTGATTAAATACTAAAAGTTGTAATCGATTGTTATGTGTTACACACCAATTATATTTATTTTATATATCGTTTTCTCTTTATAAAACCGATCTATATAAAAATCTGGAAATTAATTTATGTCTTAATTTATAAAATTTAAAACATCATTCACCTTAACAGAAAAAATAAACTGAGTTAGTGGTTTGGATGAAAATTTATAAAAATAATATGACAAAACTATTATTTTTTTTAATAAAAAATGCATGTATATTCTACTATATATATGTGTGTGCGTGACAAAATTCATTAAATAAAAGAAGGGGTAACTTCGTAGAAATGTAACCAACTTTGACAAGTGTTCCAATTAACTCATTGAAACTTTTTTTGTCTCTATAAAATAACTCAAGTTTCATTTGATGTTCTAATACTATGTAATTATCAGGTTACCAGGTTAGTAATGATGATGTGTCAGGTTTTATTATCCTAATTTTTAATATGATATGACATGGATTTTTCTTTAAAAAATTGAAAAATCATTTTTTATTCTAAAATTAATAAAACATATACTGTTACGATATTGCTTTTTTTTTGTTACGATAAAATTCATGTCGCCTAGGGTTTTGGGAGGATATTGCTTTTTTTTTATGAATATAAAATAAAAAAAATTGTGTTAATTATGAATAAGAAAAGCAATATTCATGCCGTACGTCTTGCAAAATAACCTGATCATCAAAGGTTATAATATGTTTTTATTTTATAATTCCACCTAATATAAATAATATCCACATAAGCATTAAAAAGAAAATAAAAAATAAAAGAAAAACATGGTAACCTGATGACCTGGTAATTACACAGTATTGGAACACAAAATTAAAGTCTAGTGACTTTAGAGAGACAAAAAAAGTTTGGATGACTTAATTGAGACACTTGACAAACTTAATTACATTTTAGTGGCATTTTCCCAGGTAAACTAACTTAGTGGTTTGGATGAAAATGACAAAAAATGCTAAAGGTGAAGGGCTGTTTGACACAAAAAAGTCATTTTGATGAAACTGGCTAATAGACTTAAACCTCACAGACGATTTTGGCAATTTACTCAAAAAAAAAATGTTTATATGTTATTCCAGATAATCCGTTTTCACAAATTAAATATTAGTGAAATTTGTTTCAATCTCATAGTCCTTCATCATTAACGTAGATCACGAGTGTGTTTTCCACAAAGAGATAATATTTGTCGTATTTGATTATATGTTTTGAAAAACCTGAATATTTGATGTTGATTTTTTCGGTCATAATTCATTTGGAACTGAAAGGCAATTTTTCGACAATGATATATGTTCCAAGTACTTGAGCAACATTTTCCTTATGCAGATATAACTAAAGGGTTTATAATGTTGAAAGGGCACCTCCAATGGGAGTACGTGACACCCATCCTAAATTTTGTACCAAACATGAATTGGTCCGCGCAGCGACGAACTCGTCATGCCAAGTGTGTGGGGACCACACAGAAACATTAATTTTTAAATATATTTTTTATATAAAACTAAAGTGTAAGGTAGAAGTTCGTGTAGGTTTGAAGTGAGAAAAAAATAAGGCTTTTGGATGTTCGTTTGAAATCTGATGTGACATATTAAGGTGATGATTTATTTTCGATCTGAAACTTTAACCTCTGAAAATGCTTTAACTACATATGATCTTGTTGATCAGAAGAAGTTAACTAAAATCATTTACGTGTTTATAAATAGTTGCAAATATTATATCTGAGGTGGTCGAAGCTAAAAGTATTTTGGTGTATCCACACTTCAAACAATGCCTACCAAAACAAGAAGAAACTTCTCGCCACTTGTTGGAAACAAAGAACTTATTTACCTTTATATGTTAAAAGAGGGTCTATAATATTAAGATAGGTCTGATTTTCATGTCCATCATTTTAGCACGCCACGTCTTTCTAAACCTCTATCTTAAAAAAACTATTTATTTCTTTCAACGATAAATCAATCCGAATCTCCACTTCACCATTCACCTCATCACCTACTTTTCCTCTTTATATCTAATTCAATTATTTCATAATATAATATTTTAATATTTCACTCATAATTAAATCATTTTAAATAAAATAAATTAAAAATTGGATGATAAAAAACACAAAATAAAAAAAACAAAGCAACTATTAAAATTACATAAAATACTTGCAACATTTAAATCAAACATCGTTGAACATGATACCCGAGTAAAGTTTCCATAAACGTGTGTATCCTTCCACTTGACCCCTATTTATTTCTTTGTGCTTTCCCTTTCTTTTTCGTCTAGTAGACTTAATAAAACGTGTTATCTATTATAGCTAAAAGACAACTATAAGTACATATAAATGATGTTTAACAAACTTAATAAAAGATGTCTAACAAACTTAATAAAATTCATCAGTTACATATGATTATTTCTATTCTCTTATTCAAAAAAGAGAGTATCCACCCATTGACAATGTAAACTGTTATAAACATAAGTACATATAAAAGATGTCTAACAAACTTAATAAAATTCGAATACCACTTAAGTTTTAACAAACATTAACTAAGAACATACGATCACCTGCCTAAACAACACACATCAAACCTCAGTCAAGAATTTGTTACGCAGCAACATGTCCTTTGCTACATGTTGTGATCTGGTTAAATATGCTACTGGAGACAATGTATCAGCTGCTGATCCAACAATCTCCCTATACAACAGATGATACGAAAACCATTCTTTATTACTGATTTTTATTTCTCATCAACATCTCCCTGATTTGTCCTTTGAATTGTAGTTCAAAGTCCAGGGAGAACATGTCTTCTTCATCATCCCTTTCAAGTTGAAGGTCCAACAAATCTTGGAGAGCGTATGCATTCAGATTATATGCACTATCCATTTTAATCTCTTCAACACTACCATCTGATCTGATCAAAATCAATACTTGGGTTTTTGAGCATGACTTCCACTTTACTATTTTTGGATCAGTTGGTTTTCTTGGACAAAGAGTTATTGAAGATGAGTTTGGTGATTGTGGTCTGCTAACTAAATTTGCAATTGGTTCAGACAAATCAGATGATGAGAGAAGGTTTTTCGGAGTATCGATTTTTAGAGACAGAGCAGCAGTTGTAGGATAGACTGGGTTTAAAGAACATTTGAATCTTCAGCTCTAAGTTCTTCCAGCTTTTTGTAGGTATCAACTATCTTCAGTTTAGACCATCTGGCAATGGATCTAGCTAGACCATAACCAGCAGCCACAAGCTCTGCTCTCATTCTTTTAAACTTCAATGCCTCATCTGAATCCACTGTTTTGACTTTCTTCCAATTAGGTGGAGTTGGCTTTACCAGAGGATCATTATGCATTTTTGTGATTCTATCGATCTCTTCTCTAAGAGCATCTGCTGACCTGTTTTTGAATTGATCTTCAGTCCTAAATGCCCTTCCACTAGTACCACTTCCAGTGTTGTTGCTACTGCTACTAGAATTCCCAAAACTGTCATTGTTCCCTGGGTTGTTGGCGTCTTGACTTAACATCGGCCATTCCTTGTTGAAGCCACCATCATTTCCATACCGAAAGTCATGATTTGCGATTACCTTGCTGTCATCGTGACTATTGCTTCTAATGTTGTGACACCTGTGCCTTCACGGCCATCAAAAAAATACCGAACCAATGAAATATTGTATTTCATACTTGGGATTTGTATAAATATGTGTATCATTAGCACATATCAATTCTTGTTCGATTCCAAACTCTAAATCGCTTTCTGGAAGGTTATACGCGCACCGATGCGTAAATATAACCAGTTTAATGCAACGAACACTACGGAATAGTGAAATAGGCTTAACATACCTTAAATAACCTTTACATAACTTAGAAATAAGTTTCGAAGGCTTTGGTATGGCAAAATCAAGTTAAATCGCTTACAGGGACTAAAGTTGACAAACTGCGAAAGTATGCCAATTTGAACTATAACAAACATCCCGGAACGTGGCCATAAGTTAAACATACCATAAATATCCTTTACATAGCTTAGAAATAGGCTTTGAGGGGTTCGGTGTGCTAAAATAAACTTTTGGGTCATTCAGGGACTAAAAGCGTCAAAAAGTGCACAAGTTTGCATTTTCGCGCATAACTTACGTTCTGAATACATCCGGACATCCAAAAATTTATGTAAGCACTAAAACATTTTATTTTAGTGTTTGGCATAAGAAAAATCCATTCGTCGCGCAATTTGGATCGTTTTTCGCGCTTATGCGCATTCCGTCGTAATTAAGCAAACATCGCGATCGTACGACCAAACGAACTGACATCCGACATATTTTTGAGCATGTTTCATGTCCACAATGTTTAGGCATCATTTTAGGGCCTTAAAGTTGGCTTTACGGGCCTTAGAAGTGTCAGGAATGGCCTTAAAACATAACAGGGACCAAAACTGTCATTTTGGAAACTTGTTTTCTGATCAGAAGCTCCAGGCGGCCCGCCTGAGTTTTGGTGTATCCTGAAGCGGGCCGCATCAGCCTCCTAGATCAGATAAGATCGCTTAATCAGCAGATTCCAGCTGTTTAATCCACAACCACACATTCTCAATTGCCCTTTCAGCTGATTATGGGCCATTTTTAGTCACCATGACTTTCCAACAAGTGTACACATGAGATTCAATCACGTTATTCAAGAAACGATCTTAACGGTTCGGGAAATACTATAAATACCCCACCCCCATTTGCTTCAAACTCACTAGAATCTGATCTAAAAGACTCTAAGTTGGAACCATTGTTTCATACCTGAGTTATTTGGATCTAGATTAGCATTCGGGGACCCTTCGTAAGTATTCTTTCGTTCTTTTATTTCTTTTCGAGTCCGAAAGTCAAACTTTGTTTGACTTTCTGCGTTGACCAGTTTTTGGTCAATGCGAAGTTCGTTTGAACTTCGCAACGTGATTGTAATCACGATGGTTATAGTCCCTTGGGACTATGCCTACTGATTACCACGTTGTCTAGGGTCGTAAGGTAAGCGATCTAAACAATCGCTTATACTTTCGAACCCGACCCATTTGGTCGATCATTAGGATCCGACCAAACACATTAGGTGACCATAGTATATAGGGAATAACCTCCCGAGGTTATACCTTATGGTCGCTTCGTTTGAATAGTTGTATGATAGGTAGTTTATATGCCTTAGGTAAATTACCAGAATACCCTTTTCATGTATAATTGGTAATTAAGCATATGTAACCTAAACTTTTGTCACATAACTGATTATGTAACATGTTTAGGCATATAACACTTGTCATAGGACTAGTTAGGCGATCCGAACGCGTTTCACGTGAACGACGCGTTAAAGTAGCATAAGCTACCTAAACGGGTCGTAATGGGTCGTAAGCACTTATGTTAGGTTTCATTTAGTATGTAGGCTTTGTTAAACCATATGACACGAGTCTCTATACTCGTTTGGTTTACAAACCCTCATTCTATCCGATCCTCCGATCTAGGTCCGGTTTATTAACATAGTTACCTATATTTAGGTGCCGTTTGATATCCGTGATCTCTAGCATTGTTTGGTTGTTACTCAAGGACTACTAAGCAATCTCAAGTGAGTACATAGACCCCTCTTTTACTGTTTTTCTAAACTGTTTTGGGGTGAAACACATGTGCCTACTTGTTACTTTCATGCTTTCCTGTTTTCACATCATATACTTCCTATGTTCATTAGTACATTATAGTACATGATTTCATTACATTTTATGCTATGTATGTCCATTGTGTGCATACTTAGTACATGGTTCTACATTACATTTCTGCTATGTATGTTAACTGATAGCATGCTAGCACATTGATTTACATGACTTTTCTGCTTTGTATGTTAACTTAGCATACTTAGTACATTTCTTATTCATCATATGCTTACATTTTGGTATGACATTTGGTTTGTTTAAACTATACTATACATTCATTAACACCGATCATGCCGCTCGGTAGTAGGTAGTGGTACCATAGGACTTGACAAATCCCATTCCTGAAATCTCGGGTTTGTTTGGATGGAAGGAATAACCGAATCCGAATACATATTTTGATAACCTTTACTAAAAGGGTTATCCGACTGTCGCAAGGCTTGGATGTATGAATTTTCACAATACCGCATAAATGTCTATATCAGTATAGCATACATTTACTACACAAAACATACTTTGATTTAAACCAAGTTTTACTTCAATACTTTGTTTTGTGCATTTCACCCATGGTTTAGTTGATGCATTGCACTAGCCATACATATCATTTTGGTTATACGTTGCATGATTTACATTTGACACATAAACATTTTCGACATTGGTTATACATTACATGATTTACATTTGACACATAAACATTTTTCAACATTGGTTATACGTTGCATGATTTACATCTTGACATAAACATTTTGGTATATTATTCAATACATTTGACAATTGGTTTAAACATAGACATCTTACATTGTTGGTTTGGTTTGAGTAAGTAATTTAAGTAACGAGGCGTGTGTAATATGATACAAGCATGGTGGATACGCCGCTGGTACTTCCTATATATAAGTGATTGTATGGTATTACATATCGTGACGTTATTTGAATCATTTCAATTTGGACATATAACATTTTATACAAATAACATACTTTTCACAATACATTGTTTTACAAACAACTTATCTTATACAAACTCATTTTTTTACATGGTTATTCATTTAACCTCACATTTATTTATACATATCATCTGATCTTATCGTTTTTCAAATGATTTACAAGACAAAGCAAATTACAAGGTTCATGACTAAACATTTTCTCAAACATAAGTCATGAATCCTATTTTCTCAAAACCTATGTATCTCACAGGCATTTTTATGCTGACGTACCTATTTTCACATGTGTTTTCAGGAGATGATGCATAGGACTTATCAAGACATACTTAGGCGGACCTGTGCCTTAGTGACTTAAAACGAGACAAGAACTAGTTAATTTTTGTTATGTACTCTTTGTTTCTTGTTTAAAACAATGTAAACTTTCATGTTTGATTAATAAAACGAAACTTTAATTTCCATGGTTGTGAAACATTAATTCTGTTACAACACTCCCCGACGTTTCCGCCACGTTTTGTATGTTCTACGTGGTCGGGGTGTGACAAATGTCGTTGCTCGAAACGGAGTCCTACGATCTTTCACCAACAGGGTCCATCTAGTCACATTTCTGCGTCTCGTCCTAAGGTGCTGTTCACTGTGCTGGTAGTCACACATTCCACACTATAATCTGTTGTCATCACTTATGTCCCGATGGATTCGTAAGAGTTGACTCCCATAAGTCGCTGACTAGAGTTAAAGATTCAATTGGGGTCTAATTGCTGATGTTCGTTGCTGGTAATCAGGGTCGTCCAAATACTGAAGTCGGTAAGGTACTACACTCGTCCTCCTATTCATCGATCTAGCAAGTCGATTGAGCAATACACGGTATGTTGCGAGAGTGTTGCAGAGGTGATAGCACTTATGGAATCTAAGGCGTCAACACACAGAGTTCCAACCAATGAAAAGAAGTGGAAAGGTATCGACCAATCATTCGACGCTGCAACATCCAACTCAGGGATGTTCGTACAAGCACCTAACATTCTACACGTTTCGCTAGGCGTTCAGATTTGTGTTCAGGTAATACTCGATAGCATCGAGATTCGTAAGGATTCAAAGTGGAGTGAAAAGATCACGTTCAAGTAAGAGATAATTACTGCTATGACTCTTATAGACTGTTGTGTTTCACATTGATCAAATAACAGAACGGAAACCCTTTTTCACTTGTTAGGCCTCACTGGGACTCGCATGCACCCCACATTATTATTATGTGTGCACCCACAATAATATTGCGATTTGCATGCTCATCTCAGTTCCTCCTAACTCATGTCAAATGGTTCCTCAAACTCGAATGCCAAACAGAGGTTATCAACACGACAAGACCATAGGAATCTAAGGACTACAACATACTAACAACGCATCATAGTGTAAACAAGCAATTCATGCAGTATGCTATCGTGACGAGTGTGTGTCCATATGCTACATCATAAACAAGTGTTCACTAGTCATACAGTGTAGTGAGTAAACGAGAGACGAACCTTGCTATCTGAAGCTGAGTGTCATGGTCGTATTCTTGTTTTCTGAACTGTTCGGTTATAGTCCTGGTTTTATAAAAACGTTTTAAAACCAAGTTCACTATAACCAGTGGCTCTGATACCAAACTGTCACACCCCCAAAATACCACCTAGGGAATGTCCCTGTTAGGCATGTGACATACCAATAACGAGCCACTAATTACATTGAACGCGTACAAGTTTCAAAATAAAATCCTTAATTATTAATGTAAAATACCATCAACGAGTTTAAATGAAAACCAACATGTCCAGCGGAAGCAAATAGTAAACCAATGTTAAACTGTTTCAAAAATCAATGTATGATATCAATAGTTCAATCACATGAATCCCTCCAATCGACCCATGACCACTCTAGCTACTCCAGACAGCAAGTTCCAATCCAAGACATCTAACGACCTACAAGCATGCAGACAAGTGTGTCAGACGACGCTGGTGAGTTCAAAGTTTTGTTAACGCGTTTAGTTACCAGGTATGTATATAAAACAGTTCAACAGTTCAATAGTTCAATAATTTGATTTGATGTTGTTATTAACTCGATTACCGCATATGGCTACAAGATGTATTTGCCCAACCCCAATGTCTCTATCAAAACATTGGTTATGCTTTAAGGAAATTAGTTCACGCCCGTCCTCCCCGGTACGGTGTGAGGGTGCCAAACCTAATAGCGCTATCAACTAATAACCTCGTTGCCTCCCCGGCAACTATCGGTAGATGTAAGGGGTCTTATGTGATAGACAATGAGTGTAATAACAAACATCCCATTAACCTGACGTTCCTCCCCGTAACGTTACCCGATATCCCTCCCCGGGATGCATGCTTGGAAAAAGAGCAGTGAACTTACCTTTGGTTTGCTCGGTAAGACTTAGTTACTTGTTTCTCAAAGGATTACACACGCCCTATCATGGTTACCATCCATATTCAGTTTTGAGTGCATATGATCCACATATTTCATGTACAATTAATTCACGTATTCATTGTTCACATAAGACACATTTATTGTACGTGTAATACACACATGTAATTCGAGTCATGATAGTTAATCCATTCACATAGTGCCATTGAATAATCACTTAACATATAGTAGTTCAAACATACTATATACATACATACATAACTTACTGGCATATATTTCAAGTCCAATTATTAATCATGTGCGGCCCCATGTCTTAAATAGGCCCGTTCAAATTATAGCCGAGGGTGCGGCCCAGTTGTCCCAATGCCCGGCCCGCACCAGCTACTCTACTAGCGTGGCCCAGCTGCCATACAAAGCCCAATCCCGAAATAAGTAATATTGTTCTAACTTTCTTAGCCTAATCCAACCATATGTACAATTCTTTTGTTATGTGGCCCAATTATACGTACAACCCAAGTCGCTAATCAAATTTGTGTGTGTGCTCAACAGTTATGTGCAACCCAAATTTAATAAACCAATACTTTTACCCACCATTTAATCTTAACAGCCCCATTTATTTACCTAAACCCGATTGACATGTGGTCCATCTTTAAATGTTCCAGTTTTATGCGTGTGGCCCAGCTTTTGTGCCAGGCCCATGTGAATTAATTCATTGTTAGTGGGTGGCCCAATCTATGCTTGTGTGTACATCTTAACAGGAGGCGGCCCACTATTACCCGTTCCCAAATAATCACAACATGTAACACATAATCAACAGCCACAAGTTGTATGTTAATCCCATATCCTAGTTTATTAAATCAAGTCATAAACGTGGATCTAGTGATTCAATCATCATTTATATTAGATCAATCAACAACAATTACTTCAACTTCTTGATCTCGTTTAACAGTTTATTGATCCTATAAGAAATATACATACTCAAACAATCTTTATCACCTAATGTTATATACGTGTTCTATGTCGTCCGTAATCGCTAACATATGTAATCAACACAAACTATTAGCACGTCATCTAAGACCCTAGATCATCGATCCATAACACAACCACATCATTACCATAATCATTAATCATTCAATATCACATAACATCCCAACTGATTCAATCATACGGTCGTTTAAACTCATGAGATCAATATCATCAGTCATGTTTTTATAGCACATACAGAACCACTTTTGTTAATCAAAATCACATATCAATACCATCTAATCATTCACTATTACACAAATATGAAAATCAATAGGTGAGAACCACTAACCAGAAACCTGATTGATTAAGATGTTATCTCGAACAGGGGGGGTCTGCCGCACGTACGTAGGGGATAGTAGGGTTTGTTATGTGATTTAGATATTAATAAGAAACTTACGTACATGTGCAACAATTGAGTTTATAATGGTAACAATTAAACCAAATGGGCCGATCAATCTGTTTACCTCGGCTATTCATTGGGCCAAGTTAATCAACACAACCAAAGAACATATTTTGGGCTCAGGAGATCCCTTTTGGGCCGATATGGTGCTACTTGTAAGGTATAGTTATAAAAACCCAAAATATACGCGGCCCAACAAATTCCACCAGGTTATGTAATCGAGTTATCAAGCGTTTATGTTTAACGGTGTTAGGGTCGCAAGATTACATGTCACTAACCTTGAAAGTTCGGGTTGTCACAAAGCGAGTTTTGCCTGAACAGTTAACGATAGTATAAACGATGAGCGGCCCACAAAACGGTATAGGTGTACCAAGGATCGGATGGCCATTTGATTGGATTGACACCTTGTTTGGTGAGGATGTGTTTGTGTATTATGGTTTGTACTTTGAAGTTTTCGTTGAAGCAATTTGAAAATAGAGAAGTATCTCTACCTTTCAGGTCGGTCGTTCGATCGGACAATAATCCGATTGGCGAGTCTTCTCAGTTGAGAACAAGTTCATAGTAGGACGGTCACTCGATCGGATGGCTATCCGATCAGGTGGCAATCAGTACTCATTGAACATGTTTGAAAATTGTTTAAGTACCAAAGTCCTACACGTCACACGATCGGACGGTCGCTCATTCGGATGGCAATCCGTTCAACGTTCAGCTCTTTGAAAAGTTTGAATAAAAAGTTTAAGTATGGAACCAAGTGTAACCCGATCGGATGGCTGGTCGATCGGGTGGCAGTCCGATCGGACGACAATCCGTTCCGATGGCCTGATCGTCCTAACACTTGTTTCTGTTTGAAGTTTTGTTGTTTTGAACGAGACGTTTTGATGCCTTGCTTGAACAACAGAACCCTTATCCCGGCCCTAGTGATCCGACCGAACAGAAATCACCCTGGTCCGACCGGTTCACGGTTCGAGTCGGTAGTTTATGTTCAAACCCAAAATCAATACCCCTCGGATAGAATTCAGATCTGGAACTAACACATCACTAAGAATGAGTAGGAGATTAGAACGAGCTACGATTCTATCGGTTTTGAGTGCATTGAATGTAAAAGAGTTGAAAGAAAGCTAGAAAACCATCTTTCAATCCTTTTCACCATGATTATGTTCAGATCTATGCAAGATCTTTGTTTATTCATGTTGAAATCGTTCAGATCTAAGTTGTTCTTGGTGGATTGAAGCCAAAACATGAAGTTCATAAGAACACCATGATGACATCATCCTAGAACACCTCAAATCCACTGATTTCACGGTTAAAAGTCAAGATTCAAAAGATCGAAAGGTGTAGGAGTGCGTGTAGATCAAGAAAGTACAAGATTTAGGTTGGAAATTTACAAGAATCGAGAGAAATCGAGAGAAATAGAGCTTGAGTGCGGCTAGGTCGAGTATAGAGCTGTCACATCAAGTGATGTGACATGTGGGGTATTTATAGGGTTTCCTAAAAAGGAAAGTGAGGGGAAAGGCTGGTCGATCGGGTGACAACTCGATCGGATGGCAACCCGATCGGATGGCAATCCGATCGGATGGCCACTCGGTCGGTTGGCCACTCGACCCATGAGTCCGGCGCGATGAGTTTTGTCGTTTCGATTCGCGTGTTAAGCTTTGCGATGCAACTCGAGCGAGCGATGCGATAGAATTTCCCCTTAGATTACTTTTAATCCCAACTACTATATCTAACATACAATCACTATAATTGACTTGCGTTTAGCGTTTTGATTCGATTGTGATAGATTGCGATTTCGATTAACACCTCAACATAATCATAACATGTACCAGTAACACATAATTAGCGCACACACTTAAAACAATATCCAGAATACATAATTCGAGTTGCGATAGCGATAGCGATTAGCGATAAATCGATTAAACATGCGATTAATAGCGATTAAACCTCGATTATTAACAAGTACTCCACATAATACAACTAATGTGATAACATAAATAGATTATCTATATATCAAAGAAGTCAAAACAGGAGTTGAGAAAAGAGTGACAGATTGCAATTAGCATTCTTTTCTTCCTTTGACTTCAATCTTGACTTTGACTTTGACTTCCGAAACACGGGGTGTTACATCAGGCTTCGCTACCCTGACCTATTGTTTGTGACTTGTTCTAAATTGCTTCTTATCTTTGTCTGCTTCTGTGTTTAACTGATCTGCTGCTATTATTGTTCCTGTGCTTATCTGTGTTTATCTGATTTTTTTGTGATTTCTTGCTATAATGCCTGGCACAGATGATCAAGTTGAATCCTCTGTCACTTTGGCTAGTAAATTAGATGCAAGTGATCCGTTATATCTGCTTGCCAGTGATTCTAGTAGTCTCACTATTGTCAATATTAAACTGAAAGGAACTGAAAATTATGTGGTTTGGTCAAATGCTATGAAACTTGCTTTAACTGCTAAGAATAAGTTAGGGTTTATTAATGGTACTTGTACCAAATCAACTAAAGATGATGTTCTGGCAAGTCAATGGGATAGATGTAATTCTGTTGTTTTAACTTGGACCCTCAATTCTGTTTCTGAAGAACTATATGTTGGTCAAGTTTATTCTAGGCTTGCTAGTGAAGTCTGGAGTGACTTAAAAGACACTTATGACAGGGTTGATGGGTCGGTTGTGTTTGGGTTATACCAAAAGATTAATTTTGTTAGTCAAAATGGGGCTAGTGTTTCCGAATACTATCATAAACTTAACACTATGTGGAAACAATTTGATGCCATGGTTCAGCTGCCTTCTTGTACTTGTGATGCTTCCACTAAATACAATGAATTCAGTCAACTGATTAAACTTATGCAATTCTTGATGGTATTAGATGACATTTATCAACCTGTTAGAACAAACCTGTTAACCAGGGATCCGTTACCTACTGTTAAAACTGTTTTTTCCATCATTTCTAGAGAAGAATCACACAGAGATTCAAATAAATCCTCAAAGATTCCCAATGTTGGTTTTATTGCAAAAGCAACACAATATAATGATAATAAAAAACGTTTTAACAAAGGTCCTAATCCAAACCTAAAATGTACCCACTGCAATAAGGTTGGTCATGTGATTGAAAAATGCTTTGAACTTCATGGTTATCCATCAAATTACAAAAATAAATCAAAACAGTTCTCAATGGTCAAAACCAAATGTGTCTGCAAATAATTCTGTTGCTAATACTATGAATGATCAATCTGCTAGTACATCTTTGAATGCTTTAACTGCTGATCAATTTTCCAAGCTGTTAGGTCTACTAAATGAAAATAAGTTGGAAGATCTTCACAAATCTAACATGAGTGGTAAGTGCCATAGTGCCTTCTCTTATCTAGGATCTTATAAAAACGTCTATTGTTTTAACTCTAGCTTCTTTCACCAAAATAGACTAAAATGGATTATTGATTCTGGTGCTAATCAGCATATGGTTATGAGCAATGATAACATGTTTAATCCGGTAGATGTGTCAGAATATGATATTACTGTTAAACATCCAAATGGAACTGATGCTAAAGTTAAACAAATAGGATGCTTTAAACTTTCTGAAGATGTGATCTTGAAAGATGTATTTGTTGTCCCTGAATATTGTGTGAATCTCATATCTATTCACAAACTAGCAAAGGATAACAAACTTAAAGTAGTTTTTGATGAACATAATTGTTATATTCAGGATGTGTCCTTAAGGAAAAACCTGGTGATTGGTAG
The DNA here is from genome assembly GCA_030545235.1 of Helianthus tuberosus. NCBI lineage: Eukaryota > Viridiplantae > Streptophyta > Magnoliopsida > Asterales > Asteraceae > Helianthus > Helianthus tuberosus. The sequence continues at coordinate 37,838,092 of CM060355.1, forward strand.
GCAAACGGATGGTCTTTATTTTTGTGGTAATTCTAGTAATCATGTTATTGCTTGTTTTAATAAGGCTGAAACGATAAAGCTCTGGCATTCCAGACTTGGTCATCCCTTAGACCAAGTCCTACATGTCCTAAACCTTAAAAATGAAATAGGACAAGCTGAACCTTGTGATACATGTCACAAAGCTAAACAACATAGAATTCCATTTCCCCTAAGTGACCATAAGTCTAAAGGTGTTGGTGACTTAGTCCATCTGGATGTTTGGGGTCCTTATAAATGACCTAGCCTCGATGGTTATAAATTTTTCCTCACTATTGTAGATGATTACTCCAGGTCGGTTTGGGTCTACCTAATGAAATCCAAAACTGAAGTGTTTGACAATATTAAAAATTTCTATGATTTGGTCAAATCTCAATTTGAAACTAATATCAAAAGTTTTAGAAGTGATAATGGGCCTGAGTTTATAAATTCTCAAATGGAAAACTTTGTTAAAACTCATGGCATACTTCACCAAACATCTTGTACTTACACTCCTCAACAAAATGGGATTGTTGAAAGAAAACATAGGCACCTTCTGAATGTGACAAGAGCTTTATTATTTCAATCTGGTATTCCTTTAAGATTCTGGTCTGAATATATACTGACTGTTGCCTATCTGATTAACATGACCCCCTCCTCTGTGTTAGGTGGTAGAACACCCTATGAGTTGCTTTATGGTTTTAAACCTTCTCTTGATCACTTGAAAGTTTTTGGATGTCTATGTTACTTTACTGTTTTAAATAATACTGATAAACTTGAAGAAAGAGCTGAACGATGTGTCTTTATGGGATACTCAAATTTAAAAAAGGGATACAAACTTTGGAGTTTGGATCAAAGGACATTCTCCTTCTCAAGAGATGTCAGCTTTTATGAAAATGTCTTTCCTTTTAAAACCAAGCTGTTTTCTGAATCTGATCTGGACAAAACAAAATTTTTAAATCACTCAAACTTTTTTTATATTTATGAACCTTCAAGTGATATAAATCCCGATGATGAAGAGGAGTCTACTGATTCTGTACCTGAGACACAGCAACACAGTAGCTCTAATGAGCCAGTTGATGTTGCTGATACTCAGCAGTCATTTACTTTAGGTGACATGGCTAATGTTCAGCATCATAGTGAGTCTCAAAGTGAGTCTGTGAGGGTTGAGTCTAGTGGTACAAATGATGAATCAGTCCTTCCTGAGGGTAACCAACCTAATCTTAGAAAATCCACTAGACATGTCTCTGCCCCTAAAAGGTTTAATGACTTCATTGTTGGCAATGCTAAATGTTGATACATATTGTGTGGATACGGCTCGGCTCGGTTAGACTCGGCTACGAAGTGAAGGCCGTAGTCAAGACATCCTCCTGTCTTGACTCGGTATGCGATTTACTTTGTAACGTTTGATGTAAATGCAACTACGTGTGTGCAGTTTGCATTTAGTATAGCTTATGTGTTGTTTATGTTTGTTGTTTGTTTGTTCGAAACCCAAGCCAAGGCCCAACAACTTGACGAAGTCTCATATGAAGCCCAAGCCCAAACAAGTGATGAAATCACATGTGATTTCGTCAAGATGTGCTACGGCGAAGTCCCCATGTTCGTCAAGAGGTGTCACGACGAAATCCATGTTCGTCGAGGGATTTCGTCGGCTTCTTGATTTCGTCGAGCATATTAGTATAAATACACTCACAACAGACAGAACACAGTACGAGTCTGCATAGACTTTGAGAGCGAACACACTGTAAAACACACACACACTGAGAGTTTACAGAGACCATTTGTAAACACCGCATTGTAACCGTTTCATAGCATTAATACATTGAGTGTTAATCGTTGAATCTTGTGTCTTACGTGTTCGTAACTTGGTTTAACTTACCCGTTTGGATTCCGTACTCACGGGTTTGTCGAAAAACAGGAATAGAGGTTGACTCGATCCTCCGGGTGGACCTACACTAAATACAGTTATGATAAAGTTGTTAGCTATGCAAATCTGTACAGTGAAAATGTGTGTTTTGCTGCTAACTTGAATAAAATTGCTGAACCTGTTAATTATAGAGAAGCATGTAAAGATAAAATGTGGTTAGATGCCATGAATGATGAACTTTTTGCCTTATATAGTAATGATACTTGGGACATTGTTGATCTTCCTAATGGGAAGAAGTCCATTGGGTGCAAATGGGTATATAAAGTTAAATACAAATCAAATGGTGAAATTGATAGGTTTAAAGCCAGGCTAGTTGCCAAAGGCTTTAGTCAAGTTGAGGGCATAGACTTTGAGGAGATATTTTCTCCTGTTGTCAAAATGGTTACAGTTAGATGCATCATCAGTCTTTCTGTGCAAAATAACTGGCCCGTTTATCAACTTGACATCAATAATGCCTTCCTTTATGGAAATCTAAAGGAAGAGGTTTATATGACTCCTCCTGATGGTTTAAATATAGATAATAAAAAAGTTTGCAGACTAAAAAGGTCCATGTATGGTTTAAAACAGGCTCCTCGCATGTGGAATGAAAAACTTATTCAAGTTCTTGTTAAAATTGGTTTTGTTCAGTCTAAGTGTGACCACTCTATGTTCATTAAGTCTGATAATTCTGTGTTTGTTGCTTTATTAGTCTACGTGGATGACATTGTGTTAACGGGAAACAATTCTGGTGAAATTAATAAAATCAAATCCCTATTAAAAAAGGAATTTCAAATCAAAGACCTTGGTTTATTAAAATACTTTCTTGGCATTGAAGTTATTAAAAAAGTGATGATATTTGCCTCACTCAGAGAAAATATTGTATGGATCTTTTAAACGAATATGGGATGAGCGGATGTAAACCTGTCAGCTGTCCCATAGAGCAAAACTATGTTTTAACCAAACTGAGTAAAAATGAGGAATTAAAAGGTGCTAGTGTCACTGAGTATCAAAAACTTGTTGGCAAACTTATTTATCTATCTCACACTCGTCCTGACATTGCATATGCCGTTCATTATCTATCTCAATACATGCATAAACCAACCGAGGCACACTCTCAGATAGCCTTTAGGCTGCTGAGATATTTAAAAGGTGCACCCGGCTGTGGTATCATGTTTAAACAAAGTGATTCGTTTCAATTGTCGGCTTATGCTGATTCCGATTGGGCTAAATGTGTCGACAACAGAAGGTCTGTCACAGGGTTCTGTATCTTTCTTGGAAACTCCTTAGTTTCTTGGAAAAACAAGAAACAAAGTGTGGTTTCTCGTTCCTCTGCTGAAGCTGAATACAGGTCCATGTGCAGTGCCTCTTGTGAAATCTTGTGGTTAATAAATATCTTAGGGGAATTGGGGATTAAGGTTGATCTTCCGGTAACCCTCAGATGCGACAATACTGCAGCCATTTCTATAGCTGCAAATCCGGTGTTTCATGATAAAACGAAACACTTTGAAGTTGACTTATTCTTTCTGAGAGAAAAAAATAGCTGCAGGTATCATCAAGATAGCTGGTATTAAAACTGAGTTTCAACTCGCAGACATGTTTACAAAGGGCCTGTTGCCAAGAAATCATGATGAAATGTGTAAGTCCTTAGGCCTTACAAATCTGTTTAAACATTTAAACTAACGGGGGGGGGGGGGGGGGGTGTTAAAATATCTTATATTATATATATTCCTTCAGTTTAAATGTTGCCTTGTTAACCATTTGTTTTTATCTTGTTTGTGTTTGAGGTTTGGTCCGGTTTACACGGGCTCGGTGTTTCCTTAGCTGGGCTGGTCCTAGATTCAGATATGTGCTTTGGGCTTAAGGGTTTCGTGGTGTTCCGGTTATAAAGTGTGCCTCCTTGGGATCCTGGCCACACCGCCTCTCATTATCTCCTTCTCGAGGCTTCTTGTTCCTGCTGATATCTCACACGTTCATTCGTGAGAAACCTTTTGTCTCTTGTTTAATCTTTTGATTCATTTGTATGTGCCTGTCAATCTTTGATGACTGGCTGATGTTCTTGTACTTATCTGAGAAGAAGTTGTTGAATAAAACTGCACTTTTTCTTTGTGTTGTGGTTTAATCTTTGAAGTTCTGACAGACCTAGACGAGAAGATGGAAAAGAGTTTTAATGAAAGTTTAGTTTTATTTGTGTGTTTAAATGTATAATTTATTTTTATTTACAAAAAAGCTCAAAGGTACTTGAAATGAGTGTTGTAGTAATTAATGTGTTTTAGGGTATTTTTTTAAGCAGCTTTGCATTAAAACAAACAGAAGCAAATTACAAACAAACCCAAACTAGCCTGTAGTTAGTTCTGGGCCAAAGAAAAACAAAGTACATGATATTACAAATCAAAAAATAGCCTTTGCTTCCAATCCAGGTCTTTTATCTTTGATCTACTATTGATCCATAAGAAACCCGTGGTTTTAACCTCTTCGATTATGGCTAGGATTGATAAATTTGCTCCAGAAAAAAATACTTTATTACATGTCCTCCATTTAATCCAACAAGATAGAAGAATGACAGATTGTATTAATTTCTGCTTTGTTCGGCTGCCTTGTACATGATAATGATGCATCAGTAGATCATTTGTATCAAAGACCAAAACTGGCGGAATATTACACCAGGTCGATATGTGTTGCCATACCATTGTTGTGAACAGATGTTCGGATGTCTCCTCTTCCTTATTGCATAATGGGCATACAATAGTGTTGACAAAATGTTCTTTCTTCTTAGGGCAGTCCGCGTCGGTAGCCTGGCAAGACCAAGTCTACATCCGAAATTGTTAACTTTGAGTGGGAGCCAACGATTCCACGAATGCTGAAAAGTTGAGACCCGAGCTCATCAAACATATTCCTCACTGATTTAAACAAGAAAATTCCATCCGTGTTCCCAAGCCAACTCCATTTATCCCGGTTGTCTGATAGCCGCGCCTAACCCATGATTGTATTGTAGTGTGCAAGTTCTTGTGATTCCTCCAAGGATAGCACTAATCTTTTCCATTCCCACCTGCATGTCGTGTTGTTACCATTTTTTATTAGTCCTTTATTTACGCGACAATCTTTCTCTAATGTCCGACGTGTTTCCAACCTCCCCCTTAATAAGATGATCTAACCGGATGTTTGCATCATGTAGATGTTCCAATCGGCAGATTGTAGCCCATACACCTGAGGAGTTTTTTCTTAATGGTATACATGCCATATTGTTTGTTGTCAAGTGCAACACATTGATTACTCGACACCAAAGTCGGCTGCCTTCATGCTTGTGGCACCACCACCATTTGGAAAATAGACTTGGATTTTTTTCTCTTAATGAGCCCAACCAACCCCACCCAGTTTTTTTGAGGCTGAAGCGCTTTTCCATCTCACGCAATTCATCTTGTTGTTTGAATCATTGCCACCCCAATAAAAATTCCGCCTCAAACTTTCAAATTAAAAATGTATTAACGAATTGATCGTAAGGTAAGCATTTGTGTGTAAACCCTAATTAAACAAGTAAAATATGTTTGGCTCAAAAGAAAAAAAAAATTGATACGGATACAACTGCTTATTACCCACCTTAGAATGAATCAGTTCGACTATACCCGCCTGAATTCCTCATTCAGGACAGATGGAACCAGGTTATGGATCTGTTCAAGTTGGTCGATCAATCCCTCCTTTGTTTACGCTGCCTCCTGGCACCTTAGAATAGATTATGTTTGGCTGAAAAGAAAAAGATAAATAAATAGGCATTTTTTTGATTTAATTAGCTTTCAAAGCTTGGCTTGTATTTTCTCTTAATCATGCACTATTTTGTTTTCAACACAACTCTTGCTGAAGCCAAATTAATAATATCATGCTCAAAAAATTATGAAACAAAGATTATTATTTATACATAATTCCGTATATATTTTTTTGTATGTAAGAATTGCTGAGGTTTGTTGCAATAGTATCCTTTTATAGAAAGTCATACAACCTTAGTATTATACCTCACTTCCCTTATTTATAGTACAAGGTTCCTATCACTATGTTTGCCACAACATAACGTACAACCATTATAAGTATATGGTACAACCTCATTGCATGTAACATAGACATACAAACTAGGGTCTACCAAAACTATATACTTTCAAGGGTTTATATCATTGTTGGCGGCATCGCCAGTGTAACCACCATTATTATTGAAGTCTTGCCTTGGAATGTAATGGTGGTTCTCTATGCTTGCATCATCGGATGATCCACCGCTGTTGCCATAGTTCTGTCGGGGAATATAATGGTGGTTACTAACCGTGTCAGCTGTACTACTCTCTATCAGCTTTCGTTGGTAAATCTGGTTGCTCGTTTCATCCTTCAAAGCTTTCCGGTGGTGTTCAATGGCCAAGCAGGAGGTGGCCACCATCGCTAACAACACTAGTATAGCAACCCCGAAAAATCTCATTTCTTATAAGAAGTTGGTGATGAATGAAGAAGTGTGAGTTGAAGTTCCTTTTATAGGGAGCTCATTATAAAGAGGGTTTTGCACTTTTGGGCATTTGTGACACGGGCTCACTATACCTAAATGGGGCAACATTAAGTGGGGAAACTGTAGTCACCAATAATACAACTTTTTAATGATGCTCTAGAAATAGAAATTTTCCACCAATGACCACAAATGGTGAGAAAATATAAAAAAATAAATCATCTTTATAGGTTGAATTTGAGAAATTAGTTTTGATAAATTAATATAGTGTTGATAACATATATTATCTTTAGTTTAATTGAGATTTGATTCACCATGAGCCCAAAATAATTTTGTTTTAATGAAAGATGAGAGCAAAATTATTTAAAGGATTACTCATTTTTACAACTAAAATATAGTTTCAATTATAGTTTTTTTTTATTTTTCCTAAAATTTGCTACCTGACACACCTTTTAAACCTACTTCGAAATCTATATTATTGTTCACCGTGGGACTAGAACCCCCAATCACATAAGGGGGTGGGGGAGGGGGGGGGGGCACTTTTATTGCACACCTTGATACCGCTAGCAACCACTTGGGCTAGCTCAAGTGGCCACCGAAATCCTTGCTAAAGTCTCTCGGGGACCCTCATTTGGAGAGGTCTCGGGTTCGATCCCACTCGAGTACGACCAGAGGATATTTTCTGCTAGGGATCTTTGTCGGGTAGTGAACTGGGAGGGGAGATCCCCTCCGCGGTCGGGGTTACCGTGCAAATTAACTTTTTTTTTTTTGATACCGCTAGCTAGACTACAACCTCGTTGGTGATTTACTTACTAATGGAACTAGGAAACCGACAATAAATAGAAGTTTTCCATTATTAAAGTGGAAGATGAAGAAAAATCAAGAAAAGTGACTAGCTAGCATTTGAAACACAATGGATCATCATGAGTACACGATGTAGTGAGGTAAATTTGTTGTAATAAGAGTCGTCGTCTCATTATGTTGATATAGTGCAATAAAACTTTATTGTATGATAATGGTAAATTAAAGAGAAAGCAGAATGTTATCTATAAGATTTTTAAGTTAATAAATTCTCTAAGAAATAGATAAAACAAAAACTCATACTTGAATACTTTCAAATATCGTATTCATTTTGTTGCTAATTGCTTTGGTTAAACAATACAATGACGTGTTAGTAATTATCGCTCGAAACATGTTTATTCATGTTCACTAATCGGCGTTAAAAATATTCTTTAGTTTATACCAATGAGTAAAATGCTAAAATCGTCTATGAGGTTTGAGCATTTTTATTTGTTTCTTCAAAAACAATTTTATATTTTCCTTTACTTTTGGAATTTTTTTTTGTCATTTTCATTTAAATGTCCAATTTGCTTTATTTTTTTTTTGTCAGATATTTGGACGAAAATGACAAAAATCTTAAATCTCAGGGACGATTTTGGCAAAGAAAAAAAGTTAGAGATTTGGATGAAAATGACAAAAAATCTCAAAAGTGAAGGACAATATGGTACAAAAAAAGTTGTTTTGTATGAAACTGACAATCATGCCCATATCTCGGGAACGATTTTAACAATTTACTCTATACACTAATAACCATCTTACTCATTTATATAAAAGAACAAAAAAGTATAACACTATCATCACTACCATCAACCATATTCAACAATTTATCTACCATCTCTTATTAAATAAAACAAGATATGAGAAGCAAAACCAATCAAATGGGGGATTTAAAATTGAAGAAAAAATGAGTTATAAGTATGACCACTTCAGCATCGAACCCAAAACCAACTTGACCACTAATGCCACCAATTGAAACGAAAATTTAAACTTGAAAACCTTGTAAATTCTATTGGGTCATTAATGAGCCCAATACGAATTGAACAAATGTGTTGGTTCACGGGCCGGGCATGTTGCCTATTTGTTTAGGACCCGTTTAAGTGGATATTATTTGGTGGCTTGTTCTGACTTCTAAGTCCCAAGTATATCTATTCTAACTTCTAACTATATCTAATATCCTTTTATAGTAAATATTTTCATTAAGTTTATAAATTTACCGGGTAACGTATAGTAAATATTTTCATTAAGTTTATAAATTTACCGGGTAACGTCACCTTTATCCGAAAAGAAAATCAAACAATTGAAACCCTACATCATTTTCGACACCAGTCATGAAAACCTAAATAAAAAATTGGTGAAACTTGAACATTTAAATTGGGGAGGCCGAAAATATTACACATAAAAAATCCAAACAAAGATCAAACATTCAAATAATCAAATATTCAAATGGTTCTGCGATTGTGCAACCGAGATTCACAAGAACCGAGAAGAATATATGAATGTGGTTGTTCTCGATGTCAGATTATTTGAATTCCCATCGCAAGTAAGCAACATATCCTCTAAATGTACAAATTTTCAAATTTGCGATGGTATGTAAGTGTATTGTGCACGTCGTATGTATGCCATGAAAAACAAATGGTCGCTCCAGAGTCCATCCCTCTTCTCTTTTAGTTTTTTTTGGGCTTTGTAAAACATATGTTAAATTTGGACTTTTGGATTAGGAGGGACCCCAACCATATAGAACTAAGATTATCTAAACCTAATGGGCTAATATTAACATTTCTTGTGTGTGTGTGTGTGGGGGGGGGGGGGGGGGGGGGTCTTATATGTTCCACCCATGAAATCATAAAAAATATACATAAATCTAAAATCTTGAACAAACCTTGATTAAAAGGTAATATCCTTAGTAGAGCTAAACATACTTAATTGAAGTTGTTTATCCAATCATTTGAAAAAAAAAAAAACAATGAGGTCTGATCTCGACCAATAAAGTAGCAACAAATCACAAGTTGTGTATGGATTACCAAAATAATATTAGTAGGTCCAATCTTCGTAAACAATTAAAGTTGCATATCTCCTTGATGGATCACCGGAAGCAACAGTGGCAATGTATTATAATTCATAACCAATGAATGATCAACAAGGACGGTGCAAATCTGTTTAATTTGGCAGAAGTAAGTTTCGACAAAATATTGAACATAAGATGGAAATGATGTCTTGAATTGATTAAGGATTATGCTTGTGATATACAACATTACAATAGGAAGGTTAACGTTGTAGTTGATGCCTTGAGCCGTAAGGAAAGACAAGAGCCAATTTGAGTGAAGGCTAATCCGTTAATTGTGACTCCTGATGGCTCATGTGGATCCCCCCTTAAGAATAGATGATTGAAAGCCAAAATAAGTCTACAAACAACTGATCCAGAATAACAGTGTTTGGATTCATTCTCCTCCTAATGGCAAAGGCATCAAACAACTGCTGCTTCCTAAGGGCTGCTACAAGCTAAAGTCTGCTGATTCACAAGGTCTGCCAAAGTAAAACGCTGATGAAGACTAAGGTCTGCTGGAAGCAAAGGTCTGATCACCCTGTGAATAAAGAAGACAAAGTCTACTGAAGAAGGTCTGTTGAGGCTTCAACAAAGGATAGAGCTCATTAGAGGATTGAATCATCAGATGTTATAATCAGTGTTTTCCAACAGTGTTTAGTAGTAGCAGATGTTAGAGGTTGTTATAGTTGTTAGATGTCATTGTCTAGGTGACGTCAGCATAGATTCCACAGTGGTTTGCTTTGTACTATAAATAGAACAGTGCATGTATTGTTCTATTCATCACTTCACACACTTGACATTTTGTACGAGCAAACTGAGTGATCTAAGGCTGAGGGAGAGTATGTATTCATGCATACGTGAATTATTGTATTTTCAAACATTTTATTTAAAGTATTCATGATGAAAGCACATCTCTCATTGTTTGTGATTTAAAGTTTACTTTCATCCCACTGCAATTATTTTCATCTTTACTATCATCTTCCATTGTTCATCTTAAACATTCATAAACAATTCAAACTCAGATCCTAACAATTGGTATCAGAGCATAGGTCAATCAAATTCGATTTAACAATCAATTTGATATAAAAGATCAGCTCAATTCATTGATATCGTTTGTTCGTAGGAAGTTGAAAAAACATAATAAAAAATTTAATCATGTTCAAAGTTGTTTAAATGAAGCTTTGTAAAGCAACCAAAATGTCTCAAAAATACATAAGATCCTCATAACACTGGCATCCTGTATAAGCCACCTATGCTTGTCAGATCTGAGTACAATATCTGGCAACGTAGGATGGGTCATGTACTTGCACAACAAAACACCAGATGCTGGAAATCGGTTATCTTTGGACCACATGTTCCGATGATGCCGAGTGCAGAAGATCCCAAGGTCCAAGTACATAAGAAACCTGAAAATTACTTTGAGTAGGATTTTCAGAAAATTGAGTTCGATGCTAAAGCATTCAGTATAGTTGCTACAACACTAACCAATGATATCTATGCTGGCCTGTTACATTGTAACAGTGCAAAGGAGTTATGGGATGCACTAAAAGAGCAATTACACAGAAGAGGTCATTGAGAACAACAGAGAGGTTTTGAACCAACAATATGAAATGTTTTGTCATGTCAAAGGAGATTAACCCAACAATTTGAAAGGTTTAGTTGTCTAATTAGTGAGCTAAAACCTGTAAATGTAGAATATGCTAATTCAACTTTAAATAGTAGATTTCTTAGATCACTTCCAGAAAAGTGGGACACTATAGCCTTTGTTACTAGAAATTCAGTAGGTTTTAAGGAGATGAGTTTGACTCAGCTTCATGGTAGGCTCCTCACTTATGAGAGAGAGCTTAATGAGAAAAAGAAGCTACAAGAGTCAGGAAAAGTGGCTGATGACTACTATTTTGGTAGTACAACATTTTTTGGTCAGGAAGAATTATCTGGTAGCATTAAGGATCAGAGTTATGATCATTTCATTGACATAACCTCTGGTGGAGCATTCAACTCTGATTCTTACTCACCCAACTATGCTTTCACAGCAAATGAGGAAAACCAGATCTCTGACAACTTGTCATTTGAATTAAATGACCTTTAACATTTTGACCCCACAGATCTAGAATAAATGGACATTTTACATCAACTTGCCTTGTTGATTGTGAGAACAAGCAAGTTTTACAAAAGAACTAGTAGGAAGTTTCCAAGGTTGCATGGGAACTTAAAAGTTGGGTTGGATAAATCAAAGATTAAGTGTTATAAGTGTAATAGGCTTGGTCACTTTGCTAGGGAATGTAGGAGCCAAACCAGTGGTCCTATAATCATACACCCCAGTCCAAGACCTTAAAACACCCAAAACACTGTTCATTATTCCCAATATACCCCTGCTCCTCACATGCAAAACACTGCTCATTTTGCACACCCTGTAAACATTGTTCCTGTCCAGTATGTCCAAACCACTGTTCCTCAAATTCAATATGTTCAAGCCCCAACACCTCAGGTCCAAGTGCAACCTGCACCACAAGCTACACAAACATCTAATCAAGTAGATGCCAGTGAACAGAGCTTCTTTACACAAGGCTTTGTTGATTGGAGCAGCTTACTTGAGGATCTAACTGATGAAAATTTTGCTCTAGTTGCTATTTCTGATAAGAAACCTGATGAATTTTGTTTTATGGCTCTAGAGACAAAACCAGAAAGGCTTGAATCAGAGGAAGTGGAGTCCAAATCCGAAGTGATGAAAGAAAACGCTGAAATGGATGTTAAAGAAGACAATGTTGGTGGGGTATGTGATATACAATTATGCATAAAAAGATGTTATAAAAATTATATGATTAAAAGCAAAACTTTTTATACTAGAAGCCCTCAATAGTATAATCCCATATGACGTGAACATTCCAAAAGGCCGGAACCATCAGAGATAAATTCATCCTGATTGGAGCATGTGTAATCACGGGGACATGCAATCACTAACTAATCTCACTTATAAAAGAGTTTAGACGACATCTGAACTAGGCCAATACAACACTTACTAATCGGGGCCATGACATGATGGTAGGCAAGCACGCACCACATAAACTTTCATCGTCTTAAGATAATAGTTTTAATATATACTTGTCGTCGAAACCAATTAATAATCGAACTGATGAACAATAGCAAATAACTTCCACCAAAAAAAAAAAAAAACTAGTTCCAGACTCACCCAAGTCGGTGTCCATCGACGAGACATTATTCCTGGTTATTGCATTGTCAGTAATTTTATCAGTAAATTGCTAATATGGATAGTTGTTTATTAAATATTCCTTTTTCTATTTTTTTTTGGGGGGGGGGGGGTTACTGTATTTTGTAACTGATCGATTGGTGATAACCGAAGAATAAGTCCATCGTTTATAAGTAGGTTGTGATACTCATTCGTGTAGCAGCAATATTGTGTCATTGTGTGAGACATTATGATGTATTTCATTGAATACAAGCTTTCCTTTTGTTCTTAAAAAATGAAATTAAAGCACACACAAATATTATTTTTTTTCTTCATGATAATATTGGATTCTTGTATACATTGTTTTGTTTTACAAATTAAATACATTTAAAGGAATTGTAACTGCTGTCACTGATTCTTCAAGATTATGTAAAACAAATTAGTATAGTAAAAAGTTGTAAGTCGCATTTGATCATGGTGATAAAAAGGAAAAAAAAAATAAAAATAAAGAGAGAGCTCAATGACATCTTATTCCAATTCAGTCGGCTTTCAATCACATATTGTCAAGAAAATTAAGGTGATTCCACACGGTTATCTTTACAGAGCATGTGCTTTGAAAGTTTCTATTTTGATTGCTTAAATGTTACCTAATTAACTTTGCTTACAAGAACGTACGAAAAATCAAAAGAAAATTTCCAATCAGTAAATAGTTCCAAAAAGAATAAAATAATGGATTTGTGTTTTCAATCAGTAAATAGTTCCAAAATAATGTATTTGTATGGTAGCACTTTTAATCAATTCAAGAAGTTGGTAAATACTTTGAATTTTATTTACGATTCACTTTCCATTGTTTGTGTTGTCATGTTAAGTTTTTGAGTGTAAGGTTTTGGGTGTACCTGAACATATGAGACGTTAAAGTGACATGACATATTAACGAGCGTTGCATATCATTCTTTTCTTGTGTTAAGGGGTATTAATGAGGTTACTAGTTAAGATATTAACCATATGTTAAAGAGTAAATTAAAAAAATTGAATTTTTCCTTTCCTTTTTTAAACCAAAAATCACTAAAAAATAAGGTGAGTTAATGGGATTAGACCATTTCTTTGAGGGGAGGTGAAGTAAAATGAATGATGTGATACTTAGGTGAAGTTAAGAAAAGTTAAAGTATATCCCAGTGCCTTATATGATGTGGTAACTCAACATTGACATTATGTATTTAAAGCGTAATTAACTATTATCCTTATAAAACAAATTTTTTATCTAACTAAATTTTTAACTAGTTAATTGAATAATTTTTGAAATGGTAAAAAAAATTACATCTTTTAAAAGATTTTATCTATGTAACGACGTTTTTTTACGTTTTATTATGTGAAACCGATCTGAACTACCACGTAAATTTTTTATTTACGTATTGCTGTGTGAACCTGAGCCGAACTCACGACGTATTTTTTATCTACGTTTCATCGGGTGAAATCGAGACGAACTCACGACGTAATTTTTTATCTACGTTACGTTATGTGAAATGTTATATTTTCTAAAATATTTTATCTACGCCACCACATATTTTATCATCTACGTTTTGTTGGGTGAAACCGAGTCGCACTCATGATGTATTTTTTTATCTACGTTTCATTATGTGAAAGTTAGGTATTCTAAAAGATTTTATATACGCAATGACGAATTTAATATATGTGTTTCGTTATGTGAAGCCGAGCCCAATCCATGATATAGTTTTTTAATCTATGTTTCATTGTGTAAAAGTAACATATTCTAAAAGATTATATTTACGTCATGATATATATATTTTTTACCAATGTTTCGTTGTGTAAAACCGAGCCGAACTCACGACGTATTTTTCTGTCTACATTTCGTTGTGTCAAAAGTTATATATATTTTGAAAGATTTTATTTGTGTCACAATGTATTTTTTTTATCCATGTTTCTTTGTGTGAAACCGAGCCGAATTCATTACGTATTTTTTATCTACGTTTCGTTGTGTGAAAAGCCATATACTCTAAAAGATTTTATCAACATCACTACATATTTTTTTATCTACATTAGTTCGTGTGTGAAACCAAGCCGAACTCACGATGTATTTTTTTATCTATGTTTCGTTGAAACGTTATATATTCGAAAAGATGTCATCTACGACACCACGTATTTTTAATCTACGTTTTGTTGTGTAAAACTGAGATGAACTCACAACGTATTTGTTATCTACGTTTCGTTGTGTAAAACTGACCGAGCCGAACTCACGCCGTAATTTTTTATCTATGTTTCGTTGTGTGAAATCGAGGTAAACTTACCATTGCAAAATATATTTAGTTAAATAATTAAGAATAGTGTAGTTAAATAATGAAAGAAAATAGAAAAAAATGTGTGTTTAAATGATAAGAGTTAATTATGTGATAAGTAATGTTTTAAAAGCCGGTTTTTAAATCAAACCGGATTAGGCTAAAAAATGGTTCAACCGGTTGAACCAGGTTGTACCGAGCGGTTCAACCGGGTTGACTAGCTAACTCTATAATCTCATAAATTACAACATCAACTCAAAAGTTAATCCAAAAATGCATGACTACATGTTAAAAGATGATCCAAAAGTAAATCCATAATAAAAAATAATCCAAAAGATAATCGAAAATCATTCAATTTTTCAACAAGCTCTTTTAAATGAAAGTGTACGATATGTTTAAGCCATTTGAGTGTTGAATACATCAAGTTCACGATCGCATAAAATATGAAATTCACTATTATCGCCATCCTCATCAACTAGAGGATAACTATTTTCGTTTCATACAATATTAAATAAGAACTTTTAGTTACGAATAATCATAATATATAAAAATTACGTAAGATAAGTAACATATATAATAAAAATAAGTAACAACCCAAACTAAAATAACTCTGAGCTGGTACCGGTATTACGTTTCAAACCGGCAAACCGGATTTTACCGCCGGTACAAACCTTATGTCGTTTCACTTATTTACCGGGGTGTTTCGTACCGGATTTATATCTGAAAACGGTAATACCGGTATAACCGGCCGGTATTTACCGCTTTTTAAAACATTGGTGATAAGTCAATTTGGTTTATCAAAAGTAGCAAGGTTGAGTACTAAGATGTAAGATTACAAAATTACACTCAGTTATCAGTTTCAGTTTATTTTTAACTGATGTTAGCATTAATACCTAGGATGTTACAAAATAAAAAGTAATAATTTAGATTGTTACTTTAAACTCTTAATATCCAATTTGTTACTTCCCATAACCCCCAATAATCAACCGTTTAATTAACTCTATAGAGAACTAACAAGTTTTTGAGTTATAATGATAATAAACAATGATAAAGCAAATAATTGTTTAGTTTGAAAGATTAGAGTGATATTAGTTTCTTCGGTGTTACATTATACCACCAATGAGGCAATGAACAAAAAGCTTGGCCTTAAAATAATCCGTTAAAGTTTACAAGTTATTAATTAATCATCCCACCACAACAAATATGTTAATTATACATGGTTTTTGCTAACATATGCACAATATAAGTAATGAATTAATGTTACAGTTATATATACGCAAACATGCATAAGGAACTTTTAGTGATGGTATTAACCGAAAAGATTGTTGTTATAGTATCTTTCTTTGGTTTTCGTGTTTTTTTAAAGATGTTATGTAATAGTTTAGCTTCTTTTATAATCATCATTCGCTTGGCTAAATACTACATCTATTAGTGGATTTGGTTTTCGTGTTTTCTAAAGATGTTATGTAATAGTTTGGCTTCTTTTATAAATGTCATTTTAGTCCCTATAGTTTGGGTCATTTTACAAGTTCAGTCCAAATGTTTTATTTTTCGTCTGTGGGTTCAAAAAAGTTTCACTTTTGTCATTGTAGTCCAATGTGTTAAATTCATCCTTTTTTTTGTTAACGAGAAAGGCAATTCGGTCATTTTATATGGCCGAATTGCCCTTCTCGTTAACAAAAAATGGATGAAGTTAACTTGGTGACTAAAATGACAACGGTGAAACCTTTTTGGACCCACAGACGGGAAAAATGAAACCTTTGGACTAAACTGCTAAAATGGCCCAAACCACAGGGACTAAAATGGCATTTAACTCATATATATATATATATATATATATATATATATATATATGATTAGGTTCAAACGTGAACAAATTTCCAAGAATAAACCGCGTGAACTGATCTGAACCATTGATTTCATATACATTTGACAAAGGTAAGATTGTAACTTTATATAAATATTGAATTTAAATTATTGTCTTATTAATTTCAAAATCCTAACATATTTAAATCATCAGTTACCAACTTTTTCGACAACTACAAAATCATAACTTATTTTTTATTTATTAAGATAATCTTAACTTTTTCGTCAACTACAAAATCATAACTTATTTTTTTTTATTTATTAAGATAATCTTAAATTATATATAATGTTGAGTTTCTTGAAAGTCAAACAAATGCACCTGCTCACAGAAAGCACAACATTCGTGGAGTACACACGTGTATTTCTTGTGAGTGTATTTGAGTACACATGTGTATAATGTACAAAATTATATCGTACACATGTGTACACCATACAAATATACCTGTTCTTCTACATAGATTGATTGTAAGTGTATTTCGTTATTGCACTAACATTACGTTATTGTACATAAATTTAATATTATTATTAAACCAAAAATACCACATACCTAGAAAGCAAGGCACATAATAGGCATAACATATCACTTCTCAATTCATCTTATAATATACATACACTGGTATACCCAAATTTGGGCAAAGAGTACACTTGTGTACTTTGAAAATATAATCATATATAACTAAGCACATAGACGATATCAAAAGATCTTATAAACAAAAAATTAGCTATTTACGGGATTTACTCTTTTATTATTGGAAATAATCTTCTTTCCGGGTTTAAATAAGCAAAAAAATATAATTACACTTTTACCCTTTTAATTTTAATAAAACAATAAAATCTAACCTATTAATTACAATCATGCAACCCCTTTAAAATATCAAGATCATATTAATCAACGGTCAAGATTTGTTCACGCAGTTCACTCTTGGGAGGTTGTTCACGCTGGAACCTTACCATATATATATATATATAGAGAGAGAGAGAGAGAGAGGTCAGTTAACGTACAATAGGGCTTATCGTACGATACGTACGCGATCATCTCAGCCGTACGATCTGGTGCAAATTCAATCTTCCACATGCGATTTTGTCCATCTACACACCCCATGCCATTTTTCACGTTACCCCATGCTAGCCATTTTTTCACATGCGATATTCATTCTTCCACATGCGATTTTGTCCATCTACACACCCCATGCCATTTTTCACATTACCCCACGGTAGCCATTTTTTCACATGCTATTTCATTTGCATGAGATTTCAAAACATGCGATTTCATTGCATTTTCAAGCCATGCGATTTCATTTGCCTTTTTATAACATGCGAAGATTGAATTCGCATCAGATCGTACGACTGGGATGATCGCGTACGTATCGTATCGTACGATAAGCCCTATTGTACGTTACACTTTATATATATATATATATATATATATATATATATATAGTTGAGTTCATTTCAGAACTCTAAATAACTACAGAACTTTTAGAACTCCTAATAAACAATCATTTTATATATAATTTTTTGTATTTAGGATCTTTTTATCATCTATTATATGTATTTCTTTGATTACATACATTTTAAAAGTAGTTTACATATGTTTAATTGCCAAATATATATATGTCATAACTAATTACATATATGTAAAAAAAGTAGTTTACATATGTGTAACTATAAAATTACATATAAAAATTGATAAATTACTCGTAACATGTATGTAATCGTAAAAATACACATAATAAATGATAAAATTATCATAAACATAAAAATATATAAATAAAAAGATTGTTTATTAGGAGTTCTGTAAATATTTATGGTTCTGAAATGATTCTGGCCCTATATATATATATATATATATATATATATATATATATATATACATGCATACATACATACATACATACATACATACATACATACATGGTTAGGTTCATTTCAGAACTCTAAATAATTGCAGAACATTCAGAACTCTTAATAAACAACATTTTTGTTTAGTTTTTTTTTTTTTTTAGAGCACTTTTATCATTTTTCTATATATTTTTATGATTACATACATGTTAAAAGTTGTTTATCATTTTTTGGTATGTAATTTTATGATTACATATATGTAAACTAGTTTTTTTACATATATGTAATTAGTTGTTACACATATACACAATTTGATTATTATACATATGTAAACTACTCTTAACATGTATGTAATCATAAAAATACATATGATAAATGATAAAAGTACCCAAAATACAGAAATTTATATATAAAATAATTGTTTATTAGAAATTCTGAAAGTTCTGTAATTATTTAGAGTTCTGAAATAATCCTCAGCCTATATATATATATATATATATAGGGAGGGGCTCATGCGAGAACTCCATTTATTGCGAGAACCGCGAGAACCAATGTGAACACAACCTAAAATAGCTAAAAAAACCTAACCCCCCCCCCCCCAAGCTAAAATGCTAAAAACTAAACCCCCAAAAAACCTAAAAAAAATCTAAAATTTTTTTTTAATTTTTTTTATGCTCAAATCGCTACTTTTAGTGGTAAAAAAAAAAAAATTTAATTCTTTTTTTAATTTTTTAATTTTTTTTTGCTTCAAAAAGTAGCGATTTTTATATAAAAAATATTTAAAAAAAAATTGTTTGATTTTTAGCTATTTTTGGTTGTGTTCACATTGGTTTTCGCGGTTCTCGCATGATCTTCTCCCTATATATATATATATATATATATAGGGGAGGGTTATCTTGAGAACGCTAAATATTGCGAGAACCGTGAGAACGAATGAAAAAACCATTCAAAACCAATTTTTTTAATACAAAACTCATTGTAATTAAGATACAATATCAAAAAAAAAGAATTTACAACATCAAATAATTCATTTATCCTTTCAAAATCACATTTTTTAGATTTTTTACACATGTGTAAATATAACAGATTTACACATGTGTAAATGGCAAACTTACACATGTGTAAATTTTCTTTATTTACGAATTCACGTAAATTTAAACGTATAAATTAAATTTCTAACATTGTATTCGAATTATAATAATAAGTGTAGAAAAATATTTTGAATTTGAATTGATTTTGACAAAGTTCTTGCGGTTTTTTCATTTGTTCTCACGGTTCTCACAATATTTAGCGTTCTCATTTAAACATTCCCCTATATATATATATATATATATATATATATATATATATATATATATATATATATATATATATATATCATGACAAGGTTTTACATAAAATTATATTTTTTAAAACTGCTCCACACATACACACTCTCCAATTCAACAATAATACCTAAAATGTATACACACATACACCACGATAAGGTTTGAATCCTCACAACTTGAAAGGGATTCATCAATGCAATTAGACAAAAACCTCTTAGACAAAAAAAAATTATATGATATTAAAGCGAAACATAATATTTGTTTTGCTACATCACCTAATCCTACGTATGCTTTCAATTAAGAATACAATTATGAAATTCGTTTTTATATAATCAAGAAGGAGAGTTTACTTAAATGAGCTATGTTTGTGTCAACTTGACATGTAATCTTTATATATTTATTATTTTTTTAAATGTGTCTTTTTTTGTTTTACATATTTGTGGGTTGACCTGAAATTTACGAGGTTTGAACCCAATGCATATGTCAGTTTTAAATAGCGTATTGGTTATATGTCTCAAACAACTTTTGAATTCATTTTGTGTTTGAATTCATGTCCAAATTTTAGGTTAGTATCGGGTTAGATCCATCAACCAACAAACACGGTATTAAACAGCACTAAATTCTCATTTTAAATTTTATAGTTACAATTATTTAAAGAGTAAAATGCACGGATAGTCCCTGTGGTTTGGTAAAATTTCACCCTTAGTCACCAACTTTTGGAAATTACACCGGTGCTCCCTGTGGTTTGCTCATTTGTTACTCGGATAGTCCCTGGAGTTGATGTAGGTTAGTTTTCTTTGTTAAGTCTATGTGAAATGACAAAATTACCCTTGTCATTAAAAACAATATATTAAAAATTAAAACACACCACCCCCACCCCCACCCTAACCCTTCTTCCCCTGTGCAGTTCACCCTACCAGCACCGCAACCTTCCTCCAATGTCACCTCCACTTCTGGCCGTTCAATTCGAGGCGGAAGTTGTTAGAACTTGTGCTAAATGGTTACTCTGATGATCAAGAATTGATTGTGTTGAATGATTTAAGCGATAACCATGCTGAAGAACAAAAGGCTTCCCCAATTTTCATTGGTTAGTCCTTTTTCTATCGGCTCCCCGTCAATCATGGTCCCTCGAAGCTCCACACCATTGATTACTCCCGGAGGCCGCCATCACCGCCCCACCACCACCGCCTACCTCCCGGTTTTGCAATCCGGTCAATGGCGTCACCATTATATAGCACAAATTCGACCTAAAGTTCACAATCAATAGATGTGTTTGATGTAATCTGATTCAGATTTAACAAACCCTAGATATGTGTACAGCATCATCTACTTTAAAGGTGAGATTGGTTGTGGTGGTGATTGTGGAGGGTGATGGTGGATAGAGGTTGAAGATGAGTGGGGTTCTATTTTATTTTTTGTTTTTTTATCATTGAGGGTAAATTTGTCATTTCATGTCCACTTAACTTAAATTAACTGAGAAAACTAACCTCCATCAACTCCAAGGACTATCCGAGTAACAAATGAGCAAACCACAGGGAGCACCGGTGTAATTTCCAAAAGTTGGGGACTAAGGGTAAAATTTTACCAAACCACAGGGACTATCCGTGCATTTTACTCTTATTTAAATAAATAACACAATAAAAGTTTCAGCGTCTATTGCTGTATAAAAATAATTGAATATTTCAACAATAGTTCCTGCTAATTTTCTCAAATATACACGTGATAATATTATATTTTTCGATTACAACATTCTAGATTAGTATTAACAATTTTTTAAGCATAAAATGCAAATACATAGATATTTAATTTACGTGTTTCGCCATCAATATTAAATAAGTTCTAAACATAATTTATAAATACATAGGTTATATAATGAAGCTTACTGATAAAAAAAATATAATGAATGAATTTTTCTGAAAAAAAGAGTAAATTGCTAAAATCGTCACTGAGATTTAGGTCTGTTTGGCACTTTCATCCAAAGTGACTTTTTTGTGCCTCACATTTGCCATTTTTTGTCATTTTGATCCAAACCACTAAGTTAGTTTAATTTTTCTGTTATGTTGAAAGATATTTTGATGAAACTGACAAATATAAAACCATAGGGACGATTTTGGCAATTTTACTCATACTCTTTTTAATTTCTTTTATTTAATTAATTGTGTCACATATATAATAAAAAGAATATACATACAATTTTTATATAAAAATAATAGTTTTGTCACATAATTTTTATAAATTATCATCCAACCACTAACTCAGTTAAATTTTCTATTAAGGCGAATGATGTTTTAAATTTTATAAATTGAGACATAAATTAATTTATAATTTTTTATATAGATCAGTTTTATAAAAATAAAATCTACTTAAACCTCTAAATTTTATAAAACTAAAATGCTGGTGACCTTATAGAAAAATGTCAAATAAACAAATCTTATCATATGTACCAAGTTTGTAATTCATTTTCTATTGTTTTAAATTCACTCCTAACGAAAAACAGAAGGTAGTGCCCCCTTCCCTTATCAAACAACGTATTGTTACCAAACCTTATAATTACCCACCAAATAATAAGTATATTGTAATGAACCAAAAGTTTTTTTACTCAAACCACTCAGAATAAATATTAGTTAGTTACCATCATAATCTTAATTAAATAAATATTTATTTCTGCCAACATATTTCCTAGGTGCTCAACACATTTAAAAAATATGTAACGTTTTACAATTTTTTTCTATCTCTACAATTGATTAAATACTAAAAGTTGTAATCGATTGTGATATGTTACACACCAATTATATTTATTTTATATATCGTTTTCTCTTTATAAAACCGATCTATATAAAAATCTGGAAATTAATTTCTGTCTTTATTTATAAAATTTAAAACATCATTCACCTTAACAGAAAAAATAAACTGAGTTAGTGGTTTTGATGAAAATTTATAAAAATAATATGACAAAACTATTATTTTTTTTAATAAAAAATGCATGTATATTCTACTATATATATGTGTGTGCGTGACAAAATTCATTAAATAAAAGAAGGGGTAACTTCGTAGAAATGTAACCAACTTTGACAAGTGTTCCAATTAACTCATTGAAACTTTTTTTGTCTCTATAAAATAACTCAAGTTTCATTTGATGTTCTAATACTATGTAATTATCATGTTACCGGGTTAGTAATGATGATGTGTCAGGTTTTATTATCCTAATTTTTAATATGATATGACATGGATTTTTCTTTAAAAAATTGAAAAATCATTTTTTATTCTAAAATTAATAAAACATATACTGTTACGATATTGCTTTTTTTTGTTACGATAAAATTCATGTCGCCTAGGGTTTTGGGAGGATATTGCTTTTTTTTTTATGAATATAAAATAAAAAAAATTGTGTTAATTATGAATAAGAAAAGCAATATTCATGCCGTACGTCTTGCAAAATAACCTGATCATCAAAGGTTATAATATGTTTTTATTTTATAATTCCACCTAATATAAATAATATCCACATAAGCATTAAAAAGAAAATAAAAAATAAAAGAAAAACATGGTAACCTGATGACCTGGTAATTACACAGTATTGGAACACAAAATTAAAGTCTAGTGACTTTAGAGAGACAAAAAAAGTTTGGATGACTTAATTGAGACACTTGACAAACTTAATTACATTTTAGTGGCATTTTCCCATAAAAGAAAGTAAACTAAGTTAGTGGTTTGGATGAAAATGACAAAAAATGCTAAAGGTGAAGGGCTGTTTGACACAAAAAAGTCATTTTGATGAAACTGGCTAATAGACTTAAACCTCAGAGACGATTTTGGCAATTTACTCAAAAAAAAAATGTTTATATGTTATTCCAGATAATCCGTTTTCACAAATTAAATATTAGTGAAATTTGTTTCAATCTCATAGTCCTTCATCATTAACGTAGATCACGAGTGTGTTTTCCACAAAGAGAATATTTGTCGTATTTGATTATATGTTTTGAAAAACCTGAATATTTGATGTTGATTTTTTCGGTCATAATTCATTTGGAACTGAAAGGCAATTTTTCGACAATGATATATGTTCCAAGTACTTGAGCAACATTTTCCTTATGCAGATATAACTAAAGGGTTTATAATGTTGAAAGGGCACCTCCAATGGGAGTACGTGACACCCATCCTAAATTTTGTACCAAACATGAATTGGTCCGCGCAGCGACGAACTCGTCATGCCAAGTGTGTGGGGACCACACAGAAACATTAATTTTTAAATATATTTTTTATATAAAACTAAAGTGTAAGGTGGAAGTTCGTGTAGGTTTGAAGTGAGAAAAAAATAAGGCTTTTGGATGTTCGTTTGAAATCTGATGTGACATATTAAGGTGATGATTTATTTTCGATCTGAAACTTTAACCACTAAAGATGCTCTAACTACATATGATCTTGTTGATCAGAAGAAGTTAACTAAAATCATTTACGTGTTTATAAATAGTTGCAAATATTATATCTGAGGTGGTCGAAGCTAAAAGTATTTTGGTGTATCCACACTTCAAACAATGCCTACCAAAACAAGAAGAAACTTCTCGCCACTTGTTGGAAACAAAGAACTTATTTACCTTTATATGTTAAAAGAGGGTCTATAATATTAAGATAGGTCTGATTTTCATGTCCATCATTTTAGCACGCCACGTCTTTCTAAACCTCTATCTTAAAAAAACTATTTATTTCTTTCAACGATAAATCAATCCGAATCTCCACTTCACCATTCACCTCATCACCTACTTTTCCTCTTTATATCTAATTCAATTATTTCATAATATAATATTTTAATATTTCACTCATAATTAAATCATTTTAAATAAAATAAATTAAAAATTGGATGATAAAAAACACAAAATAAAAAAAAACAAAGCAACTATTAAAATTACATAAAATACTTGCAACATTTAAATCAAACATCATTGAACATGATACCCGAGTAAAGTTTCCATAGACGTGTGTATCCTTCCACTTGACCCCTATTTATTTCTTTGTGCTTTCCCTTTCTTTTTCGTCTAGTAGACTTAATAAAACGTGTTATCTATTATAGCTAAAAGACAACTATAAGTACATATAAAAGATGTTTAACAAACTTAATAAAAGATGTCTAACAAACTTAATAAAATTCATCAGTTACATATGATTATTTCTATTCTCTTATTCAAAAAAGAGAGTATCCACCCATTGACAATGTAAACTGTTATAAACATAAGTACATATAAAAGATGTCTAACAAACTTAATAAAATTCGAATACAACTTAAGTTTTAACAAACATTAACTAAGAACATACGATCACCTGCCTAAACAACACACATCAAACCTCAGTCAAGAATTTGTTACGCAGCAACATGTCCTTTGCGACATGTTGTGATCTGGTTAAATATGCTACTGGAGACAATGTATCAGCTGCTGATCCAACAATCTCCCTATACAACAGA
Source organism: Helianthus tuberosus (assembly GCA_030545235.1). Lineage (NCBI taxonomy): Eukaryota > Viridiplantae > Streptophyta > Magnoliopsida > Asterales > Asteraceae > Helianthus > Helianthus tuberosus. Next base: position 37,863,346 of record CM060355.1, read on the forward strand.
TGATACGAAAACCATTCTTTATTACTGATTTTTATTTCTCATCAACATCTCCCTGATTTGTCCTTTGAATTGTAGTTCAAAGTCCAGGGAGAACATGTCTTCTTCATCATCCCTTTCAAGTTGAAGGTCCAACAAATCTTGGAGAGCGTATGCATTCAGATTATATGCACTATCCATTTTAATCTCTTCAACACTACCATCTGATCTGATTAAAATCAATACTTGGGTTTTTGAGCATGACTTCCACTTTACTATTTTTGGATCAGTTGGTTTTCTTGGACAAAGAATTATTGAAGATGAGTTTGGTGATTGTGGTCTGCTAACTAAATTTGCAATTGGTTCAGACAAATCAGATGATGAGAGAAGGTTTTTCGGAGTATCGATTTTTAGAGACAGAGCAGCAGTTGTAGGATAGACTGGGTTTAAAGAACATTTGAATCTTCAGCTCTAAGTTCTTCCAGCTTTTTGTAGGTCTCAACTATCTTCAGTTTAGACCATCTGGCAATGGATCTAGCTAGACCATAACCAGCAGCCACAAGCTCTGCTCTCATTCTTTTAAACTTCAATGCCTCATCTGAATCCACTGTTTTGACTTTCTTCCAATTAGGTGGAGTTGGCTTTACCAGAGGATCATTATGCATTTTTGTGATTCTATCGATCTCTTCTCTAAGAGCATCTGCTGACCAGTTTTTGAATTGATCTTCAGTTGCCTTATATGGTTTGTACTTCATAATGTGTGCAACATAAGCATCCCTCAGTTTCATCTGAAGTTCAGGAATTACTGGCCTCTCAGACATGGATTTACTCACGTCCCTAGCATAGTCTTCAAGTTTTACGACTTTGCTAAGCTGAAATGATAAAAACCTCTAGTATTCCTTGTCATCCATCTCTATGGTTTTCTCTCTTGCTATAACCTCAGCCTGTGATACTTTTAATTTTAGATACTCATCTAAGTTTTGAGGCTTCTTATAGCCATAAGAGATGAGAAGGATCTTTTAGATGGATCCTCTGTTGTGAAGAATGATTCAATTTCACCTTTAACAATGACTAATTCCAATGGATATTGAGCTTCCAGAGGAATGACTGATGGTAGTGTAGCAATTGTAAGAGATGAAGTAGGTTCTATGGGTGGAAATGACGAGCATGGACTGTTTTGAATGGAGGCAGATGATACAGGGATTGCTGATATAATCTCCTCATCATATTCTAACACAATATGAGTTTTCTCTTACGTGTGGAGATGATTTCTGGTGAAGGAGAATATTTTGGTAGTGAAGATGAATGTATGCAATGTTGCAGAAATCGGCCTAGACGGCCGGTTAATCGGCGCCTAGGCGCAAGGCGGTGGGTTACTGCCTAAATTTAAGCTAGTCGGTCAAAAAAATCGGTTATGGTCAAAATCGGTAAAAATGGGTCAAAATCGGACTAATTGGGCCCATGTTTTTGACCCAAAAAACCCAATTTTTGAAACCTGGCCCATGGTTTAAAGCCCAAATTTTAGTTGTAAACCTATTTTAACATATAAGTTTAGATATTTTAACATTTAACCCCCCTCTATCTTTCACTAGTTTACATATGGTTCCTAAACTTTTAAATTTATTAATAAAAAGTATAAAGTTATCTCTTAAACTTGTAAATTTATTAATAAAAAGTATAAAGTTATCTATATATATATATATATATATAAATTTGTAAAGTTATACTTAAAAAGTCCAATCCGATTAATCCCTATTAATCCCGATTAATCCCTAGGCGGTACCTCACCGCCCGACTAGCGCCTAGCGCCTTCTACAACATTGAATGTATGGGAGATCTTTGTGACGTTGGAGGTGGTTGGATTGTGGTTGGTGTAGTGAAAATGATCATGGCAGATGTTTGACAAACTTCTGCTGAAACAACTGGTGTCTCAGCAGCTGTTTGGTAAGCATCTGCTGATACTTTTGTTATATCAGCATCTATTGACATAATGGGTGATGATGGTGTTGAAGCTATTTTCTCCTTCTTTTGTGGTGGTTTTTTTGGAGTAGGTTGAGCAGGGGATACAATTTCTGTAGGATTAGCTTTTAAATCTGGTGATAACTTTCTCAATGAATCTTTCTCCCCCTTTGTGGCATCATTATCATCATCTTTCTCAAAGATTGATGTAGGGGTGGCGCCAGGAAGTTTCAACAGATGTTCCTTAATGTTCATAATGTCTGCTTGTGTGTCTTTATACCTGGCATTAACCAAATTTCTGAAAAACTCCAAACTGAAATTGCGGTTACTTTCAGCCAAATTTCTCTGAGCTTGAAGGATGGGTTGCACAGAATTCAAAAGCTCATTGGCAATTTCCTGTGTGGTAGGTTGACTTTTAAAAAGCTCTATCAGCTGCTTAATCAATTCTTTCATTTCAGCAACATCTGTTTCAATGGTAGACACTCTAACCGTCAAATCCTTATAACTTAATTCATCACCTACTTTAATAGGATCATCTGAATTCCCACCTGTAATGGTTGTATTTGTTTTGGTAATAGGAGAAGTCTCCATATCATCAGAAACAGATGCCCTTTTTCTTGGTTCTGGGGACTTTCCACTGAAGCAGAGATTACAGTTGTAACCTCATCAGTGGTTGCCTTCAAGGGATTCTCTGTCACACCCCAACCGATGGCGGAATCATCGGGGCACGACACTGAGCGAAACAGATTATCCAGGAGAAATCCATAACAACTAATATTACCAAATATTTTTAAGTTACGTCCCATACCATAACATATCCAGCAAAATAATTATTACAGAAAAAGTATCTCAAAGACAAATATAAGCTGTTCCGACAACTCATGAATTAATTATTTTGTTTCTAGACTCTCCTAAGCTCGATTCCACATAGCAAGCATACCACAGCATCCTAAACACCTGTCACATACGTTAAAATAGAGGTCAATACACATAGTGTAAAGGTGAGCATACAAGTTTAATAGTATAGTAGATAGCGAAATCCGTTTACGCATAACCAGCATGTAACATGTTGAAAAGCGAAGCTAGCACGTTATCGACAATGGAATATGCACAGACATGACTGCGAGTTGGAGAATGCGCAACACATATTACCACTGTGACACGTGAAGTAAAACCCTTAACAACCCCTGTCCACGACATGTGCTGAGTCCAAACTATAGTACTATCGTTGCTAAGGTGTCAGGCAACAATCACTGCGTAAACATAACATACAAGTATTCATCGAGTAACATGTATAAAATGCAATAACGGTCAGCGTATAAAAGTGTTTGCGTTGTGTGTCGATTGTGATTTGAAATAGGTAACGTATGTAACACCCAGAAGTGCGTAAAGCAAAAAGGGTTCGAGTATACTCACCGATCGTGTTAAATGAATAACACAGTCTTGGATTGAAGGGAGCGCTAGAGAGTTAGCCTGATTACAGAATGATAGCATAAGCTATGAACGGTGCGTAAAACGGTGTCGCGTGGATACTGAGTGACGAAGGGTCTTCGGATCGGATGACCTTCTGGACGGATGGTCATCCGGACAGAGGCCATATGGTCGGAGGGTGATCCGTTTGGGATGGATGTGTTTGTGTATGATGTGACTTTGAAGTTTTCGTTGTATGATGGCCGTTCGCTCAAATGGCGATCCGTTCAAGCGAGACAGTTCAAAGATCCAAGTCCCCTGGAAGAATAATCATTTGATCGGATGGTCATCTGATCGGATGACTATTCGTTGGAAACTGAAAATTCCTTGAAGTTTAGCAAAAATGTTTTAAGTGTTGGAGACCACAAGTCATCCGATCGGATTGTCGTTCGATCGGATGGCAATCTGATCGGACGGCAATCCGTTCAGCGACCTGATCGTTTGAAACTTGCAAAATTTTGTTAAGTCTGAAAAGTTTGCGGTTTGACCGAGACGGTATGACAACGTGTTAAACAACGGAAACTCCACCAAGTCCAAGTAATCCGATCGGATGGGAATCACCCCGTTCGATTAGTTAACTGTTCTTGACGGTTGTTCATGTTCAACCCGCTAAGTCGTTTATCTCGTCGATAGGAATCAGTTCTCAGACCGACACTTCACTAGAGAATGACTGGAAGGCCTGAATGAGCTCCGATTCTATCGGTTTTGAGTGCAAGAGTGTAAAAGAGTTGAAAGAAGTTTAAATCGGTTTGAAAATGTTTAGATTTAGGTGAAATCAGTGTTTAAACATGTTGAAATCCCTTAGATTTGAGTTTTTCTTGGTGGATTGAGGTCACACTTTGAAGTTCATGAGAACCCATGATGAAATCATCCTAGAACATCCCAAATTAGCCGATTTCATGGTGAAAAGTTAAGATTTGATGGTGAAATTGATGTGAAAGTGTGTAAAGATCAAAGAAGTACAAGATTTGGAGTAGAAACTTACAAGAATCGCGAGGAATCGAGAGAAAATAGGCCAAGAGCTTGCTGGTCGAACAAGAGCTGTCACATCACATGACCAGTGATGTGACAAGTGCTATTTATAGGTGGAAGGAGAGAAGAGGAGGTGTAAGGGTGCGATCAGAGGGCAATCCGATCGGATGGCCATCCGATCAGATGGTCATCCGGACGGATGACTATTCGATCGAATGGTCCTTCGATCAGATGGTTTGAGTGTGTTGGGTTTCGATGTTTCGTTTCATGCGTTGAGCATTGCGATGTGATTAAGCGAGTGTCGATTAAGCGATGCGATAGGTTTAAATAATAGTTACACAAATAACATAACTAACGTTAAACAACATAAATAAACTTGGGTTTTCAGTTCGCGATTAGATTGCATTGCGATAGAGTTGCGATTGCGTTTTTCGATTAACACCTTTAAACATATCATCTACACACACAAGTAAGGCACATAACAACACACACACGTAAAACAATATCCAGAACATGCGATTCAAGTTGCGATGCAATTGCGATGAGATTAACGTTAAATAGATTAGCGATTAAACATCGATTATTAGAATTTACTCCACATAATACGACTAAAGTACTCAAAATTAAAGTAATCTATCGACAAGTCAAAAAGTACAATCAATAATTAAGCAAGGAGTGACAGATCGCATTTAGCAATCTTTTCTTCCTTTGACTTTGACTTTGACTTCAAAACGCGGGTTGTTATAGCCTCCCCTACTTTAGGGAATTTCGTCCCGAAATTAGGATGCAGGCGTAACGAAAAGCTGTGGTTACTTCGCCTTCATGTCACTTTTGAGTTCACAGGTGAACTCTGCGCTGCGTTTGCCTTCCCAACGAGCCTTCACTATGGGAATGCGTGAGCGTCTGAGCTTCTTGGTTTCTCGATCCATGATCGCGACAGGCTTTTCCACGAAGTGTAATGTTTCGTCCACTTGTAGATCCTCAAGTGGCACATGTAAATTCTGCTCAGCCAGACACTTTTTGAGGTTCGAAACATGGAAAGTCGGGTGGACGTTGCTAAGTTCCTCCGGTAGTTCGAGTCTGTAAGCCACTTTTTCAATCCTTTCCAGGATTTTAAAGGGTCCAACATATCGAGGCGCGAGTTTCCCTTTCTTGCCGAATCTGATCACCCCTTCCAAGGGGCTTGCGGCGTCTATCGTCGTAACTTTTCTGACGACTCCGAGCTTTCAGTAGGTTGTCTCGAATTTGGAGGATTTTGTCAGTCGTTTCTTGCAGCAGCTCGGGACCGGTTATTTGCGCATCTCCGATCTCATGCCACACAATAAGAGATCGACATTTTCTTCCATATAGTGCCTCAAATGGTGCCATTTGAATGCTAGAATGATAGTTGTTATTGTACAAGAATTCGACCAAAGGTAAGTGCGCGTCCCAATTACCACCGAAATCTATGACACACGAGCGAAGCATGTCTTCAAGGGTACGAATCGTTCTTTCAGTCTGACCGTCGGTTTGGGGATGGAAAACGATACTTAGATTTAGAGTAGTACCGAGGGCAGATTGAAACGTTTCCCAAAGGCGCAAGGTAAACCGACCATCACGATTAGCGATGATATCACGAGGCATCCCGTGTCGAGAGATGATTTCGTCAGTGTAGATCCGTGCTAATCGTTCTACCTTGTAGTCCTCTCGTATCGGCAGAAAATGAGCAGATTTAGTCAAATGATTAAAGATAACCCAGATGCTATCGTGACCTGATGGTGTACGCGGGAGTTTCGTTATAAAGTCCATGGCTATGCTCTCCCATTTCCACATCGGGATCTCGGGTTGCACGAGTAAGCCAGATGGTCTCTGTTGCTCAGCCTTGACTTTCGAACAAATCATGCACTTCGAAATATAGATTGCGATATCCTTCTTCATGCCATGCCACCAATACCGTAGACGAAGGTCATGGTACATTTTGTCGGCACCAAGATGAATAGAATATCGAGACTTGTGCGCTTCAGTCAACAATATATCTCGAAGGTTATTGCGACTTGGAATCCAGATGTGTTGGTGCATGTTTGTGACAACAACTTAGATTTGGTCTTTGGATATCTTGTAATTAGTTAAACGATAAACGGTTAGCGGGTTTAGCTTTGTATTAGTGAGTTGTAATGTTTGGGCTAACTAAACCCATACCTATGGGGATGGGGGGCGAATTGGGCCTGTCCAATTCGCAGTCCATGATGTTTAACCTTGGCCCAAGTAGCAAACCTTGTGTTATATAAACAAGGTTAGGCTTTAGGGTTTAGGTTAATCAGCCAAAACAGTTTTAGAGAGAGAATTCGTGAGAGCTTTAGGGTTTGGACGAATTTGTGTTGGTTAGGGTTTTAATTGATTGTAAACTGCAAGTTGGATAATCAATAGTAAACCCGGTTTGAAAGTGATTTGCTGTTTCTGTTTTCTACTTGTTTTTGTGATATTCTGATCAAGAGGATTCCGCACTCTTGATTGGAAAGACAATTCTGTGAAGATCCATACGAATAGGGGACCTACAATTGGTATCAGAGCATTAGGCTCTTGAAGGCTCAGTTCAGAATTGTGCTTGGAGAAACAGGGATATTTTCGAATTTTGAAACCTGAAAAATTAGGGTTTTAAAATTTTCAAAATTGTTGATATAAATTTTCGAATTTTGTTGGCTGTTTTGATCTTCTGCATTGTTTGTTTGCTGTTTTTGCAGGTTTTGGATATAGTACTGGTTGATTGTTTGAAGAATTTGGCTGGAATTCGAAGACTGTTCTTCGTGTTTTTTAGACCAGTTCTAGATAATTTTCGAAATTATTGTGCTGATTTGGTGTTTTGATTTTGCAGATTTGTGTTGGAGAATCTTCAGAATTTCTAACAGATTAAGTTTCTAAATTTACTGGGCCAGCGAATTTGACTATCAGCGAATTTAAAAATTTCGCAGACTGATCAGCGAAGTTGGGACTTAATATCTTGGCGATGTTGGGACTTAATATCTCGGTGACCGGCGAAGTTAAATCCAAAGGCGACTTTGGTAATCGTATAATTTTCCACAGCGAAATTATTACGGTTTTCGGCGACTTTACCAGTTGTCGTAATCGCGAAATTGACAAGCGAACTTAACAGGGAATTTTGACCAGCGAATTTGAACAAGTAACAGACCCAGCGAATTTAATCACTGACCCAGCGAATTTGAACAAGTAACAGTAACCAGCGAAATTAACTCAGCAAATTTAAAACCAGCGAAATTAAGAGGTGGAATTTCAGTTGCCAAGCGTCGATAAAATTTCAGCGTTTTGCAAATAGAAATTGATCCGTAGCTCGTTAGGCAGAACCGTTTGGACCGTTGAATTCCTTGGATTTTTAGGGTAAAAAAAAAAAAAAAAAAAAAAATCCCAAATATGGTTTTTGACATTATACATCATTGGATTCGTCTTTTCGAGACGATTCTAAAGGTGTAATTTGGTAATCACTGTTTTCGGAGAAATTTTGTACGGTTTTATCTGTACGGTTACGATAAAAGCGTGTTTAAAGATGGTCAGAATGGACAAGGTTAGTGAGACTGTTAAACATTGGCCAAAGCTGAAAAATGTCAAAGAATGTGCTGTTTGGAAGGAGGAGTTTGAGGCATTTGTGAAGAGTGAAGATACCAGAATGTGGTATTGTATGATAGATGGCTATGTTGCTCCTACGCGTAGTATTGAAGGAAGGGTTTTAGTGCTGTCTTATGACAAGATGGATGAATCTGAGAGACAGGTGGTTGATGCTGAAAAAAGAGCCTTGGCGGCAATAAAGATGTCCTTACCTGATAGCATCAAGCATACCTTCAAAAAGTACACTGATTCAAAGGATATGTGGGATGCATTACAAAAGCGATATCAGGGGAATGAGAGTGCCACTCAGGCATTCATGGCAGAGATAGTGCCAGTTGATGAGGCTGAAACTACTGTGAGTGATGCTGAATCTGAAGTGAAAAATGATGAAGCTCAAGTGGAGAATGCTGAAGCTCAAGTGGAGAATGCTGAAGCAAAAGTGGATGTTGAAGTAGAGAAAGAGAGTGAAGCTGAACATGTTGTTGCTGAAGTAGACAAGGAGAGTGAAGCTGAACAGGTTGTTGCTGATGAAAATACAGAAGTTCATGAGGAAAAGGTACAATCTAATTCTGTGTGTTTAAGATGTCGTGAACTACAGGGTGAGGTTGCCAGGTTGACAACACAAAACCAAAGTCTGGTAAGTGAGATGTCTAACATAAAAGAAGCAAACTTTTTTGCTAAAAGAAATGAATCTACATACTTGAAGAAGATAAGAGGTTATGGAGCTGAAATTGGAGCTTTAACTTGCAAACTAAATGAAAAACTTCAAGTCATAGACTTAGCTCATGACATGATGGCTGAGAAAACAAAAGAGATTTCTGAAAAATGCAAAGAGTTGTCAGATGCACAACTCAAAATTGTTGAACTTGAAAAGAAATTGAGTCAATTCAGAGATTCGTCTTTTGTAATGAAACACATGATGGGTGGGCTAAAGAAAAGTAATGACAAGACCAGTGTGGGCTTCCAGGGCTTTAATGAAGTCCCACCTCCTCTTAGTCATAACTATTCATTCCTGCCTAGTGAAGATGAGCTAGCAGACTTTATGGCATCCACACCAAGTAGTTTCGCATCCACATCAAGTAAAGGTGATGGATCTGAGAGTGATGATTTGAAAAGGAAAAATTCACCGCCTAAGAATAAAAATCAAGCTTTTGTTAAAAAGATTAATTTTGTTCAAGGTAGTGATATGAAAAATGAAACAACTGTTATTGAAAATGAATCGAATGTAGAGTTTGCAAAAAATAAGAGCATAGAAAAATCTGAAATTAAGCAAACTGAACAAGGTTCATCCAAGGGATCATCACCATCTGATAAGGGATCTACCTCAGAGACTCCAACTAAGAAGTCTTTGAAAAGGAGATCGTGCTTCAAATGTCACATCAAGGGACATGTAGCTAGCTGCTGTCCTAACCAAAAGAGTGAAGCACAACTTAGTGAAAAACAGAGAGGGAAATTACCAGTGAAGGAAGGTGATAGTGAGGAGAAAGGCTCAAATTCTCCAAAGAAATCTGCTCCTAAGCAACCAGAAAATGTTGCTGTTGGTGTAAATAAGGCTGAAAAAGGAACTCCACAAGTTCCTCGTTTTCAAAGAAATCAACAAAGATTTCAGCCTAGATCTCCACCAGGCAGAAATGAGAGACCTAGAAGCAGTTCAACTAGAATGAACAATTTTAATGGATATTCAAATAATTTCAGAAGTCAAAGTCAATATCAAAATCGATACCAGAATAATGGTGGTCGAACTTTTTATAACAATGGCTTTAGAAATTACAACAATAATGCTTCTTGGAATCAAAATTCAAGATTTCAAAATCAGAATTTTCAAAGGTCAAATAGTCCAAACACATATAGGAACCCTCAGGACCAGAGACCTTATGGAAATCAAAACCCATTTCCATCAACAGGTCTGAGATCCAAGACTCCAGTTAGGAGTAATGGATATTGGATGGATGTTCCAGTAGTTGGTGAATTTGGACGACCCAAGACCATTAAGGCTTGGGTCCCCCAATCTAACTAATTTCTTAAGTTGGTGTGTGCAGGAGCTGCTAAGGAGGATTATCAACTTATGTTGATAATGGCTGCTCTAGGCACATGTTGGGGGATGTAAGATTGTTGATATATTTATATTGATTGATTTAAATTGAAGTTCAAAGTGCTAAGTTGACACACTAGATAACCTGGCAGATCTTTATAATAAAGCTTTTGACAGGGCTCGCTTTGAACATTTAGTCGAACTCAACGGGATGAGGAATCCTGAATAACTGGTTTTTCATAAGAATTTTGTAAATAGTTTACTGCTTTTCTTAAAAATCAAAAATAAAAAAAATTGAAAAATCAAAAACATAAAAAAAATAGAAAATTAAAAATGAGTTCACTGTGTGAAAAAGAAGAAATGATAGTACATCAGCAAGTTAGACTGTCACACTCAAACTGAGATTAAATTGCTTAAGTGTGATAGCAGCTTCATCGTATGATGTACCAGTAGGCAAAAAGCATGAAATAATCAACTTACCAATGTGATATAAACTTAAGCGAACTGTGTATGAGTGGGGAACACATCAGTGGTGTATGGTTTAATGACCTTAAATCTTGCGTTGATAGATTGCCAAAATCTGAAGTTTTAGGTCTTTATACTGTTATTTCATCTGGGGATATCTTGGCTGTACTTCTGTTCAGAACTAAAATTGTACATGACCCCAGGAAAGAAAGTCACTTGGAATTAGCACATTTCTATTTGAATGTCTGTATGTTGTCCCGATACACACAATTTTGATATGATTCTGAAATCTTCTCTGAAAAAAGTCGTGTACCTCCTCTGCTGCATCCAGATATATGCTGACCTGGAGGTGCTAGGCAACGACAGCTTCTGCTGCATCCAGATACATGCTGACCTAGCTGTACGTTGTCGCGCTATAGATCTAATACACCCGAAAGAGGCCCTCAAGTGCCCAAAAGAAACCCAATAAACCTATATCAAACTGAGAAAAACTCATTTGATCTGTATATTATACAATCTCTCCTAAAGATCTATTCTGTTCTCTTCTCAACCTATTCCCAGTTAAGATTTCAGAAATCTGGATTGGACTTGTGAAATATGTGGTAGGGAAGATACTTGCATGATAGAGTGTGTTGTTTATATTTCCAGGATTTGATTAGTATTGATTTGGGTGTTCATTGTTAAGCAATTAAAACATGATAAAACAGATTATATGCAGACCTAGGCACTGTCAGGATATCTTAAAGGATGAATTCAGTATACTCACCTACTACGATGAATCTTTGTGCATACCTTGATCGCGGGGGTATATCCTGAAGTGGGACACGCTAGTATATCAGTAATTAAAAATTATCTTAACGTATCATACGGTAATGGTACTTGAAATGTTCATGCATTTTGTTTAAAAGGACAAACATACTGGTAATTGTCTTGGACTGCTTTTCACGAAAAATTAAATAAAGAATTATCTAATAGTGTGAAAATAGTTTGATTGTGCTGATATGATCTTCTTACCAGTGATTCTCACAAAAATAGAGTGTTTATTGCTTTTGTTATTTACTTGCTTTCAGAAAATATAAAAATCCAAAAATAGTGTCTTTTTCTGTTTAAAATTCTTAACGTACGGAAAACTGTTATTCTTGGAGGAATTGTTACTGATAGGGGGAGACGGTGTTAGAAAGTGAGTTCAAAATTTTAAATCATGCGGGTTATAGAGTGTGTGATTAAAAAGTTTTGCATGTTGGTGATGAAATTGAAAATGCTTAATCTGTGATATAGTTTAACTATCTCTTGAAAAATAATAATTTGTTTAACTTTTGTTGAAAAATTCTTATGGTTTCTCGAGATGTTTGTTTTATAGTATACAGATTGAAGAAGTGTGTTGCTGAGAAGTTAAAGTGAGAAGTTGCTGTGAAGATGATAGTTTGATTGGATGCATGGTAGAACCTCCTTTCTTCATTGCAGACAAAGTGAAGAGTTTGAAGATTGCTATACATATGCTGAACTGGAGTTTACTCAACGCTAAAGGTTTTGAAGATTTGGTGATTGGATGCATCAGCTTAGGGGGAGTCTGTTGCTGACAGAAGCTGTTGAAGCTGAAGCTATCCAAAGACCAAAGACAATGCAAGATTACATGAAGATTGCAAGATGACTGAAGACAAAGTTATTTTATGAAGCTATTGTCAAGGGGGAGTTTGTTGGTGCATGTTTGTGACAACAGCTTAGATTTGGTCTTTGGATATCTTGTAATTAGTTAAATGATAAACGGTTAGCGGGTTTAGCTTTGTATTAGTGAGTTGTAATGTTTGGGCTAACCAAACCCATACCTATGGGGATGGGGGGCGAATTGGGCCTGTCCAATTCGCAGTCCATGATGTTTAACCTTGGCCCAAGTAGCAAACCTTGTGTTATATAAACAAGGTTAGGCTTTAGGGTTTAGGTTAATCAGCCAAAACAGTTTTAGAGAGAGAATTCGTGAGAGCTTTAGGGTTTGGACGAATTTGTGTTGGTTAGGGTTTTAATTGATTGTAAACTGCAAGTTGGATAATCAATAGTAAACCCGGTTTGAAAGTGATTTGCTGTTTCTGTTTTCTACTTGTTTCTGTGATATTCTGATCAAGAGGATTCCGCACTCTTGATTGGAAAGACAATTCTGTGAAGATCCATACGAATAGGGGACCTACAAGATGCGGTCTAGATAGTAATAGATATCGTTCGATTTAGTGACAAAGTGAGATTCAGCACCACACTTCTTCATTTCCTCTAACAAGGTATTCTCAATGAAGCAGGCTTGCTGAGCGTCACGAATCAGGGCTTCGAGGTCGTGCTGGGCGCAAGTATTACGAATGCTATGCAAATAGCTTCATCGACTTAGAGCATCGACAACGAAATTTGCTTTGCCAGGATGGTAATGAATCTCACAGTCGTAATCGCTGAGAAGTTCATCCCATCGGCGTTGGCGTATATTCATTTCCTTTTGATTGAGGATGTGTTGTAGGCTCTTATGGTCGGTTAAGACCGTACACTTGGTACCGTAGAGGTAGTGTCACCAAATCTTCAATGCAAAAACAACTACGCCTAGCTCGAGATCGTGGGTTGTATAGTTCTTCTCATGGATCTTGAGCTAACTAGAGGCGTACGCGATAACCTTGTCCCGTTGCATGAGAACTCAACCGAGACCAAGGTTCGAGGCATCGCAATAGACAACGAAGTCATCGCTTCCGTCGGGTAGAGCGAGAATAGGAGAATTGCAGAGCATATGCTTCAGAGTTTGAAAGGCAGTCTCTTGTTCGGTTCCCCAAACAAAAGGCTTGTTTTTATGAGTCAAAGAAGTAAGCGAAACGACGATTTTCGAAAAGTCAACGATGAATCGACGGTAATAACCCGCCCATCCGAGGAATAAACGAACATCGGATGGTGATTTTGGTGTAAACCAGCTCTTAAGTGCTTCAATCTTCGCGGGATCAACTTGTATACCTTGACTATTAACGATGTGACCGAGGAATTGAACCTCCTCTAGCCAGAATTCACACTTAGAGAACTTGGCATAGAGTCGATTCCCTTGGAGTAATTCGAGAACTAAACGTAGATGTTGCGCGTGTTCAGCTTTCGATTTCGAATAGATCAGGATATCATCGATAAACACGATGACGAAATGGTTTGCACACACGGTTCATCAAATCCATGAAAACTGCGGATGCATTGGTTTGACCAAAGGGCATTACGACGAATTCATAATGGCCGTATCGGGTTTAGAAAGCAGTTTTAGGTATATCTTCCTCCCGAATTCGTAATTGGTGATAGCCTGAGCGTAAATCAATCTTCGAGAAGCACGTAGCACCTTGCAATTGGTCAAACAAGTTATCGATTCGGGGCAGGGGATAGCGATTCTTGATAGTCAGCTTATTCAACTCCCTTTAGTCGATGCACATCCGGAATGACCCGTCCTTCTTTTTGACGAAAAGAACTGGTGCACCCCAAGGAGAGGTGCTAGGGCGAATGAAGCGTTTGTCAAGCAATTCCTGGAGTTGACTCGAGAGTTCGCGCATTTCGGACGGAGTGAGGCGATAAGGAGATTTAGCAACAGGATTAGCTCCAGGAATGAGGTCGATACGAAAGTCAATATCACGACTCGGGGGTAAACCAGGTAAATCATCAGGAAAAACGTTAGGAAAATCACGAACCACAGGCACCTTATCCATTGCCTTCTTTTCCTCCGCTACTACGATGTATGCCAAGAAAGCTTTGTATTCCTTGCGGAGATACTTGCTCGCTTGGTTACATGACACGAGTTTGAGATTCTTCGATGCGACTTCACCATAAACACAAAGTTGATCACCGTTAGCGAGCGAGAAACGAATCATTTTGTCAAAGCAAACGACTTCAGCACGATTTTCGCGAAGAAAATCCATGCCTGCTATGATATCAAAACTACCAAGTTGCATCGGGATAAGATCGATAGGGAAGACATGATTGTTGAGTTCAAGCGTACAATCACATAGAACATAATTAATAGTAACGGTTCTTCCAGTGGCAACTTCAGTGTCGAACGTCGTAGGGAGATGGGGGCGCTTACGATTTAGGAGCTTTTCGAATTCTAACGATACAAAAAAGTTATCGGCTCCAGTATCAAATAAACACGAAGCATATATACCATTTACGAGGAACGTACCATTAACCACGTTGTTATCTGCTTGAGCCTGGCGGGCATTGATGTTGAAAGCACGTCCGTGGGCTGCTGCTGAGGCTACTGTTATTGATGTTGTTGCGGCTGCTTCTGTGGCTCTTGCTTCACGACTCTGTTGGGGCAGACATTGCAAAGTGGTTGGGATCACCACATGCAAAGAAGGTTCTTGCGTGAGCTGCGGGGGCAGGAGCTGCTTGTTGACCCTATGGAGCAGGAATGAGAGCTGGTGGTACAGGAGCTTGAACCGGGGCTTGAGCTTGGCGAGGACCAGTACGACAATTGGCAATAAAGTGGTCATACATGTTACAGTGAACACAAAAATTGCATGCAATCCCAACAGGATGATGATAGGTATAGGTAGGGCACGGTGGGTGTGGACCAGTATATGCACGCTTGGCTGGCGGTGCATTAGTCACAGGTGCCACTACTTGGCGGTTCTGAGGTTACAGTTGAGCAGGGACAGCTTGGAGTGGAGCGGTGGCTGTGACAACGCAATTCTTGCTGTTGTTGTTCTTTCGCTTGCGGCGGGAGGACTTGGAAGCTTGCGGAGCGGCGGTTTCAGTGGTGGGGGCAGCGATTGCTTGATGAAGACTCTTCAGGGCGTTCTTGAAGTACCCAGTGAGAACTCGCTTGTCATTAATCTCGGCAGCGAGTAGGTAGGTCTCTTCGATTGTTGTTGTCTTCGCGGCTTGCACGAAGTCAGCAACACAATCTGGTAAAGCACGGATATACTTCTTGATTGTCATATCAGGTGTTGCCACCTGGCTTGGACAAATCATACTCAGCTGTTTGAAGCGGGCAGTTAGACCGGCGTTATCGCCACCATCCTGCTTGATGTTCCAGAACTCATTCTCCAGCTTCTGGAGCTCGTGGGGTGGGTATAATTCCTTCATCATGAGTTCTTTCAACTCATCCCACGTGAGCCCATAGGCTGCGTCGTTCCCACGTCTGTTCCTTTCAGTCGTTCACCAATCCAGAGCCCTGGATTGGAAAACGCCAGTTGCGTTGACAGTTCGCAGGTGGTCGGGACATCCGCTCTGGCGTAACATGACTTCGATTGAGTCAAACCATTGAAACATAGCGCTTAGTCCATCTTTGCCCGTGAAGTCTTTTGGGCCACATGCCTTAAACTTCTTAAAGCTGAAAGTACCCTTGGGAGAGTCGGTCCTTGATTCCTCAGAGGACTTACTGGTATTCTCATTAAGCTCACTGACAATTTACGGGATAACTTTAGCCATCTGTTTAGCGACTAGAGAAGCGATTCGCTTGTCAGCGTTATTACGGCGAGCAGCACGAGAGTGATGCGATCCAAATGACGACATTGTCTGCAACAGACATCGCCATAGGACTCAAACACTATATAATCGAATCTCACCTCACACGCACTACTACTGAATAAAGCTCAGGACCACATCAATCATTTAAGCACGTAATCACAAAGGCATATAAGCACATAGTCCACTCAAGCACGTAAGCACAGAAGCACGTAGTTCACAGAAATCATGCTAAACACTATATTTTACACGTATTCACCTACATATATTGCACGTATTCACCTATCATTCAAGTTCACGAGGGGCGTTCGAGAGTAGCGATTGCGAGTAGCGAGTACATAGCGAGTAGTATAGCGTAAGCGAGTTACATGGCATGCGATTTGTTAACGTTTTGAGGTAGATGTGCAGTGCGAGTTGTGTGTGCGATCTTAGCGAAAAGCGTATAAATCACCAAAATCGAATGACATAAACACATAAAACCACATAAAACACATAAAAACTCCACATAAAAAGCGATAAATCACAGAGTCAGCAGTTGCGGGCTCAGAATCAAAACACATAAAATCAGCGATTGCGAGCTTGAAATCGAAAACAGATTGTCTGAGTGTGAGACATTGACTGCCCAAAGTGATTCGACTATTCTCAAGGACTTTGAGTACATGCTTTGGCCTAATAGACTGTGCTCTCTCACCGGCATACGGTGAATGGCACGCATCCTTTCGGCTATTCACGCAACTCGAGTCATTGGAATCCATCGAGACTTTGGTGAGAGTTTTGTAAAACCAGAAATAGAGGACGGAACAAGTCATCAAGATTTGGGTTTCACCCCTAACTCAACGACTACATTCCTGTTTGTGTGATAGAATCACGAGATAGAGAGGGAGAATTGCGTCAAAGTACGGATTTCACTCCTGATTCAACGCAAATTCTCATGTTTATAGTAAAAATGCGCGTCGAACAAGTGATCTAATCAAGAGTTTGCGGTTTTCACACCTAGTCTCGATCTAATAACTCGTCCATTTTCAAAAATAGAGTGCGGTGTGCCTGCCTTAGGAAAGGCAGGGTGATAGTGCTCGTTCTTAGGGAAGGTCGATGGGGCGTAGTATGTTCGCGAGTCGGTCGAGTAACAGAAATAAGCTCGTCCGGAACCCCTATTAGGTTCGTACAAGGCGGTCTGTTGGTACTTAAACTATATACTAGGTCAATTCTAAGACATTTACCCGGACTAGGTCGAGTCTTGCCTAATTCCCTATAGTTATGGCTCTGATACCAAATCTGTCACACCCCAACCAATTGCGAAATCATCGGGGCGTGGCACTGAGCGAAACAGATTGTCCAGGAGAAATCAATAACAACTAATATTACCAAATATTTCTAAGTTACGTCCCATACCATAACATATCCAGCAAAATAATTATTACAGACAAAGTATCTCAAAGACAAATAAAAGCTGTTCCGACAACTCATGAATTAATTGTTTTGTTTCTAGACTCTCCTAAGCTCAATTCCACATAGCAAGCATACCACATCATCCTAAACACATGTCACATACTTTAAAATAGAGGTCAATACACATAGTGTAAAGGTGAGCATACAAGTTTAATAGTATAGTAGATAGCGAAATCGGTTTACCCATAACCAACATGTAACATGTTGAAAAGCGAAGCTAGCACGTTATCGACAATGAAATATGCACAGACATGACTGCGAGTTGGAAAATGCGTAACACATATCACCACTGTGACACGTGATGTAAAACCCTTAACAACCCATGTCCACGACTGGTGCTGAGTCCAAACTATAGTACTATCGTTGCTAAGGTGTCAGGCAACAATCAATGTGTAAACATAACATACAAGCATTCATCGAGTAACACGTATAACATGCAATAACGGTAAGCGTATAAAAGTGTTTGTGTTGTGTGTCGATTGTGATTTGAAATAGGTAACGTATGTAACACCCAGAAGTGCGTAAAGCAAAAAGGGTTCGAGTATACTCACCGATCGTGTTAAATGAATAACATAGTCTTGGATTGAAGAGAGCGCTGGAGAGTTAGCCTGATTACAGAACGATAGCATAAGCGATGAACGGTGCGTAAAACGGTGTCACGTAGATACTGAGTGACGAAGGGTCATCCGATCGGATGACCTTCCGGACGGATGGCCATTCGGTCGGAGGGTGATCCGTTTGGGATGGATGTGTTTGTGTATGATGTGACTTTGAAGTTTCGTTGTAGCATTTTGAAAACAGAGAAGTATCTCTACCTTTCAGGTCGTCCGGTCGGATAGCCGTTCGCTCGGATGGCGATCTGTTCAAGCGAGACAGTTCAAAGATCCAAGTCCCCTAGTAGAATATTCATGCGATGGGATGGTCATCCGATCAGATGAGTATTCGTTGGAAACTGAAAATTCCTTGAAGTTTAGCAAAAATGTTTAATTGTTGGAGAACAAGTCATCTGATCGGATTGTCGTTTGATTTGATGGCAATCCAATCGGACGGCAATCCGTTCAACGACCTAATCGTTTGAAACTTGCAAAATTTTGTTAAGTCTGAAAAGTTTGCGGTTTGACCGAGATGGTATGACAATGTGTTAAACAACGGAAACTCCACCAGTCCAAGTCATTGGATCGGATGGGAATCACCCCGTTCGATCAGTTAACTATTCTTGACGGTTGTTCATGTTCAACCTGCTAAGTCGGTTATCTCATCAATAGGAATCAGTTCTCAGACCGACACTTCACTAGAGAATGAGTGGAAGGCCTGAATGAGCTCCGATTCTATCGGTTTTGAGTGCAAGAGTGTAAAAGAGTTGAAAGAAGTTTAAATCAGATTGAAAATGTTTAGATTTAGGTGAAATCCGTGTTTAAACATGTTGAACTCCCTTAGATTTGAGTTGTTCTTGGTGGATTGAGGTCACACTTTGAAGTTCATGAGAACCCACGATGACATCATCCTAGAACATCCCAAATTAGCCGATTTCATAGTGAAAAGTTAAGATTTGATGGTGAAATTGATGTGAAAGTGTGTAAAGATAAAAAAAGTACAAGATTTGGAGTAGAAACTTACAAGAATCGTGAGGAATCGTGAGAAAATAGGCCAAGAGCTTGCTGGTCGAACGAGAGCTGTCACATCACATGAGCAGTGATGTGACAAGTGCTATTTATAGGTGGAAGGAGAGAAGAGGCGGTGTAAGGGTGTGATCGGAGGGCAATCCGATCGGATGGCCATCAGATCGGATGCTTTGAGTGAGTTGGGTTTTGATGTTTCGTTTTGGGCGTTGAGCCTTGCGATGCGATTAAGCGAGTGTCGATTAAGCGACGCGATAGGTTTAAATAATAGTTACACGTATAACGTAACTAACGTTAAACAACATACATAAACTTGCGTTTTCAGTTCACGATGAGATTGTGTTGCGATAGAGTTGCGATTGCATTTTTCGATTAACACCTTTACACTTATCATCTACACACACAAGTAAGGCACATAACAGCACACACACATAAAACAATATCCAGAACATGTGATTCAAGTTGCGATGCGATTGCGATGCGATTAACGTTAAATAGATTAGCGATTAAACATCGATTAAAATGCGATTATTAGCATTTACTCCACATAATACAACTAAAGTACTCAAAATTAAAGTAATCTTTCGACAAGTCAAAGAGTACAATCAATAATTAAGCAAGGAGTGACAGATCGCATTTAGTAATCTTTTCTTCCTTTGACTTCAAAATGCGGGTTGTTACATTCTTAATGATGTAACCACTGTCCAACTGATCACCAATGGGTTCAACAGTTGTAGTGGCTGCTCCACTTGAACTACCACGAAGAGTTTCGTAATACTCAATGGGGATAACCTCCTCAACTGTTTGTAGGATAGCAGATTGAATTGGTTCAGACACAGGCATTTTTTGCGCTCCACTCTCAGTAATGTGTGCATCAGAGGTTATGTTTTCTTTCTGAAATTCAATTGCTTCAAACAGAGGTAATATTGTTGATGGAACTTGAGAAGAGGGTTGTGGTGTAGAAAGTGTGATTGCCCTAGGAGAGGGACTTTTAAACATACTTTCATATGAAAGGTCTACTTCATGTTGTGGTGTCCCTGTGCTTACAACATGATCCTTTTGTGTGGATACGTGAGGAGTTTGGATGGGTTGAGATCTTTCCAACAAATGTGAGGAAGTAGCAGCAGTGGTTTCAAGTGACATTTGTGTTCTCACTAGATTAACCTCTGGGATCTCATCTTCCAGAGGAACCTTTTTATTTTATTTGCTTTTGATGGGCTTTTTGGATGTGACAGGTTTCTTTTTGCGTTTTCCTGGTGTGTGTTTCACAACACCGGTTGTGGTGTCATGATCACCAGGAGCAGTTGGCTCAACAACAGAGGTTTGAGCAACATATGTGGACGCATCTAAAACAGGCTCATCCCTCTTTGTTTATGTTCTTGAAACTTCTGACTCTTTATCCATAAGTCTAGTAAAAGTTTTACTTGTAAGACTATTTATTTGAAAAGTTACACCTTGTTCAAAATCTGTTTGTGACACTTCTTTTCGTAGGTAGTAGCTTTGAAGTCTTGGATACAACAGAATTGCATTAATACGAACACCTTTTTTCAATTTTTTCACATTTTTCACATTATTCAACAAATCATAAAACAGTGCTTGTGATAAATTGTAATCAGATTTTGTTAAAATAGCATAACCCAAATACTGAATGTTTAAAGGTATCTCATTAAATGCGGTGGTCTTGGCTGAGAGACAAGTTAAAAGAGTATGAAACAAAAATTTCATTGGCGGAGGGAAGTTTGGTTTGTACATAGTAACTTCCTTTAATTGTGCATCATACCCTCAATGAACTCTATATGAAGTTCATATTTTTCAAAGTTGGTCTTACCTCCCAAGTCGTCCAATGCAAATGTAGTGGAAATTGTGAGGGGAGAAATTCGTACCACACTTTTCCCGACCTTAGATGTGATGGCAACTGGATTATTATCTTCAGACTCTATTTCAACATTAAACCAAAATTGTCGGAGTGTTTCTGTATGAATCGGAGCATCAGTAGTAAGGATTAATTTGTATTTTGATGACGTTAAAAGGTCAATTATTGCGTGAAAGCTGGTATTTTTGCTGGTTTTCTCGAAGATGGGGAGGTAGTTGTGAGGATTTTTGATGTTCAGAGACATGATCGGAGTAAAAGGTGATTTGGGGATGAAACAGGGTTTAAGTTGGAGGGTTTTTAATATGTTGGAAACTGTTTTTGAGAATTTTGAATTCGAGACGGCAGTGGTAGAAGCTCGATTTAGGGATGAAAAAGCTTTTATATATAGAGAAAAAGTGAAGGCTGACGTGGCAGTAGTTACAAATATCTGATGGCTAAGATCTGTCCACGTCAGAACCTCTCTTGCGAAAACTGATGACAGTTGTTTGGAAACCTCTGTTGGTCGACTACAGAAGTTGGGAACAGTGTGAGTCAAACAGTCGTTAGATAAACAGAAGTTACGAGAATAGATGATAACTTTCAGCAGTTGTTTTATTTTTAGCTAACATCTGTCCACGTCAAAACCTCTCTTGTGATAATGGATGACAGTCAGCAGTATAGTAAATCAACAGTCATTAGGATAAACAGAAATTATGACAACAGACGGTACCTTTTAGCAGTGGATGTATTTTTAATCCTAGCAGAAGTTTCAAAAACAGTTGTTTTCAATCGGTGTAACTCAACAGTCGTAAGTCTAACATTTGCTATTAGCCCAACCACTGTTAGTATCAAAACCTCTGTTGAGCATTTTAAGATTGAATATCATCTGTTGTTCGTTAACATCTGTTGACCCATAGCAGACCTTTGCATCTTCAGACATTTATTCATCAGCAGATGCTCTCTTTTGTCAGACTTTAGCTACAATACACCTTTTACAACAACAAATATCGACTCTTTGTAATTAGGTCTTACCGGAAATTCTTCCAAAAAACTGTTATTGATGAACAAAATTATATAATAATACTTAGGAATGACTGAAATAATTAAAATGAAGATGCAACAACAAAGATTAATAGTATTAAAATTTATTCAACATTGGTAAATCAACAGTCGTTAGCATACACAGTTGTTTCATAAGAAAGTTTGAATATATGACAACAGCAGCATGCTTATACAAAGGTCTACAATTACAATTTCACATACTATGCAACATCTAATCTAATGGACTAACAAACTCCCAACATCTACTATTAAGCTAACCACTGTTACTATAAAAACCTTTTGTCGGCTCAACATATTTTGAATATCATATGTTGTTCTTTAACATCTGGTCTCCCATACAGACCTTTCCTTCTTCAATCTCTCATCATCAGCAGATGTTCTCTTTTACCACACTTTAACTACAACAGTCCTTTTACAACTCCAAATATTGACTCTCTGTAATTTGCAGGAGCACAGATTCTTCAAAAAACTGCTATCAATGATCAAATTCTGAACATCTGTTTTATCTTTGCACTCATCTAATCACCATCAAACCAACCCTTGATACTATTAAACCTCTGTTGACTTAACAAACAGATGTTCAGACACAATTCAACATCAACATAATCTAAATCAAACTCAAACACTAAATAAGTAAAACTAAAACGCAACAACATAGATTCATAAGATTAAAATTTATTCATTTATTCATGACATTAAAAGTACAATAATTACATAACATACTGAACAACTAAACTTTCAAATCTAACAATAACAGCAAGAATTAAGAAACTTTAGCTTCAACTCCATCGATTGCTGAACCTCTCGATGTATGTCCTTCAGCATCGCCATGAACTCCACGTCTCTATCACCGCACTCTATATTACTGACAACACAAAGCTCACGAACGGAAGTTGAAGGTGTCACACCCCAACCGATGGCGGAAACATCGGGATGAGACGAAGTGTGTATAGATTGCTAGAGACTTCATAACACTATGTGACAATATTTAATTAAATTCAAATTTCATTGCAAGTGCTAAATTGTCATACAACATTTAAAATAGAAATAACAACATTGTTCAAATTTCAACATAACATCAAAAGATAAATGGATTAAAGGTGTGTATCTAGTCCACCCTAAACTTGTTTCATCATTCATCCATACTTCAACAATCAACCTGCAACATGTATTAAAATAGAGTTTCAATGCAAAAGCAAAGGCGAGTATACAAGTTTAATTACATAACATAATAGGATAAAGACTCAAATCCAACATGATTCATAATACATGATTACTAATATGCAATTTTGGCGTACCATATGATCAAACCCGAGAATACAACGCATAAAAGAGCCTAATCGCAAAAGTTTAGCGGGGTGGTAATGTTTAACTTAACAATACCCAAAAGTATAACGGGCGGGGCATTAATCCTATAGCGCTATAATTGTTAAGGTGGGCGAGCAAAGTTAATGAGCATATAACGTTCCAAAGCGTTCACATAGCATACGAGAATAACAAGTAAATCACATTAGTTTCATGTTTAATCATGGATAGAGTAAGTTTAATTGAGTTTAAAAGTTGTTTGCATAATTATACATGTTGCATCCCAAAGTATAAAGGGGAAAAAGGGATCGAGTATACTCACGGTGGTTGCAAGCTTTCCTACTTGGAATTCCCACGAGTGAGTTGATGGAATGGTTTAAGTTGGAGCACCTAGTCCTTCTACACGAGGAAACATAGGTGTGTGAGTTTGGCGTTTAACGGAAGATTATGGATTCGGATTTAACATAGCATAAATTATAGTATAAAAATAACCATCTTTAACTTTATAACTCTCTTATGATACTATGTAACCAATATGGTTATAATGTTTTCATGGGTAGTGCACCCATTAGAATCATATTAAGGTTTTAGGTCTTAGATGATATTCTACTACTTTAACATACAAACACAAGTTCAACATCAAAGGTTCGAATGAGTATGTATATATATCTAGGTTAAGTGTTACATATTATTTAGTCCAATAATTCAAGTAGGAGGTAGAAGATTAAATCTTCATTTAGGCACCTCTAGTATCATGGATGTCATGTATGGGGTAGGAAGACCAAGCTTCCATTTAGGTACCCCTTAGGTGTTCACCAATTCACTTGATGTAAAAACAACCAAGGAGGGTCACGAACTAGGATTAGTACAAGTATGTAAATGGCCTAAGTTAAGAGAAATCATCAAATCATGTGAGGATTGTATGTTGGACAACCAAAGTTGTTCCATAATCACTCATTCATCAAGGTCTAAGCTTGACATGACTTGTGGGTTAAATACCCTAAACAAAACAGAAGGTAATTGAGGTTTAACCTCTGATTTTATATGTCTTAAACATGTTTCTAATACCTAATCAACCCTAGGAAGGGTTGTAAGTATTAGTATATAGTCTTGAGTTGAGTTACACTCAAGTAGGATAAGTACAAACAAGTTTTTGAATAACTTAAAACAAAACAGAAAGTTTTGGTCCTTTTTAGGGCAATCCCAAGTCTGATTTCTCCACGGAGAAACAAAGGAATCAAACCCAAGGATATAACAAAGCAATAGGAAGAAGAACCAAGTGATTTGGTTGAGAAATGAGCAAGTTATACTCACTTTTGTAGAGAAGTATGAATCTATCCAAAAACTCTGATTTGCAACAAATTGAGAGAGAATTGGTGAAGATTAGAGAGTTGTGAAAGTGTAAAATGGGTTGGAGAAGGTGTGTATTAATAGTGGAGGAGGTTAGAGTTGATTGGAGGTGATTAGAGGTGGATTAAGGGGGATTGGGGGAGGTTAGAACTTAGGATTTCGTGCAACCAGCTGAAGAAAACACACCTGCTGTCGAAACAGGGGCTAGGCGTGACGCGAGGGACCTTGGCGTCACGTGGTGCCTCATTTTTGCCAAGTTTGATTTTGTTACACTTTAGTCCCTGTAGTTTATGTTTGAGTCCTTTTTGATGCCTTTTTGATAGTTTAGGGACTTGTTTGGACATAAAAGCATAGTATAAGGGGTAATCAAGCACGGCGATCATAGTCAAAGTATATTTGAGCATATAAGTGTCATAATCAAGTATCGTTTACGTTCTAAACACGTTTCATGCATAAGTTTAGTTTAATTACAAGTTTAGCACATAGTTTCCGAGAATAACGTTTAAGCATCAATTGATTCACCAAATCGAATGTACGAGCATATATAGAGTGTGTACAACATAAATGTAACAAAATACAAGTTTCATTAATAATCCAAGTCTCGGTTTTACAAAGATTACAAAGAAAGAGCGATTACAAGAATACAAGGTTTCCAAAAATAGAAATACGAACAAAACTTTCTATAAATAGAAAGTACAAGAGAGTCGGGCGTTACAGTAAATTCGGCGCCACGTTTTCCTTCCCATCTAACCTTGACGTAGGGAAAAGATGAGGATACTTCGTCTTCATATCACTTTTGAGTTCCCAAGTAAATTCGGCGCCACGTTTTCCTTCCCATCTAACCTTGACGATAGGAATCTTACTGTGCCTTAATAACTTGACTCCTTGATCCATGATTTCGACGGGTTTTTCCACAAAATGCATAGTTTCGTTGATTTGAAGATCTTCGAGAGGAACGTGAAGTCCTTCATCAGCGAGACATTTCCTTAGGTTCGAGACGTGAAACGTTGGATGAACGTTGTTGAGCTCTTGAGGTAAATCGAGTCGATAAGCCACCTTACCAATCCTTTTGAGTATCTTGAAAGGACCAAAATAGCGGGGGGCAAGTTTTCCCTTTTTACCAAAACGTACCACTCCTTTCCAAGAAGACACTTTGAGTAGAACATTGTCCTCAACATTGAATTCCATTGGTTTGCGTCCCTTGTCCGCAAATCTCTTTTGACGATTTCGGGCCTTGAGTAGGTTATCATGGATTTGGAGAATCTTATCCGTTGCTTCTTGTATGATTTCAGGTCCAGTAAAATGTTTGTCACCAATCTCGTTCCAGCTTAAAGGAGATCGGCATTTGCGACCATACAATGCCTCGAATGGAGCCATTTGAATACTGGAGTGGTAGCTATTGTTGTACGAGAACTCGATCAAAGGTAAATGCACATCCCAACTACCACCAAAGTCGATGACACAAGAATGGAGCATGTCCTCTAGGGTTTGGATAGTACGTTCCATCTGTCCATCCGTTTAAGGATGAAAGGCCGTACTGAGATTCAAATGAGTACCCATAGCGGACTGAAAAGTTTGCCAGAGACGCGAGGTAAATCGACCATCACGATCAGAAATCATGTCGAGAGGAATGCCATGACGGCGTATGACTTCGTCGGTATAGATGGGAGCAAGTCGTTCAACCTTGAAATCTTCACGAATAGGGATGAATTGAGCGGACTTGGTTAATCGATCAATGATCACCCAAATGCTATCGTGACCAGAAGGTGTACGAGGGAGTTTAGTTATGAAGTCCATCGCAATGCTATCCCATTTCCATACGGGGATTTCAGGTTATTCGAGTAGCCCTGAAGGTCGTTGATGCTCGGCTTTGACTTTCGAACAGGTAAGACACTTCGAAACGTATACAGCAATGTCTCTCTTCATACCGGGCCACCAATAGGATGTACGTAGATTATGGTACATCTTGTCAGCACCAGGATGAATTGAGTACTTGGATTTGTGTGCCTCGTTCATAATGAGATCTCGAAGATTTTTGCGATCTGGTACCCAGATGCGATCACGACAGTAGAGCAGACCGTCAGATTTTGAAGTGAGTAGGTCTTCAGAAGCTCCACGTATTTCTACAGACATGGTACCTTCGTTGATAGATGAGTACTGCGCTTCACGAATGCAATTGTGAAGATCGCTCGAGATATGAAAACAACGAATGTAATCTACATGAGTCTTACGACTAAGTGCATCGGTCACGACATTCGCTTTACCAGGGTGGTAGCGAATCTCACAGTCATAGTCGTTAAGTAATTGTACCCAACGTCGCTGACGCATATTAAGCTCTTTCTGGTCAAAGATGTGTTGCAGGCTCCTATGGTCAGTGAAAACCACACACTTTGTACCGTATAGGTAGTGTCGCCAAATCTTTAACGCAAAAACAACTGCGCCAAGCTCTAGGTCATGAGTAGTATAATTCTTCTCATGTATTTTGAGTTGACGAGAGGCATAAGCGATGACTTTGTCTCGTTGCATGAGAACACAACCAAGACCACGATTCGAGGCATCACAATACACCACGAAATCATCATTCCCATCTGGGAGAGCAAGAATAGGAGCGTTGCAAAGCAAGCCTTTGAGAGTTCGAAAAGATTTCTCTTGCTCAGGACCCCAAACAAAAGGTTTCTCTTTTTGAGTCAACGAAGTGAGAGGAACGGCGATTTTTGAAAAATTCGAGATGAATCGGCGGTAATAACCCGCCAATCCTAAGAAGGAACGGATTTTAGAAGGTGATTTAAGTGCGGTCCAATTCTTCACAGCTTCGATTTTTGAAGGGTCGACGTGGATCCCTTTTTCACTAACAACCTGCCCAAGGAATTGGACTTCTTTGATCCAGAACTCGCATTTGGAAAACTTAGCGTATAAGTGTTCAATACGTAAGAGCTCGAGTATAAGACGAAGATGACGTTTGTGATCGGCTTGAGATTTAGAATAAATGAGAATGTCATTAATGAAGACGATCAAAAAGCGATCCAAGTAGGGCTTACAAACACGATTCATAAGATCCATGAACACAGCGGGTGCGTTGGTTAAGCCAAAAGGCATAACCAAGAACTCGTAGTGCCCATAGCGAGTGCGAAAAGCGGTTTTGGGGATGTCCTCCTCGGGAACATGAAGTTGGTGATAACCAGAACGAAGATCGACCTTGGAGAAACAGGTAGCGCCTTGAAGTTGATCAAAGAGATCGTCGATGCGCGGGAGGGGGTAACGATTTTTGACGGTGAGTTTGTTAAGCTCACGATAATCGATGCACATGCGGAAAGAGCCATCCTTCTTTTTGACGAAGAGCACAGGAGCACCCCAAGGTGAGGTACTTGGACGAATGAAACCTTTATCGAGGAGTTCTTGAAGTTGCGTAGACAATTCTTGCATCTCAGAAGGTGCAAGACGATAAGGAGCTTTGGCAACAGGAGTCGCACCAGGTACGGGGTCAATACGAAAGTCAACAGATCGAGGTGGAGGAGGACCAGGTAAATCTTCAGGAAAGACGTCAGGGAAGTCGCGCACCACTGGAACATCACTTAAACTCTTTCCCTTGCCCTTTTCTTCCACAACGTGGGCTAAAAAGGCAAAGTACTGTTTGCGTAAGTACTTGTTCGCTTATGTGCAGGACATCAACTTCAGTCCCTTTGAAGGTCGGTCTCCATAGACGTGCAGAACGTCACCGGATGAAAGGGGTAAACGAACGTATTTCTCGTGACAAGCGATTTTGGCATGGTTCTTCTGAAGCCAATCCATGCCTATGATGACGTCGAAACTACCCAATTGCATGGGTATGAGATCGATAGTAAAAACGTGCTCGTTAAGAGTAAGACGACAATCGAGAAGAACGGAATCGACTAAGATGGACTTGCCATTTGCGACTTCAACGGAAAACGACTTAGGTAGCTTAGAGCGCGTGCACTTTAACAATGATTCGAATTCCAAGGACACAAAGCTTTTATCCGCACCAGTATCAAACAGTATTGAAGCATAAAGATGGTTAATAAGAAATGTACCGTTAACGACATCATTGTCGTTGCGCGCTTGATTTGCGTTCAGGTTGAAAGCGCGTCCATGAGGAGGTTGTTGTTGCTCTTGATTCCATAACGGGCATTGAGGACGTAGATGATTGACGTCCCCACATTTAAAACAAGCTCTAGCGGGTCTTGCGTTTTGCGGAGCGAGTGGAGCTTGTTGCGCTTGCTGAGCTGGTGGTGCTTGTTGCTGTTGATAGTTGCGGCAAAAGGCGGTGTAATGCCCATAACGGTTGCAATTGCCACAACGACGACACCTGGCATTGGCGGGATGATGGTAATTACAAGTGGCACACTTGGGGTGAATCCCAGTGTAAAACTTTTGAGTGTTCTCAGGAGCAACAGGATTTGGGTTAACGGGTGGCACAATCGCGTTGCAAACGGGGTTCGATTGCTTTCGCTTCTTCCCCTTATTGCTAGTCGGTTGTTGGGTAATTTGGTTGGCTGGCTTGAATGAAATGGGGTTTGCAGCTTGCTTATCACGAATGCGATTGTTGTTTAGAGAAGCGGCCAAACGGTAAACATCTTCGATATTGTCGAGTTTGGCTGCCTCGATCGTATCGCGCATGCTAGAAGGTAACCCATTGATGTACTTCCTTATCTTGCGATCGGTGGTCATAACGAGGTGAGGGACAATGAAGCTAAGGTGTTTGAAGCGAGTAGTGTAGGCTAGGTTCTCATCACCCACTTGCTTTAGAGCCCAAAATTCCTCTTCTAACCTTTGTTGCTCATGCGGAGGGCAAAATTCTTCCATCATGAGGGTCTTGACTTCTCCCCAGGGTAAAGCATAAGCCTCTTCGTTTGAACGGATGTTCCTTTCGTTCGTCCACCACTCGAGAGCTCGGGCTTGGAATACCCCAGTCGTACTACGCGTTTTGAGCTCTTCGGGGCACTCATTGTTGATGAACGTGACCTCCATGCCATCAAACCACTCGAGCATGGCAGTCACCCCATCGTTTCCAGTGAATGGCTTGGGGTTGCACGATGAAAAGTGCTTGAAGTTAAACGAAACGGGCTTGCGTGATTTGACCTTAGAGTCGACGGAGGAGTTCGGAGTGTCGGAAGCTCGAATTTCGGTAACGACCTTTGGGACGATGCGCGCAATTTGATTGGCCATGAAGACCATCATCTTCTTCTTGGAACGAGACTTTGACTTCTTAGACGCTTTGGAGTGACAGGAAGACATCTAAGATTCAAAAGAACGAATAGGTGAGACTTGATCATAATGTTTGTTTAAGCAAATTGTTTTCATGAAATGATCCATATAGCATAACGTGTCACATAGCATAAAGGGTTCAACTTGATTCACATAACATACAAAGGTTTAAACGTCTCACATAGCATAATCATGAGTTTCCCATGGTATAACATGAATAACTGAAAGCATCGTAAATTTAGTTTGTTCACGAGAGATTATTATTGTTTTTGATTGCGATAGACGTGCAAAATGAGTAAAAAGTTTGAAATGGATGAACGTTCAAGTATAAAATCACATATAAATTGAGATACATAAAAGAGAGGCTCAATAAAACATTGGATTGTTTCGGGTAGAGAAACGTCGACTATTCCAAAGTGGGTCAAAAGTTCTTTCGAATTAGAGAAAACGTGCTTTGGCCTATAGGTAAGATACTCTCGTCGAGAGGCGATTAACGGTACCTTATCCTTCCAGTTACTACACGTCTCTAATCGATTGAAACAATCGGGACTTTGGTGAGATTGAAAATCGAGGAATGGGACTTAATCGACGAGATGCGGGTTTCACCCCTAACTTGACGATTTCGTACCCTAAATGTGGTTGGTACTCGTCGGGTCAAAATATAATTTCGACACTTTGACGAGGGTCCACTAGAGTTGAAATGGAAATTACCATTAAGTTGTGGATTTCACTCCTAGCTTAATGGTGAAATTTCATGCAAAAATAGTTTAAGGTAGAATGAGAGTCGTTTACCAAATTGTGGGTTTCACACCTATTTTGGTAAAGTTGTCTCGTTTGTGTTACAAGAGTATACAAATAAACAAAAGTGTATTCATGTTAACCTTAGGAAAGGCATATAAATTTAATCAACAAGAAGTATAGCTAGGAAGCATGCATGGTAGAGTACAAAAGTTTTAAACAACACATAAGAGGCAAAATTCCTAAAACTATAGATTAGGGCAAAAGCAGGGCAATTTTTCCTAATTCCCTATAGTTATGTCTCTGATACCAATATGTCACACCCCAACCGATGGCGGAAACACCGGGATGAGACGAAGTGTGTATAGATTGCTAGAGACTTCATAACACTATGTGACAATATTTAATTAAATTCAAATTTCATTGCAAGTGCTAAATTGTCATACAACATTTAAAATAGAAATAACAACATTGTTCAAATTTCAACATAACATCAAAAGATAAATGGATTAAAGGTGTATATCTAGTCCACCCTAAACTTGTTTCATCATTCATCCATACTTCAACAATCAACCTGCAACATGTATTAAAATATAGTTTCAATGCAAAAGCAAAGGCGAGTATACAAGTTTAATTACATAACATAATTCATAATACGTTATTACTAATATGCAATTTTGGCGTACCATATGATCAAACCCGAGAATACAACGCATAAAAGAGCCTAATCCCAAAAGTTTAGTGGGGTGGTAATGTTTAACTTAACAATACCCAAAAGTATAACAGGCGGGGCGTTAATCCTATAGCGCTATAATTGTTAAGGTGGGCGAGCAAAGTTAATGAGCATATAACGTTCCAAAGCGTTCACATAGCATACGAGAAGAACAAGTAAATCACATTAGTTTCATGTTTAATCATGGATAGAGTAAGTTTAATTGAGTTTAAAAGTTGTTTGCATAATTATACATGTTGCATCCCAAAGTATAAAGGGGAAAAAGGGATCGAGTATACTCACGGTGATTGCAAGCTTTCCTACTTGGAATTCCCACGAGTGAGTTGATGGAATGGTTTAAGTTGGAGCACCTAGTCCTTCTACACAAGGAAACATAGGTGTGTGAGTTTGGCGTTTAACGGAAGATTATGGATTCGGATTTAACATAGCATAAAGTATAGTATAAAAATAACCATCTTTGACTTTATAACTCTCATATGATACTATGTAACCAGTATGGTTATAATGTTTTCATGGGTAGTGCACCCATTAGAATCATATTAAGGTTTTAGGTCTTAGATGATATTCTACTACTTTAACATACGAACACAAGTTCAACATCAAAGGTTCGAATGAGTATGTATATATATCTAGGTTAAGTGTTACATATTATTTAGTCCAATAATTCAAGTAGGAGGTAGAAGATTAAATCTTCATTTAGGCACCTCTAGTATCATGGATGTCATGTATGGGGTAGGAAGACCAAGCTTCCATTTAGGTACCCCTTAGGTGTTCACCACTTCACTTGATGTAAAAACAACCAAGGAGGGTCACGAACTAGGATTAGTACAAGTATGTAAATGGCCTAAGTTAAGAGAAATCATCAAATCATGTGAGGATTGTATGTTGGACAACCCAAGTTGTTCCATAATCACTCATTCATCAAGGTCTAAGCTTGACATGACTTGTGGGTTAAATACCCTAAACAAAACAGAAGGTAATTGAGGTTTAACCTCTGATTTTATATGTCTTAAACATGTTTCTAATACCTAATCAACCATAGGAAGGGTTGTAAGTATTAGTACATAGTCTTGAGTTGAGTTATACTCAAGTAGGATAAGTACAAACAAGCTTTTGAATAACTTAAAACAAAAATAGAAAGTTTTGGTCCTTTTTAGGGCAATCCCAAGTCTGATTTCTCCATGGAGAAACCAAGGAATCAAACCCAAGGATATAACAAAGCAATAGGAAGAAGAACCAACTGATTTGGTTGAGAAATGAGCAAGTTATACTCACATTTGTAGAGAAGTGTGAATCTGTCCAAAAACTCTGATTTGCAACAGATTGAGAGTGAATTAGTGAAGATTAGAGAGTGATGAAAGTGTAAAATGGGTTGGAGAAGGTGTGTATTTATAGTGGAGGAGGTTAGAGTTGATTGGAGGTGATTAGAGGTGGATTAAAGGGGATTGGGGGAGGTTAGAACTTAGGATTTCATGCAACCAGCTGAAGAAAACACACCTGCTGTCGAAACAGGGGCTAGGCGTGACGCGAGGGACCTTGGCGTCACACGGCGCCTTATTTTTGCCAAGTTTGATTTTGTTACACTTTAGTCCCTGTAGTTTATGTTTGAGTCCTTTTTTATGCCTTTTTGATAGTTTAGGGACTTGTTTGGACATAAAAGCATAGTATAAGGGGTAATCAAGCACGGCGATCATAGTCAAAGTCTATTTGAGCGTATAAGTGTCATAATCAAGTATCGTTTATGTTCTAAACATGTTTCATGCATAAGTTTAGTTTAATTACAAGTTTAGCACATAGTTTCCGAGAATAACGTTTAAGCATCAATTGATTCACCAAATCGAATGTACAAGCATATATAGAGTGTGTACAACATAAATGTAACAAAATACAAGTTTCATTAATGATCCAAGTCTCGGTTTTACAAAGATTACAAAGAAAGAGCGATTACAAGAATACAAGGTTTCCAAAAATAGAAATACGAACAAAACTTTCTATAAATAGAAAGTACAAAAGAGCCGGGTGTTACAGAAGGCATCCGCATAAGATTTCTGGAAACCTGCTCTCTCGTGAACAGGCCAACTTGCAATCCATCAAAACATCTCTTTAGCTCTTGAAGAGTAGCCCTATCTTCATACACTTGTTCCTTGATTTGCCTGACAAAATGCTGCTTTAAATCATCTGATTTTACAGAAGTGAATGACACCATTTCAATAAACTATATTAGTCGACTTTTCTGAAAGTATGATATCTTCGTAGGAAAACGTGATGAACCACAGGTGAAGTGGCTATGAGTTTATATACTGAAAAAAACCACACTTAAAGTGATTGTACATTTAATAATCTAATCAATCAAAATATGTAGATTTAATATAAACATATTAATGTATATTTCAAAACAATAGCATTGCTCGATGAAGTCCTCCACTCTCCTCCATCAGATTTCCAGAAGAATTCAGAAGAGTTTCTGACACAACTACTAAAACAAGATCAGAAAATCTGCAACATGCTAACTAACCTGAAAAACAAAAGAGAGCATGAAATCACATGGAGAAAGGGCAGAGTCTACGAAATCCTAACAAGTGTTAACTCTAGCGTGTAATACTTTATATATATTTCATTAAACTTCTATTTTTCTATGCAATAGTTTAATTAAATAATCTTGTAGGATCGTTTGCACGACCAAACGAGTCGTTCAGAAGAGATATCGTCCAATACGAAATGCGGAAACAGACGTATCGGAGTTATTTCTGTTGATTTGCACTTAGAATCACTTTAATTGTCTCTTGTATTGATAGCAGATCGTTTTACAATGCTGGAGACACTTCGGCAGAGCTTCACTACCGGAAACCAAAACCGTTACAAATGAAAGACTCAAGGCTACTCTTTATAGGCAGACCCATTTCGTACGAAATGGACACATCTCATTTCGTGCGAAATGGTCACATCCTATATATTTCACATTTTTCTCGTATTCCGTGCCCTGATCTATCTAATCTATTACAAGACTCGATACAAGATGAAGTCGACAGACATATGCACCAACAGACTCCCCCTTGGATGTTGACGAAGTCTTCGATTTCGAGTCTTCGGTATGAAACATCTTCAGTCTTTATCAGTCTTCTTGCTCTCTTCAAAGTATCTGACATTGTAAGTATCCTCCAATCTCTTTCTCTCTATCTCTCTTTCACTTTCTCTTCCAGAATCGCAATTTGACTCTATCTTCTCTTGATCAGATCTCTTGATTCTTTAAGATCATCATCAGCTTCTATCTTGAACACATTTCCAGAATCAGAATCTGGCTCTCACATCTTCCGACTCCCTCTTGGATTGATCCTGGCTTTAATGACTTCAGACTCCCCCTTTCGATAAGTTGGGATCGCAGTCTAGAATTCTTTATCTGCAAGCCTTGGATCGGAAACCTGGCTTTATCACTTTCACAGGTTCTAGAATCGTAACCTGGCTTTACCTGCATAATTCTCTACCCAAAACATAAGATATATATTTATGACAATTTTAATCTCTGCTTTCAACTTGTAAAATCAATCTCAACTCATCACTTGTTAGATTATAACATTTTTCAAATTTTCTCAAACTTTTAACTTCACTCTTTATCTCAAACAAATTCTCCCAAACCTGTTATTCATCATGTTTAGCACTTGGAATTTTGACAATCAGCTTTTCAACATTAGTTGTCGAAAATAAGATGAAATAAAATCTTTTTGAATTTTCAAAATTTTAAGTTAAAACACAATCTTTTTTATTTTTGTTTAAAGAAAAACAGTAAACGAAATATTTACAAACAAAATTTTTGTGAGTTTGTGTAAGAGGGTCATATCAGTTTGTGACAAACCACTAGCACCGTTAAGCTTTAAACACTTTAAGTTCTAAACGATTCACTTAGATTGTCAGTATACTGATCCACTTAAATTTTAACACAAAGTTCAATTGTTTCGAGATACGAGATTAGTGTTTTAATGAACTTAAACTTATTCGCGTGTCCCACCTCAGAATATACTCCCGTATCCAGACTCCTATATTCAGTCTTACAGGTGAATGTACACTAATGATATCTGTAAGTGGGTTAATGCGAAACCATGAGAGCTCAGGCTATTGCTTCCGCAAAATCAGAGAGTTGATGGTTCAACTTTAGGTGTGTCCCCTTTAGAGAATCTTTTCTTTAACAACACATGATTAGCATTTTTCAATGTTTCATCATTTTTTATGCTGAGGGTGAGCTTTAAGAATAAAGCAATGCAAAGTATTATACGAGGACTAGGCTATTGCTCCCGCAAAATCAGAAGTCCTGGTATAATACCCCAGATATCACCACTCACAAAGACCTAGTATGTCAGAAATAGAAAGCCCTTCAATCAAGATTTCGGGGGTTACCCATATATCCGAGAGATGTTCCCCACGAAATAAGTAAGTAAGATATTTAGGTTTATATCTCGAATACAATCTACTAAGCGTGCGAAAACCTACTGGCATATCATCAGTGAGACCGTTTATCACATTTTAACTTTCTAATTCTTTAGCATGCTGTGATAGTCCACTGATGTACTATCATTTCCCCCTTTTCACAACAAAACTCATTTTTTATTTTTATCATGTTTTTGGCTTTTTCAAATTTTCTAATATTTTTGGATTTTCTGAAAATTTCTTACTCCCCCTAAAATTCAAAATCATTTAAAGAAAAATTTGACAAACCGATGTGAATTGCTTCAAATCGCCATCCACTTGGCATAAACAATCAGAACTCCCCCTGACAACAAACTATTTTCCCATTATGATTTCAAAACACTTAAGTTTGTTTTAATCAAATGGTTTTTCCGAAAAATTAGTTTTATTGAAACCACTTGTAGAATTGGGGTTTTGTTCATCACTTTGCTCTTTCAACCACTTGTATGAGAGTTAAATCAAGTTCAACTTAATGACCTTGATTAACCACTTATAGGTTCACTTTCAGGAACTTATCAACAATATCATTTGTAAATCGAAATATGACAATTTTAATTACTCAAGAAAGATGCCGATTCATGCTCCACGATTACCAACTTGGGAGCTCCGGCAAGTCAAGATTTTTAGTCATGATAGGTTCTATCCCAGTTACTAACCTGGGGTGAACCATCTTCATCTGATTTACTCGGTTTCTTTTCATAAAATTCCTTTACTCCTTTGACCTTCCCGTCAATCATTTTTCCAAAAATATTTTGAACTGTGGGGTTAAAGGCTTTTTCAACATCAAATTCTTTCTTTTCAGAAAAAAATTGATTTGAAATCTCAACTTTTCCAATTTTTGATTTTAATTTTTCAGCCCGCAATAATGGAAAATTTGTATCATCCAATGGCGGAACTGGATTTTCACCATTTAGCTCAACTTGTGGCTCCTCTGACTTTGACGAGTCAGATTCATCGCCAGAAAATAGCTCCTCTGATTTTGACAAATCAGAATCATTGCTAGAACTATCATATGATTTCTTAACAACCCACCTTTGATTGTTAAGATTCACCTTTCTTTTATAAAAACTTTTTGAACACTCACCAACCTCAAATTTTGAATTTTTGAAAACTTTAAATTGTTTGGTTGGTGGTTCATTCTCAACCATTTTTTCTTTCAGTTTTTCAGAGACTCCCTGTTTTGTTTGGATTGCCTTTGGACAATTCCTGGCAATGTGACCAACTGTTTTGCATTAAAAACAGGTTCTCGTTTCCTTCTTCTGTTGAGCAACATCTTTTTTCATTTTCTCTTGCTTCTTTGCAAGGAATTCTTTGTTTGTCTGCTTTCTGAACAAATGCTCTTTTTCCTCTTCAGAAGATGTTCCTGAAACAAAAACAGTTTTTGGTTTATAAGTTTTTTCATTTTTATGATTTTCTGGTGGAATAAAACCCAATCCCTTCTTTTTGAAATTACCGTTATGGTTTGGTTTCTTTCGATAACCTGAACCAGAACTGTAACCCTTTTTCTTGTTTAACCTTTGTTGAACTCTTGAGGTGTACTTTTTA
This sequence comes from Helianthus tuberosus, assembly GCA_030545235.1. Classification (NCBI taxonomy): domain Eukaryota; kingdom Viridiplantae; phylum Streptophyta; class Magnoliopsida; order Asterales; family Asteraceae; genus Helianthus; species Helianthus tuberosus. The sequence continues at coordinate 37,900,611 of CM060355.1, forward strand.
GGTTTTTCAGAAAGATTTACATCTTTTATTTCAGAAATAGCATTTTCTGTTAGTTTGAAAACCTTGTTGATCATTTCAGTTTTAACACCTCTTATTGGAAATTTTTCATCAAAATATAATTTGTCAGAATCATTCAAAGTATATGCTACTTTGAATGTTTTATCATTCAAATTATTTTGTGATAACAGAAAATCTTTATTGTAAACCCGTTTGTCCTTTTTGACTGTTGGACTTGAAGTGTCGGACTCAGACTTTGACTCTGATTTTGACTCCTCCGTTTCATCTTTATCCAACACCTGATCGACCACTTTCTTAATTAACTCGGACTCATGATCAGTGTCGGTTGATGTGAAAGTAACATCAATGTTGTCTGGCAAGTTATCTGAAGACTCAGATTCCCACTGTAAGTTGGCTGCCTTTTTGACTCTTTCTGAATTAGGATTTCGTGGAGAATATCCATTTTCAATCGGAGGTGGACACTTTTTGTAACTAACACTTTGTTTCTTACCAGAATTTTTTTTTAGATTTCTCTTTTGTTTCGGAATTCTTCTCTTCAAATGTTTCTTCTTCAAACGCCTTCATGCCTTCGACTGTAGGGTAAATCCTGTCAATCACATAAGAAGAACATGAGTAACTTTTCAACAACTTGTTTACTCTTTCAGTTTCTATCCTCTGAGTTTCCAATTTCTGTTCAAGCTCAGCACACATATCAATGTAATAATTGGCCATTTTCTGATTTGTCATGTATGCTCCATTGAGTGTCTTCATAGCTATAGCTTGTTCACTGCTTGACTCGTTATATTGATTCATGGCTTTGTTTAAAACATCATATGATTCTTTCAATCTGTTCATGTTATGAATCAGCTCGTTGTTGTGCTTTTTCAGAGTCTCACAGTTTTCACAATTCTCAGACACCTTTACTGCATCAGCTTCCTTTTTAATTTCGAAAGCTGGAATTTCTTTGTCCTGCTTCTTTATCACTCGGACATCTTCATCATCATTCTTATTTCTCTCGGCTAGAAATCTTAAATGCTCTTTCATACTATCTGCATAATACGAATTATCATCATCACGATCATCTTGTTTTTCAACCTTCTTCTTTGCCACTCGAGCATTTTCAGCATCTCTCTCGGCTAGATATTTTAAGTGCTCTTTCATACTATCTGCCCAATTCGAATTATCATCAGCACTGTCTTCAAAGATTTGAGCAACAAAAGCTTTAGCCTTTAAGATCTCTTCATCCGGACAATATTTGTCCCAGCTAAAACCTTCTGGCAATCTTTCATCCTCTTGATCTATTATACCATAACAAGCTTTTCTTGATGACTCTTCGATCGCCTTCTTAGCATGAGCAGTTTGTGGCTGTTGTTGTTGATACGACTATTGAGCAACTTGATGATAAATCGCTTTTCGATAGTAATCATTGTTATCGAATGGATTTTGTGCTCCACTTGCTTCGCGGTTTGTGCATTCTCTCTTGAAATGCCCTTTTTCCCTGCAACGAAAACAAGTAACTTTAGATTTATCAAATCCTAAAGTAGAAACATTTGCATCACGAAAATCATCTCTTCCCGTAATTTGTTTAAACTTCTCAGCTCTTCTCAACACACTAGCCAAACACCACTTTATATCCATTAACTCCATCTCCTCAGCATCAATTTGATCGTAATCCTCTTTTGTCAACATTGGATTTCCGATCCTTCCTGCAACTAAACTCCCATAAGACTCTAACACAGTCACCAACAAATACATATGACTTTTGGCTACTTCTTCAGAGTAATTTTGATCATTCTCAAGATTTAGCGCAATGTTGCATTGTAGTACTTTGCCATTCTTGGTTGCTGAAAAATTTGGATCGAATGATGGATATGAAGAAAATCCAGTTTTGCTACTTCATCCTTGAGATGAACCTCCAGAAGAATTTTTTGCATTAAAAGCTGTTTCGATCTTCGGTGCAATGTTGGTCCTATCTCTAGTACCACCTTTGTAATATAGACCAATGTCTTGTTCACCATTAAAGTCTTTCATTCTCGCTATCTTTCGTTGTTCCATCTCTTGAGCTTCGAGTTGTTCAATAAACGAGCTCAGCGTTAGATTGTCAAATTCGGGTTTATTTTTCAACATCATAAGATACGTGCCCCAATCATCTTGTGGTAACGCATCGGCCAACTTTTCAATCAATTCTTCTTTATCTTTATTGATATTCAATCTCTTCATGTTCATCACCAAATTGCAATATCTTTCTATAATTTGCTTGGTGTTTTCAGTTTTTAATCCACGAAATAGATCAAATTATTTCTTCTATAATTTGCTTGGTGTTTTCAGTTTTTAATCCACGAAATAGATCAAATTCTTTCTTCAAAAGTGACATTTTGTTCTTGATCATCTCTTTACTTCCAACAAACTTCGATTTTAGTTCTTTCCATATTGAATGTGCACTTCCGTTGTGTTGTAGTAAAATCAAGATTTATTCCTTAATAGCTTGCTGCAAGAGACTAACCATCATCTTTTCATTTTTGTATTTCTTTTTCTCATCAACACCTAGATCTTTAATACCAACCTTCATTCCGTTGTCCTTAACTGGTCTAACATATCGATATTCAGTACATTCCCATGCATCTAAGTAATATGCTTGAACCCAATTTTCAAAACGTTCTGCCCATCCACTATACTCCTCAATATTCATAAGCTTAGGCGGTTTTTGCGTGGTGCCAGTTTCATTTTCTAACATCGTGTTCTGAGAAATAGTAATCGGGGTAGCAAATGCATGGTAGAACTCGTTCTCCATGATTCTGTTTTGAAAATTTCACAAACTAAGACTTTCAAACGAAATGAATTGGTGCGAACTGGTCCAAACGAAATGGTTTAATAAGAAATGGTGCAATTCGTGCGAAATGGTAACTTCTTGATGCGACCTGAGTGCAATTCGTGCGAAATGGAGATCTGATATACTGTTTCAAACGACCTAGGCCCAATTCGTACGAAATGAAGTCTACTATGTCCAATCCGTGCGAATTGGAAGTGATTTCAAGCGAAATGGATCCTTTTCTCCCAATTCGTGCGAAATGATGTTCTGAATTACGAATTCGTACGAGATGAAGATCTAATGAACTGTTTCAAGCGAATTGGCACTTGATGCGAAATGGAAACTCAGCTTGTGCGAAATGGAAGCAAATTCAAACTATCTGGTATCCAATTCGTGCGAATTGGTGCTGATGTCACACTTTCAGACAGTTTTTCACAAAATTGATCAAGTTTTACTTCGATTTTAGGTCTGATTCTTTCAAGGGGTTGTTAAAACAGTGTTTCGCATGTTATATGTGAAAATCAAGCCATTTTATCCATGAAATCTCAGTTAATTTTGAAAAATGGTGAAGAAGGTGAGTAGAAATCAGAATTTTAGATGAAAAACAACTGAAATGGTAAGAACTCTTCCTCCTGAGCTCTGATACCATATGTAGGATCGTTTGCACGACCAAACGAGTCGTTCAGAAGAGATCTCGTCCAATACGAAAGGCGGAAACAGACGTATCGGAGTTATTTCAGTTGATTTGCACTTAGAATCACTTTAATTGTCTCTTGTATTGATATCAGATCGTTTTACAATGCTGGAGACACTTCGGCAGAGCTTCACTACCGGAAACCAAAACTCTCAACGTCATCAACAGTTAATCAAAATAAGAAACAAACCTAAAATGCAAAGGTCTCCTCTCAACTGTTGTACCACATCTAACTTTTCACGATATTGCACGAATCTATACTTTGTATAAAAGAAGAAAATCTCACTGACATAAGAAAAGCTGACTTTCAATTTAACGAAAATTGAACAATGCAACTCTCTTATCAAAGAAGGTATCACATGCAACTTTTCACGATGTTGCAACAATGATACTTCAACATCGATGTTGAAATGTTGATGTGTGAAGGGAAGCTTCATTGGAACGACGATGTTGGAACAATGATACTGGAACGATAACATGTAAACAGAAGTTCAAACACATGATATTGTAATGATGATATGTAAACAGAATCAACAAACATTCGAACAAAGAAGTATAATCGGAGATTAGCCGGCTGAATCACGAGAAATATGCATTTGAGAGAGAGAGATACGCTCGCAGATATGAGCGAGAGAGATAGACTTGAAATTTGAATGTGGAGCCAGATTCATATATCTTATTTATAGGATTAGAATATATGGTTTGAATTTTGAATTTTGAATCTGGAGCCAGAATTTTGAATTTGGACAGAGGTTTACTTTGGAAACAGATGTTTGATTATAAGGTGAAGGGCAGAGGTTTGAATAGAATTTAAAATAATTTCTATATTAGGCTTTAGTATGCAGTAATGACATAAGAAAAGCATTGTTGGACAACCTCTCTGGCTGACACATTAGCTTTTCTTATGTCATTGGGATTTCTTCTTTTATAGAAAGTATAAATAGAAGTAGATATGATTGAAAGCAAAATATTTTATAAAGCCCTCAATAGTAGTGTGAACATTCTGAAAGGCCTGGTTCAGAGATAAATTAAACCTAAATATTAAAACTTTATATTTTAATATCATTAATTTTATTTATTATGAATTTATTTTTGATAAATTGGAATCCTACGCATTTCCTACTAATCGTTAAAATGAAAACGAATTCCGTCGGAAATACGTGGGAAGTTTCCGACACTTTTCCTACGCATAACAATTTGTGGCTTTTTTGTCTTTTTTTTTTGTCACAAAACTAAGACCCTTTTTTGTTCGTAGGAATTTCGTGGAAAAAGTGTCAGAATTTTTGTTTGTAGGAAATGCGTAGGAAATTTTGGTAGGAATCGTAGTAGTTTTGTAGTAGTGAATAGTAGCGTGAACATTCCAAAAGGCCTGGTTCGGAGATAAATTCAACCTAATTGGAGTATGCGTAATCATGGGGACTTGCAATCACTAACTAGTCTCACTTATATAAGAGTTTAGACGACATCAAAACTGGAATCCCTTGATAGATATTATTAAACCGCCAATACAACACTTACTAATTCGGGCCATGATATCATAGTAGGCTAGCCTGCACCACATAAACTTTCATCGTCTTAAGATAATATTTTTAATATATATTGTTGTCGAAACCAAATCACCCAATAATAGAACCGATAAACAACCCTAGCAAATAGTTTCCACAAAAAACTAGTTCTAGGCTTACCCAAGTCCGTGTCCATCGGCGAGACAGTATTCCCCTGGTTATTGTATTGCATTTTATCAGTGAGAATTGCTTATATAGATAGTTTTTTTAGTATTCATTTTTTCTATTTTTTTTTGAGGGGGGGGGGGGGGTTGAGGGTTACTGTATTTCGTGATTGATAGATTGGTGATATCTTTTGTAGCAATGTTGTGTCATTGTGTGAGACATTATGATGTATTTCATTGAATACAAGCTTTCCTTTTGTTCTTAAAAATGAAAATAAAGTACACACCAATATTTTTTTTCTTTCTTCATGATAATATTGGGTTCCTGTATACATTGTTTTATAGGGTTGAGTTATAATACAAATGATTTAAAAATAAGAAGTGTAAGAAGCCATCGTAGAATGACAAGTGTCAAAGAGAAATCAAGTGGGAAGGGTAATTTTGTCTAAGAGAACAAAAAGAATATGCACATGCAAGTCACATGCTATCCTCCCCTCACTTTTTAAACCTCCGTAACTTTTTTTATACATCATTTAAAAAAAATATATACCATAAAATCGAGCGTCTTTTTATTTTTAATATAAGTACCCTATTGTTATAGTTTTAAAAAAAATTGAAAACCCAGTTGCGTATTACACAATGGACATAACGTAAAACACAATGAGTATTAAACTAAAAACACAATGGAAAGAAACAAAAAACACAATTGATTACAACTGATAAAAGACACAATGGACAACAGACTAAAACACAATGCACATAATGTAAAATACAATGAGTATTAAACGAAAAAAACAATGGAAAGTAGACTATAATAGCAGATAAAAGACACAATGGACAACAGATAAAAGACACAATGGACATCAGACTAAAACACAATAGACAACAAACAAAAAACACAATAAATAACAAACTACAACACAATGAACATCAGACTAAAAACACAATGAACAACAAATTAAAACACAATAAATAACCTAATAAAACACAATGAACAACAAATTAAAACACAAAGAACAAAAAAACAAAAACACAATGTACAACATATTAAAACACAATAATCATAACCAATAACACAATGTACAAAAACTCAAATATAACACCATCCTTATTGTGTCATAAATTGTGTAATAAGTTCTGATAAAAACGCAGTGGCTAAACCCAGATAAACATTGTGTTATAAGTTTTGATAATAACACAATGTATAGAAGCCCTACAAAAACGTAATGACCAAAACCTAGTTAACAGACACAATGATCTGAACCTTTAACACAATGCAAAGAAAATCCAGTAGCAATGAAATTTTTTATTATATTTTTATATAGCAATATGATACTCAAATTAAAGATATAAAACGCTTGTTATTATGGTGAATTTTTTTTTTTAAAATTTTGTATGAAAAAGTTATGAACGTTTTAAATTAGTGAGGGGAATTGACATGTGCCTTGCATGTGGAGAGAGAAATTAAATAAATATATGATTCCTTTTATACCCTTCCATTATTTTCTTTTCTTTAAAATTAATCTCAACCATTCAAATCTTAGATCAATGGACCAAAAACTTTCTTACACTTTTTATTTATTTTTCTTTTGTATTTGATCCTAATCCTTTTATAAGTTTAATACATTTAAAGAAATCGTAACCGTCGTCACTGATTTGTCAAGATTATGTAAAACAAATTAGTATAGGAAAAAGTCGTGGGTATGTCGCATTTGATCATGGTGATAAAAAGGAAAACAAAAAACAATCAAAGAGAGAGCTCAATGACATCATATTCCAATTCAGTGGGCTTTAGATCACATCTTGTCAAGAAGATTAAGGTGATTCCGACTCGGTTATGTTTATAGAGCATGTGCTTTGAAAGTTTGTATTTTGATTGCTTAAATGTTACCTAAATAACTTTGCTTACCAGAACGTATGAAAATTCAAAAGAAAATTTCCAATCACTAAATAGTTACAAAAGAATACAATAAGTTGGTATGCTTTGAATTTCATCTACGATTTTACCATTCCACTTTCCAATGTTTGTGTTGTCATATTAATTTCTGGAGTGTTATATGATTTGGTAACCCAACATTGATATTTATGAGAAATCATATGTATTTAAAGCGTAATTAACTATTATCCTTATAAAACATAATATTTTTCTTTTATTATCAAACTAAATTTTTAACTATTTAACTAAATAATTTTTAAAATAGTAAAAAAAGTTATATTCTAAAAAAATTTATCTACGTAACAACGTATTTTTTACATTTCGTTGGGTGAAACCAACCCAAACTCATGTCGTATATTCTTTACTTACGCCGAACTCACCACATATTTTTTTATCTACATTTCATTGTGTGAAATCGAGACGAACTCACAACGTATTTTTTAATTTTTATCTATGTTTTGTTATTTGAAAATTTTATTTTGTAAATTTTTTTATCTACGCAACCACATATTTTGTCATCTACGTTTTCTTGGATGATTCCGAGCAGAACTCATGTTATATTTTTTTATCTACGTTTCATTGTGTGAAAAATTACGAAATCTAAAACACTTTATTTACGTCAAGAAGAATTTAAAATATGTGTTTGCTTGTGTGAAGCCGATCCAGTCCACGACGTATTTTTTTTAATCTATGTTTCGTTGTGTGAAAAGTTATATATTTTAAAAGATTTTATTTACGTCACGATATTTTTTTTTACCTACGTTTCGTTGTTTGAAACTGAACCGACTCACTACGTATTTTTTATCGAGGTTTCGTTGTGAAAAGCCATATACACTAAAAGAATTTATCAACGTCACTACATATTTTTTTATCTACGTTAATTCGTTGTGTGAAACCAAGCCGAACTCACGATGTGTTTTTTTATCTATGTTTCGTTGTCTAAAACGTTATATATTCTAAAAGATTTTATCTACGTCATGACGTATTTTGATCTATGTTTTGTTGTGTAAAACCAAGATGAACTCACATCGTATTTTTTTATCTATGTTTCGTTGTCTAAAACGTTATATATTCTAAAAGATTTTATCTACGTCACGACGTATTTTTTATCTATGTTTTGTTGTGTAAAACCGAGATGAACTCACATCGTATTTTTTTTATCTATGTTTCGTCGTGTAAAATTGAGGTGAACTTAACCTTACAAAAAATATTTAGTTAAATAATTACGAAAAGTGTAGTAAAATAATTAAAGAAAAAAAAAGAAAAATTATGTGTTTAAATAATAAGAGTTAATTATGTGACAAGTCTATGCAGTTTCTCAAAAATGAAAAAGGTTGGGTACTAAGATGTGAAATTATAAAATTACCCTTAGTTCTCAGTTTGTTTTTATCTGATGTTAGCCTTAATATTCAAGAATGTTACAAAATTAAAAGGTAATATTCTAGATTTTTATTTTAAATTCTTAATACCCAACCTTTTTACTTCCCACAAACCACAAGAACCAACCATATAATTAACTCTATTGAAAACTAACAAGTTTTTGAGTTATAACGATAATAAACAATAATAAAGCATATAAGTGTTTACTTTGAAAGATTAGAATGATATTAGTTTCTTGAGTGATATATGCCATCCGGTGGTGAAATCTGGATTCTAGACCTCAAAATGATGGATTTTAAACTATGGGATGACCTAAATTAAAAAACAAAGTCTATGGTCAAAAACTCAAAATGAAACTTCCATTTTTCCATTCACATAACGAGCTTTTTTTTTTTTTTTTTTTTTTTTTCCAAATTTGCCGTTCAAAAAAAAAAAAAAAAAAAAAAACATAACGAGCTTTTTGACCATGACACCCCCTCTCCCTCTATATATATATGCATGCATGCCCCTATACATAACATCGATAACTTATACAAAATTCTATAAGATTTGCTATATGCACAGAATAATGGATAACAAAAGCTTTTTATTCTTTGCTCTTTTCCTCATCTTTTGCGTACCTCTGGCTCTATCTCAAGAAGTTGGTTAGTCAATACTACGATTTAGTTTCAATATTACAGTTGTCATTTCGTACGTTTGGTTGTTTATATTTTTTGTTCTTGAAATATGTTGTTAATGGTGGTGCAGAGGATGAACAAGAATTCTCATATGACGTGAATAGTCCGAATGGCCCGAACCATTGGGGAGAACTCAATCCAAAGTGGAGTACGTGTAATAATGGAGACATGCAGTCACCAATTGGTCTCACTCATAAAAGAGTCCAGACAACATCCAAACTCGGAAGACTTGATAGAGATTACAAGCCCGCTAATGCAACACTTATTAATCAGCGCCATCACCATGATATGATGGTAGGAAAGCATGCAACACAATTGATTAAGCTTTCATCATCTTAAGATAATTGTTTTTGTTTAATGAGTATAAATATTTACGTTAGTAATTACTAACTTATTATGATAAAAACAAACACAGTTGACATGGGTCGGGGAAGCCGGGCATATTCATATAAATGGAACCGAGTATCAGCTTGATCAAGCCCACTGGCACACCCCTACTGAACACACCATCAATGGCCGAAGGTGTACATAAAAAAGCAAAATATTCATCTCCAAAATTCATTTTAATTACCAAGAAACTAACATTTCATATATCTAACGACAATATAACTTTTTACATGCATAGATTTAATCTCGAGCTACACCTGGTTCACAAAAGTATAGATGCAAAGGTTGCAGTGGTTGGAATCCTATACAAAATTGGTCGCCCCGATTCTTTTTTAGCCACGGTATGTTAAGTAATCATTTTCTTAACTAATACTTCAATGTAACCAATAATTTTCTGTCCACAAAATCTCTAAGTCTGTATTTTTTTCTTAATATATGTGATCAGATGGAACCATATTTAAAAGCAGTGTCCTCTACAAGAGATGTTGAAAAATGCGTGGGAATAATAGACCCCCGACAAATTAAATTTGGGAGTAGAAACTATTATCGATATATTGGCTCACTTACTACGCCACCATGTACTCAAAGTGTTATTTGGACCATTGTTCAAAAGGTAAAATGTATTTATATTTTTTATAATATTCAAGCTAACTTTACTACATGTAAGGAATTTAATAACTAAAACACGTTTTGCTTCATTGTTTATCAGGTGAGAACAGTTTCACCGGAACAACTGCGTATATTCCGTGAAGCAATCTATGATGTGAGCTCTATATATATGCTCTATTGCCATTAGTTTTCACTTTTGATATGGAACTTTTTTGTTAATTTTAGCTTGTTGTGTAACGTACAGGAATTAAAAGCTAACGCAAGACCTGTTCAAGCCTTGAATAATCGTTGGTTGAAGCTTTACCAACCAGACAACTACGATGAAACAGATTAGAGCTCCGACCGGATTGGTTTTCAACTCAGCATGGACACGTTATTTATACTTTTTAATATTGATCATGAATTTTTGTTTCTTTTTTTTTTTTTTTTTTTTTTCATTCTGTATTGTATGATTTTATTTACAAGTTGTCACTTATGTTGTATGATAAATAAATAAATAAATAAATAAATAAAGCATGATACTTATTCTTAAATAAGGTTTTATTTATTTATTATTATTTTTGCAACACAATTAATTGGTGTAAGAGTCAACACCATCCTTCAAAAACGAAAAAAAAACTTGTCTGATTCATAACCATGTCTAAGAAAAGAGGCCTAACTAAACCGGTTTAGTTCATTTTCATTTATCGTTTCTCTAAACCGTAACTAGTAGTTCGTTTGAAAACTTTTATCAAAATCAGCCGAACAAGGCCGTCAAAACCTCTAGAAGAGTGTTTTGTATAAACAAGTGATCAGATATACCAACAATATCACAATTTTGAAAAAAAAAACAAAGCATAGTGATAAATTAATTCTTTCTAGTTACACCCATCAACGAGTGTTGTTACCCACGTGCCATGCAAAATGAGAAATAACCTAAAGACATCTAGGAATTTAAGATGGGGAGAATTTAAGATGTGAAACTCAACATAAAATTAATTATGGGTGAACTGTGAAAAAAATTAAAAAAGATGTTGTAAAACTAACGTAAGAGTAACTTAAATTAAGTAATTCATACATAACTTTAATCATATCTTACCCTAAAATATTATTTTATAATTTATAAAGTCTTTATTACTAATTATTTAATATTTTTCTTATACAATCCGTGTAATACAAGAGATTTTAGTTTATAAAATAACTAGTTTAAGTAACCATGATCTACACGTGTTACACAAAGTTAATGATATTATTTATAAGTGTTCATATAGAACTTTGAAATGAAAGAAACGTTCCCTTAATTATGTAAAGCTAAAATTACAATGAACTGAAAAAAAAATAATACGAAAAAAGTACAAGTCGTTATAATTTTTTACACACTACATTTGTTTTTTTATTTGTAGGTTTGCCGTCTTTGTCTAATATTAGTAATTTGACTCCATCTCTGGTTTTTACTTTTAATAAAGGTACATATAACTGCCCATGGGTGAAAACCGTCTGTTTCTGAAAACCGAGTGTTTCGAGTACAAACCAACCCTGGATAGTAATTGTCTTAGGCTTTTGTTGATTGTCATTGCTAAACAAACACCTAAGGGAAATTTCCATCTTTGAAACTTGAAAGAAATCTTTTATCCGAATGTATCAAATTAATTCTAGGAATGTAGGTGCGGGTACCGATATTTCCTCGTGATATTATTTCTTCTTCTATCACACGATTAGATAATCTTTTTACATGTAGGGTTCTTCCATTACACAAACCATTTTGTTGGTTAATGTTACGTAATAACATTACTCGCACACCAACTTTTATTACTAATGTGTATTTGGGCAAAACCTGATATTTTTAGCCTGTTGAGAACATCCGGTGAGTATAGAACTTGTTATAACAAATTATTAAGATGTTTTGTTTGACAAAGACTATCTGAGCTAAGATACTCTCTTTCTTCACCTTGGAAGAGTGATAGCAACCGGTCATTAATCTCGTGCACAACCTCATTCTTAGGTGCAAGTATAGCCCTCTCACTAGAATAATTTTCATTGTTGAAGTTTTGGAGAAGTGAAGGAGAAACAAAATCAATCAAACTGGAAATGGGGATAAACGTGTCTTCAGTTAGAAAATCCTGTGGTATTTCGATTGTTGCCACTCCATCATTGGTACCACTGAAGTTTCCCTCACCCAAATCCAATAACCATTTTGCAAAATTGATTATTTCACCCATATCGAACGTCGGACTTCCAATGGTAAACCTTTTTTTTTGTTTTTTTTCTAAACAACAAATTTATTTTTTTACTCCTTGTGGGACTTGAACCCATAACGTCCTTGTAACACCCCAACCGACGGCGGAGAATATCAGTGCGTTACGTAACAAGATTGTTTAATAGCACATGGAACTAAATATAGTTTGAGAATTCCATTAAGACAAATTACATTGTTTCAAACAACAAATATTTCAACATTGGCACAAGACAAATCAACAACGATACAATAAATTTGTTTAGATTTAAAGCTAAGGAAAAAGGCTTGAGAATCCTAGATGACAACAAATCTTGAAGTCATCAAACTTTCCCATGAAACATGTGTAAAATTAAGTGTCAACTAAAAATAGCTGGTGAGCACATATAAGTTTGCAAGTTATACTAATAAAATTAGTTTGTACAATTCACATGTTAAAGCATATTTAAAGCTAATATGAGATAACTAATACAAATAAACAAATACGTACGATTGTCATGTAAGTCCAAAACATAAAGATAACCAAGCAAGGACATGTAGTGAATTGTTTAGGTTGCATGCATGTCCCATCCCAAAAGTTTAAAAGTAAAAGGGAAATATGTACTCACTGGTTGTGTTGCTTCATTCCACACAATAAGTTGCTAAGATAGATGAGAGGTCGTCTTACATGAAAGCTACAAAGTGTATAACGCGTATAAGGATTAAGTTGGATAAATAAATAAGCATTGTGCTTAAAATTAATGATTTATATGATAAATCGTAAGCTTTATATTAAGTACTAGTATTAAGGTTTTCTAATAGTGATTTAAGGTTTTTAAAACATAAACACCAATTTTGGCTCATCCAAAAATTCTGAAAATTTTTGTGCATAAACTACACAAAACAGAGATCGATATACACTCAAGAATCACTTTAATTGGTGTTCATATGATCAACTTATAATCAAAATAAGTTGTTAAATTCTTCAGCTGGTGTGTACGGTTTGATTGTTTAACAAGTTTTTAACATTTGATTTCGCATTTTTACTTATTAACCCGACTTATTAACATGAGAAACACTTGTTACCATGTTCATAACAATAGCTTATAAAAGAATAGGGTGTTGATTAGTTCAAGAATACGAAATCAAAAGAGAAGTAAGAACGTTTCATACTGAAGACGATTTTGGATGAGATTGATGTTGTTGTTGGAGCTAGCTCCGATGCACACAATCTAGACACCTAGAATGATGTTGGAGACTTGAAGAATGATGGAGTTTTGTTGTGTTTGGGTATATGGGTTTATGAATTAGAGATAAATGAGAAGAAATAATCATGCATGCTCCTATTTATATTAGAAAAGGAGAGATTACTCTTAAAAATGTTATAATAACAAAAGTGATAAGAGGAGTGATTAGGGGGAGAGGGTTTGACCCTTGGAAAACAATTCATAATGTAAAAATATTTTAATAGAATACATTTTTTATAAAAATTCTAAAAATGTATATTTTAAATAATTTCTTATTTAATTCATATAATATTCTATTTTATTTGAAAAAGAATAACTTTTTATAGATAGAATATTTGTACAATTACTTGAAAATTTTTAGAGTTAGATAGAATATATATATTTATACACATGTAAATACAAAATGCTTAAATGGTAAATGATAAAATACTCCCAAACGCTCTTTATTGACTAAAATGGTGTACAAATACAATGAAAAATAAATTATATGAGAAATGCAATGGTACAATTTCATGGTTGTTACACTCAACTTAGGTGCTCCTAGAAGTTTTGCTTCTCCAATTGGCCCATCAACCCCAATGGTGTGATGTTATTTTTTTTTGTTAACCTTAGCAACTTACATTTACTACAATGATGAACTTAATGAGGCATTCAGAATCTCTTGTCTTTCACCATTCAGAACAACATGAATATTAGTCTAAAATCCCACCAAAAACAATTATCTTACATCCGAATCGGATATCAGAATTGATAGAAGTATCCATATTGAAAATGTCATTCATAGTTCTATCCAAAGCTTCAATTGCATGTTTATGGACCATTGGTTCTTCGTCCCATATAATCAACTTGGTCTCGTGAAATAAATTAGCCACATCACTATCTGATTTTTTATGACAAACTTAATCTTGAGTAAAATTCAAAGGAATATGAAACCTGGAGTGTGCCATCCTGTGTGACGACCCGAACTTTCAAGGTTAGCATCATGTAATCCTGGAACCTTTAAACTCCGTATCATTTCTTTTCACATTTCTTTATACGTTAAAAGTAGGTGCACGTTGTGATAAACTTGTTAATTGGTTATGATTGAATGTTATAAGTGGTGTTATACCGAGTGTTAAGCTAGTTTGGACGGTCGCACTTGTGATCAGGCCGCACACCCTCCTCATGACCGCACACTCCCTCACTTTGGTGCTCTTTTAATCTCGGCCCACACATTCTAAGCCCAAACCGAGCCCGACCCCAAACACAATTAGTGGTGTTACGCAAATGATTGAGGGTTCTCATTTAGTTGCTAACTACACAAGATAACAAACCCTAATATCTCCTACCTTGGACGGTGACCTCTCCTCCTCCCTCTCTCGGATCAGCGTCCATCCAACCCTGTCGGGGCTCTTTCTTCTTGAAACAAGAACCCTCTCTCCTAGCACTCGGTGAGTATGTCTATCACTAAGTTGATTCTAACCATAGTTGTTTTTGAATATGTGTATTACGTGTCATGTTATATGGGTGCATGGGAGATCAAAGCATGAGGTAGCATGTTGATGAATTAATCTTGATCATAGGATGTTATAGAAGCTGTGCATGATGTGATTTACGGGTTAAAGTTGCATGATGTGGTCGATAATCATTGGTGTTAAATGGTATGAAAAATTGTAACTATAAGATGAATCTGATTATGTGTGATTAGATGAGGATTGCCAGTAGGAATGAGTTCGTGAATGAGTATGCATGATGACGAATGGTTGATGGAATAATTGTATTGTTCAATTTGTTAGGATACAAATGATGAAGTAGTATTAGATAACGATTTAGGGTCATGAACCTCCATGTGTAACTGATTGATCGAATACGAGTATATGTGAACTTCGAATGCTGATATGGAAATAACTAATTGAGGAGGGTAAATCATGGGTAGTTATGGTGGAACCGTGAATCACGGTAAGGCCAACATAACTCACACACTCTTTATGCTCCACATTAATGTAAGTCGCACAATGTTGTTATGAACACTCGTTTAATGCTTTACATACAAACACATACTGCATGTTGTACACTGATAAGGGACTCGCACAATTACACTGTGGTATCCACGAAGAGCATGTGGTCAGTATCACACCAGTGGTTTGATTGTTTAAACTATTTACAAACAAGTGTACAAAATAATTATGAAGCTTGCTAATTTTCTTTGTTTGTTTGAAAAAGGTGTCAAAGTGTGTTAGTGCTTATGTCTGTTGACTTCTTCTTGTATCGAGTCATGTAACTAGATAGATAGACCAAGACACGTTGTACGAAAGAATCGGGAAACAGGCCTGAACCAGCAGGTTCATGCGACCTGGCCAGTTCGTGTGAACTGACCAGTTCGTGCGACCTGGACATGTCTGGTTCGTGCGACCTGGCATTTCCTATAAATAGGTGGTCTTGGGTCTTCATTTGTAACGTAGTGATTCCAGTAGCGAAGCTCTGCTGAAGTGTCGCCAGATCTGTAAACACCATCAAATCAATACAATCGACAGTTAAAGTGATTCTAAGTGTTAATCAAGCTGCTATAACATCAATACGTCTGATTCCGCCTTTCGTATTCATCGAGAACTCTTCTGATCGACTCGTTTGATCGATTCCCCGATCCTACAAGTGGTATCAGAGCTCAGGAGGAAGAGTTCTTACCATTTCAGCTTGTTTTCACGGATAAATCTGATTTCTACTCATTCTTCTACACTTTTTCTTCAAAATTTCAACGAATTTACGGATAATATGACCTGATTTTGACATATAACACGTAAAACTGAGTTTTAATCAATCCGTGAACAAATCAGATCCAAATTCAACCTAAAATTTGATAAAATTCACCAAATCGCGTGAAAAACATATCAGATCGTTCGAAGTTCTTGAGATCGCACGAGCTGAATAGTCCAGGTCGCACGAATTGTTCAAGTCATTTGAAAAGGTAATTCAGTTCGCATGGTTTGGGTCAGATCGCACCAGTTCAGTTCGTACGGGGTGTTTGAAAGTGATCCAAATCGTTTGAGTTGTTGAAGTCGTTTGAAGTCAGCTCGCACGAGTTGAACAACCAGTTTGAAATTCACTCAGTTCGCACGAAGTGGTCCAAACTGCTTGAAAGTTTGAACCAGGTCGTACGAGATTCAGATCGTGTGAAACTAAACAAGATCCAGGTCGTTTGGAGGTGTACCAGATCGTGTGAAACTTCTTCAACTAGTGTGAAATAACAGAACGTTTAAAACCTCAGCTAGTTTGAACAATCAGTCATTGTGAATTTTTAAAACCGAAACATGGATTCTGAATTTTACAACGCATTTGCTACCCCAATCACTATGGCTCAGAATGTGAACTTAGAGAATGAAATGGGCACCATGCAAAAACCGCCTAAACTCATGAATATCGAGGAGTATAGTGGAGGTGAGGAACGTTTTGAAAATTGGGTTCAAGCGAATCACTTAGAGGCGTGGGAATGTGTTGAAGAACGATATGTTAGACCGATTGATGAATACGGAGAGATTGTTGCTATTAAAGATTTAGATGACAAAGAGAGAAAGAAATACAAAAGTGAAAAGATGATGATCAGTATATTGCAACAAGCCATTAAGGAAGATATCTTGATTTTATTGCAACACAACGGAAGTGCACACTCAATGTGGAAAGCACTAAAAACGAAGTTTGTTGGAAGTTTAGACATGATCAAGAACAAAAAATCGCTTTTGAAGAAAGAATTTGATCTATTTCGTGGATTAAAAACTGAAAACACCAAAACGATTATAGAAAGATATTGCAATTTGGTGGTTAACATGAAGCGATTGGATATCAAGAAAGATAGAGAAGAATGGGTTGAAAAGTTGGCCGATGCGTTGCCACAAGATGTTTGGGGCACGTATCTTATGATTTTAAAGAATAATGGTGAATTTGCGAATCTATCACTGAGCAAGTTTATTGAAAAACTCGAAGTTCAAGAGATGGAACAACGGAAGATGGCGAAAATGAAGAATTCTAATGGTGAACAGGACATTGGTCTATACTACAAAGGAAGTACGATTGATAAGACCAACATTGCACCAAAGATCGAAACAACATTTAACACAAACAGTTCTTCTGGAGGGTCATCTCAAGGATCAAACAACAATAATGGATTTTCTTCATATCCATCATTTGATCCAAATTTTTCAGCAACCAATTCTAAACCGCAAAGCTTATACAACAATAATGGCCAAGTACTACAATGCAACATTGCATTACATATTCAGAATGGTCAGAATTTCTCGGAAGAGGTTGCCAAAGGTCATATGTCTTTATTGGTGACCGTATTAGAGTTTTATGAAAGTTTGGTAGCCGGAAGGATTGGTAATCCAATGTTGACCAAAGAGGATTATGATCAGATTGATGCTGAAGAGATGGAACTAATGGATATAAAGTGGTGTATGGCTAGTGTGTTGAGAAGAGTCGAGAAGTTTAAACAGATCACTGGAAGAGATGATTTCCGTGATGCTGGAACTTCACCTTTAGGTTTTTATAAATCTAAAGTTACTTGTTTTCGTTGCAGGGAGAAAGGGCACTTTAAGCGAGAATGCACAAATCGCGAAGCAAGTGGAGCTCAAAATCCATTCGGCAACAATGATTATCATCGAAAAGCGATTTATCATCAAATTGCTCAACAGCCGCATCAACAACAATCGTCACAAATTTCACATGCTAGGAAGGATCTGATCGAAGAGCCATCAAAGAAAGCTTATGTAGTTCATCAAGAAGATGAAAGAATTCCAGAAGGTTTTAATTGGGATAATTATGATCCTAATAGAACTTCATATTCTAAAGCATTTGTTGCTCAAATTTTTGAAGATTCAACTGCTGAAGATGAATTAGTGTATGCTTATTACGAATCTCAGCAATTCAGTCCTAAAAAGAAAGAAGAAGAACCAGTTTCAACAGAAGAGGTTTCAGAAAAACCACCAATCTTTGATCACTCATCAGATGAAAAGAATGATGATGACAGTGAAGAAATTCGAAAACTTGAATATTATAAAAGAGAATTTTCACCTGATAGGTATAATTTGTATTTTGCAGGTAAAATGGAAGAGATCAAAGAAAGACAAGCTGCGAAAAAGAAGAATCATAAGGCAGCAACTGTTAAAGAAAAGGTCAAACCTGAGGAAAATGTTCGAGTTGTAAAGAAGCAGGTTAAAGAAATGCCAGTTATCAAGGTTGAGAAGGAAGCAGATACTGAAAAGATACCTGAGAAGTGTGAAAATTGTGATACTGTGAAAAGACATAACAACAAATTGATTCATAACATGAACAGACTGAAAGAATCTTATGATGTTTTAAACAAAGCTATGAATCAATATAGCAAGTCAAGTAATGAACAAGAAATAGCTATGAAGACACTCAATGGAGCGTTCATTACAAAGCAAAAAATCATCAATCAGTACATTGAGAAATGTGCTGAACTTGAACAAAAATTGGAAACTCAGAGGATAGAAACTGAGAGGGTAAACAGGTTATTGAAAAGTTATTCACGTGCTTCTTACGTGATTGACAGGATTTACCCTACAGTAGAAGGCATGGAAGCGTTTGAAGAAAGAAATCTGAAGTAAAGAATACTGGTAAGAAACATAGTACCAATTATACAAAGTGTCCACCTCCGCTTGAAGAAGGATATTCTCCACGAAATCCTAATTCAGAAAGAGTCAAAAAGTGTAACACCTCGAAAAATTTACGTCCAATAATGTATTGACACGTGTCATAAGCTTTGAACGTGTGCAAGAATACTTTAGAGGGACTAAAGTTGACAAACAAAGAAACTATGTGAATATAAGGGTTCAAAACGTCAACAATGAATAAATATGCTTTACAATAACCCTACATGATGTTTATAACCTTAAACGAATGGATCATGGATCATACGAAGCGAATTGTGAAAGAAAGTGAGAGATTACAAACTACAGGGGTTAAATGTGTCAACATGTTAAGATATACCTCTGAGTGACCTTTTAGCAAACCCGAAGCTTTGTAACGATTAATTATGCTCACTAGAATGTGCCATAAAAATTTCACCAAGTTTCGTTACCATATGAGAAAGTTATGATAAAATTCGTGTGTGAGGGTTAGATTCGACAACAGTGAAAATTAGGGCTTTTCGGGTGATCACAAAGTTACCCGGGGACTTTACAAAGTGGGTGTAAATCTAAAAGCCCCCATATATCAATTATAAAGTCTTAAAATGCAAGAAACCTTGTGATAACGACCTTTCGGGGGACCAAGGACCAAAATGCAATAAAAAGGAAAGTTCAAAACCTGAAACCAGCCTCCAGGCGGCCCGCGTAAGGATTGCCAATATCTCAGGCGGGCCGCGTCCGACTGCCAGATGCAGAAAAAACCCACAGGTGGCTGTATCAACCTTGTAACCGACTTAAACTTCAAGATTTTGATTCTATGGGCTGCCTAAAGTGGTTTATAGCCTATAGAGGACATATGTACCGATCCTTGAACATTGGTAGACCCATTTGGCATCAATCTATGATGATCAAAGTTCATATATAAGTCACAAAGTTGCAACATGCAACCACACTTCATTTCTGGACATTTTGAGGAGCTCAAGAACTGATACAATACTTTCTAATCATCCATTAAACAAGTGTCAGTAACCTTGACCCTTCTTAATTAAGTTTTGTTTAGTTAATAGTCTAGAAATCAAACCGTCGTAACTACGGTTTGACTTAGCGATAAATCACAAACGGTCCAGATTTTTGTCGAAACGAAAGTTGTTATAAGTTGGTAATTATGTGGGCTTTAAACCCTTAAAAGGGCACCCATTGATTCCAATCCTAACTATGTCGTTTGTCGAGTCAAACTTCTTCCGAAAAAGTCAACAGAACCATTAAACATGTAATTAACGATACAGAAGGTGTGTAATCTGTTTTATCATGCATATAACTTGAAAATAAGTATAATAACTTGTCTAAGCTTGTTTAATTCGACAACTCTCTGTATTGAACCGATTCGGAGCCGAAAGTCGCATAGTTTGACTTTCTACTTTGACCTCGATTCTGACCCGGTTTTGATAGGTTTAGACATGCCTTAAAGTTCCATTAGGACCTAGTTACATGTTAGTATAATCCTCTGCGTTTATACTACTCGAATCCTTAACTATACGAGATTTTTGAAGATGTAAAAGTGCAAAAGTCTTTGTTACTGATTATAAAACATGTCCCTAAATTTTCACGTCAATCGGAAGTCTAGATTAGGAGTTATGCTTAATAACGTAATTATAAACACTTTTATTAATTAAACGGCGTCATTAGCGTAAAGCCTATCTAAACCCAATTTTTGACACCAAACCTTTTACCCACTGATGTAATATAATATTTTGGGATTTTTAAAGATTTTTAATTATTTTTAAACTGATCATAAGCTAGGATTAGTGCCTTGATTCGGTAAATACCGAATATACCCTTTTCGGCCATAAAATGAGTTTTACAAATCCTTTGGATACCAATCCAATTGCTACTGATTTTAAATAATAAATGAAGTGTTTTGAGCCTGTTTAACTGATCGGAAAACTCAGAATCCTATTTTAACCCGTACATCGCTTAAAACGGCTTTATACGCGTATTATACGCATAGTTTGAGTTTAAAACCATTTTGTTACATAAGACTTAACATCAAATGTTATAACCTGATAAATTAAGTTATTTTACTGATGTATTCAGACCTGAATCTCAGAAACTTAAATAATCTCTTTTATAACCTTTAAAATGACCAAAATACCCCTGCGGGGCATAACTAAGGATTTAACTCGTTTTGGGCATAACGGAAGGTATCTTACTGATATCACAACATATTTAAGACATATTAACTTAGGAAACCTGTTTAGGACTCTTACGGTTACCCGTTACGCTTTTTACGCGTTCGGTTCGGTGTATGTAACTAGTTTACATAAATTAGCCGAAACGGGTCAAACCTTATCGGTTTTATCTAAAAAAATCCAGAATGTGTATGAAATACCCATATTATACAAGTCGTCAAACTTGTCGGGTCTAAATCACATTCTATCCCGGTTTTCGCTTTATCATGCGTTTGAACTGTACCTTCCTTTTGAAAACTAATCGGTCTAAGTCAAGGCTTAATTAAAGACCCGTTAGGATTCTAATAGGTTATTAAAAACCTTCGTTCTAGATTTAGGAGCCCAGTAAAAGCTATCTGTACTTGCTGATTTGATACGGCTGGGATTGAATTTATATTTAGCTCAGGTAAATACTTTTAACTTATTTCCCTATACGGGCTTGGGGTACGGTATATAAAATACCGCTTGGTCGGGCATTGAATCTTTAATTGTATGAAGGTTAAAGTATTGAGATGTTCCGTTTAATTTGTTTTGTTTGCTTAAAGCCTTTGGGGGTTAATGACCGTTGTCCCGGATATCCCTGGCATCATTTTACGAAATGGCAACGACCTCAGCACCCGGCGTAGGCGTACGCCGTCGGTGTCTCATAAATAATGTGGTGTGTCTATTGATCTTTAACCCGGCTTGATCAGGGCTACTGAACGCATAAGAAACATGTAAATCCTTTACAAGTTTATATATTTAAATAATTATCCCAAGTTAAAAAAATATTATTTGTGCCATGTGCATTCAATCAATCATTTTTAAAAACCTTTTCAAAATGAGTCGGTTGATTGTATTTACCAGTGTAAGCTGACGTATTTTCCCAAAAAGGCTAAGTGCAGGTAGTAATCGGAATTGGCTGGCTACTCCTAGCATCAATAAAGAGTCTCGCAAGCTTAGATGCCTAAAGTCTGTTGAACATACTTATTTTTATTTTCGATCCGCCTATGGATCCTTTACTTCCGTTGTAATACTTGACGTTATATTAATTCGGATTGTAATTTATTTATCCTTTTGCTTCCGCTGTGCATATTAAATATTGTGTTGTTTGACTATGATGTTGCCTACCGGGCCCACCGGTAAAGTGTGGAAATATTGGGGTGTGACAAAAAGGCAACCAATTTAAAGTGGGAATCTGAACCTTCAGATGGATTGCCAGATAATATTGACGTCACATTCACATCGTCTGACACTGATCATGAGTCTGAGTTAATAAAGAAAGTAGTCGATCAGGTGTTGGATAAGGATGAGGAGTCAAAGTCAGAGTCTAAATCTGAAAATTCGAGTTCATCAGACAGTTCGAAATCATCGATCAAAAGGGTTTAGAATAATGATTTTCTGATATCAAAAAATAATTTGAATAACGAAACATTCAAAGTAGCATATACTTTGAATGATTCCGACAAATTATATTCTGATGAAGAATTTCCAATAAGAAGTGTACAAACTGAACAGATTAAAAAGGTTTTCAAATTAACAGAAACTAATATTTCTGAAATAAAAGATAAAAATCTTTCTGAAAAACCTAAACAACACACTTCAAGAGTTCAACAAAGGTTAAACAAGAAAAAAGGTTTTGGTCTAAATCACTATAAGAAACCAAATCACAAAAATAATTTCAAAAAGAAAGGATTAGGTTTTATTCCAAAAGAAAATGAAAAATATGTTAAAGATTTTAAATCGAAAGTTGTTTTTGTATCAGGAACATCTTCTGAAGAAGAAAAAAAGAATTTGTTCAGAAAGCAGACAAACAAAGAATTCCTTGCTAAGAAGCAAGAGGGATTGAAGAATGATGTTGCTCAGAAGAAGGAAATGAGAACCTGTTATCAATGTAAAAAAGTTGGGCACATTGCATGGAATTGTCCAAAGGCAACCCAAACTAAACAAGGAGTCTCTGAAAACTTGAAAGAAAAGTTGGTTGATAATGAACCACCAACCGAACAATTTAAAGTGTTCAAAAATTCAAAATTTGACGTTGGTGAGAGTTCAACACGTTTTTACAAAAGAAGAGTGAACCTGAACAATCACAAGTGGGTTGTTAAGAAATCAGAGACACTTTCTGGCGATGAATTTGTTTCTTCGGAAGCAAAGGAGCCACTTTCTGGCGATGAATCTGACTCGTCAAAGTCAAAGGAGCCACAAGTTGAGCTAAAAAGAGAAAAGTCAGTACCGCCAATGGATGATGTCAACTTTCCACCATTGCGGGCTGCAAATTTAAAATCAAAAGTTGGAAAAGTAGAGATTTCGAATCAATTCTATTCTGAAAAGAAAGAATTCGATGTCGAAAAAGATTTTAATGGCAAAGTGAAACACATCTTTGGTAAGATGGTTGATGGAAGGGCAAAAAAGGATAAAAGAATTTTATGAATCAAAGAGGAGAACTTACACACCGAGTGAAAATAACTCGGATGCACCCACGGCTGGTCATGCTTAGGTGTCAGCATTCTTTGATTGAAATCCTGACTTGCCGGAACTCCCAGGTTGGTAATTGGGGAGTAGGAATCAGCATCTTTCTTGAGAAATTCACAACTGTGATATTTCGATTTACAAGTAGTATTGTTGATAAGAACCTACAAGTGGTTAATCAAGGTCATTAAGTTGAACTTGATTTAACTTTCATATAAGTGGTTAAAGAAAAGGAAAAGTGATAGTTTTTTACAAATGGTTGAAAGAACAAATTGATGAAAGAATCCCCATGATCTGTGAAATCAACAAAACTAATTTTCCAGAAAAACCATTTTGATTAAAACAAACTTAAGTATTTTGAAATCATAATAAGAAAATAGTTTGTTGTCAGGGGGAGTTTTGATTGTTTATGCTAAGAAAATGGAGAATTAAAGCAATTCACATCAGTTTGTCAGTTTATTTGTACAGTTTATTGCTTTTACTTTCAAAATTTTCCCTGAAAATAAAAAATTGAAACATATTTTTGATTTTAGGGGGAGTAAAAAATTTAGAAATTTTGAAAATTTGAAAAATCCAAAAACATGATAAAATCTAAAAACCAAAAACATCGAAAAATCAAAATGAGTTTTGTTGTGAAAAAGAGGAAATGATAGTACATCAGTAGACAATCACAGTACGCTAAAGAATTGGAAAGTTAAAATGTGATAAACGGTCTCACTGATGATATGCCAGTAGATTTTTACACGCTTAGTAGATTGTTTTCGAGATATAAACCTAAATATCAAATACTTACTTATCTCGTGGGGAACATCTCTCGGATATATAGGTAACCCCTGAAATCTTGTTTAAAGGGCTTTCTATTTCTGACATACTAGGTCTTTGTGCGTGATGATATCTGGGGTATTATACCAGGACTTCTGATTTTGCGGGAGCAATAGCCTAGTCCTCGTATAATACTCGGCACTGCTTTAATCATAAAGCTCACCCCCATCATAAAAAATGATGAAACATTGAAAAATGCTAATCATGTGCTGTTGAAGAAAAGATCCCCGAACGGGACACACCTAAAGTCGAGCCATCATTTCTTTGTCTGAACGGAAGTTCTAACCTGAGCTCTCATGGTCTTGCATTACCCATTTACAGATATCATTAGTCTACATTCACCTGTAAGACTGAATATAGGAGTCTGGATACGGGAGTATATTCTGAGGTGGGACACGCAAATAAGTTAAGTGCTTAAAACACTAATCTCGTATCTCGAATCAGTTGAACTTTGTGTGAAAATTTAAGTGGATCAGTATACTGACAATCTAAGTGAATCGTTTAGAACTTAAAGTGTTTAAAGCTCAACGGTACTAGTGATTTGTCATAAGCTGATATGATCCTCTTACACAAACTCACAAAAAGATGTCTGTATATAGTTTATTTCCCAAAATCCAAAAAGATTTTAAGTGTGTTTTAGCATAAAATTTTGAAAAATGATGAACAACAGGGTTGGGAGAGTTTGTTTGAAATGAGAAATGATTTTGAAATGATTAAATGGTTCATTAATTTGAAACCAAATTTGAGTGTTACGAATACAAATGGTTAAGCAGAGATCATAAATGAGAGATCATGTTGATTTGAGTATGTGTCAAGTAATTTCTAAAATTATTATAAATAAAAAAAACCTTATGTTTTGGGTAGAGTATGTGCAGGTAAAAAGCTCTGAAAAAGCTAGGTTTCGACTCCTGAGGACTTTCCGCATAAGCATATGCAGATTAGAGTCAGGTTTCTGATCCTGTTGCTACGGAGAGCCAGGAGACGTTCCTGAACCTGTGAAAGATGCAGATTGTGAATTCCAGACTGCGATCCCAGCTTGTCGAAAGGGGGAGTCTGAAGACGAAGAGCCAGATTGAGATTCTGGAAGAAGAAGATAGAGATTGATGAGGATGCTTACAGAGAAAGATACTTTGGAAGAGAGCGTGAAGACTGATCAAGACTGAAGACTTAATACACTGAAAACTCGTCAACATCCAAGGGGGAGTTTGTTAGTGCTTATGTCTGTTGACTTCGTCTTGTATCTAGTCATGTAACTAGATAGATAGACCAAGACACGTTGTACGAAAGAATCGGGAAACAGGCCAGAACCAGCAGGTTCATGCGACCTGGCCAGTTCGTGCAAACTGACCAGTTCGTGCGACCTGGACATGTCTGGTTCGTGCGACCTGGCATTTCCTATAAATAGGTGGTCTTGGGTCTTCATTTGTAACGTTGTGATTCCAGTAGCGAAGCTCTGCTGAAGTGTCGCCAGATCTGTAATCACTATCAAATCAATACAATCGATAGTTAAAGTGATTCTAAGTGTTAATCAAGCTGCTATAACATCAATACGTCTGATTCTGCCTTTCGTATTGATCGAGAACTCTTCTGATCGACTCGTTTGATCGATTCCCCGATCCTACAAAGTGGACCGATAAATTACTATTATCTAAGACAATGGTTTATTAACTAGGATTTCAAAACTTAACTAAGTGGTTGAAAATAATTATTTAGAAACAAGTTCCACACTCGGTTCGATAATTGCAATACCTAGGGTTCCTACATGTTTTAACTTGATTTAGTTGCATATAGTGATTAACGAATTTAGTGTCACGTGGCTTAGGTGCCAAAAGCTATCATTGTTACAGGAACGGACCGTAGTACACTTCTTTACCAAGAACATGTAAATCTTAACCTAAGATAAGGCATAATTGCACATAACCATTTCGCAAAGTCAAATTTTATCATCACTCGACAATTTACGAATTCGAAACAAATGCAAGACAATTATCAAAGGTTTCAAGTACTAAATAACTTGTCACGAAATCAAAGCAAATACAAATGTTTAAACCCTAGAAAATCTTACAAAGTCTACACCGGGGTGAAACCCTAGAAAATTAGCCTCTCATGGTGTTGGAGGATTGGAATCCGGATCTTGAGGATGAAGAACTAGCAATAGAAATCTTGGTTTTTGGATGATCATCATGATTGGGAATCGTTAGAGAGTGTTTTCCTCCTTTTTTTTTTCAAATGAATGGGAGTTGAAGGAATAATAAAGTGTAACCCTCCCTTTCCAAAATTGACTTTTTTCTCTCAAAAAATCCCGTTTTTACTAATTAGCCGGTGTGCAGCAGATAATATGTCAATTTCTGGCCTTTCAAAACCTTAGATTTTGATTCGTCTCATCGAGCTACCCCAAATGCATATATTATAACCCCCAAAACTCATTTTCTATCTCAGGATAAGCTAAAATTAAGTTTGGACTGTTTCTGGCGCAGAGTTCAGCTCAGTTTTGCCTCTTTTTGAATTTTTTTTCAATTATGTTCTCTCTAGCATCTGCACAAAGCTTCAGTAAATCTCCAAAATGCACCTTAGACCCGTCAATGCCTGCAAACACAAACCATATCAAAGTAGTGTATTCTAGAAAGTAACTTCGTGTGATTAACCAAAATTAAAACCATTAAGCTATGGAATTTTACCAACCCATCAGTTACCTGCCTATGTGTATTTCACATGAAACCTGGAACATGTGTACTTGATTTAATTGCTAGACTATATGCATGGATGTGTGGTTAATTATACATGTAAACCCCAATAGGGTTCGGTTGACAAACTTGGAACACCTAACTTAAATTACCGAGCAAACCTAAGGTGAGTTCACTACTCTTTTTCACAAGCATGCTTCCCAGGGAGGGATAAACGGGTAAATATTCCAGGGAGGAATACAGGTTTTACTGGGTTTAGATTTGATGTTGGATAATACACTCATAACTATTCTTGAGCGTTTAGATTTTGATTCGTCTCATCTTACTGATATCACAACATATTTAAGGCATATTAACTTAGGAAACCTGTTTAGGACTCTTACGGTTACCCGTTACGCTTTTTACGCGTTCGGTTCGGTGTATGTAACTAGTTTACATAAATTAGCCGAAACGGGTCAAACCGTATCGGTTTTATCTAAAAAAATCCAGAATGTGTATGAAATACCCATATTATACAAGTCGTCAAACTTGTCGGGTCTAAATCACATTCTATCCCGGTTTTCGCTTTATCATGCGTTTGAACTGTACCTTCCTTTTGAAAACTAATCGGTCTAAGTCAAGGCTTAATTAAAGACCCGTTAGGATTCTAATAGGTTATTAAAAACCTTCGTTCCAGATTTAGGAGCCCAGTAAAAGCTATCTGTACTTGCTGATTTGATACGGCTGGGATTGAATTTATATTTAGCTCAGGTAAATACTTTTAACTTATTTCCCTATACGGGCTTGGGGTACGGTATATAAAATACCGCTTGGTCGGGCATTGAATCTTTAATTGTATGAAGGTTAAAGTATTGAGATGTTCCGTTTAATTTGTTTTGTTTGCTTAAAGCCTTTGGGGGTTAATGACCGTTGTCCCGGATATCCCTGGCATCATTTTACGAAATGGCCACGACCTCAGCACCCGGCGTAGGCGTACGCCGTCGGTGTCTCATAAATAATGTGGTGTGTCTATTGATCTTTAACCCGGCTCGATCCGGGCTACTGAACGCATAAGAAACATGTAAATCCTTTACAAGTTTATATATTTAAATAATTATCCCAAGTTAAAAAAATATTATTTGTGCCATGTGCATTCAATCAATCATTTTTAAAAACCTTTTCAAAATGAGTCGGTTGATTGTATTTACCAGTGTAAACTGACGTATTTTCCCAAAAAGGCTAAGTGCAGGTACTAATCGGAATTGGCTGGCTACTCCTAGCATCAATAAAGAGTCTCGCAAGCTTAGATGCCTAAAGTCTGTTGAACAGAGTTATTTTTATTTTCGATCCACCTATGGATCCTTTACTTCCGTTGTAATACTTGACGTTACATTAATTCGGATTGTAATTTATTTATCCTTTTGCTTCCGCTGTGCATATTAAATATTGTGTTGTTTGACTATGATGTTGCCAACCACATCACGTTACTCCCCTACCGGGCCCACCGGTAAAGTGTGGAAATATTGGGGTGTGACAGGTTGGTATCAGAGCCAACATTGAGTGAATTAAACACTATCTTTTTGTGTTTAATCTCAATGACACATTAGCACATTCCTTGACCTTCTGAGTCTAGACTTAACATAGGAATATTCTCAATCCTCATCTGTAAATTTTGCTTCCAATTTTTTTTATATATATCGGATACGTCGCCAAGCGAAGAAGCCGTAATAGGAATTCTCCACACCCGGAGCCTTAAATTGCTGACCTTCGTACAGCGGCTAGGATGAAACGTGCAACCAAGGAGAAAGCATTCAGAAATAAAATGAAGAAGGAACTCCTTTTGCTGAAGATCGTTTCCTTAAAAGTCCTTATAACGATATTTATCTTTTAGTCCCTTCGAGGACAACATCATTCCTTTCAAGTTCCGTTTAGGGCAACCCTATACTTGTTTAAGTTTTAAAGGAAAGATTATGTTTAAAATATCATTCCTATATTATAAGATCTACCATTATAATAAAATGGCAAAATCTAAGAAGGGACAAGACCTAGCCTCGCGTCATTATTAAGACCCGGCCAAGATGGCAGTTCCCCAATTTAGGTTCAGATCTTTATTAACATCTCGATTTAAAATTTTTCCGCGTTAATTATTAAAAAGAATCTTAAAGGTAAACCTAGCCCATATTACAAGGCCAAGATGGTAGAACCTATTCAAGAGATTCAAGTCCTTGTTAACACCTGTAATATGTTAACGCTCCTGGCAGACGTGAGTCATTAAAATCACACACGTTATTTTTATATAGGATTCTTTAAAAGATTCCTAACCCAATTTAATGATCTCTGAATCATGGGTTTAAATCATCAATTAGGATGATCATATTTTGACCATACATTGGTAATATAGTGCCTACGGGCCTTGCTTATTTCTACATGAGCCAAAAGACAGTGGTAGCGATGACTCCCTGTCCGAGAAAGGTAAAGAATTATGTTCAAACCTAAATGCTTTGATTCTCTGAAATCATAGCTTATAATTTATAAATGTCTTTGTGACTAGGCCATTCGTACTATTATAAAAACCTTAATGCCTCGATTCTCTGAAATCATGGCTTATAAATTAAACTTGTCTACGCGACTAGGCCATTTGTGCTATTATTAACTTGTAAATCAGGATTTATGATAGAAATCCTGAATAAAATAAATATCTTTCCTTTCCTGCCAGTATATATATTAAAAGAGAATCTTGAAAAGGTTTGACCTAGCTAGAATATCATTGAAGACCTAGCTAAAATGGTAAAACCTGTTTTAAAAAGAGATTCAGATCCTCGTTAACATCTGAAAATGTGTTAACACTCCCGACAACTGTGATGCGATAAAATCACACTTGTTATCCTCATATTAGGAGTTTCCAAATCCCTTAATTAGCGTAAATGATCAATAGGAATCATGGCTAGTAAACGTCGAACATGATGTACGCATCAAAACATCCATTTGGGATGTATACCTACGGGCAAAGGTGTATAAATGAAAAGATAGTTTTTATTTCATAAATTCTTGTCAAGACAATGAATTATGAAATTTTCCGATCTAAAGGAATCATCGATTATGTTTTAGATTTTTCCCTAGTGACAAGGCCCTGTGCCATAGAGAGTCCTTGGGAAGAAGCTCTTGTGCTATATAAAATGTCAGTACGACATTGACAGTCGTGATTTATGTTTCCCCTGTCTAGTAAATATGAAGGATTATATTCTGTTTACACGCCAAGGATGGTTTATTTAAAAACCTAGGCAGAACATAATCAATTAACTTAAACACTATCTGATGACGGGGGTAGCTCAAGACTAAATAAAATGATTAAATATGTAAGCGCTCAAAAGGTTAAACGGTTCAACGGTTGAAAAGCTGTGAGTTGGGAAAAGCAATGCAGAAACAGTAGCCGGTCACATCTGAAGATCGCTTCACCAACCCACAGCCGCAAAAGCAAAGCAGGTCTGCAAATGCACACTATTATCCGGGGGTCAAAAGCCTTCAACCCCCGAAAGGGGAAACCCTCCACTGCAAGCGAGGTTACTAGTCTAATCCATTCCACTTCGGGAGATGCTTTCTCTTATAAAATGACACTTCATTTACTTCAGAGAGGACATCCTGACCAGCTCTGATTCTCCAATCTCTGGTCATTCGCATCGAATGCTTGTCTCGCACAAGTCATTCCCTTTCACATCCAACACACACATTCCCTTTGCTACAACTTCCAAATCTGGGCACGACTCAGAAGAGGATCCATAGCAAAGAACAACAATAAACTAGTAAACCTCCTTCCGCGTTTTGCAAACGTGGGGGGACCCCACGACATGCGTTAGGCAAAGTTGAACCCTTCAACCCTTTTGCCTAACCAGCCCAGCTACCACCGTTGGTCTTGTGTTTGTTGCTTCAACAAGTTGGCGCCCACCGTGGGGCTACGCCGCTATTTCTTCTCAAAAAGACCTAGTAGTGTAGCTCTCTTCACTTAACATCACCATGTCTGAAAGTGGATCCCCGGAGGAAGTGAATCAGATTCCAAACACTTCTACTCCGGGTAGTAGCCAAGCTCACGTGGCTATACCAACTTCTTTCTCAACTCCGGGGAGCACACCCGAGTTCCTCAACTTCAACACACCAACTCCGTCCAGATCTGGAGTTCCATCTCCTAACATCGGTGTCTCCGATGCCCCATCATGTGTTGAACTCACCCCTGTAGGGGTTGCCAACAATTTCCTTGTGCTAAGGTCTCTTCTCAACCAGCATGTGAGTAAAGAAAGAGAAAAGGGAGTGAGGATTCGTTTAGACTATGACAAACCTGAGCCAACATTGTCTCCTGGACCCCCTCCTCCTCTTTTTGCAACAAGAAGTGAGGCTGGTCCCAGTAACCTTTCAAACCCTCACCCTTATCTGTCCACTATGACAAATCCTACGGTGCATCCTATCTCCTCTTCCCAACCAATTA
The DNA here is from genome assembly GCA_030545235.1 of Helianthus tuberosus. Taxonomy (NCBI): domain Eukaryota; kingdom Viridiplantae; phylum Streptophyta; class Magnoliopsida; order Asterales; family Asteraceae; genus Helianthus; species Helianthus tuberosus. Next base: position 37,932,466 of record CM060355.1, read on the forward strand.
CCAGTGGTGTTCCTTTGGGACATGAGCTAACTCTTGACCAGCTCCTACAATCCCCGGTGACAAGCTTTCCAGCATCTGCCACAACCACATGGGAGCAAGCCCTGTCCGTGCTCCCCTTAGCACGTAGTGCTGTTATGAGTGCTCCCCTCGGGATAAACTGCTCCGCTGGCCCAGGAAGCCTTCAAGGCTTCAACCCTATGCCCAACATGATGACCCAGATGATGGCCAACTTCCCATGGCAACACTTCATCAATCAAGTGCTTGCCACTCAGGGAAACAACGGCAATGGCAGTAGTGTGGATGCAAGGACAGAAGAAGACTTGGCTAAACCATACAAGCCAAGTAACCTTTCATGCTTTTCAAGGCAGATAGCCGATTATGATTTCCAGTCAAAGATCAAAATGCCGGCCCACATCAGGACATATGATGGGACTGAAGATCCTGAGGACCATCTTCAGATCTTCACCGGTGCAGCTCGGATAGAGAAATGGTCCAACGCTGAGTGTTGCCTAATGTTCATGCAAACTCTTGTTGGATCCGCCAGGATCTGGTTCAACGATTTACCTGCTCAAAGCGTTCGAAGCTTTGACGATCTCAGTAAGGGTTTCCTGGCCAATTTCTCCCAACAAAGACGATATGTCAAAGTCGCAACAGTGATCTTTCAGATAAAACAACGTGATGATGAAAGTCTCCGTGCTTTCATTGAACGATACAAGAAGGAAGGTCTGACTTATGTAGGGGCCGATGAGAAAATGAGGGTGGCTGGCTTCATGAATGCCATCACCTCTAAGTACCTTACAAGGGATTTCAACAAATCTCTACCCAAGACCTTAGAAGAAGCTCTTGAAAGGGCTGAAGCCCACATCCGGGGAGAGGAGGCAGTAGACATTAAGGAACAAAGAAAAAGAGGGTCCGGCTGGAGAAGCAACAGTCCAGCCAGAAAAAGTGGGAACTTCAACTCCTATGACCGGCGGTCAAAGGGTTCAGACCCTCGAAGGTCTGAAGGTCGGAACCTTTCAAGCAGGGAAAAAGGCATAAGTTTCACACCCCTCACAAAAACCCCTCAAGAAATCCTTGCAACAGAAGAAGTTAAACAAAACTTTCGGCCTCCCAGACCCCTCCCCAAAAGCAGAAAAAACGAGAACTCCACCCAATACTGCGAGTTTCATGAAGAAAAAGGTCACCACACCAATGATTGCTTCCAACTCAAGAAAAGAATAGAAGAGGCTGTCAAGTCCGGAGAGCTCGCTCATTTGGTAAAGGGAGTCCGGGACAAAATGGCTGAAGGAAAGGGTAAGGAAGTCAATATGGTGGATTTCGATGGAAAGGTCCCTCACAAGAGGCAGAGGTTGGAATCTTGGGAGCTTCAGTGTGTCTGTTTCCCCCCTACGGAGAATGACCCCCTCCCCAGCCCTCTCGTGGTAGAAGCTACCGTGGGAACGTTGCAAGCATGCAAGGCATACATAGACACGGGGGCAGCCACTGAAATCATGTTCGAAAAATTCTTCAACCAATTGAGCAATGAAGAACGTTCAAGGCTTCAACCCTCTGGGACCTCCATAAAAGGTATCGCTGACATACCCCTCAAGCCTTTAGGGCAACTGACACTTAATGTTCGTTTCAGTGAAGGTTTAAAGGAAAGAACCCAACCACTCACCTTTGTGGTTATTAACATCCCCTCGAGCTATGATGTGATCATCGGAAGACCGGGACAGTGTGCATTTTACATGGCCGTGTCTGTTGGCCATGGCACAGTCAAATTTCCCACAGAAAGGGGCATAGCAACCCTTCAACCCTCTCAGGAAGCCTACATGGTTGAAGGTGAAAGTTCAAACAGTGAAGAAGACAGGCAAAGGTTGGTCATAAACCCTAAATACCCTGAACAAAGAATAAGGGTCAACCCAGACCTTTCTCAAGAGACCCTTTCATACCTTGAAAAATTGCTAACACACTACAGCGATGTATTCGCTTGGTGTCCTGAAGATATGACCGGGATCCCCCGGGACATTGCCGAGCATGAATTGAGAATACCACCAGAGGTCAAGCCTGTGGTCCAGAAGAAAAGAAGCTTGGCACCAGAGAGAAGTCTGGCTGCCTGCCAAGAGGTTGAAAAGCTTGTGTCAGCCGACATTCTCCGAGAAGTCAAGTACCAGTCATGGGTTGCAAACCCGGTTATGGTCAAGAAACCAGACAACTCTTGGAGGATGTGTATAGATTTTAAGGATCTTAACAAAGCTTGCCCCAAGGATTGCTATCCACTACCAGAAATTGATCTCAAAGTTGACTCCCTCACAGGCTACTCGTTCAAATGCTTTCTTGATGCATACAAAGGCTATCACCAAATCCTCATGAAAAAAAGAGGATGAGGAAAAGACAGCCTTTCACACGGACAAAGGGATCTTTTGCTATCAAAAGATGCCTTTCGGCCTCAAAAATGCAGGAGCAACCTATCAACGGCTCGTTGACAAAGCCTTCGAAAGCCAAATCGGCAAAAACATGGAGGCATATGTCGATGACTTGGTTATTAAAAGCAAGACGGAATACCAAATGCTCGATGATATTCAAGAAACTTTCAAGAACCTCAGAAAGGTTAACATGAAGCTTAATCCTGAAAAGTGTTCATTTGGATTCGAGGAAGGAAAATTTTTGGGCCACATTGTTGGAAAACAAAGCATCAAAGCCAACCCTAACAAAGTAAAAGCCGTCCTTGAAACCAAGCCACCAAAGACCAAGAAGGAGGTTGAAAGCTTGAACGGGAAGCTTGCAGCCTTGAAACGTTTTACCTCAAAGTTAGCCGAAAGATCTCTGCCCTTCTACAAAACGCTCAAGAACTGCTCAGATAAAAAGGATTTCAAATGGACTGAAGAAGCTGAAGAAGCTTTCAACCAGATGAAGCAACATCTAGCTTCCCTACCAGACATTGCGGCACCAAAAACCGCGGAGTTAATAACGGTGTACCTCTCAATCACGGACGAGGCCATCAGTGCAGTCCTCACCATTGAGCGAGATAAGGCCCAGGTACCCGTTTATTTTTTCAGCAAAACTTTAAAATTAGCTGAATCGAAATACCCTCCCCTTGAAAAACTTGCCCTAGCCTTAGTTCAAACAGTTAGAAGGCTTCGAAGGTATTTCCAAGCACACCCCATACAAGTGGTCATCGACCAACCTATTAAGAGTGTGCTTGAAAAACCTGAAAACTCGGGGCGATTAGCCAAATGGGCCATAGAACTAGGTGAACATAACATCACCTATGTCCCAAGGAAAGCTATCAAGGCTCAAGTCTTGGCCGATTTCATTGTGGAAGTCCCAAGCCAAACGGTCACTGAAGTAAACATTGCCACCGCTGAACCTTCCAACCCTGAAGCCTGGAAGCTTTTTACCGACGGGGCTTCAAGCGTTGAAGGGTCAGGGGCCGGATTAATTTTGATCAACCCAAAAGGTTTGGAATTCACATATGCTCTTCGTTTTGATTTTCAGACCACCAATAACGAGGCTGAATACGAAGCACTAATAGCCGGCCTAAGGTTGGCCAAAGAAATGAAAGTTGAAAAGCTTGAAGTGTTCACGGATTCGTTGCTGGTCTCAAGTCAAGTCAATGACAGCTACATAGCTAAAGAGCCCAACATGAAAAAATACAGAGAAAAATCCAAGGAACTGATGAGTACCTTCCAAGCATGCAACATCAAACAGATCCCAAGATCTCAAAACAAGAAGGCCGATGCCCTAAGTAAGCTTGCATCCCTCACTTTTGCCCATCTCACCAAGAAGGTACTGGTAGAAGTGTTGAAGGCCCCATCCATTGATGAATTGGAGGTTCAAGACGTGGTTACTGAAGAAGAACCAAACTGGATGACTCCCATAAGAAAGTTCCTCAAAAATGGTGAATTACCCAATGATCAAGTGGAAGCCAAAAAGGTCGAAATCAAGGCAAGGCAATACATACTACAAGGAGAAACCCTTTACAAAAAGGGTTACCTTGCTCCCTTGCTAAGATGTGTCGGCCCCGAGCAAAGTAAGTACTTGATCAAGGAAATTCATGAGGGCGTGTGTGGAGCTCACTTTGGAGCTAGGTCGGTAGTTGCAAAGCTCATGAACCTCGGATATTTCTGGCCCTCAATGCATCGTGACACAACCGAAGAATTGAAGAAATGTGATGCCTGCCAGATCCACGCACCAGTCCCAAAAAGTCCCAAGCATGATTTAGTCCCAATAACCTCGGCTTGGCCATTCCATAAGTGGGGAATGGACATTGTTGGCCCATTCCCCCCAAGCAAAGGGGGAGTGAAATTCCTACTGGTGGCGGTAGACTATTTTACCAAGTGGCCCGAGGTCAAGCCACTTTCCAAGATCACAGGAAAGCAAGTCATTGACTTTGTCTGGGAAAACATCATTTGCCGTTATGGATTGCCAGGAGTAATTGTCACCGACAACGGAAGGCAATTTGCTGAGAAGCCTTTTACCGTTTGGTGCAAAGAATACAAAATCGATCAGGTTTTCAGCTCAGTGGCTTATCCACAATCAAACGGGCAGGTTGAGAGAACAAATAGAAGCATAGTGGAAGGAATAAAAACAAGATTGGGAAGATACGAAAGCAACTGGCTTGAAGAATTGCCTAGCGTTCTATGGGCAATTAGAACAACGGAAAAAACAAGCCATAAGAAAACACCTTACAGCTTGGTATTTGGATCTGAAGCTGTGATCCCTGCCGAAATAGGAGTTGTAACCCAAAGAATTGTCAACATGGATCCCGAAGCAAACCAAAAAGAGACCATGTTGAATTTACAACTCCTAGAGGAAGCAAGAGATCAAGCCGCAATTCAAGAAGCCAAATACAAGCAACAGATGGAAGCTTACTACAACAAAAAAGTCAAAAACGAACGTTTCAAGCCAGGGGACCTAGTCCTCAGAAACAACGAAGCCAGCAAGAAAGAAAATCAAGGAAAGCTTGGCCCAAAGTGGGAGGGTCCGTACACCATCCTTGAAGCACACAAAGGTGGATCCTACAAGTTGGCTGATTCAGAAGGCAAAAGGCTTCCAAGGCATTGGAACGGCAAAACCCTGAAAAGGTTCCATGTTTAAACGGAAAGTTTGGTTTGTTTAAGAATGTATTTCGAGCAGGATTATGAATACCTTTTGTAAAAAGCAAGTATTGCTTTAATGAATGAAGTTGTTTTTATCAAACTTGTCTTTCTATCCCAAAATCAGGTTGAGAACGTAGCAAAAAACTCCATGGCAAGGGCCATGTAAGGGGATGAGCTCCCAGGCCACATCGCTCAATAGGTTCAAGGGTTGAATGAGCCTATATAAGGGGTGAGTTCCTAAATCAATACAACTCCATGAGACTTGTTAAGAAAACACAAAATTGTCTCATAGGCGGGTATGAGCAGCCTACACCAAATGCTCCCTAAGCCTTAAAAATATAGTCCACAAAAAGGCTAAAAAACCAAAAGAAATAATAAAAAGGATAGGTGCTATCTCTTCTTGTTAAAAATGCCAAGGCTAAGTGTCTGCAGCACTGAACCCTTTTAGGTATAAAAAACATAAGGGCAGCACAAACTCGACAAAGACAAAGTTACAAAAGAACAAAGTCAATTGGACAAAAATCACAAAGGTACAAACCAAGCCAGGACGCAAAACTAAGAAGCCTTCAAGGCTTCAAGCCACCCGGGCAATACCTCGAAACCTTAAAGGCTTCAACCTATTAAAAGACAGCCAAAAGGCTTGGACGGTTAAAATCCAAATGAACTGCCTTGTCCAAAAAGGCACATGCATAAAACCATAATAAATGGAAAATAGTTAAAACATAACATCATATAAAACAAAGCCCCAAAAAGATTTTCAAACATAAGTTAGAGCAAGTCCTAATAACTTGCAAGATTAAACTACTGTTCCAGCGGCCACGAAGGCCTTAAAACACAACCAACAGGAACCTTAAGGGTTCCTAATAACCTAATATTGTTCAAGTTAACATTACAAAACATAAATTGTTTTCAGTGCTAAGAAAGCTACGAATCAAGCATCAACGGATTTGGAAACTCCAGAACCTTCGCCCTTGGCCTTCTTTGTTTTCTTCAACTTTTTAGTCTTCACACCTCCATCACCACCAACCACTGAAGCCTCCAAGCTTGCATCCTTAGGAACATCCGGCTGACCTGAAAGGGTATCGTCACTATCACCCGAATAAGACCTCTTCCTTGAAAGAGATCCCAGGATCTCAGCACATACCTTCTCATTTAAGCCCTCCGGCTTCAAACCTTGCAACACAGCAAGAGGCTTACCAAAGCAACCTGAAACTTGATGGATGTAAGGATAAGTCAGCTTCTCCATTTGCTCAACGGAGCCTTTAAAAACATCAGAAGCCTTGGGCCGAAACAGAGGTGACTTCTCCAAAGGATGACCGGACTCATGGAGCTTATAACCTGCAATAAGACCTTGGTGTTTTCCTAAATTGAGCAGCTTAGTATAAACATCGCCAAGGGCAGAATTAAACTCTTTGGAATGTAGCAGATAGGTAACCACTTGATGGAAACCCTGCTCAATGAGCCATTGGTTATCCCCAGTAGCCTGAGCAACTGAAGCCTCCAACCCTTCTTTCTCCTTACCAAAAGCCTGTTGCTGAACAAACAAAGCTTCCCGGTCAGCCCTAAGTTTCAACCTATCAGCCCCGAAGCTCTTTTTCAAATCACCCATCTCAATCTCATGCATCTTTTTCAGATCACTAACCTTCTTCTCCCATGCTGCTTCCTTCTCGGCAAAATCAACTATCTCCTTTTTCATCCCAGCCATGGAGGATTTCATTTTATCCTTCTTCTGGGAGAATTCTTCATATTCCCGCATTCTCTGACGAAAACGGGCAATGCCTTGAGGAAGCATGGCAGCAAGATTGCAAGTACTCAAAATCATACGGGACAGCATCAGGTCATCATCCATCCCAGCAATAGTCTCGTGCACTGAGGGAGGAGCAATGTGACTCAGAGCATCCTCACAAACAACAGCATCTTTGAAACTGTCATCATTCTTCACCGACCAAGTAGGCACATAAATCCCTTCCGGGTCCAACCCTTCAACGTCCCTGCTCGAAGACTCCTGAACAGGAGTGGCAACAACCTTCTTGCTTAAAACCTTTTTGCCATGAACAACCAATTCCTTAGCCTTCTCAGCACCTGCTTCAACATCTTGATCTTCCGAAACTTCAATATCGTCACTCAAGTCCACTGGTTCAGTAGAAGTGGATTGAGGACCAGCTTTCAACAACCGACGAGAAGATCGACGGGTTGAAGATTTAGGAGCATTAGACTTAGAAAAACCCTTGGCAGTAGCAGCACTAACATAACCTGAGCCCTCAAACCTTTGATCAGCAGTCCTAACCACAACATTCTCACCAGGAACAGACGGAGCATCCTCAAAAACAACATCAGAAGTATCGTCGCTCTTAATAAAATCCAAAGCAGACATGACTGCAAAAAACAACAACACATAAGTCATAGATTAAGAAAAACATAAAAAGAACAAAAAAGGAAAATGCATACCCATGCCACTCCTCATAAGAACCGGATCCCGATCAACATTCCCCCAAATTTTACTAACCCCTAATAGAACAAGTAAGTGTTCAGGAAAGGGACGAACCCTCGAAGGGCACCCCCGGATGGCATTGAGAAAAACAGCATTCAATTCAGACTCGGAAGGTTCTGGATCATTGAGAACAACATCCGGATTCCTCCACACCATTTTAAATGGGAGAATAGTATCGGAAACCCAGAAAAAGCGGTCTTTCCAAGCCCCAAGCGTAGTAACCATCGACGAAATAAGGCAGGTATCAACTTTGGTTGTTTCAAAAGTAAACCAATCGCCATTCTTAGCCAAACGAAAAAACCGGCGAAAGAGTAAAAGGGAAGGATCATACCCAAGAGCACGACATAAAACCTCAAAATGCAAAACCCTAGCCATCCCCTTTGGATGAACTTGCCCAAAAGAAACCCGATAATACTCCAACAAGTTCAAAACAAAAAACAAAAAGGGATATCGAAGGTTTGAGAACTCAAAATGACTACAATAAAGGGCAATCGAACCAGAAGGTGGTTTATCAACGGGAACATCACAAGCAGGGGCAGTGGGGTTAAACTTCCTATCAATACCATATTCCATACAAAATAAATCTACCTCCTCTTGTGTTAACCGGGAAAAAGATTTTGCTAAGTCCTTACGAGCACCCATGTTTTGAAAACGGAAAATTCAGAATGCAAGATGAAAAGGAAACCGGAACTAACCTTAGAGAAGGAGAGAAAATGGCAGGAACTTGGAATAAATTGTGAAACAAATGGATAAGTTTGGAAATATAAAATAAATATAAGTCTACAATAGGGGTAATAATGGCAAAACAGTAACTCCTGCGAAAACCGCCACCCTATCAACTGCCATACATCAATCAAATCAATTGTCAGTTATTTGAAATTCAAATTCAAAACATTAACTGCCTTCAACCTTTCAAGCCTTCAAGCAACGAACCCTCGAAACCTTCAAGTAAAAAAATACGTACATAAAAGTCAGAAGTCTTTAAGCTTATCACCCAAAAGCCTCTGACTTGGGGGGCTGATGACGGGGGTAGCTCAAGACTAAATAAAATGATTAAATATGTAAGCGCTCAAAAGGTTAAACGGTTCAACGGTTGAAAAGCCGTGAGTTGGGAAAAGCAATGCAGAAACAGTAGCCGGTCACATCTGAAGATCGCTTCACCAACCCACACCCGCAAAAGCAAAGCAGGTCTGCAAATGCACACTATTATCCGGGGGTCAAAAGCCTTCAACCCCCGAAAGGGGAAACCCTCCACTGCAAGCGAGGTTACTAGTCTAATCCATTCCACTTCGGGAGATGCTTTCTCTTATAAAATGACACCTCATTTACTTCAGAGAGGACATCCTGACCAGCTCTGATTCTCCAATCTCTGGTCATTCGCATCGAATGCTTGTCTCGCACTAGTCATTCACTTTCACATCCAACACACACATTCCCTTTGCTACAACTTCCAAATCTGGGTACGACCCAGAAGAGGATCCATAGCAAAGAACAACACTAAACTAGTAAACCTCCTTCCACGTCTCGCAAACGTGGGGGGACCCCACGACCTGCGTTAGGCAAGGTTGAACCCTTCAACCGTTCTGCCTAGCCAGTCCAGCTACCACCGTTGGTCTTGTATTTGTTGCATCAACACTATCTATTGGCCTATATGGTTTATTTACACCATGGCTAATTAGTCATCAAATTCGACAATTCATTAAATAATTAAATAAATTACTACTACTTGGGTTGTAGCCTTCAAAGCTTCACCATGGCTGACTCCTCTGAAGCTCACAATTGTCCAGTTGATCAGAATGATGATGTAAGACTGTACATAACAAGCACCGAGTTAAAGGCTATGTTAAATACAGCCATAAATAACATTGTGGATCGTGTACTGAAGGATCACAAGCGAAAGAGCAATAATACCCCAATTCAAGGTTGTAAAAAGGGTAAGACCGGTTCAAACTATAACCAGTCCAAGCCAAAGGAGGCTAAACCCGAATGTAAGAATTCGGGAAGAAGAGGCACTTCAGTAAATGTATATATGAACAGTTCAGGGGATGTGGTATCTGTAAAGAGATGGATCACAAGACCCACGAATGCAAGGAATTGAAGAACAACCAACAGTCGGGTGAAAAACCCAGATGCAAAATCTGCAAGAAACAGCACTTCGGGAAGTGCAGGTATGGATCGAACTCGCATACACAGTCGAGAACTTTCGCATGTGGGATATGCAAGTCCAAGGGGCATAAGACCTTGGACTGGAAGATGATGGAGGACGCAACCTGCTATGGTTGCAATGAAAAAGGGCACATTAAGACCAACTGCCCTAAATACGCTAAAAAGCTTGAGGAAGCTAAAAAGATCAAAGCTGGAAGCTCTCAAATGGATGCTCAAGAGACTGTTCAGGATAACAATGTCACAACAGGTACTTTCTTTACCAATAACACTCATGCTAGATTATTAATTGATTCAGGTTCAGATAAGTCTCTCGTAGACAATAGATATTGTAAATCATTAAATCTGCCTGATAAAACTCTAAGCGTTAAGTATGAAGTAAAATTGGCCGATAGTACCTCAGAGACTACTTCAGCAATATTAGATGGATGTTTTATATACATTAGGAATCACCCTTCTCCGCTGCCCTTGTTCGTTAATGGGAGGACTCGATATAGTAATAAGAAAGGATTGGTCGTCTAGTGACCAAGCCCATATTGTGGGTGATAAGAAGCAATCAATTATCAAAACTCCTTATGAGACAACCCTCATAATTACATGTTTCATGTCCACAATGTTTAGGCATCATTTTAGGGCCTTAAAGTTGACTTAACGAGCTTTAAACGTGTTAGAAATGGCTTTAATGCATAACAGGGACCAAGACTGTCATTTTCGAAAGTTTGCTTCTGATCAGAAGACCCAGGCAGCCCGCGTAAGCCCTGGGTGATACCTTAGGCGGCTCGCGTCAGGCCCCAGAGAAAAAAAAATGGTGGAAACGGCCGTCCCCGGAATCGAACCTGGGTCTAGGTCACACCCTTTCGCGCGCCTAGCCAACCGAGCTAGGTGCCTAGTTTGTAAAAATTTCCAATCTGATTAAATATAAGCACATGTACAATAATTTCCTTACTTCTTAGTTCTTACTATAAGTCAACTACTTATCCTCCTTATGTTGACTAAGTATTAGAATCCAAGATTTTACCTCTATGTTTTAGTTACTCTTGGCTTGCTTATGTTGACTAAACTCTAGAAAGGATAAAGTAGAAACCATTAAGTATATCAGTGGTTATGCTAGAAAGGACATGGTAAGGTATACATTACAGTCATTCGATGGCAATACTCTTAATTAGTAAGGACATTAATAAAATCCTCAAGAAGGATCCTTTTAATAAATTGTGGGATGGTCCAAGTTTCTAAGGACCTTATTAGAAGACCTATTATCCGCGCCGTGAAATGGAAAAAGATGGAATAAGAGTTTTTCAACTCCCTCATAAGAGCTATAAACTATAGGCATTATGATGCAAACCTTGGATTCATTGGTTGAAATAGTGCTCTTACTCAGTTAACCTAGAATCTAAGCATAATGCACTATATATAATCGTGATGATTTAGCATCAGCTAAGAAGGGACACACTAGGGTTTCAAATCCTGTTCATTATAAATCCATTATGGATCTTCCTCAGCTACTCACGTTGCATAGATTAAGAAATAACCAGTCAAAGCTAAGACTGCCCTAAAGTTGTCTAAGATTTTACAGCTAAGTTTAAAAAGGATTAAGAATGGAGGCGCTTAACCCTCCTGATGAATGATTAGAGGCAATTCACGTTAATAATGACAACAGATAAATCCCATATTGTGATTTGACTGCTAGGAGATACGTTTGGGTTTAGGTGCTGCTAAGTCTTTTATAAGATCTTAAGCTTAGCAAACTTTTAGAAATTTTCCCGTAAGAACTCCAGATATTAAGCGTAAGATAAAACTTACCTGCGAAATCATAAGAACCATTTCTTCTGTTCTTGTCAGAAACCTCCAGTCATAGAAATTTTCCTCTCTCGAGAGGAAGCGCGTCAGCACATATAATTGATATCTCTTTAATCTCTATCGATTCCGAATACCAATTTGTATGATAAAAGCATCATATAAGGATTGGTGTATCTTAATAAATTCCATAGATTGCTTCCATGCCTGATCAGTATGGAGGTTTAATGCATGGGACCACAAAGATATTCCGATGGTCATAGCATACTAAAGTCAACTAATGGTATTCAAAGGAGATATCCTGAATGGAATTGTCCAAGTAAATGTTCCAGATCGAGGAATTCGTGGACTCGTATCGTAAATGTGTCACTTAATTGACACAAGCAATGATGGATGAATTGGAGCTTGAGATTTGTAAAATATCTGTAAACTCCTTCTATCTTGATTATCTTCTCCTAAGATTTCCCTGTTTACCCATGAGAGGCAGGTAGAGTTAAGGTTATATCCCATTTAAGGATTGAATTATTATGAAATCGCCAAGACAACTAGTACCATCATTGGGAGAGTCGAAAACCCTGACTAACTAAGTTTTAAAAATAGAGGGTTCATATAGCCTAACTCAATACCTTGAGAATTCGGTATAATTAATTATGAAAGACGGTTTATTTTGCTTATGCATTATTACCGCAACCCTAATTAGGCAACGATTAAGAATTTGCCATCAACTGCCCAGGATCGTCGATCTGTTCGACTAACAGCAAGGATTAACTATCCCTTAAAAATTAGTTAAGCGGTGGTTGGAATAACCATATCACATTAAAATGAGCTTTTCTATAATAGTTGATATATATAAGTACAAGACTGCTCCTTTGGGGACCTAGTGTAGATGGAATGTTAAACATCTATTGATAGGATAATAGATTGGTAAGTCCAACTAACAGGATCTGAAAGTTGTATTGGAAACAACAAATAAGATCACGCAGATTCATAACCTTTAGTAAGATGCCAGTATTCGGCAGAAAATCAAGGATAAATGAAAATAGCAAAACCTTATAAATTCTTGTTAAGGAATAAGGTTCAACAAAAGATATCACCCAGGAAGGGTGTGCCACATTTGTTAAGTCATCAGGTTAGTTAAGCTCTGAATATATAGAATTATTCGAAGGAAATCGAATATATCAAGATCAAGTAGCTTATAAGCTAAAACCTATTTAAGGAGCTTGACGGAGCTTGCAATACATTGCACACTAGTGACGGAAGGATGTGTTTCGCCAGTAAGTCAAGAAACACTATCACATAATGATATGCAGAATTATGACGTGATGAGCATCCTGTATCGATTATGAATCAACAGGTAAAGAAGCTCCAAAAGGATACATGTACCTAATATAGGAGTCACTTTGGGAGCTTGGAAAGACTCCAGATATGTTATAGAAGTTAAGTCCATTATGCGTCAAAAAGTGCTTCCATCATTTTAGCAAATCTCAAGGTCGAGATTTCTTTTAAGGGGGTGGGGATGTAACACCTCGAAAAATTTACGTCCAATAATGTATTGACACGTGTCATAAGCTTTGAACGTGTGCAAGAATACTTTAGAGGGACTAAAGTTGACAAACAAAGAAACTATGTGAATATAAGGGTTCAAAACGTCAACAATGAATAAATATGCTTTACAATAACCCTACATGATGTTTATAACCTTAAACGAATGGATCATGGATCATACGAAGCGAATTGTGAAAGAAAGTGAGAGATTACAAACTACAGGGGTTAAATGTGTCAACATGTTAAGATATACCTCTGAGTGACCTTTTAGCAAACCCGAAGCTTTGTAACGATTAATTATGCTCACTAGAATGTGCCATAAAAATTTCACCAAGTTTCGTTACCATATGAGAAAGTTATGATAAAATTCGTGTGTGAGGGTTAGATTCGACAACAGTGAAAATTAGGGCTTTTCGGGTGATCACAAAGTTACCCGGGGACTTTACAAAGTGGGTGTAAATCTAAAAGCCCCCATATATCAATTATAAAGTCTTAAAATGCAAGAAACCTTGTGATAACGACCTTTCGGGGGACCAAGGACCAAAATGCAATAAAAAGGAAAGTTCAAAACCTGAAACCAGCCTCCAGGCGGCCCGCGTAAGGATTACCAATATCTCAGGCGGGCCGCGTCCGACTGCCAGATGCAGAAAAAACCCACAGGTGGTTGTATCAACCTTGTAACCGACTTAAACTTCAAGATATCGATTCTATGGGCTGCCTAAAGTGGTTTATAGCCTATAGAGGACATATGTACTGATCCTTGAACATTGGTAGACCCATTTGGCATCAATCTATGATGATCAAAGTTCATATATAAGTCACAAAGTTGCAACATGCAACCACACTTCATTTCTGGACATTTTTTGGAGCTCAAGAACTGATACAAGACTTTCTAATCATCCATTAAACAAGTGTAAGTAACCTTGACCCTTCTTAATTAAGTTTTGTTTAGTTAATAGTCTAGAAATCAAACCGTCGTAACTACGGTTTGACTTAGCGATAAATCACAAACGGTACAGAGTTTTGTCGAAACGAAAGTTGTTATAAGTTGGTAATTATGTGGGCTTTAAACCCTTAAAAGGGCACCCACTGATTCCAATCCTAACTATGTTGTTTGTCGAGTCAAACTTCTTCCGAAAAAGTCAACAGAACCATTAAACATGTAATTAACGATACAGAAGGCGTGTAATCTGTTTTATCATGCATATAACTTGAAAATAAGTATAATAACTTGTCTAAGCTTGTTTTATTCGACAACTCTCTGTTTTGAAACATGTCCCTAAATTTTCACGTCAATCGGAAGTCTAGATTAGGAGTTATGCTTAATAACGTAATTATAAACACTTTTATTAATTAAACGGCGTCATTAGCGTAAAGCCTATCTAAACCCAATTTTTGACACCAAACCTTTTACCCACTGATGTAATATAATATTTTGGGATTTTTAAAGATTTTTAATTATTTTTAAACTGATCATAAGCTAGGATTAGTGCCTTGATTCGGTAAATACCGAATATACCCTTTTCGGCCATAAAATGAGTTTTACAAATCCTTTGGATACCAATCCAATTGCTACTGATTTTAAATAATAAATGAAGTGTTTTGAGCCTGTTTAACTGATCGGAAAACTCAGAATCCTATTTTAACCCGTACATCGCTTAAAACGGCTTTATACGCGTATTATACGCATAGTTTGAGTTTAAAACCATTTTGTTACATAAGACTTAACATCAAATGTTATAACCTGATAAATTAAGTTATTTTACTGATGTATTCAGACCTGAATCTCAGAAACTTAAATAATCTCTTTTATAACCTTTAAAATGACCAAAATACCCCTGCGGGGCATAACTAAGGATTTAACTCGTTTTGGGCATAACGGAAGGTATCTTACTGATATCACAACATATTTAAGACATATTAACTTAGGAAACCTGTTTAGGACTCTTACGGTTACCCGTTACGCTTTTTACGCGTTCGGTTCGGTGTATGTAACTAGTTTACATAAATTAGCCGAAACGGGTCAAACCTTATCGGTTTTATCTAAAAAAATCCAGAATGTGTATGAAATACCCATATTATACAAGTCGTCAAACTTGTCGGGTCTAAATCACATTCTATCCCGGTTTTCGCTTTATCATGCGTTTGAACTGTACCTTCCTTTTGAAAACTAATCGGTCTAAGTCAAGGCTTAATTAAAGACCCGTTAGGATTCTAATAGGTTATTAAAAACCTTCGTTCTAGATTTAGGAGCCCAGTAAAAGCTATCTGTACTTGCTGATTTGATACGGCTGGGATTGAATTTATATTTAGCTTAGGTAAATACTTTTAACTTATTTCCCTATACGGGCTTGGGGTATGGTATATAAAATACCGCTTGGTCGGGCATTGAATCTTTAATTGTATGAAGGTTAAAGTATTGAGATGTTCTGTTTAATTTGTTTTGTTTGCTTAAAGCCTTTGGGGGTTAATGACCGTTGTCCCGGATATCCCTGACATCATTTTACGAAATGGCAACGACCTCAGCACCCGGCGTAGGCGTACGCCGTCGGTGTCTCATAAATAATGTGGTGTGTCTATTGATCTTTAACCCGGCTTGATCAGGGCTACTGAACGCATAAGAAACATGTAAATCCTTTACAAGTTTATATATTTAAATAATTATCCCAAGTTAAAAAAAATATTATTTGTGCCATGTGCATTCAATCAATCATTTTTAAAAACCTTTTCAAAATGAGTCGGTTGATTGTATTTACCAGTGTAAGCTGACGTATTTTCCCAAAAAGGCTAAGTGCAGGTAGTAATCGGAATTGGCTGGCTACTCCTAGCATCAATAAAGAGTCTCGCAAGCTTAGATGCCTAAAGTCTGTTGAACATAGTTATTTTTATTTTCGATCCGCCTATGGATCCTTTACTTCCGTTGTAATACTTGACGTTATATTAATTCGGATTGTAATTTATTTATCCTTTTGCTTCCGCTGTGCATATTAAATATTGTGTTGTTTGACTATGATGTTGCCTACCGGGCCCACCGGTAAAGTGTGGAAATATTGGGGTGTGACAAAAAGGCAACCAATTTAAAGTGGGAATCTGAACCTTCAGATAGATTGCCAGATAATATTGACGTCACATTCACATCGTCTGACACTGATCATGAGTCTGAGTTAATAAAGAAAGTGGTCGATCAGGTGTTGGATAAGGATGAGGAGTCAAAGTCAGAGTCTAAATCTGAAAATTCGAGTTCATCAGACAGTTCGAAATCATCGATCAAAAGGGTTTACAATAATGATTTTCTGATATCAAAAAATAATTTGAATAACGAAACATTCAAAGTAGCATATACTTTGAATGATTCCGACAAATTATATTCTGATGAAGAATTTCCAATAAGAAGTGTACAAACTGAACAGATTAAAAAGGTTTTCAAATTAACAGAAACTAATATTTCTGAAATAAAAGATAAAAATCTTTCTGAAAAACCTAAACAACACACTTCAAGAGTTCAACAAAGGTTAAACAAGAAAAAAGGTTTTGGTCTAAATCACTATAAGAAACCAAATCACAAAAATAATTTCAAAAAGAAAGGATTAGGTTTTATTCCAAAAGAAAATGAAAAATATGTTAAAGATTTTAAATCGAAAGTTGTTTTTGTATCAGGAACATCTTCTGAAGAAGAAAAAAAGAATTTGTTCAGAAAGCAGACAAACAAAGAATTCCTTGCTAAGAAGCAAGAGGGATTGAAGAATGATGTTGCTCAGAAGAAGGAAATGAGAACCTGTTATCAATGTAAAAAAGTTGGGCACATTGCATGGAATTGTCCAAAGGCAACCCAAACTAAACAAGGAGTCTCTGAAAACTTGAAAGAAAAGTTGGTTGATAATGAACCACCAACCGAACAATTTAAAGTGTTCAAAAATTCAAAATTTGAGGTTGGTGAGAGTTCAACACGTTTTTACAAAAGAAGAGTGAACCTGAACAATCACAAGTGGGTTGTTAAGAAATCAGAGACACTTTCTGGCGATGAATTTGTTTCTTCGGAAGCAAAGGAGCCACTTTCTGGCGATGAATCTGACTCGTCAAAGTCAAAGGAGCCACAAGTTGAGCTAAAAAGAGAAAAGTCAGTACCGCCAATGGATGATGTCAACTTTCCACCATTGCGGGCTGCAAATTTAAAATCAAAAGTTGGAAAAGTAGAGATTTCGAATCAATTCTATTCTGAAAAGAAAGAATTCGATGTCGAAAAAGATTTTAATGGCAAAGTGAAACACATCTTTGGTAAGATGGTTGATGGAAGGGCAAAAAAGGATAAAAGAATTTTATGAATCAAAGAGGAGAACTTACACACCGAGTGAAAATAACTCGGATGCACCCACGGCTGGTCATGCTTAGGTGTCAGCATTCTTTGATTGAAATCCTGACTTGCCGGAACTCCCAGGTTGGTAATTGGGGAGTAGGAATCAGCATCTTTCTTGAGAAATTCACAACTGTGATATTTCGATTTACAAGTAGTATTGTTGATAAGAACCTACAAGTGGTTAATCAAGGTCATTAAGTTGAACTTGATTGAACTTTCATATAAGTGGTTAAAGAAAAGGAAAAGTGATAGTTTTTTACAAATGGTTGAAAGAACAAATTGATGAAAGAATCCCCATGATCTGTGAAATCAACAAAACTAATTTTCCAGAAAAACCATTTTGATTAAAACAAACTTAAGTATTTTGAAATCATAATAAGAAAATAGTTTGTTGTCAGGGGGAGTTTTGATTGTTTATGCTAAGAAAATGGAGAATTAAAGCAATTCACATCAGTTTGTCAGTTTATTTGTACAGTTTATTGCTTTTACTTTCAAAATTTTCCCTGAAAATAAAAAATTGAAACATATTTTTGATTTTAGGGGGAGTAAAAAATTTAGAAATTTTGAAAATTTGAAAAATCCAAAAAACATGATAAAATCTAAAAACCAAAAACATCGAAAAATCAAAATGAGTTTTGTTGTGAAAAAGAGGAAATGATAGTACATCAGTAGACAATCACAGTACGCTAAAGAATTGGAAAGTTAAAATGTGATAAACGGTCTCACTGATGATATGCCAGTAGATTTTTACACGCTTAGTAGATTGTTTTCGAGATATAAACCTAAATATCAAATACTTACTTATCTCGTGGGGAACATCTCTCGGATATATAGGTAACCCCTGAAATCTTGTTTAAAGGGCTTTCTATTTCTGACATACTAGGTCTTTGTGCGTGATGATATCTGGGGTATTATACCAGGACTTCTGATTTTGCGGGAGCAATAGCCTAGTCCTCGTATAATACTCGGCACTGCTTTAATCATAAAGCTCACCCCCATCATAAAAAATGATGAAACATTGAAAAATGCTAATCATGTGCTGTTGAAGAAAAGATCCCCGAACGGGACACACCTAAAGTCGAGCCATCATTTCTTTGTCTGAACGGAAGTTCTAACCTGAGCTCTCATGGTCTTGCATTACCCATTTACAGATATCATTAGTGTACATTCACCTGTAAGACTGAATATAGGAGTCTGGATACGGGAGTATATTCTGAGGTGGGACACGCAAATAAGTTAAGTGCTTAAAACACTAATCTCGTATCTCGAATCAGTTGAACTTTGTGTGAAAATTTAAGTGGATCAGTATACTGACAATCTAAGTGAATCGTTTAGAACTTAAAGTGTTTAAAGCTCAACGGTACTAGTGATTTGTCATAAGCTGATATGATCCTCTTACACAAACTCACAAAAAGATGTCTGTATATAGTTTATTTCCCAAAATCCAAAAAGATTTTAAGTGTGTTTTAGCATAAAATTTTGAAAAATCAAAAAGATTTTATTTCATCTTAGTTTCGACACTGATGTTGGAAAGCTGATTTTCAAAATTCCAAGTGCTGAACATGATGAACAACAGGGTTGGGAGAGTTTGTTTGAAATGAGAAATGATTTTGAAATGATTAAATGGTTCATTAATTTGAAACCAAATTTGAGTGTTACGAATACAAATGGTTAAGCAGAGATCATAAATGAGAGATCATGTTGATTTGAGTATGTGTCAAGTAATTTCTAAAATTATTATAAATAAAAAAAACCTTATGTTTTGGGTAGAGTATGTGCAGGTAAAAAGCTCTGAAAAAGCTAGGTTTCGACTCCTGAGGACTTTCCGCATAAGCATATGCAGATTAGAGTCAGGTTTCTGATCCTGTTGCTACGGAGAGCCAGGAGACGTTCCTGAACCTGTGAAAGATGCAGATTGTGAATTCCAGACTGCGATCCCAGCTTGTCGAAAGGGGGAGTCTGAAGACGAAGAGCCAGATTGAGATTCTGGAAGAAGAAGATAGAGATTGATGAGGATGCTTACAGAGAAAGATACTTTGGAAGAGAGCGTGAAGACTGATCAAGACTGAAGACTTAATACACTGAAAACTCGTCAACATCCAAGGGGGAGTTTGTTAGTGCTTATGTCTGTTGACTTCGTCTTGTATCTAGTCATGTAACTAGATAGATAGACCAAGACACGTTGTACGAAAGAATCGGGAAACAGGCCAGAACCAGCAGGTTCATGCGACCTGGCCAGTTCGTGCAAACTGACCAGTTCGTGCGACCTGGACATGTCTGGTTCGTGCGACCTGGCATTTCCTATAAATAGGTGGTCTTGGGTCTTCATTTGTAACGTTGTGATTCCAGTAGCGAAGCTCTGCTGAAGTGTAGCCAGATCTGTAATCACTATCAAATCAATACAATCGATAGTTAAAGTGATTCTAAGTGTTAATCAAGCTGCTATAACATCAATACGTCTGATTCTGCCTTTCGTATTGATCGAGAACTCTTCTGATCGACTCGTTTGATCGATTCCCCGATCCTACAAAGTGGACCGACAAATTACTATTATCTAAGACAATGGTTTATTAACTAGGATTTCAAAACTTAACTAAGTGGTTGAAAATAATTATTTAGAAACAAGTTCCACACTCGGTTCGATAATTGCAATACCTAGGGTTCCTACATGTTTTAACTTGATTTAGTTGCATATAGTGATTAACGAATTTAGTGTCACGTGGCTTAGGTGCCAAAAGCTATCATTGTTACAGGAACGGACCGTAGTACACTTCTTTACCAAGAACATGTAAATCTTAACCTAAGATAAGGCATAATTGCACATAACCATTTCGCAAAGTCAAATTTTATCATCACTCGACAATTTACGAATTCGAAACAAATGCAAGACAATTATCAAAGGTTTCAAGTACTAAATAACTTGTCACGAAATCAAAGCAAATACAAATGTTTAAACCCTAGAAAATCCTACAAAGTCTACACCGGGGTGAAACCCTAGAAAATTAGCCTCTCATGGTGTTGGAGGATTGGAATCCGGATCTTGAGGATGAAGAACTAGCAATAGAAATCTTGGTTTTTGGATGATCATCATGATTGGGAATCGTTAGAGAGTGTTTTCCTCCTTTTTTTTTTCAAATGAATGGGAGTTGAAGGAATAATAAAGTGTAACCCTCCCTTTCCAAAATTGACTTTTTTCTCTCAAAAAATCCCGTTTTTACTAATTAGCCGGTGTGCAGCAGATAATATGTCAATTTCTGGCCTTTCAAAACCTTAGATTTTGATTCGTCTCATCGAGCTACCCCAAATGCATATATTATAACCCCCAAAACTCATTTTCTATCTCAGGATAAGCTAAAATTAAGTTTGGACTGTTTCTGGCGCAGAGTTCAGCTCAGTTTTGCCTCTTTTTGAATTTTTTTTCAATCATGTTCTCTCTAGCATCTGCACAAAGCTTCAGTAAATCTCCAAAATGCACCTTAGACCCGTCAATGCCTGCAAACACAAACCATATCAAAGTAGTGTATTCTAGAAAGTAACTTCGTGTGATTAACCAAAATTAAAACCATTAAGCTATGGAATTTTACCAACCCATCAGTTACCTGCCTATGTGTATTTCACATGAAACC
Source organism: Helianthus tuberosus (assembly GCA_030545235.1). Lineage (NCBI taxonomy): Eukaryota > Viridiplantae > Streptophyta > Magnoliopsida > Asterales > Asteraceae > Helianthus > Helianthus tuberosus. The sequence goes on from CM060355.1 coordinate 37,953,520, forward strand.
TGGAACATGTGTACTTGATTTAATTGCTAGACTACATGCATGGATGTGTGGTTAATTATACATGTAAACCCCAATAGGGTTCGGTTGACAAACTTGGAACACCTAACTTAAATTACCGAGCAAACCTAAGGTGAGTTCACTACTCTTTTTCACAAGCATGCTTCCCAGGGAGGGATAAACGGGTAAATATTCCAGGGAGGAATACAGGTTTTACTGGGTTTAGATTTGATGTTGGATAATACACTCATAACTATCACCTTAAGTCCCATCTACTACCGAACTAGTTGCCGGGGAGGCAATGGGGTTATTAGTTGATAGCGCTATTAGGTTTGGCACCCTCACACCGTACCGGGGAGGACGAGCGTGAACTAATGACCTTAATCACTCGACCAATGTTGATAGGCATTGGGGAAGGGCAAGCAAATTGACGCCATCTTGCGGTACTCGAGTTGTTATCAACATGCTTTTAAACTAAACACTTGTCAATTTAAAGTTTTACAAAACTGTGAGCTCGCCAGCTTTATGCTGATACACTTGTCTGCATGCCTGCAGGCCGTTAGGTACATGGATGTGGAACCTGCTGTCTGGGATTGCTGGAGTAGTCTTGGGTCGAGATACATGAAAACACGAGACAAGTCTATTTGTTTTTATACTCTTGGGTTTTGAATTATTAAAACAATGAATTATGCTTCTGCTGGACATGTTGGGTTTTAAGTTATGTTTTGAAATACATTATCTTAATGAATGAGAACTTTTATTTAATATCTCGCTATTAGTTCAATGTGATTAGTGGTTGGATCCTGGTACATCACACGCCCCGTGGGGGTTTCCATATGTGGTATTTTGGGGGTGTGGCAGTTTGGTATCAGAGCCAGGTTATAGTGAACTAGGTTTTAAAACGTATTTTTATAAAACTAGACTATAACTGAACAATTCTGAAATCGACCATGACACTCAGCTCCATATTGAAAGGTTCGTCCTTCGTTACTTTATGTACTACATACCTAGTGTACCCTTACTTACGATAATTCTTACAGTTACATGCTAGACACTACGATACGATTACATGTGTTGCTTACTTATGTTATGATGCTTTAATTGTGTGACAACACCTTTATACTTTCGTAATTCTTAGTTTTGTGATGTCGTTTGTTTTGTTACTCGAAACTGGGCAAACTTTTAGCGCAAGTTAAGAGGAGCTGAGAAAAACATGCAAACTGCCTTATCATTATGGGTGCACACATAATGGTAATGTGGGGTGCATGTGAGTCCCAGTGAGGCTTAACAAGTGCGAAAGGGGTTCTGTTCCATTATCCGACATAATGGGAAAATTTTGTAATCTTTAGAAGTCATAGCAATGATTGACTTCTACACGATCACAATCCTTAACTTTTACCACTCTTCTTATATAGAATCATGAGCGGACATGGCAGACACAATGGTGGACGTGGTGGTGGCCGCGGCGGTGGACGTGGCAACATTGTTATGTCCCAGGCAGAGCTGACTGATCTAATCAATACTCGCGTGGTTGAAGCCTTAGCATCTCAGCAGGCGGGGATGATTTGTACCAAACGTTCTTTATTCCTGTGTTGTGTACTCGACTCTCACTCGTGCGTTGTATTTTCTTTTGTCTTTAGGTCAACCTGTAAACCAGAACAATCCGCCTGCTTGTACGTTCAAGACGTTCATGGATTGTAAGCCACAGACATTTAGTGGAACCGAAGGGGCATTGGGACTACTCCGTTCGTTCGAGAAAGCCGAGTCAGTTTTTGCTATGTGTAACTGTCCCGCTGGGGACAGGGTGAAGTATGCTACGGGCACACTGGAGGATGGTGCCTTAAGCTGGTGGAACACCCAGGTGCAAATGTTAGGCATCGAGATGGCAAATGCAACTACCTGGGATGACTTCAAGGAGTTGATACGGGAGGAGTACTGTCCTCGTGATGAAATTCAGAAGTTAGAAAATGAGTACTACAACTTAAAGATGGTGGGATCTAAGATTGAGGCGTACATGAAGCGATCTCATGAACTTGCGAACATGTATCCTAACTTATCACGACCACCACACCGGAGAATCGAGCTGTACATCAACGGTTTAGCACCGCAGGTAAAGGATTTAGTCACTGCAGCAAACCTTGACAATTTGCCCCGAATCATCCGATTAGCTCACAAGATCACCAACCAGGAGGTGGAGCATGGCTCGCTACTACTCCTGCTAATGATAACTAGCGTAAATGGAATGATGCGGACAAGGCGTCCAACCCAACCCAATCGGAGAAGAAGCACGACAACAACAACAGTCGTAGTTTCAGCCAGTCATCCTCTGTTAAACAAAGCCAGGTCAGCAATCCGAACCAAGGCTCCTATGTGGGAAGGCAGCCAAAGTGTAACAAGTGCAACTATCATCACCGTGGACCGTGCACCCGAGCCTACCATAGGTGTGATAAAGTGGGGCATATGGTAAAGGATTGTAGGGCTCTGTTTCCAAAGTAACAGCAACCGAAGTACCAGCAACAGCAGCCGCAGCAGCAACAAAGGCAACAACCCCAACAAAACCAAGGTAACCGGAGGGGATGTTTTTAGTGCGGGGACGAGGGCCACATTAAGAGGGATTGCCCTCAGTTGAATCAAAATGGCAATAACAACGGGAATAACAACCACCAGAATAACAACAATGCTGGGAACAACAATGGAAATAATGGTGGTAATGGTGCACGTGGAAGGGTATTTACGATTGGCGCTGTTGATGTTAGGAACGATGGCAACGTCGTGACTGGTACGTTTTCTGTGAACAATCTTTTCGCTTATGTATTATTCGACTCTGGCGCCGACAGGAGTTATGTGTCCTTGGGGTTCAGTCTACAGTTAGGGTTAGCCCCGACACCTCTCTAAACCAAACATGTAGTAGAATTGGCTGATGACAAGTCAATTGAAGCCTCACACGTTCACTTAGGGTGCAAACTCGATTTGGTGGGTCAAGTGTTTGACATTGACCTTCTTCCTGTTACTCTTGGTAGCTTCGATGTAGTTGTTGGTATGGACTGGCTGTCTAAACACCATGCTGATATGCTCTGTAAAGAGAAAATTGTACGTATTCCTATCCCTGGTGGAGAATCTCTGTCTGTCCAATGTCGTCGAAGTGGTGCAATGGTTGGCATCATTTCGGCTATGAAAGCCTAGAAGTGTTTACGGAAGGGCTATCCTGCTATTCTAGCACTTGTCACCGACACTCAGCCCGAGTAAAAGAGAATCGAAGATTTACCAGTTGTCTATGAGTTTCCTGATGTATTTGCCGAATAACTTCCAGGATTGCCTCCACACTGTCAGGTGGAATTCCAGATTGATCTTACGCAAGCAGCCGCCCCGATTGCTCACGCTCCCTATCGTCTTGCACCAGGAGAGTTGCAAGAACTGTCTAATCAACTTCAAGAACTGTTGGATAGAGGCTTTATCCGACCTAGTTCTTCGCCGTGGGGAGCCCCGGTCCTATTCGTGAAGAAGAAAGATGGTTCTTTTTGTATGTGTATCGACCACCGGGAACTCAACAAGGTGACGGTCAAGAACCATTATCCTCTACCACGCATCGACGATCTGTTTGACCAGTTGCAAGGGTCAAGCTTCTATTCGAAAATCGACTTAAGGTCGTGCTATCATCAGATGAGAGTCCGAGAGGAGGATGTTCCTAAGACAGCCTTCCGAACGAGGTACGGCCATTACGATTTTCTGGTCATGCCATTCGGGTTAACTAACGCACCAGCGGTATTCATGGATCTCATGAATCGTGTGTGCAAACCGTACTCGATGATTTCATCATTGTGTTTATCGATGACATTCTGATCTATTCTAAGAGCAAGGAGGACCACGAGCGGCACTTGCGTCTTATCTTGGAGCTCCTGAGGAAGGAGCAACTTTACGTGAAATTTTCTAAGTGCGACTTCTGGATTCGAGAAGTACACTTCCTTGGTCACATTGTTAACGAATTAGGAATACACGTGGATCCCACTAAAACCGATTCTAGCAGAAACTAGGCACCACCGAAGAATCCTTCGGAGGTGCGATAATTTCTTGGTCTCGCTGGATACTATCGCAGATTTATTAAAGACTTCTTAAGGATCGCTCAACCTCTCACTGCGTTGACGCAGAAAGGCGTTGTATATTCTTGGGGAACAAAGTAGGAAGACGCCTTCCAACTGCTGAAACAAAAACTATGCAGTGCACCAATCTTGTCCTTACCTGAAGGTATCAATGATTTTGTGGTATACTATGATGCTTCTATTCAGGGTCTCGGTTGCATGCTAATGCAACGCGAGAAAGTGATAGCTTACGCTTCTCGATAGTTGAAAATTCACGAGTGGAATTACACGACTCTCGACTTGGAGTTGGGAGCTGTGGTCTTTGCGCTAAAAATCTGGAGGCACTACTTGTACGGTACTAAATACACTATTTATACCGACCACAAGAGCCTCCAGCACATCTTTGATCAGAAAGAGTTTAACATGCGACAACGACGCTGGGTGGAACTCTTAAATGATTACGACTACGCGATCAAGTATCATCCAGGAAAAGCTAACGTCGTAGCTGATGCCCTTAGTCGGAAGGACACGAAACCTAAACGTGTCTGAGCTTTACAGCTCACCATCCACTCTAACCTACCTGACCAGATTTGTTCTGCCCAAACTGAAGCGTTGAAAGACGAGAACCTTAAAGCTGAAGCCATGCGGGGCCTGGAGAGACAACTTGTAGAAAAATCTGACGGTATTCGCTATTTTATGGAGCGAATATGGGTCCCTTTATACGGTAACCTTAGAGAGCTTGTGATGGACGAAGCACACAAGTCTCGATACTCGGTTCACCCAGGTTCTGATAAGATGTATGAGGATCTAAAAGTGTTATATTGGTGGCCGCGCATGAAAGCCCACATAGCTATGTATGTGGGCAAATGCTTGACTTGCGCAAAAGTCAAGGTGGAATACCAGAAACCATCTGGTTTTCTTCAGCAACCAGAAATACCCATGTGGAAATGGGAACAGATTGCCATGGACTTCGTCACTAGACTACCTAGAACTCAGGCCGGGATCGATACCATTTGGGTGATCGTCGACCGTCTCACGAAATCTGCACACTTCCTAGCGATCAAGGAAACTGAAAAGTTCTCACAACTTGCAGGTATTTATTTGAAGGAAGTGGTTTCTAGGCACGGGGTGCCCACTTCTATTATCTTTGATCGTGATCCGTGTTTTATATCCGACTTATGGCAAGCGATGCATAAATCTTTTGGCTCACGTCTAGACATGAGCACTGCTTATCACCCCCAGACGGATGGCCAAAGTGAGCGGACCATCCAGACACTAGAAGACACGATGCGAGCATGTGTGATCGATTTTGGGAAAGGTTGGGAAAGACACCTACCCCTGGTAGAGTTTTCCTACAACAACAATTATCATTCCAATATTCAGGCAGCTCCGTTTGAGGCAGATCACAGGTCCAGAACTTGTACTTGAAACCTCTGAGAAGATTGTTCAGATCAGAAATCGTATGGCGGCAGCGCGTGATCGCCAAAAAAGTTGTTAGTGCATGCGTCTGTCGACTTCGTCTTGTATATATTTAGATAAATCAGGGCACGAAATACGAGATATATGTCATATATAGAGTTTGTAGCATGTTCAAGCGAAATAGCATTAAGTGATTTCGCTTGAAATGATCATGACCAGTTCAAGCGAAATCACCTCATGTAATTCCGCTTGAAGACTGATCTCGCTTGAGAGATGATTTCGCTTGAGACAGTTTCAAGCGAAATCAGAACCCTATAAATATCTCATGTGCTGATTTCATTTGTAATAGTTTCCGGTTGAGCCACGAAGTGCTGCCGAAGTGTCGTCTCTTTGTAAAACGTTATAGAATCAATACTACGACAGTTTAAAATGATAATCTTGCTGAATTGATCTCAGTTTGTCTATTTCCCACTTTCAAACTGAGCAAAACTCTTCTGATTGACTCGTTAGATCGTTTCACGATCCTACAAGTGGTATCAGAGCACAGGAGGAAGAGTTCATACCAATTCACCCGCAAATTCTGATTTTCTACACCTTCTTTCAAAATTAAACAAGTTTTCACGGATAAAATTGGCTAAATTTTTCACAATGTGTGAGTAACTGTGTTTTATCAAACCCTTGAAAATTTCAGAACCTAAATCGACCATTTGATTGACCAATTGGACCAAAATCAGATCGATTTGATGACATCATGCTGATTCCGCTTGAATCTGATTGTTGATTCCGCTTGAAAACTGGGATTCCGCTTGAAATTTCGACTTGATTCCGCTTCAAACTTGTTATTACGTTTCAAAAGGGTTATTCCGCTTGAACGATTCAAGCGAAATCAGGTATTTCGCTTGAAAGGAGTGTTTCAGCTTGAAAGTTGTGTTTTCGCTTGAACAGGGATCTCGCTTGAATTGGCATTTCGCTTGAAAAGGGTGATCTTGATTAGTTTGTGATTTCTCTTGAGATTGACTGTTTGTAAACTTTTGAAAAATGAAACATGGAGAACGAGTTTTATAATGCGTTTGCTGGTCCAATGAATATTACTCAAAGTACATTGCTTGAAAATGAAACAGGGACATCACAAAAACCGCCTAAGCTTTTGGATATTGATGATTATAATGGTTGGTCCGAACGTTTTGGTAATTGGGTTGAAGCTTATCATTTGGATGCATGGGAACATACTGAAGTTCAATATGAAAGACCAACAAAGAATGGTAATCAGATAATGCCAATCAGATAAATGAGTGCTGATGAGAAAAAGAAGTATAGAGATGAGACATTGATGGTGAGTCTGTTACAGCAAGCGATTAAAGAAGACATTTTGGTTCTGCTTCAACATGATGGAAGTGCTTATTCGATCTGGAATGAATTGGAAGCAAAATTTCTGGGAAGTGATGATATGCTCAAGAACAAAATGTCACTTTTGAAGAAAGAATTCGATTTATTCTGTGGTTTGAAATCAGAAAACACCAAGCAAATTATTGAAAGATATTGTAACTTGGTGAAAAATGTGTCGAAATTAGGCATAAAAAAGGATACAGATGAGCTGATTGAAAAACTAGCTGATGCGTTACCACATGATATTTGGGGAACATATCTGATGATGTTGAGAAATAATAGAAAGGAATATAAAAAGCTAACATTGGGAGAGTTCATCAAACATCTTGAAGCTCAAGAGATGTAGCAAAGAAAGATTGCTAGAATGAAGAATTATGATGGAGAACAAGATATCGGATTGTATTTCAAAGGTGGTGTTAATGAAAAGACAAATTTTTCTCCAAAAGTTGGAACTGCTTTCAGTGTAAAAGATTCTTCAGAAAGTTCATCTCAGGGATCAAGCAGCAAAACTGGATTCTCTTCATTTCCAACATTTGATCCACATTTTTCTACAACAAAAAGTGGCAAAGTTCTTCAATGTAACATTGCTTTGAACCTTGAAAATGATCAGAATTATACCGAGGAAGTTGCTAAAAGCCACATGTCTTTGTTGGTGACTGTGCTTGAATCTTATGGAGGATTAGTTGCAGGAAGGATCGGGAATCCAATGCTCACAAAGGAGGATTACGATCAAATTGATGCTGAAGAAATGGAATTGATGGATATAAAATGGTGCATGGCTAGTGTGTTGAGACGGGTTGAAAAGTTCAAACAAATTTCAGGCAGAGATGATTTTCGCGATGCACATGTTTCAGCTTTAGGATTTGATAAGTCTAAAGTTACTTGTTTTCGTTGCAGGGAGAAAGGGAATTTCAAGAGAGAGTGCACAAATCGTGAAGCTAACGGAGCTCAAAATCCTTTCAACAACAATGATTACTATAGAAAATCCATTTATCATCAAGTTGCTCCACAACAACAAGAACCTCAAGTGGCACATGGTAGAAAAGTGATTGAAGATTCAAAGAGAGCATGTTTGGTGAATAAAGAAGATCAGAAATCATCAGAAGGTTTCAGTTGGGACAAATATATTCCAGCTAACACTAAAGCATGTCTGATAAACCAAGATGATGAAAAGTTACCTGAAGGCTTTAGTTGGGAAAATTTCAACTGGGATGATTATGATCCGAACAAATCTACAAATCATAAATGTTGTGTTGCTAATGCTTCTGATGAATATTGGGCAGAAAAATATAGAAAAATTAGAGAAGCTGAAGAGGAGAAATGGAAAAGATATGAAGAAGAAGAAGAAAGGAGAAAAGCTGAAGCTGAGAAAATGAAAAGAGCAGAAGAAGTTCAAGTGAGAATAGTCAAAGAAGTTCCAGAGTTTGAAATTAAAACAGATACTGATGCAGTCAAAGTTCCTAAGAAGTGTATGAATTGTGATTCTTTGATCAAGCAAAACAATGAGTTGCTACACAACATAAAAAGGTTGAAAGAATCATATGATACCTTGAACAGAGAAATGAATAAGTACAACAATTCAAGTTGTGAACAAGCTGTAGCAATGAATACACTCAAAGGAGCATACATGAGACAACTTGACAATGTTGACTACTATAGAGAGAAGTGTGCTGAGCTTGAATTGAAATTGGCAACACAAAGAATTGAAACTGAAAGAGTTAACAATTTATTGAAAAGTTACTCATGTTCTACTTTTGTGGTTGACAGGATTTATCCCATAGTGGAAAGATTGAAGACGTTTGAAGAGGAAAAGATTTCAGAAGAGAAGAAGTCAGAAACAAAAGAAGATGATGAAGTGAAGATTTCTGGTAAGAAACCAAGTGTTGTCTATAACAAATGTCCACCCCCAGTCGAAAATGGATATTCTCCTCGAAATCCAAATTCTGAAAGAGTCAAAAAGGCAACAAATTTACAGTGGGAGTCTGGGTCGTCGGATAACTTGCCAGAAAGTATACATGTTACTTTTACGTCGTCCGATACTGATCATGAGTCCGAGTTAATAAAAAAGGTGGTCGATCAGGTGTTGGATAAGGATGGAGCAGAGGAGTCAATGTCGGAGTCAAAGTCAAAGTCCGACACGTCAAAATCAACACTCAAAAATGACAAACGGGTTTATGATAATAAGTTTTTGTTATCAAAATCTAATTTGAATGAAGAATCGGTCAAAGTAGCTTATACTTTGAAAGATTCTGACAAATTATATTCTGATGAGATTTTTCCAATAAAAGGTGTTAAAACTGAAATGATTAAAAAGGTTTTCAAACTAACATAAATTAATATTTCTGAAATAAAAGATGTAAATCTTTCTGAAAAACCAAGTACTTACACCTCAAGATATCAACAACGTTTAAACAAGAAAAAGGGTTACAGTTGTGGTTCAGGTTTTCAAAAGAAACCAAACCATAATGGTAATTTCAAAAAGAAAGGACTGGGTTTTATTCCACCGAAAAATTATAAAAATGAGAAAAGTTATAAACCTAAAACTGTTTTTGTTTCAGGAACAAGTGCTGAGAAAGAACAGAAGAGCTCATTCTGGAAGCAAACGAACAAAGAATTCTTTGCAAAGAAGCAAAAAGAGATGAAGAAAAGTATTATTCAGAAGAAGACCGAGACAAGAACCTGTTTTCAATGTAAAACAGTTGGCCACATTGCCAAAAATTGTCCAAAGACAACACAGACAAAACAGGGAGTCTCTGGTAAACTGAAAGAAAAAGTTGTTGATAAGACTGAACTTACAACCAGAAAATTTACAGGTTTTGAAAATTCAACTTTTGAGATTGGTGAATGTTCAAGGAATGTTTTAAAAAGAAAAGAAACTTTAAAAAATCAAAAGTGGGTGGTTAAAGGTTCAGGAAATAGTTCTGGTGATGAATCTGATTCCACAAAATCAGAGGAGCCAAAAGTTGTTATGAAAAAAGAGAATTCAGTTCCGACTGTGGATGATGAAAACTTTCCACCACTGCGGGCTGAAAACTTTTAGAAGAAAGTTGGAAAAGTCGAAATCTCAAATCAATTCTATTCTGAAAAGAAAGAATTTGATGTTGAGAAAGTGTTTAATGGGAATGTTAAAAAGATATTTGGTAAAATGGTAGATGGGAAGGTAAAAGGGGTGAAAAAATTTTATGAAACAAAAAGAAGTGTTCAAACCCCTGAAGAAGTTGAGAAGGTTACACCTAAAGCTGGTCAGGCTTGGGTGTCTGTATTCTTTACGTAAAATCCAGACTTGCCGGAGCTCCCAAGTAGGTAATCGCGGAGCATGAATCGGCATCATTCATTGTTTATGAAATTTGTTTTTGTATAAGTGTGATTTGCCGGAACTCCCAGGTTGGTAAGTGTGGAGTAGGAATCGGCATATTGAGAATTCAGCCTACATGTGGTATTGTTTGGTAAGCCATGTGGTTGGAAAAGGTTTTTACCTACAAGTGGTAAAATCAAGGTCATTAGTTTGAACTTGATCGGATTATTTCTATAAGTGGTAAATCAAGGACATTAAGTTGTACTTGCATTTTCCTACAAGTGATTGAAAGACAATATGATGAACCAAACCCCTAACCTACAAATGGTTAAAATCAATCAACAAAAATTATTTTCCGGAAAACCATTTGATTAAAACAAACTTAAGTGTTTTGCAATCATAATGGGAAAATAGTTTGTTGTGAGGGGGAGTTCTGATTGTTTATGCCATGTGAATGGCGAATTGAAGCAATTCGATATCAGTTGTCACGTTACTTGTACAGTTTGTTTTCAATATCCGTTAAATGTGTTTGAATTTTAGGGGGAGTAAGAAATTTTAGAAAATCCAAAAACATTTGAAAATTTGAAAAAGTAAAAAACATTGAAAAATGCAAAAATGAGTTTTGTTGTGAAAAAGAGGAAATGATAGTACATCAGTGGACGATCACGACATGCTAAAGAAATGGAGAGATAAAATGTGATAAACGGTCTCACTAAAGATGTGACGATAGGCTCAACTAGACTAGTAGATTTGCGATAACGATACAAACCTAAATAAAAATGCCTAGTTCTAGTGGGAAACATGGTCAAAATCATAGTACTTAGTTTTGTCCTTCTTGATTGTGTGCCTACTCAGTAATCGCTGATTGTCGAAAGACATAAAACTGGTTAATTTTGTGAAATTTCACAATTTTGATGAAAAGTCGCTGTGATTGTGCATTTCATTTTGCAAAGATTTAAACTTGTTTTATTTCTTTATTTTGTTTAAGCATTGGACATCCTCTGCGTATACGTGAGTATCGACCTGGATGTTAGTGCCTAAACGTTCTGCTTTATTTTCTTTGGTGTTTCGTTTAAGCTTTGGACCTCCTCTGCGTATACGGAAGTATCGACCTGGTGGTTAAAGCCTAAACAACTTCAATTTATTTTTATTTTCTTATTTTGTTTAAACATTGGACTTTCTCTGCGTATACGGAAGTATCGACCTGATTGTTAATGTTTAAACATTTTGCTTTGTTTTCGCTTAAATCACAGTTGATAAAAGTTTAAAGGCATTACTTGAGTCAGTGTATTGCATGATGAGGGGATATGTTGAGATCGTGGGGTCTATAAGAACTTAGTGCAAAATTAATATACCTTAACGTATCAGTAAGCATTTCGAAAGTTTTTAGATTGAGTTTAAGTGGATAACAATATCGTCAATCTACATGAATCGTTTAGAACTGAAAATGTTTAAAGCTTAACGGTGTTGGTGATTTGTCTCAAAAACTGATATGATCCTCTTACACAAACTCACAAAATAGTGTCTGTAAATATTTCTTTACTGCATTTCATTATATTCAAAAATCCAAAAAGATTTTCAGTGTGTTTTAGCATAATTTTTTGAAAAATACAAAAAGATTTTCGACAACTGATGTTGGAGAGCTGATTTTCAAAATTCCAAGTGCTAAACTTGATGAACAGGGTTGGGAAAGAATGTATGAAGAAGTTGTGTTTTCAAGTGGTTATCAAAGATTAAATCATTTTTGAATGAGAACTACAAATAATACATGTAAATGATTTCTAAATTTGCAAAATTTTAAAATTTGAGAAATTTATGTTTGGGTAGAGATTTGTGCAGGTTAAACAGGTTCCGATATCGGAGTAAAATGAGTGCCAGGTTACGATCTAAGAACCTGTGGAAAATGAATTCCAGACCGCGATCCCAGCTTAGTGAAAGGGGGAGTCTGAGGATATCGAGAGGGAGTTTGAAGATAGTAGAGACAGATTCGGATTCTGAAGATACTTGTGGAAAGAGCTCAGAGCTAGGTTGCGATTATGAAAAAAAGAGAAAGAGATTGATCGAGGATGATTACAATGGAGAATTTTGGAGATAATGTGCAGACTGATAAAGACTGAAGGTTTAACAACCGAAGACTCGACACTGAAGACTTGTCAACATTCGAGGGGGAGTCTGTTAGTGCATGCGTCTGTCGACTTCGTCTTGTATCGAGTCTTGTATATATTTAGATAAATCAGGGCACGAAATACGAGATATATGTCATATATAGGGTTTGTAGCATGTTCAAGCGAAATAGCATTTAGTGATTTCGCTTGAAATGATCATGACCAGTTCATGCGAAATCACCTCATGTAATTCTGCTTGAAGACTGATCTCGCTTGAGAGATAATTTCGCTTGAGACAGTTTCAAGCGAAATAAGAACCCTATAAATATCTCATGTGCTGATTTCATTTGTAACAGTTTCCGGTTGAGCCACGAAGTGCTGCCGAAGTGTCGTCTCATTGTAAAACGTTATAGAATCAATACTACGACAGTTTAAAGTGATAATCTTGCTGAATTGATCTCAGTTTGTCTGTTTCCGCCTTTCAAACTGAGCAAAACTCTTCTGATTGACTCTTAGATCGTTTCACGATCCTACAAAAGCTACGCCGACAAACGTAGGAAACCCGTGAAGTTCGCTGTGGGCGATCGTGCTATGTTGAAAGTTTCACCCTGGAAGGGTGTGGTGCGCTTTGGAAAGCGCATCAAGCTTAACCCATGTTATGTAGGGCCATTCAAAATTCTAGAGCGGATCGGTAAGGTGGCTTATAGACTTGAGTTACCTGACGAACGTGGTAATGTTCACGATGTCTTTCATGTCTCAAACCTTAAGAAGTGTTTGTCCGATGAAACACTTGTATTACCATTACAAGAACTGAAGATTGACGACAAGTTGCAGTTTGTCGAAGAACCTATCGAAATAATGGATCGGGAAGTCAAGGTTCGTAAACACAGTCGAATTCCAATCGTGAGAGTTTGTTGGAACTCAAGACGTGGACCGGAGTTCACGTGGGAACGCGACGATCAAATGAAGCTTAAGTATCCTCAATTGTTCAAAATTGCTGAATCAAATCCGGATATGACTGGTGAATTTGGGGATGAAATTCCCTTTCAAGTTGGGGATGATGTGGCACTTGAGGAAAATTCACAGTCATCTTGATCTATCACTTCACCCCTCTGATACTGCTCATCAAATTTCGGGACGAAATTTCTTTCAAGTTGGGGATGATGTGACGACCCGAACTTTCAAGGTTAGCATCATGTAATCCTGAAACCTTTAAACTCTGTATCATTTCTTTTCACATTTCTTTTTGCGTTAAAAGTAGGTGCACGTTGTGATAAACTTGTTAATTGGTAATGATTGAATGTTATAAGTGATGTTATACCGAGTGTTAAGCTAGTTAGGACGGTCGCACTTGTGATCAGGCCGTACACCCTCCTCATGACCGCACACTCCCTCACTTTGGTGCTCTTTTAATCTCGGCCCACACATTTTAAGCCCAAACCGAGCCCGACCCCAAACACCATTAGTGGTGTTACGCAAATGATTGAGGATTCTCATGTAGTTGCTAATTACACAAGACAACAAACCGTAATTTCTCCTACCTTGGACGGCGACCTCTCCTCCTCCTCCCTCTCTCGGATCAGCGACCATCCAACCCTGTCAGGGCTCTTTCTTCTCGAAACAAGAACCTTCTCTCCTAGCACTCGGTGAGTATGTCTATCACTAAGTTGATTCTAACCCTAGTTGTTTTTGAATATGTGTATTACGTGTCATGTTATATGGGAACATGGGAGATCAAAGCATGAGGTAGCATGTTGATGAATTAATCTTGATCATAGGATGTTATAGAAGCTGTGCATGATGTGATTTACGGGTGAAATTTGCATGATGTGGTCGATAATCGTTGGTGTTAAATGGTATGAAAAATTGTAACTATAAGATGAATCTAATTATGTATGATTAGATGAGGATTGCCAGTAGGAATGAGTTCGTGAATGAGTATGCATGATGACGAATGGTTGATGGAATAATTGTATTGTTCAATTTGTTAGGATACAAATGATGAAGTAGTATTAGATAACAATTTAGGGTCATGAACCTCCATGTGTAACTGATTGATCAAATACGAGTATATGTGAACTTCGAATGCTGATATGGAAATAACTAATTGAGGAGGGTAAATCCTGGGTAGTGATGTTCGTGTGGTGGTATAGATTTTTATGTATATTTTTAGCCCTTTTTACACGTTAGTCAAGTTTTAAATTTATAAAACACGATATTTTACTAACACCAAACACACATATGGGCAAGTGCACCCATCGTGAGCATACTATAGTGTTGGCAAGATACCGAGGTCGTCCAAGAACACAAGAGCTTTTAATACCGGTTTATCCTCAACGTCTAATCAAATCAAAAGTTTAGAAAAAGGTTTTAAACTAGAAAATAAAAACTAAAAATGCTGAAAATAAAAATAAAAGTAAAAACATATAGACAAGATGAATCACTTGGATCCGACTCGCATTTAGTGCAACCTTTGATTATTTCCGCACTTTTGCACTTTTTAAGAGATTATCTTAGTTATAGTAGTAGGTCCCTCTTTTGAAGGTGACGTTACCCTCAACCCAGTAGTTTGAGTCAGCAATGATACAATCCTAAAGGGTTGGATTATTGAAAGATAATTAATTAAGTTATTAATGCGTAATGTGGTAGGCCCTTCTTTTGAAGGTGACGTTACCCTCGGCTAAGTAGTTTGAGTCCGCAGGGATACAATCCTAAATAGCCGGGTTAAAGTTTTAATAGTAGTTTACATATGAGGGGATCAAGGAGTTCGGACCCCCGCCATCCAATACTAGTGGGTATTGAAGGAGGTCCTACTAAAGTTGACCCAGGTCATTGCAGGATCTATACACTGAACAAGGCAAGACTCTTACCAAACCATTCCCTTAACCCCCGACCAGGTAGCCACATATCTCCATATAGACCGTGGAGATATGAATGGTGAAAATCTTTTATTTTATATAGACAGTAAAATAATGCCAAGACACCACGGATAAATGATAAGGAAGACTCGCATTCAACATAAGAAACTAGTTATTAAAGTCATTAATACATAACCAAATAAAAAGTGCGAAAAGATTAAAAATAAAAAGTATTACACTAGACACTTGTCTTCACCAAGTGATGTAAGAGACTTAGGCAAACATGGCCTTTGATTGTCAAGAACTCTTACGATCAATCTTGGATCCTGAGACTACTCACACACTCTATGATGGATGATGGATGATGGTGGTGGATGTGGGTTGTGATGGTGGTGGTGGGTGGGTGAAGTGTGAGAGAGGTGGTTTGCCAAGGGATGGTTTGCAAATGAGCCAAGCACCCCTATTTATAACCTGCACAGAAGCCCGGACACGGCCCCGTGTCCATTGGGCACGGCCCCGTGTCCACCCATCTTCTCTTTCTTCATTAAACGCAGTTTGTCTGCATTAGTTGACCACGCCCCCGTGTCCGCTGGGCACGACCCCGTGTGCAGAAGCGTATCTGTACTATCAAGATTTTCCTAGATTCTGCGAATCTTAGAGTTGACCACGGCCCCGTGTCCGCTGGACACGCCCCCGTGGTAGGTGATAGAAGCTTCTACAACTTTGTCTTTTCGGCAGACACTTGGGCATGCCCCCGTGCTCATTGAGCACGGGGCGTGTTCAGCCTTCTGTTCTTTTGCTTTTGCTTGGGAAGATATTGTCGGGGGGGGGGGGGGTCGGACATGCCACGTTTATCCCTTTTCTTGTATTTATGTTAGATTTAGCTGTCTTTTTGCTTCTTTTGTTCATTTGAGCTCATTTAATTCTGAAAATACAAAAGGAAGACAAAAACACACTTTTTCCAACATTAGTACTAAAAAAGGTTAGTTTTATGCCACATTTGATATAATTTATATGTTGCATTTTGCACACATCAAATACCCTCCACACTTGAATCTTTGCTTGTCCTCAAGCAAAACTCTTTACACTCCCAAATGGAATAGGTAGAAGAGAAGGTTTTTGGGCTTGTCATAGAGTGTCGGGATTCCAAGATTCTTTATTAGGTGTTATTTTTATTTTATTTACAATCCTATTCGTCGTGATTTATTTAAAACATTACATAAGATAAATTACTTATTAGGGCATAACATGCCTTTTTAAAATTCCATTTATATACAAGTTCACATAGCTCACGGGGGATCACTCAACACTCGGCCGAAGATGTATTTTTGTGAAACACTCGAGAGCGGCATGGAACTTACTTCTACCATAAGCTTGCCAAGCAATCAATCCTCCTCCTTTTTAACTATACACATTTGTAAATATCAAGAGGACTTTTGGGGGGAAGGGTTAGGCTTGGGTTAAAGGTAGGTGGTTGGGTTAGTGATTAGTAAAAAAGGGCGAAAGGCGTAAAAAGCGTCGGTTTCCGTAAGACTTTATTTTTATAACTTTGTATTTTAATGAAGCATTTCTTCAAACAAAGTTCTTTTTGATAACCTTGTTTGTTTATTTCTTTTGGCTTCATTATCATTCATTTTTTTTATAAGGAAGTCATAAGAAAAACCGAGCTTTGTTACTAAAATAAAGGGTTTAAAATGAAAAAGGGTTTTGGTGGGTAAAAGGGTGTTTGTTTTGGGTTAAGAAATGAAAAGGTTTAGGCTCAAATGGGTTAGCTAGGGGGATTTTGGGTAGGTGGTAAAAAAAAGAAAAATAATGGTGTTGAAATAAAAATGGTTAGTCCTAATGCCTCCATCATTTACTTACTTGGGTTTAAGTTTGTAAGGACCGGGAATGTATCGTCATGGTAAGTTCTACAGTCGTAAGAACCAAGCGGCTATTCACACAAGAAACGAAAAATGAGCATTTAGTTTAAAGATGTGTATTTGTATGCTCAATAAAGGCTCAAAACTCACTTTTTGTGGGAATGGGTTTTTATGTGATCAAGTATATATAATCAAATTTTAACTAGATTTGTCATGTCGTTTCATAATTTTCTTATGTTGGTTCTTTTTATCACGATGCTATCGGTTTTAAATTTGTAAAATTATAACCTTTTTAGAACTAGTAATTCCCGAATTAAACCAAGACAAGTAAAAAAATAAAAAAAAATTGAAAAAAATTTGGGGTGTTTAGCGGTTCCAATAGAGTTTTGCGTAACACTTGTAATTAGGACTTGCAAGATTCAAGGTTTTAGCATCCGCCCCACACTTAAATTACACATTGTCCTCAATGTGTCCCAAAAAGATGTTTTTAGGTTGATTGAATGTGTAAAAGTGTGTTTAAAAACAAATTTTAATGTTACTGAGCATCTGGACACGGCCCCGTGTTGGATGAGCACGGCCCCGTGGTCAGATTGCCAGTAACGAGAACTTAAAGAAGGTGGACACGGGGGCGTGTCGGCTGAGCACGACCCCGTGTCTGGCAAAAATCTACATAATTTAGACAAACAGCAGGTCTGGGGAAATGGGCACAGGGGCGTGTTGGCTGAACACGACCCCGTGTGGACAAACTTCAAAGGTGTAAAACAGGTTTCTGGCTTCGGTTTTCCTGTCCCGCCTTTACTAGCACTAATGTTTAGTGCTGTAAGCCTCGTATGTACCTGTTTAACTAATAAATACTACACCAATCATAGCAAACATCCTAAATTACCAAAGTTAATAATCCACATCACAAGTTAAAAAGAAAAAGAAAATGCAAGAAAATAAAAAGAGTTAAAGAAAGTAAATTGATCAACAAACGGCACGCAGGCCAGAAATTGTTTGTGAGCAAAGGGGGGTTAACCTGATAGACCTCCAACCGGTTGATCCTACCTCCACTCAGTCCATGTCCTCGTCTTCATCATCATCTTCTCCTCCGTGCCCCGCCATGTACTCCCGGATGTTCCCAATGTCATCCTGTATGTCGGAGATGTTTCTCTCAATTGCTCCGACTCGGGCGTATGTGTTGCTGGCCATGTTGTAGGTGTTCCTTATGCACATGAGGTTTTCCTGCAATAAATCATGTAAGCTTTGAAAATTAGGAAAACCGCCTCCTTGTGAGGAGGATTGACCCGGATCACCCTAGGGCTGGTAATGGTACTGAGGAGAAGGTTGGAAGTGTGGAGCGTGTAAGACGAGTGCCTCTTGTGGGTTCCAAGCATGCCCTTGAACTCTTTGAAAACTGACCGTCCCGTCATCCGCTTCATAAATCAAGTTCATGGAGCGGCAAATGACCATGTCCACTCTCCCCGACCATGGGCTCTTTTGGAAAGATCTTGGCATCCTATCAACAAAATGTTTGAAAAGGCGGTAAATCCACCCTCCAAAGAAGATAGGTGTCAGTGGAGTAGCAAGTTGGTTCAGGTGCATGTTTCGGAGTAGGAGGTATGGAACATCAAGGTTGGTATGGGTGTGAATGCAATGGAGAACCACCAGATCTCGTAACCCTACCACGCCGCTGCTGTCGTGCCTTTGGCTAAGAGAGTAGGTGAGGAACCTGTGGATATAGCGGTAAAGAGGGTCTCTCAGCTGTGTGTTCTTAGTTTGGCTCGGATTATAGTTGCCATCTCCTATTTGAGCCCAAGCGGCTTGGCGTTGATTTGGTTAGATCTCACGTAGACCGCCGGTGTTTTCTTCATCCCCAGCATCTTCATCCACGTACAACCCAACTATTGCCCCAAACTGTGCTATCGAGATTGAGTACACAGTCCCCCCACAACGGAATTCTACTCCATCATTATCAAATGGATCGACTCTCGACTTGAAAGCGAAAATGCTGTAGAATTCCATGTTGTATTCATGGACTGAGCGAAGCCGAGTGCACAGGGCGGATCTTAGTGGGCCGGTGACAATGTTGTTAAATCGGTCTAGCTGGTTCACTGTTCCTAGAAGATCCATGCATACTTGTCGTGGGTACTCCTCTGGCCTAGTTCTTAGCACATCGTATCTTGCTTATGCATCCAACTCATTTGCATTGAATCGGGTGAATTTCTTGGCCATCTGAAAGGAAACACCAAACAATTAGCAAGAAACAATGAAAAATTCGGAGAAAACAGAAAACAGTCGACTGAACACGCCCCAAGTTGGACTGATTTTGGCTGGACACGCCCCCGTGCTCAGCGAGCACGACCCCGTGTCCAGGCGTCTGTTTACCAAAATTCCCATTTTTCGACCCGGTCCCGAAAACTTGAAAATTTTTGGTCCAGTAGGGGCGGTTTTCCCCGAAAATGAAACCCCAAGTGCTGTTTTTCTCAAAACAAAACCGTTTACCCCTTCAATTTTATCCTTTTCGGTTCAAAAACAAGGATTTGGGGTTTTTTGTGAGAAATCGGGAAAATATACAAACAATACAAGTTGATTTACTTCCTATAATATGCATCTAAACTAATGCTAACGGATTTATGCAAAAATTTGAGGTTTGATCCGGTTCAAGTTGAAGAACCCTAGATTCTTCCCCAAATCTTGATGTTAAACTAAATGCAAATGCTTAATCTAACTATTAATAATGATAGAATCATACCTTGATGTTGTTAAAAGTAGAGAAGACGTCTAAATCTTGCAGAAAAATCGCCTGAACCAGAGAGTTTTCGGGGAAACGGGGCGTGTGGAATGAAGAAACTGTGTTGAAAAGGGGGTTTTATCCCGACAGTTGCGCGGACAGGGCCCCGTGTCCAGCAGACAAGGCACCGTGGGCGGGCAGTTTAAAAAAGAAATATTTTTTTAAGTGCTCGTGTGAGTGCCCTGTTTCCCAAAAACTTAGTTAGAAGACTTACCGATTTAGATGTCAACCCGCTTGTTCGTAACTTACAAGGTATGATGTCGATGCTTTCATTCTTTGTCCGTTTGAAACGAGATTTCTTCCTCCTCATCCTCAATGAATCCTTGATAGAGCTTCAGCCGTTGGCCATTGACTTTGAATGGAATTCAATTCCGAGATTTAATTTCTACTGCACCGTGTGGGAAAATATAGGTGACAGAAAAAGGTCCTGACCACCTAGATTTTAATTTACCAGGAAATAATCGAAGTCGTGAATTAAACAATAGAACTTGATCCCCCCTACTCAAAATTCATTAGGTTTAATGTGTTTATCATGCAAGTTTTTCATTCTTTCCTTATAAATTTCAGAGTTAGAGTATGCATAATTCCTTAGTTCGTCTAATTCATTTAATTGACAAAATCGATTTTTACCGGCAAATTCTAAATCTAAGTTTACATTTTTAATTGCCCAGTAGGCTTTGTGTGCAATTTCTACTATCAAATGACAGCTTTTTCCATAGACGAGCTTATACGGGGTTGTACCTATTGTTGTTTTATAAGCAGTTCGAAAAGCCCATAAAGAATCATCTAATTTATCGGCCCATTCCTTTTTATTTAACCCTGCGGTTTTTTCGAGTATTCGTTTCAAACCTCTATTAGTCACATCGGATTGTTCGTTTGTTTGAGGGTGATATGCCGTTGAGACCCGGTGATAGACCCCATATCTTGTTAAAAATTTTCAAGTTGATGGTTACAAAAATGGGTACCTCTATCACTTATTAATGCTTTAGGTGTTCCAAAACGAGAGAATACTTTTTTCAGAAATCTTACCACGACTCTTCCATAATTTGTTGGAAGTGCCTAGGCCTCGGCCCATTTAGACAAGTAATCTACCGCCACAAGTATATATTTGTTTCCTTTTGACGGTGGGAAAGGTCCCATAAAGTCGAGTCCCCACACGTCAAAGATTTCACAAACAAGAATGCCATTTTGTGGCATTTCGTTTTTGGAAGAAATATTACCTGTTCTTTGGCAAGCATCACAAGTCTTGACAAGACTTTGGGCGTCTTTGTAAATGGTTGGCCAATAAAATCCTGAATCAAATACCTTTCGTGCGGTACTAGCGGCACCATGATGTCCTCCGTATGGACCTTCATGACAATGGCGGAGAATTCTTCTTGCTTCACTACCATATACGCATCGGCGGATGAGTTGATCGGCACACATTTTGAGAAGATAAGGATCTTCCCAAAAATAATGCTTCACATCAGCTGGGTCGGCACACATTTCTTTGATGATGTGGCCATCCTTTGGCGACTATGCCATTAGCTAAGTAGTTAGCATAGTCGGCGTACCATGGTTCTTCTCTGTATTCCACCATTTCCAGGGACTCCGTTGGAAATTTTTCATTTATTTGCTCATCCCTGGTTGCCTCCGAAGCTGGGTCTTCTAAGCGCGAAAGATGATCTGCTGCGGTGTTTTCTGCTCCTCTTTTGTCTTTGATTTTAATGTCAAATTTTTGGAGGAGTAGAATCCACCGAATCAAACGTGGTTTAGCATCCTATTTCTTGAAAAGATATCAAATGGCTGCATGGTCTGTATAGACTATTGTTTCAGAAAGAACAAGATAAGAACGAAATTTATCAAAAGCAAATACCACAGCTAGTAACTCTTTTTCTGTTGTTGTGTCATTTTCTTGTGCATCGTTAAGTATTTTACTAGCATAATAAATTGGGTGAAAATGGTTTTCTTTTCTTTATCCCAAGACGGCTCCAACTGCAAAGTCACTTGCATCACACATGATTTCGAAAGGTAATTTCCAATCAGGCGCTATCATGATAGGTGCATTGACTAACATTTCTTTTAGTGATAGAAACGCTTGATTGCAATCCTTGTCAAAGATGAAAGGGGCATCTTTTTCAAGTAATTTTGTTAGAGGCCTTGAGATTTTAGAAAAGTCTTTGATAAATCGTCTATAGAATCCGGCATGCCCTAGGAAACTTCTGATAGCTCTAACGGGGGATGGGGGTGGTAATCGAGAAATAGTGTCTATTTTTGCTCGATCAACCTCCATTCCTTCGCTTGAGATTTTGTGACCGAGTACTATTCCCTCTGTTACCATGAAATGGCATTTTTCCCAGTTAAGGGCGAGGTTAGTTTCCTCACATCGGGATAGCATTCGTTCAAGGTTATCGAGGCATTGGTCATATGAATCTCCAAAGATAGAAAAGTCGTCCATGAAGACTTCCATTGCCTTTTCTATCATATCATGGAAGATGGCCACCATGCAACGTTGGAAGGTTGCGGGGGCATTGCATAGACCAAACGGCATACGTCGATAAGCAAAAGTTCCATAGGGACATGTAAATGTTTTCTTTTCTTGGTCTTCGGGTGCTATCGGGATTTGAAAGTAACCTGAAAAACCATCCAAGAAACAATAAAATTTATGACCGGATAATCTTTCTAACATTTGATCAATGAAGGGTAAAGGAAAGTGATCTTTCCTTGTTGCTTCATTTAATCGCCTATAATCTATACATACCCTCTATCCTGTGATGGTTCTCGTTGGTATTAATTCATTTTTTTCATTAGTTATTACCGTCATACATCCTTTCTTTGGAACTACTTGGACGGTACTTACCCAAGGACTATCGGAGATAGGTTAAATAAGTCCGACGTCAAGTAATTTGATGACTTCGTTTTTAGCCACTTCTTGTACATTTGGATTTACTCTACGTTGTGGTTGTATTACCGATTTATAGTCATCATTCATTAAAATTTTGTGCGTGCACATGGAAGGACTTATTCCTTTAATATCTACAAGTTTCCAAGCGATCGCGTTTTTGTGTTTTTTCAAAAGCTCAATTAATTTTTCTTTTTCTACGCTACTTAATTTTGATGAAATAATTACAGGTGATTTACCATCTTTGTCTAGAAAAACATATTCCAAATCTTTTGGAAGTTCTTTTAGCTCAAGAGGTGGGTCTTTAGGAGCCTCCTTATTTGGTTGCTCATTTTGATCATGAACTTTAAAAGTTTGTTTTATGGCGACCTCTTCTTCAACAAAGTGGTCAATTTCTTCTTTTGTATCGGGTGGTTCATCTTCGTCTTCAATTAGGGGGTCATTATTGCCGAATGGATAATTTATTGAGCGCTCAAGATCGATACTTCTTTTAAATGCCCCTAATTGAATAGATAGATTGTTGTACTTCCGGTTTTTCAAAGCTTCGTGGGTTTTTACAAAAGGTCGTCCCAACACTAGAGGAGCGTCATCAAGGATGACAAAGTCGGTTGGGATTACCATTTAATTTGTTTGAACCAAGACATCCTCAACTACACCGATTGATTTTATTACTTTCCGATTGGATAGAAAAATGGGTATTTGAAGTGGAGAAAAATCACTAATACTTAATTTTTCAAAAATGTAGTTTGGCATTATATTAACACAAAGATCTTTATCAATGGTGATATTACTAATAAAGGAATTTTGAAAAAAAACATGGAACCGGTGTAATGTTGATTTCAAATGGGTCTTCTTTTATTAGCGAAGTTTGATCATTTGTTAACTTAATGCTTACCGTTTTGTCAATTTTAGTGTTAGTGTTTAACTCTTTTAAAAACTTAGCATGAGTGGGTACTAAACAATGATTTTCGAAAGAAGGTGACAAGAGATTAATTTTTTCAAAATTAGACTCTTCTTGAATTTTAACGTTATCGGACCCACCCTTTTCGTTGTTTAACTCATGTGTCGGTTTTTCACTTACTTGTTCTTCCATTTTTTCATTTTCAACTATCTCTTTTTTATTTAATTCTTCTCTTGTGAAGGACTCCTTTTCCCTTGCGCTAGATTCTAGTATGCAACGTTCGATAGTTTTAATTGTTTCTATTATCCTATCGGCTATGTCGGTGATAGAGTAAGGATCGGGATCCTCAAAGCTTGAATCCGGATGTTCGATCCTTTGTTCCTCATAATACTCATAGGAAGTAGATGGTTCACACCATTGTTCTTCATTGTAAGTATATGATGGATAAGGGTCGTAATTTTGTTCTTCATAATATTCATATGAGGTGGGTTGTTCACGCCATGGTTCCTCATAATAAGTATATGAAGGTGGTGGCTCATATCTTGGTTCCTCAAAGTATGAGTATGAAGGCTCATACCTTGGTTCATCAAAATATGAGTATGAGGGAGAAGGTTCATACCTTTGGTCTTCATAGGATGTGTATGAAGTCGATGGCTCGTACCTGGCTCCTCATAGTAGGTGTATGAAGTGGATGGTTGAAATAAGTCACAATATTGAACCGAGTGCGGGTCACCACAAATGGTGCAATAGTCTTCCCTATAATCATCCTCCTCATAGGTGTAGTTGTAGCCTACTGAGTATTGATCCATAAGAATCACTCAGCAGACCACAACAGAGTCTCGAGACCAGAAAAAAAATGGAAATAGAGGCTGGACACGGCCCCGTGTTCAGTGGACACGGCCCGTGTTCAGGATCTGTATCTGGGCGTTTGAATTGAAGTGACTTGTTTTGTGTAGCACGGGGGCGTGTTTAGTGAGCACGGCCCCGTGTTCAGACTCTGTATCTGGGTGTTTTATGAAAAAAATGCAGCACGACCCCGTGTTAAGTGAGCACGACCCGTGTTCAACCTAATGTAAATGCAAAACTAACTAAAATGCAGAAAAATGTGCGCGCGTTTTAAAAAGGTTTTGAAAAACTGATTAGGCCGTCGATTTTAAGCTTTCTTAAAATCCTTGTGTCCCCGGAAACGACGCCAAAAACTTGATGTGCGTGTGGTGGTATAGATTTTTATGTATATTTTTAGCCCTTTTTACACGTTAGTCAAGTTTTAAATTTATAAAACACGATATTTTACTAACACCAAACACACATATGGGCAAGTGCACCCATCGTGAGTGTAGTATAGTATTGGCAAGATACCGAGGTCGTCCAAGGACACAAGAGCTTTTAATACCGGTTTATCCTCAACGTCTAATCAAATCAAAAGTTTAGAAAAAGGTTTTAAACTAGAAAATAAAAACTAAAAATGCTAAAAATAAAAATAAAAGTAAAAACAGATAGACAAGATGAATCACTTGGATCCGACTCGCATTTAGTGTAACCTTTGATTATTTCCGCACTTTTGCAGTTTTTAAGAGATTATCTTAGTTATAGTAGTAGGCCCCTCTTTTGAAGGTGACGTTACCCTCAACCCAGTAGTTTGAGTCAGCAAGGATACAATCCTAAAGGGTTGGATTATTGAAAGATAATTAATTAAGTTATTAATACGTAATGTGGTAGGCCCCTCTTTTGAAGGTGACGTTACCCTCGGCTAAGTAGTTTGAGTCAGCAGGGATACAATCCTAAATAGTCGGGTTAAAGTTTTAAAAGTAGTTTACATATGAGGGGATCAAGGAGTTCGGACCCCCGCCATCCAATACCAGTGGGTATTGAAGGAGGTCCTACTAAAGTTGACCCAGGTCCTTGCAGGATCTATACACTGAACAAGGCAAGACTCTTACCAAACCATTCCCTTAACCCCCGACCAGGTAGCCAACATATCTCCATATAGACCGTGGAGATATGAATGGTGAAAATCTTTTATTTTATATAGACAATAAAATAATGCCAAGACACCACGGACAAATGATAAGGAAGACTCACCTTCAACATAAGAAACTAGTTATTAAAGTCATTAATACTAACCAAATAAAAAGTGCGAAAAGATTAAAAATAAAAAGTATTACAGTAGACACTTGTCTTCACCAAGTGATGTAAGAGACTTAGGAAAACATGGCCTTTGATTGTCAAGAACTCTTACGATCAATCTTGGATCCCGAGAGTACTCACACACTCTATGATGGATGATGGTGGTGGATGTAGGTTGTGACGGTGGTGGTGGGTGGGTGAAGTGTGAGAGAGGTGGTTTGCCAAGGGATGGTTTGCAAATGAGCCAAGCACCCCTATTTATAGCCTGCACAGAAGCCCGGACACGGCCCCGTGTCCACCCATCTTCTCTTTCTTCATTAAACGCAGTTTGTCTGCATTAGTTGACCACGCCCCCGTGTCCGCTGGGCACGACCCCGTGTGCAAAAGCGTATCTGTACTATCAAGATTTTCCTAGATTATGCGAATCTTAGAGTTGACCAAGGCCCCGTGTCCGCTGGATACGCCCCCGTGGTGGTTGATAGAAGCTTCTACAACTGTCTTTTCTGCAGACACTTGGGCATGCCCCCGTGCTCAATCGTTTATCCCTTTTCTTGTATTTATGTTAGATTTAGCTGCCTTTTTGCTGCTTTTGTTCATTTGAGCTCATTTAATTATGAAAATACAAAAGGAAGACAAAAACACACTTTATCCAACATTAGTATTAAAAAGGGTTAGTTTTATGCCACATTTGATGTAATTTATATGTTGTATTTTGCACACATCAGTAGTTATGGTGGAACCGTTAATCACGGTAAGGCCAACATAACTCGCACACTCCTTTTGCTCCACATTAATGGAAGTTGCACAATGTTGTTATGAACACTCGTTTAATGCATGACAAACAAACACATACTGCATGTTGTACACTGATAAGGGACTCACACAATTGCACTGTGGTCTCACATTTACACCATGTCGCACATTCGCATAGGCCTAGGGGATTTATCTTGGCCAAGTGCTAAACGGTTGGGCCACGGGTTAAACCTGAGTCGCACAGTCCCTTGTGGATCGCAAAATAGACTGGCATGCATTTGGGCTCCCATAATTATATCAGGCTACTTGTACTGGGCCGAACACCGAGCATTAATCGCACACTTAAGAATACTGGTCGCACACTTGTACATGTACCGTACACACTTTGAATGTGCTTGTGTTAGTGGATTGTGCACACACTTTTGAATGGATTACGTGATATTGGGTCACGAAACAATGTGTGCAACTGGAATGTTACCTACCTATGTGTATTTCGCATGAAACCTGGAACATGTGTACTTGATTTAATTGCTAGACTACATGCATGGATGTGTGGTTAATTATACATGTAAAACTGATTATTATTGGTAAACCACGATAGGGTTCGGTTGACAAACTTGGAACACCTAACTTAAATTACCGAGCAAACCTAAGGTGAGTTCACTACTCCTTTTCACAGTCCTGGGGAGGGACAAACAGGTAAATATTCTGGGGAGGAATACGGGTTTTACTGGGTTTAGATTTGATGTTGGATAATACACTCATAACTATCACCTTAAGTCCCATCTACTACCGAACTAGTTGCTGGGGAGGCAACGGGGTTATTAGTTGATAGCGCTCTTAGGTTTGGCACCCTCACACTGTACCGGGGAGGACGGGCGTGAACTAATGACCTTAATCACTCGACCAATGTTGATAGGCATTGGGGAAGGGCAAACAAACTGACGTCATCTTGCGGTACTCGAGTTATTATCAACATGCTTTTAAACTAAACACTTGGCAATTTAACGTTTTACAAAACTGTGAGCTCGGCAGCATTTTGCTGATACGCTTGTCTGCATGCTTGCAGGCCGTTAGGTACATGGATTTGGAACCTGCTGTCTGGGATTGCTGGAGTGGTCATGGGTCGAGATACATGGAAACACGAGACAAGTCTATTTGTTTTTATACTCTTGAGTTTTGAAGTATTTAAACAATGAATTATGCTTCCGCTAGACATGTTGGGTTTTAAGTTATGTTTTGAAATACATTATCTTAATGAATGAGAACTTTTATTTAATATCTCGTTATTAGTTCAATGTGATTAGTGGCTGGATCATGGTACGTCACACGCCCCGCGGGGGTTTCCGCATGTGGTATTTTGGGGGTGTGACATCGTGCCTCAAGTCAATAACAATGATGCAATTCCACTGGAGGCAACAATTAATAAGATTTGAACTTTTGATCTTGTTGTTGCCAACAATGTTTTCCATAAAAGGTTTACCGGTTCCACCATAGACTATGTAAATGAAAAAAACACCTCCTTTGTTACCGTCCACTACTGCTTTCACTATTTCCTCGAATACTGACCGATATTCATTTGTTAATAAATTCGAATGATTATCATATTTATTTCCCATATTTGTTATGTCGTAAGCACGCTCCTTGTGAATCAAACTATTGTCTAAATAGTTAAAGAGTCATCATTTAGGTACGACATAGTTGTAAATCTTCGTAGTATTGAATTAATAAGAGCTAAAAAAATTTCAAATTTGCACAAAGCATAGTTTTTAATTTGCTCGTCTCGAAGTGATAAACCTGTACAATGTGCAAAAAAAATTCTGAAAATAATTTAATGAAAAAAAAGATAAAACAAAAGAAAAATCACCAAAAAAATTACTTAAATTTAATTTCATTTATATTTACATGAATATAAATGTAACAAATTTTTTTTTCATATAATAAAAAATATACATTGAACACCACGTATTTTTCGATATTTGTAGATAACGTAATCTGACATGCATTTTTTTCATTTTCTATTGTATGATTTTATATACAAGTTGTTACTTATTGTGTATGATAAGTAAATAAATAAATAAATATAGAAATCAAATGATGATGCATATTCTTAAATAAGTTTTTATTTTTTTTTCAACACAATTTATTTGTGTAAGGCTCAACACCATCCTTCAAAATCGAAAAAAAACATGTCTGGTTTATAACCATGTTTAAGAAAAACAGGCCTAATTCAGCCAATTAATTTACTTCATTTTATTTTATCGTTTCTTCTAATTGTAACTAGTAGTTCGTTTGAATTTTTTATCAAAACCAGCCGCTGGAAGAGTGTCTTGTATAAACAAGTGATCAAATATAACAAATATATCACAATTTTGAAGAACTCATATATCACTAATAGGTATTTTATAATATATTTTTAACAGATCGGTAACAAGTAAAGAAAAACACTCTAATCTACTATAATTTATACCTTATTTAACATAATTTATTAAAGAGTAAATTGCCAAAATCCTCCCTCAGGTTTGGCCATCTTTGTGTATTCATCCAAAACGACTTTTTGTGCAATGCAGTACTTCAGTTTTGGGAGTTTTTGCCAATTCATCCAAACGTCTAACGAGGATAAAAAAACACCGTTAACGAGGTTAAAAACTAGCCTCGTTGGCAAAGTCTTTAAAGACCTGAGTTGAGAAGGGGGGAGGTCTTGGTTTAAAGTCTCATAGATAATGGGGATTAAAAGAAATTAGTCGTTCAAAAAAAATCAAACCTCGAACCTGTTGGTGCATATGTCTGTCGACTTCGTCTTGTATCGAGTCTTGTGTTAGATTAGATAGATCAGGGCACGTAGATCGAGAAAATGAGAAATGTGTAGTTTAGGGCCATTTCGCACGAAATGGGAAACAGTCATTTCGTACAAAATGAACTATCCATTTCGCACGAAATGATCATTTCGTGTAAAACTGTTTTCGCATGAACAGTTTCGTGCGAAATGACGAGCCTATATATATATGTGCCTTGACCATTTCGTTTGTAACGATTCTGATTCCGGTGCCGAGGTGCTGCCGAAGTGTCTACTCACTGTAAAACGTTGTTTTATCAATAAACAAGACAATTAGAGTGAATATCAAGCTGTAATCAAGTCTGTATCATTGAATTCCGCCTTTGATATGGATTGAACTCTTCTGATAGACTCATTTAGATCGATTCTCGATCCTACAAGTGGTATCAGAGCTCAGGAGGAAGAGTTCTTACCATTTCAGCTGAATATTCTGTTTTCTACACCTTTTTTTTTAAATTAACTGAGTTTTCATGGTTAAAATGGCTTGATTTTCAAATATAATGTGCGAAATACTGTTTTAACAAACCCTAGAAAGAATCAGATCTTAATTCGAAGTAAAACTTGATCAAATTGTTCAAAAACTGTCCGAAAGTTTTATTTCGCACGAAATTAATATCATTTCGTTTGACGGACCTTCATTTCGCACGAAATCAGCACTTTATTTCGCACGAAATTAACACTTCATTTCGCACAAAATCAGCACTTCATTTCGCACGATATCAGCATTTCATTTCGCACGAAATCAGCATTCCATTTCACACAAAGGTTGTTTTCGCTTGTAAAAATCTATTTCGTTTGAAGAGTCATTTCGCGTGAAAGCCATTTCGTTTGAACAGTCTATTTTTGTGAAATTTTGATACTGAAACATGGAAGAAGAGTTTTACAACGCCTTTGCTACTCCAATTACTATTGCACAGAATACAATGTTAGAAAATGAAACGGGCACCATGCAAAAACCGCCAAAGCTTATGAATATTGAGGAGTATAAGGGATGGGAGGAGCGATTTGAAAATTGGGTTCAAGCAAATTACTTGGATGCTTGGGAATGTGTTGAAACTAAATATGTTAGACCAGTGAATGATGAGGAAGAGGTTATTGCTATTAAAGATCTAAGTGCTGAGGAGAAAAAGAAATACAAAGATGAAAAAATGATGACTAGTCTTTTGCATTAAGCTGTTAAGGAAGATATTTTGGTTTTACTGCAACATAATGGAAGTGCATATTCAATTTGGAAAGCATTAAAATCGAAGTTTGTTGGAAGTAAAGAAATGATCAAGAACAAAAAATCACTTTTGAAAAAAGAGTTTGATTTATTTCGTGGTTTAAGAACTGAAAACACGAAGCATATCATAGAAAGATATTGCAATTTGATAGTTAACATGAAGAGGTTGAGTATCACAAAAGAAAATGAAGAATTGATTGAAAAATTGGCTGATGCGTTGCCACATGATGTTTGGGGCACGTACCTTATGATGTTGAGAAATAAGAAAGATTTTGGCAATCTAACACTAGGAAAGTTTATTGAAAAACTTGAAGCTCAAGAGATGCAACAACGGAAGGTATCAAGAATGAAAGATTTTGATGGTGAACAAGATATTGGTTTATATTACAAAGGAGTTATCAGTGATAAGACCAACATGTCACCAAAGATTGAAACTGCATTTAACACTAAAAGTTTTTCTAGAGGGTCATCTCAAGGATCAAACAGCAAAACGGGATTTTCTTCATATCCATCATTTGATCCAAACTTTTCAGCAACCAAGAATGGGAACATGTTACAATGTAATATTGCATTAAACCTTGAGAATGGTCAAAATTTCTCAAAAGAGGTTGCAAAAGGTCATATGTCCTTGTTGGTGACTGTGTTAGAGTCATATGAGAGTTTAGTTGTAGGACGAATCGAAAATCCAATGTTGACAAAAGAGGATTACGATCAGATTGATGCTGAGGAGATGG
The DNA here is from genome assembly GCA_030545235.1 of Helianthus tuberosus. Classification (NCBI taxonomy): domain Eukaryota; kingdom Viridiplantae; phylum Streptophyta; class Magnoliopsida; order Asterales; family Asteraceae; genus Helianthus; species Helianthus tuberosus. The sequence continues at coordinate 37,984,745 of CM060355.1, forward strand.
AATTAATGGATATAAAGTGGTGTTTGGCGAGTGTGTTGAGAAGAGCTGAAAAATTCAAACAGATCACAGGAAGAGATGACTTCCGTGATGCTAATGTTTCTACTTTAGGCTTTGATAAATCTAAAGTTACTTGTTTTCGTTGCAGGGAAAAAGGGCATTTCAAGCGAGAATGCACAAACCGCGAAACAAGTGGAGCTCAAAATCGTTTCAACAACAATGATTATTATCGGAAAGCAATTTATCATCAAGTTGCTCAACAGCCACATCAACAACAATCGTCACAAATTGCACATGCTAGGAAGGAAATTGAAGAATCAAAGAAAGCTTATATGGTGAATCAAGATGATGGAAGTTTGTCCAAAGGATTCAGTTTGGATAAATATATTTCAGCAGAAAGTAAAGCATGTTTAATGAACAAAATGATGGATCAAGATGATGAAAGGCTACCAAAAGGTTTTAGTTGGGATGACTTTGATCCTAATAAAACTTCAGATCATAAAGCTTTTGTTGCTGGAGTTGTTGAAGATAGTGATAATGATGATTATTATGCAAACAAAATGAGAGAGCATTTAAAAATGTTAGAAGAGAGTGATGACAATGATGATAGAAAAGTTCGAGTGAAAAAGAAGAAAGTTAAAAAACAAGTTAACAGTGATGATGAAGAAGTTCGTGTAATAAAGAAAAAGGTAAAAGAAGTTCCAGCTTTCAAAGTTGAAATAGAAGCTGATGCACGAAAAATTCCTGTGAAATGTGAAACTTGTGAAGCAGTGAAGAAGCAAAATAGTACTTTGATTCATAACATGAACAGATTGAAAGAATCCTATGATGTTCTAAACAAAGCTATGAATCAATACAATCAATCAAGCAGTGAACAAGCAACAGCTATGAAGACACTTCAAGGAGCCTTCATGACAAAGCATAAAATCGTCAATAATTACATTGAGAAATGTGCTGTGCTGGAACAGAAACTGGAAACCCAGAGAATAGAAACAGAAAGGGTAATCAGGTTGTTAAAAAGTTACTCATGTACTTCTTATGTTATTGACAGGATTTATCCAACCGTTGAAGGAATGAAGGCATTTGAAGAAGATGATAACTGAAGAAAAGAATTCTGGTAAGAAACATAGTGCCAGTTATACAAAGTGTCCGCCTCCGCTTGAAAATGGATATTCTCCACGAAATCCTAATTCGGAGAGAGTCAAAAAGGCAACCAATTTACAATGGGAATCTGAGTCTTCAGATAACTTGCCAGACAATATTGATGTCACTTTCACATCGTCTGACACTGATCATGAGTCCGAGTTAATAAAGAAAGTGGTCGATCAAGTGTTAGATAAAGATGAAACCGAGGAGTCGAAGTTTGAGTCAAATTCAGAGTCGAAGTCTGAAACGTCAAGTCCAACATTCAAAAAGGACAAACGGGTTTATAATAAAGAATTTTTGTTATCAAAATCTAATTTGAATGAAGAAACATTCAAAGTGGCTTATACTTTGAATGATTCTGACAAATTATTTTCTGATGAAGAATTTCCAATAAGAGGTGTTAAAACTGAAATGATCAAAAAGGTTTTCAAACTAACAGAAATTAATATTTCTGAAATAAAAGATGTAAATCTTACTGAAAAACCTAAAAGGTACACCTCAAGAGATAAACAAAGGTTAAACAAGAAAAAGGGTTACAGTTCTGGTTCTGGTTTTCAAAAGAAACCAAACCATAACAGTTGTTTTGGTCAAAAAATCTGATGAGGATAATGCAACCAAACTCTCTGTTACGGGGAATGATGCTTTCAATGTAGAACAATGATAAGGATCACTTCAATGTAAATTGCACAAACGACACAAGGATTTATACAGGGAAAAAGCCCTTGATCAAGAGTTGATCTCCGGCACAAAAAACCCCGGGTGATGGAAACTACCGATCACCAAGCTTAAATAAATCAATAAATGTTTACAACTTCGGATAGTAACGAGCTTGGTACAAGGATCATTAGGGTGAAATGCGTGAAAGTAAGTGAAAACTGTTAAGTGTTTGTCGAGAGCTTCAAGAATGCAATTGTACGAGAGTGTGTGTAGCTGAAAATGGCTAAGTGTTCTCATTACTAGCTCGTCACCCCTTTAAAAATAGAAGTTAACTACGCTAACAAACTTTCCGACTTTTGTGCCAAGCTCCCACGTTCTCCACAACGTCCATTTCCAGTCAAACGTGTGCGAAATACCCGTGGAATATTCCATAGTAACGTTGCCAAGACCAAGTCAAGCTTGTTACTCCTGCAAAATAATACGGAACACAAACAAACAATCGTTAGTATGAGGATCCTTAAGGTGATCCATGATCCTTATCCTGAAGCTCTTCTGAGGATCACTATCTGTCACAGAAGTAAGGATCATTAGTTAGGATAACAAGTAAGGATCACTAATTGTTAGAAAATCCTCCCCTAACAATTGCCCCCAAAATATAAGGAGTAATATGTAAAATGAACAAATTATATTTTCTTGATCTTATCCGCAACTAACTATCGCAAATATAGCCGTTGTTGTAGAACTATCCGTTGCAACTATGACGTCACAGAAGTGACAACCCTGCACAATCATCATTATAAATAGGAGTTATAGATAGGATCGTTTGCATTTAAATTTCAGAGATACTCCCTTTATAACTGCATCCGAAGATAAACAGGTATTCTCTCTTCATCTTCCTCCTTCTTTTGCTCTGTTTTCCGTCTCGTCCCATCATTCTATCAAAGATGTTGCTCCGGAACTCCCCAGCTAAGGATCACCAAAAAAACAGCCCACTGAAAAGCCAGGGGATCATCGAAGATTCCATAAAAGAGCGCTGCTGTTTCAACGATGCACAGATTGATAGGATCCGCCACTGCTTCCCGGCGAACACCGTGTTTAAGTCTTTTGATCCCAATGCCCTGAGTGATCATATTTCCGACAACTGGGTTGCTTTTCCTGTCACTCCGTTCACCATAGGCTATACATATCCTTTTCCAGCCTTCACCCAATCTTTCTTTTCCCTAACCGGCATCTCTTATATCCAAGCCATGCCGATGATCTGGAGGGTTTTGTATACCCTTGAAAGGATCATCGAGCAGGAAGGGATAGACCTAGGAATGTCAGAGCTGGGAGAGCTGTATGATCTTACTACCTTTGGTTCTCATCGCTATTTGTTTAAACGTAAACCTGGTAAGGAACACCCGATCTTCAAAGCTACCAAGAATGATGCTAACTGGAAGCGGCGTTTCTTTTTCGTCAAGAGAGATTCTATTGATGACGGAAAGGATCTACCCAAGAAATGGGCTACCCATGGTAGGGTGGAGGATCCTGAGAAGGATCACCAGAGAACTTTCTTTTGATATAAGGATCACTTATATACTTTTGCTTTCTTGTTATGCAGCTATCACCGTTTCGCACCTCAGACTGTCTCCTGCTGCCAAAGAGACACTCATCGCTTTCAAGAAACTTGATCCTGAAACAAGATCTTTCAAGACAACCACCCAGGATTCTCAGGAGGTATCCTCAGGCTCTGTCATGATGTCAAGTAAGTATCTTTGTTTAAAAATTTAAATAAATAGTGAAATATAAGTGAAGTAAAGATACTTATCTTGTTTTGGTTGTGTAGGTGCTGGAAAATCCACCAAGTCTGCTTCAAATTTCAATGTCACCGATCTTACCATCGTCAGATCCTCCAAAAGAAAGGCTCCTACCAGCCCTACAGCTTCAGTCCCCAAGGCGCCCCCCAAAGGAAAGGGAATCAAGAAGAGAAAGGCCTCTGAAGCTGAGGATCTGCAGGGTCTGCCTCTGATCCGCCACCAATTCCTCGAGTACTTCAACGATGTAAGGATCACCGTCTCTGCTCGTATATCCTACTGACATATCCTGCTGATATATCCTACTGATTTGAGGATCACTTGGTCCTGACCTCATCTTTTATCCCCTTTGCAGAAATTCACTGAGATTGAGGACTATGTTGGCCACGTTGAGGATCAGGATAGGAAGATTGCCGACCTTCAGCAGGTTGCATTGCTAAAGGACCTCAAAATTGCTGATCTTCAGAAGGAGCTCCAGGATGCCAAGACTAAGACGGCTAAACTTCTGATCGACCTTGACTATGAAAAGCATGATCTCATAGAGGTGCAAAGGTCTCTGCTGCCATCACAATGTATCAGACAAAACTAAAGATGGCCCAGGAAGCTCAAGATCCTAACTTCGACAGAAGCAGCTGGGATGTTGAGGACTGGAAAGCAAGGTTGGCTGATCTTGAAGATGATGAAGAGGCTGAGGAGGTTTTGGCGATCGAGGCTGGAGGCAAGGGTGAAGGTGGTGAAGCAAGTGGAGCCGGAGGTGGTGATGCAGGGAAGGTTTAGGCTGCATGATGGGGCGATGATGGAAACTTCTAGACATAGCCGGAGCCCAATTTTTTAGTTTGATGGTTGTTTTGTTGAACAATTTGATGGTTTGTACTGAACAATAGTTTTTAGGATTAAGGATCATGTATGATCCTTTGGACAATAGGCAGGATTGCAAATGGTGGAGGGATCCTCTGTTTGGGGGATGAAGCCATTGTGATCCTGCCGCCTTTATATTCCTGCACTACCTTTGAACCAATTATCATGGACACCCTTTACCTACCCCAGCGGACGGGCCACGTATTGCTGGTAGATGCTCGGGGTAGGTAATTTTGACAACCTTTTAAGGGTTAATCTTTTGTTAATAAAGAAAACCTTAATCTTTTGTCGCTTATCTTGTATTGTTATCCTTTTTGTTTCTTTAATTCTCAATTGTTTTGATGTACACTTATTGAATAAGCAATTTTGAATAAGTCATATTGAAAATATTTAGGACATGATCCATGATCAAATATCCTATAGTTAAAGAATCCCAAAAAGTAATATATTTTAAGGATCACAAGTTTAGTTGTCAAATTTTAAGGGTTATTCAAATAAACAATGAATAGAATTAAAAATAGTTAAGGATCATACCTGAGGATCTAAGTTAGGATCCTAACCATAATCAGGATAACTATAAGATAAACCTTAGAGAGAAGTAAGGATCAAGGATCCCTAGTTGCTTATCTTCAAGGACCTGAAATAGAGCATAACTTGGGACTAAGCCAATATAAGATAAGAGTTAGCAACTGGGGACAAGCCCAAGGATAACTGGGGACAAGCCCAAGGATCGTATGTAAACTGGAGTATGGCCCTAACTGGCGACTGTCCAAACCTAGTGACATGAAAATGTCAAAACCTTAGCTAACGCTAAAACGTTAGAAACCTTAGGAACGGATGTATGGTACGTCTACCATTATACGTAAGATCCTAGGTATAGCCAGTACAATGGAATTATCAGCCCCTAAAGCGAGTACTGGTCCCACTGCCTTGAACTATACCAGGATCATCATGTGCTACAGGCGGAACTGGGGTCAAGCCCAAATAACTGGGGTTAAACCCAAGGAACGGATTGCTTCTGCAGATAACCAATATTTTGCTAAGGATACCTGAACTTTCAAAACTTAAAATCACGTGAGAGATGGATAAAGGACACATGATCCTTATGCTTATGAGAAAATAAAGAAATGAAATAGTTCACGATTAGGATATTACCAAAGTAAGGATCACCGATACTTTAAGGATCCTTCAAGGATAACTCCAATGTAAGGATCATCTGTGTGATGAGGATCCTGCTCACATGAAATATTTCTTCAAGATGACAGCATTCCAAGCTCTTGGTAGCAAATCACCTTCCATGGTTAGCAATCTATATGCCCCCTTTCCTGCTTCAGCTTCAATCAAATAAGGGCCTTCCCATTTTGGAGCCAATTTTCCATCAACAGGATTGGTGGTATTCTAAAATGCTTTCCTTAATACCATATCTCCAACTTGAAACTTCCTTGTTAGGGGAGGATTTTCTAACAATTAGTGATCCTTACTTGTCATCCTAATTAATGATCCTTACATTTGTGACAGATAGTGATCCTCAGAAGAGCTTCAGGATCAGGATCATGGATCACCTTAAGGATCCTCATACTAACGATTGTTTGTTTGTGTTTCGTATTATATTGCAGGAGTAATAAGCTTGACTTGGTCTTGGCAACGTAACTATGGAATATTCCACGGGTATTTCGCACACGTTTGACTGGAAATGGACGTTGTGGAGAACGTGGGAGCTTGGCACAAAAGTCGGATAGTTTGTTAGCGTAGTTAACTTCTATTTTTAAAGGGGTGACGAGCTAGAATTTAGAACACTTAGCCATTTTCAGCTACACACACACTCGTACAATCACACTCTTGAAGCTTTCGGCAAACACTTAACAGTTTTCACTCACTTTTACACATTTCACACTAGTGATCCTTGTACCTAGCTCGCTACTATCCGAAGTTGTAAACATTTATTGATTTATTAAAGCTTGGTGATCGGTAGTTTCCATCACCCGGGGTTTTTTGTGCCGGAGATCAACTCTTGATCAAGGGCTTTTTCCCCGTATAAATCCTTGTGTCGTTTGTGCAATTTACATTGAAGTGATCCTTATCATTGTTCTATATTAAAAGCATCATTCCCCGTAACAGAGAGTTTGGTTGCATTATCCACATCAGATTTTTTGACCAAAACAGTTTGGCGCCCACCGTGGGGCAATTGGTGCTTCATTCCTAAGAAGTTTTTCTATTGGCGATCATTCCGGTTCATTGCATACAAATACATGGCTTCATCATTGAAGAATACCTCTACTGCAATGTCTGCGGTCAATTCGTCTCAGGGCATTCCACCTTTGCCTCCACCACCTTCTGGACCTCAGAAAAATGCCGAGAAGAAACCAACTCCCATTTTCTCAAAACCTCTAACTTCTTCTGCTTCTTATACTCCTACTACTAGTGACTTGTTTACTCTGATTTTGCAGATGAAGGAGCATATCCAGCAGCAGGACAAGACCAATGAAAAGATCCTCAGAGAAATTGGAGACATCAAGAAACATAAGAGATCGGCAGAGGATCATTCCCCACTAATGCCCAGATCTTTGAATTTTGATACTCCAGTTATAACTTCTCAGCCTTCGGTGGTTCCAGACGTTCAATATGTTGGAGGACCAAAAGGAGTGCATTACGGGTCATCAGCAATGACTCAGGCTTCAGGGTCACACTTTCAACCATCAGGATCCCTTCCTCAGCATATAGGATCCTTTGCAAGCTCAGGAGGGTACTCAGGAGCGCCGCAGATTCAAGGGTACTGGCCGTTTCAAGGATCCTCTCAGGTTCAAGGATCCTCCTATGTCTCAGGATCCCCCCAAGTTCAAGGATCCTCCTATGCTCCAGGATCCTCTCAAGTTCAAGGATCCTCCTATGTTCCAGGATCCTCCCAAGTTCAAGGATCCTCCTATGTTCCAGGATCCTCCGAAGTTCAAGGATCCTCCTATGTCCCAGGATCCCCCCAGGTCCAAGGATACACACAGTTTCAAGGATCCTTTCCGATTCCGGGATCCTCTAGGAGTTTGCAATCAGGAAGTTTAGACATCCATCAGGGAGATTTCATCCCGATGCAGACCATTGCTTCTACTGGTCCTTCGATCATTCCAGAGCCCCAACAATACGGATTAACATTCATTCTTCCTAATTTGAATCCAACGGGAGGTAACACTGTTAATAATTCTTATACTACTAATCATGGCCTTATGCAGGATCCAGGTATCAATCATGCCATGGCCAGAGAATTGCAAAAGTTAAAGGATATGATATCAAGTGTCCCAGGAGTGGTCAAACCTATCCCAGAGATTGCGGATGGGAGCCACAAGATATCTCATTTTGCACCACCAATCTGTGATGCTGAGATACCCAAGAGGTTCCATGTACCTACAATGAAATTGTATGATGGCTCAACGGATCCTGAGGAACACATAGCTCAATACAGGGAGAGGATGGAGATCAATCCAATCCCAGAAAGGTTAAAGGAAGCATGCCTGTGCAAGGGATTCGGATCCACTCTTACTGGATCAGCTCTCAAATGGCTGCTAAGTCTTCCTCCCTATTCTATTACCTCATTTGCTAACCTAGTTAATCTATTTAATAATCAGTTTTCTTGTAGTAGAAAATTTGAGCGTTTAACTAGTGATCTATATAGGATAACCCAGGGTCATAATGAATCATTAAGGGATTATATCACTAAGTTTAGTAAAGAATCCTTAGACATTCCCAACCTAGATATAGCTACGGCTATTGAAGCCTTTAAAATGGGATTGCTTAGGGATTCGTTATTCTATGATGATCTTGTAATGACACCATGCAGGAATCTAGACGAGGTAAGAACTCGGGCCCTTAGGTTCATCCGGCTAGAGGATGACAAAAGGATCCAGGAGAGGTTAGCAGGATCCTCAAAGCAAGAGAAACAAGGATCCTCATTCAAGAACAAATTCAGATCCTATAACAGATCCGATAACCAGAACGTGCAGGCTATTGATCAAGAAGAGGATGATGAGGATTATCCTCCAATCTCTGAATATTGTTTTTCTGTTGATAATAATGAACTAATCCTTGCGATGCAGAATCTAGGTGATAAAGCCAGATGGCCTAGAAAAAATGATAGACCTGCTGCAACCAAAGATAAATCAAATTGGTGTGCATACCACGAAGATTTTGGGCATCTCACAAAAGAATGCATTGCACTAAGAAAGGAGATTGGATACTTGTTGAACAAGGGGCATCTAAAAGAACTGTTGGGTAGAAAAAAGTCCAGGACTCAGGATCCAGAAAGGATCCCTGAGAAAGCTCCGGCCCCTCCAGCAGATGCACAAGTAATAAACTTTATTTCTGGAGGATCAGACATTTGCGGCACATCCTTCTCAGCAGCTAAAAGGCATGCAAAGGAAACTAAAATGGATAGTGGAGAAAGACCCGTTCGAACATCAAGTGTCTCCGAAGGAAAAGTCATAACGTTTGATGAGGATGATCGTGTTGATATCCAGGATCCTCATCATGATGGTTTAGTTATTACTCTTTTCATTTCTAACCATTTTGTCCGCAGGATCCTTATAGACGGAGGAAGCTCAGTGAACATTATCCAGCTTGATGTTCTAAAGAAGATGGGTATCCCTGAATCTGATATCATACCAAGATCTTCCGTGCTCGTGGGATTTAGTGGCGAAACTAAGAATACCCTGGGGGACATTAAGCTCCCAATATACATCGAAGGCCTACATTCTTATCAAAAATTTTGTGTTATTGACTGTTTATCTTGTTGTAATGTTATCCTTGGCAGGCCCTGGATACACGATATGAAGGCAGTCACATCCACTTATCATCAATGTGTGAAGCTTCCTAGCCCTTGGGGAATAGTGAAGATTGATAGTGATCAGCAAGAGGCTAAGAACTGCTACACCTCATCAATGAAACCAGCCTCGAAGTCAAGGGAGCAATAGCAATCAAAGTATCCTCCAAGGGATGTCTTGGAGGCAAGAGAGCAGGATGTGATAGAAATCCTCATGGATCCTCATGATCCTGAATCCAAAATCTATATCGGATCAGGGATCCTTGGCGATATGAAGGAAAACCTCATATCCTTCCTCAAAAGGAGAAAGACTACCTTTGCATGGAAACACGAAGACATGACATGTATATCTAAAGATGTAATCACTCACAAACTTGGCATTGATAGGTCCTTCAAACCAATCCATCAAAGGAGAAGAAAGTTTGCACCGGAAAGAAATGCCATTATCCAGGAAGAGGTAGAAAAATTGCTCCGGGCAGGTATGATTAGAGAGGTGAAGTATCCAAGATGGTTGGCCAATGTGGTTGTTGTTCAAAAGAAAAATGGAAAGTGGAGGGTATGTGTCGATTTCACAGATTTAAATAAGGCATGTCCCAAGGATCCTTTCCCACTACCCCACATTGACTCCATGGTGGATGCAACTGCGGGTCATGAACTGTTAACTTTTATGGATGCTTCATCTGGATTTCAACAAATCCAAATGGAACCATCCGATCAAGAGGATACAGCCTTAATGACTCCAACCGGTATATACTGCTATATTGCTATGCCGTTCGGACTAAGAAATGCAGGTGCAACTTATCAAAGGCTGGTGAATATGATGTTCAAGGATCAGATTGGACAAACTATGGAGGTTTACATAGACGATATGGTGGTAAAATCAATAAAGGCTGAGGATCACCTAAGAGACTTGGAGGAAGCATTCAATATCCTTGACAAATATCACATGAAACTTAATCCTTCAAAATGTCACTTTGGTGTTAAAGCAGGCAAATTCTTAGGATACATGGTGACCAAGAGAGGCATTGAAGCTAGCCCGGAACAAATCAAAGCCTTAGTGAATATCAAATCTCCGGCCAATGCTAAGGATGTCCAAAGGCTAACAGGCAGGATAGCGGCTTTGAACAGATTTATATCCAAATCCTCAGAGAAGTGCAAAGAATTCTATGATATCCTAAGGAAGAACAAGAAATTTGAGTGGACTGAGAAGCATGAAAATGCCTTAAGAGCTCTCAAAGATTACCTATCCTCAGCCCCATCCTTGTTGAAACCAGAAAAAGGCGATGTGTTATCCTTGTATCTTGCAGTATCCTCTAAAGCAGTAAGTGCGGTCCTTGTTAAGGATCATGAAGGTACACAACATCCTGTCTATTATGTAAGTAAAAGTTTACTTGATGTCGAATCCAGGTATTCACACCTTGAAAAGCTCATTCTTGCATTAATTATGGCATCTACTAAGTTGAGGCATTATTTTGAAACTCATGTTATTGTTGTTAAAACTAATTTTCCAATTAAGAATGTCCTCAGGAAACCAAAGATGTCAGGAAGGATGGCTAAGTGGGCAGTGAAGCTTACTGCCTATGATATGGGATATGAGCCTAGGACAGCCATCAAATCCCAAGCATTAGCTGACTTTGTGGCTGATTTCAGTAGTGATTTACAAAAAGAAGCTGAGTTAGAAGTCCAGCAGCTAGAGGAGACCAAGGATCCTTGGATACTCTATACTGATGGATCCTTAAATGTCAAAGGCACAGGGCTTGGAATACTACTAAAATCGCCACAGGGGGATATAATACCCCACTCTATAGCTTGTGAGTTCCAAACCACTAACAATGAGGCTGAATACGAAGCCTTGATAGCTGGTTTGCAAATTGCTAAGCACATGAGGATCAGGTATCTTGAGGTACATGTGGATTCTTTGTTAATCACTAATCACTTTAATGGATCCTATGCTGTTAAAGGTGAAAAGCTAACCAAATATTTAGAGATAGTCAAAGAATTGGCACTCTCCTTTGTTTCCTTTAGTTTGACACAGGTACCAAGGGAAGAAAATACAGAAGCTGATGCATTGGCTAATCTAGGATCATCTTTGAAGATCCCGGAGGATATCAGGATCCCTATTATCCATATCCTGACCCCAGCTATCGAGGATCATGTGGCTATGGAGATAGGGGAGAATTCTGCAATTATCCCTAGTGAGGATACTCAAGCTCATTCAGGATCATGGATCCTCCCAATCAAGAGATATTTACAACATGGAGAGATTCCTACAGAAGAAAACCCTAGGGCTTTCAAAATTAAGGTATCTCAATTCACAATTTTAAATAATATGTTGTATAGACGATCTCTTGCAGGACCATACTTAAGATGCATTGAGGATCCTGAAATCCAAGAAGTTTTAAAAGACTTCCATGAAGGAGATTGTGGAAACCACACTGGGGGCAGGGCATTATTCTCAAGAATCCTGAGGACAGGATACTACTGGCCAACCATGAAGAGAGATGCTGTGGAGTATGCTAAGAGATGTGATCCTTGTCAGAGACACAGCAATATCCTTCATCAACCAGCTGAATTTCTGCATCCTATATCCTCCTCTTGGCCATTTATGAGATGGGGTATGGATATAGTTGGTAAGCTCCCTAAGGCACCTGGTGGAAAAGTATTCATGCTTACTATGACTGATTACTTCTCCAAGTGGATAGAGGCTGAAGCTTTTGCCCAAGTCAGAGAAAAGGAAGTTATATCCTTCATTAAAAGAAATATTATAACTAGATTTGGTATTCCTTCTGAAATTATATGTGATAATGGTTCCCAATTTATTGGGGGCAGAACTACTAACTTTTGTAACAGCTGGGGGATTAAGATGATAACATCAACACCAGTCCACCCACAAGCTAATGGTCAAGCAGAATCATCCAACAACATCATCATCAACAATTTGAAGAAGAAGCTTGGATCCAAGAAAGGGAAATGGGCAGAAGAACTACCTTATGTGCTTTGGGCTGATAGGACAACCCCTAAGAATGCCACTGGTCAAACGCCATTCTCTTTGGTATTTGGGGCAGAATCAGTGATCCCAACAGAAATGGTGGTTCCAACTGCTAGAACGAGTACCCGTGATCCTGAGGAAAATGATGAGAACTTGGCTCAAGACCTGGATACTATTGAAGAAATCAGGGATCTGGCTAGGATAAGGATGGCCAATTATCAACAAAGAATGGCTGGTGCTTACAACAAAAATGTCAGGATCAGGAAGTTTCAAATTGGAGACATGGTATTAAGGAAAGCATTTCAGAATACCACCAATCCTGCTGATGGAAAATTGGCTCCAAAGTGGGAAGGCCCTTACTTGATTGAAGCTAAAGCATGAAAGGGGGCATATAGATTGCTAACCATGGAGGGTGATTTGCTACCAAGAGCTTGGAATGCTGTCCACTTGAAGAAATATTTCATGTGAGCAGGATCCTCATGACACAGATGATCCTTACGTTAGGGGTATCCTTGAAGGATCCTTAAAGTATCGGTGATCCTTACTTTGGTAATGTCCTAATCCTGAACTATTTCATTTCCTTATTTTTTCATACAAGGATAAGGATCATGTGTCCTTCATCCATCTCTCATGTGATTTTAAGTTTTGAAAGTTCAGGTATCCTTAGCAAAATGTTGGTTATCTGCAGAAGCAATCCGCTCCTTGGGTTTAACCCCATTTATTTGGGCTTGACCCCAGTTCCGCCTGTAGCGCGTGATGATCCTGGTATAGTTCAAGGCAGTGGGACCAGTACTCGCTTTAGGGGCTGATAATTCCATTGTACTGACTATAGCTAGGATCCTACGTATAATGGTAGACGTACCATACATCCGTTCCTAAGGTTTCTAACGTTTTCGTGTTAGCTAAGGTTTTGACATTTTCATGTCATGAAGTTTGGATAGTCGCCAGTTAGGGCCATACTCCAGTCTACATACGATCCTTGGGCTTGTCCCCAGTTATTCTTGGGCTTGTCCCCAGTTGCTAACTCTTATTTCATATTGGCTTAGTCCCAAGTTATGTTTTATTTTCAGGCCCTTGAAGATAAGCAACTAGGGATCCTTGATCCTTACTTCTCTCTAAGGTTTATCTTATAGTTATCCTGATCAGGGTTAGGATCCTAACTTGGGTCCTCAGGTATGATCCTTAACTATTTTTAATTCTATTCATTGTTTATTTGAATAACCCTTAAAATTTGACAACTAAACTTGTGATCCTTAAAATATATTACTTTTTGGGATTCTTTAACTACAGGATATTTGATCATGGATTAAGTCCTAAATATTTTCAATCTGACTTGTTCAAAATTGTTTATTCAATAAGTGTACATCAAAACAATTGAGAATTAAAAAGACAAAAAGGATAACAATACAAGATAAGCGACAAAAGATTAAGGTTTTATTAACAAAAGACTAACCCTTAAGAGGTTGTCAAAATTACCTACCCCGAGCATCTACCAGCAATACGTGGCCCGTCCGCTGGGGTAGGTAAAGGGTGTCCATGATAATAGGTTCAAAAGTAGTGCAGGAATATAAAGGCGGCAGGATCACAATGGTTTCATCCCCCAAACAGAGGATACCTCCACCCTTTGCAATCCTACCTATTGTCCAAAGGATCATACATGATCCTTAATCCTAAAAACTATTGTTCAGTACAGACCATCCAATTGTTCAACAAAACAACCATCAAACTAAAAAATTGGGCTCCGGCTATGTCTAGAAGTTTTCATCATCGCCCAATCATGCATCCTAAACCTTCCCTGTATCACCACCTCCGGCTCCACTTGTTTCACCACCTTCGCCCTTGCTTCCAGCCTCGATCGTCAGGATCTCTTCAGCCTCCTCTTCATCATCAAGTTCAGCCAGCCTTGCCTTCCAGCCTTCCACATCCCAGGTGCTCTTGTCAAAGGCAGGATCCTGAGCTTCCAAGGCCATTTGCAGCTTGGTCTTGTACATTGCTATGGCGGCAGAGACTTTGGCATCATCTGTGATCTCTTGCTTCTCATAATCAAAATTGATCAGAATCTTGGCTGTTTCAGTTTTGGCATCTTTGAGATCCGTTTGGAGGTCAGCAATTTTGAGGTCCTTTAGCAATGCAACCTACTGGAGGTCGGCAATCTTCCTATCCTGATCCTCAACGTGACCAACATAGTCCTCAATCTCAGCGAATTTCTACAAAGGGGATAAAAGATAAGGTCAGGACCAAGTGATCCTCAAATCAGCAGGATATGTCAGCAGGATATATGAGCAGAGATAGTGATCCTTACATCATTGAAGTACTCAAGGAATTGGTGGCGGATTAGAGGCATACCCTGCAGATTCTCAGCCTCGGAGGCCTTTCTCTTCTTGATTCCCTTTCCTTTGAGGGGTGCCTTGGGGACTGAAGCTGTCGGGCTGGTAGGAGCCTTTCTCTTGGAGGATCTGACGGTGGTGAGATCGGTGACACTGAACTTTGAAGCAGACTTGGTGGATTTTCCAGCACGTACACAACCAAAACAAGATAAGTATCTTTACTTCACTTATATTCCACTATTTATTTAAATTTTTAAACAAAGATACTTACTTGACATCGTGACAGAGCCTGAGGATACCTCCTGTGAATCCTGGGTGGTTGTCTTGAAAGTTCTTGTTTCAGGATCAAGTTTCTTGAAAGTGGCGAGTCTCTCTTTGGCAGCAGGAGACAATCTGAGGTGTGAAACGGTGATAGCTGCATAACAAGAAAGCAAAAGTATATAAGTGATCCTTATATCAAAAGTGAGTTCTCTGATGATCCTTCTCAGGATCCTCAACCCTAACAT
This sequence comes from Helianthus tuberosus, assembly GCA_030545235.1. Classification (NCBI taxonomy): domain Eukaryota; kingdom Viridiplantae; phylum Streptophyta; class Magnoliopsida; order Asterales; family Asteraceae; genus Helianthus; species Helianthus tuberosus. Next base: position 37,999,822 of record CM060355.1, read on the forward strand.
GGGTAGCCCATTTCTTGGGTAGATCCTTTCCGTCATCAATAGAATTTCTCTTGACGAAAAAGAAACGGCGCTTCCAGTTAGCATCATTCTTGGTAGCCTTGAAGATCGGGTGTTCCTCACCAGGTTTACGTTTAAACAAATAGCGATGAGAACCAAAGGTAGTAAGATCATACAGTTCTCCCAGCTCTGACATCCCTAGGTCTATCCCTTCCTGCTCGATGATCCTTTCAAGGGTATACAAAACCCTCCATATCATCGGCATGGCTTGGATATAAGAGATACCGGTTAGGGAAAAGAAAGATTGGGTGAAGGCTGGAAAATGATATGTATAGCCTATGGTGAACGGAGTGACAGGAAAAGCAACCCAGTTGTCGGAAATATGATCACTCAGGGCATTGGGATCAAAAGGTCTAAACTCGGTGTTCGCCGGGAAGCAGTGGCGGATCCTATCAATCTGTGCATCGTTGAAACAGCAGCGTTCTTTTATGGAATCTTCGATGATCCCCTGGCTTTTCGGTGGGCTGTTTTTCGGGTGATCCTTAGCTGGGGAGTTCCGGAGCAACATCTTTGATAGAATAATGCGAAGAGACGTAAAACAGAGCAAAAGAAGGAAGAAGATGAAGAGAGAATACCTGTTTATCTTCGGATTCAGTTATAAAGGGAGTATTTCTGAAATTTAAATGCAAACGATCATATCTCTATCTCCTATTTATAATCATGATTATGCAGGGTTGTCACTTCTGTGACGTCATCGTTGCAACGGATAGTTCTACAATAACGGCTATATTTACGATAGTTAGTTGCGGATAAGATCAAGAAAATATAATTCGCTCATTTTACATATTACTCCTTATATTTTGGGGGCAATTGTTAGGGGAGGATTATCTAACAATTAGTGATCCTTACTTGTTATCCTAATTAATGATCCTTACTTCTGTGACAGATAGTGATCCTCAGAAGAGCTTCAGGATCAGGATCATGGATCACCTTAAGGATCCTCATACTAACGATTGTTTGTTTGTTTGTGTTTCGTATTATATTGCAGGAGTAACAAGCTTGACTTGGTCTTGGCAACGTAACTATGGAATATTCCACGGGTATTTCGCACACGTTTGACTGGAAATGGACGTTGTGGAGAACGTGGGAGCTTGGCACAAAAGTCGGATAATTTGTTAGCGTAGTTAACTTCTATTTTTAAAGGGGTGACGCGCTAGAATTTATAACACTTAGCCATTTTTAGCTACACACACACTCGTACAATCGCACTCTTGAAGCTTTCGGCAAACACTTAACAGTTTTCACTCACTTTTACACATTTCACACTAGTGATCCTTGTACCTAGCTCGCTACTATCCGAAGTTGTAAACATTTATTGATTTATTAAAGCTTGGTGATCGGTAGTTTCCATCACCCGGGGTTTTTTGTGCCGGAGATCAACTCTTGATCAAGGGCTTTTTCCCCGTATAAATCCTTGTGTCGTTTGTGTAATTTACATTGAAGTGATCCTTATCATTGTTCTATATTAAAAGCATCATTCCCCGTAACAGAGAGTTTGGTTGCATTATCCACATCAGATTTTTTGACCAAAACATTCCTGATCCTGACATTTTTGTTGTAAGCACCAGCCATTCTTTGTTGATAACTGGCCATCCTTATCCTAGCCAGATCCCTGATTTCTTCAATAGTATCCAGGTCTTGAGCCAAGTTCTCATTATTTTCCTCAGGATCACGGGTACTTGTTCTAGCAGTTGGAATCACCATTTCTGTTGGGATCACTGATTCTGCCCCAAATACCAAAGAAAATGGCGTTTGACCAGTAGCATTCTTAGGGGTTGTCCTATCAGCCCAAAGCACATAAGGTGGTTTTTCTGCCCATTTCCCTTTCTTGGATCCAAGCTTCTTCTTCAAATTGTTGATGATGATCTTTGTTAGGGGAGGATTTTCTAACAATTAGTGATCCTTACTTGTTATCCTAATTAATGATCCTTACTTCTGTGACAGATAGTGATCCTCAGAAGAGCTTCAGGATCAGGATCATGGATCACCTTAAGGATCCTCATACTAACGATTGTTTGTTTGTGTTTCGTATTATATTGCAGGAGTAACAAGCTTGACTTGGTCTTGGCAACGTAACTATGGAATATTCCACGGGTATTTAGCACACGTTTGACTGGAAATGGACGTTGTGGAGAACGTGGGAGCTTGGCACAAAAGTCGGATAGTTTGTTAGCGTAGTTAACTTCTATTTTTAAAGGGGTGACGAGCTAGAATTTAGAACACTTAGCCATTTTCAGCTACACACACACTCGTACAATCGCACTCTTGAAGCTTTCGGCAAACACTTAACAGTTTTCACTCACTTTTACACATTTCACACTAGTGATCCTTGTACCTAGTTCGCTACTATCCGAAGTTGTAAACATTTATTGATTTATTAAAGCTTGGTGATCGGTAGTTTCCATCACCCGGGGTTTTTTGTGCCGGAGATCAACTCTTGATCAAGGGCTTTTTCCCCGTATAAATCCTTGTGTCGTTTGTGCAATTTACATTGAAGTGATCCTTATCATTGTTCTATATTAAAAGCATCATTCCCCGTAACAGAGAGTTTGGTTGCATTATCCACATCAGATTTTTTGACCAAAACAGTTTGGCGCCCACCGTGGGGCAATTGGTGCTTCATTCCTAAGAAGTTTTTCTATTGGCGATCATTCCGGTTCATTGCATACAAATACATGGCTTCATCATTGAAGAATACCTCTACTGCAATGTCTGCGGTCAATTCGTCTCAGGGCATTCCACCTTTGCCTCCACCACCTTCTGGACCTCAGAAAAATGCCGAGAAGAAACCAACACCCATTTTCTCAAAACCTCTAACTTCTTCTGCTTCTTATACTCCTACTACTAGTGACTTGTTTACTCTGATTTTGCAGATGAAGGAGCATATCCAGCAGCAGGACAAGACCAATGAAAAGATCCTCAGAGAAATTGGAGACATCAAGAAACAGAAGAGATCGGCAGAGGATCATTCCCCACTAATGCCCAGATCTTTGAATTTTGATACTCCAGTTATAACTTCTCAGCCTTCGGTGGTTCCAGACGTTCAATATGATGGAGGACCAAAAGGAGTGCATTACGGGTCATCAGCAATGACTCAGGCTTCAGGGTCACACTTTCAACCATCAGGATCCCTTCCTCAGCATATAGGATCCTTTGCAAGCTCAGGAGGGTACTCAGGAGCGCCGCAGATTCAAGGGTACTGGCCGTTTCAAGGATCCTCTCAGGTTCAAGGATCCTCCTATGTCTCAGGATCCCCCCAAGTTCAAGGATCCTCCTATGCTCCAGGATCCTCTCAAGTTCAAGGATCCTCCTATGTTCCAGGATCCTCCCAAGTTCAAGGATCCTCCTATGTTCCAGGATCCTCCCAAGTTCAAGGATCCTCCTATATCCCAGGATCCCCCCAGGTCCAAGGATACTCACAGTTTCAAGGATCCTTTTCGATTCCGGGATCCTTAAGGAGTTTGCAATCAGGAAGTTTAGACATCCATCAGGGAGATTTCTTCCCGATGCAGACCATTGCTTCTACTGGTCCTTCGATTATTCCAGAGCCCCAACAATACGGATTAACATCCATTCTTCCTAATTTGAATCCAACGGGAGGTAACACTGTTAATAATTCTTATACTACTAATCATGGCCTTATGCAGGATCCAGGTATCAATCATGCTATGGCCAGAGAATTGCAAAAGTTAAAGGATATGATATCAAGTGTCCCAGGAGTGGTCAAACCTATCCCAGAGATTGCGGATGGGAGCCACAAGATATCTCGTTTTGCACCACCAATCTGTGATGCTGAGATACCCAAGAGGTTCCATGTACCTACCATGAAATTGTATGATGGCTCAACGGATCCTGAGGAACACATAGCTCAATACAGGGAGAGGATGGAGATCAATCCAATCCCAGAAAGGTTAAAGGAAGCATGCCTGTGCAAGGGATTCGGATCCACTCTTACTGGATCAGCTCTCAAATGGCTGCTAAGTCTTCCTCCCTATTCTATTACCTCATTTGCTAACCTAGTTAATCTATTTAATAATCAGTTTTCTTGTAGTAGAAAATTTGAGCGTTTAACTAGTGATCTATATAGGATAACCCAGGGTCATAATGAATCATTAAGGGATTATATCACTAAGTTTAGTAAAGAATCCTTAGACATTCCCAACCTAGATATAGCTACGGCTGTTGAAGCCTTTAAAATGGGATTGCTTAGGGATTCGTTATTCTATGATGATCTTGTAATGACACCATGCAGGAATCTAGACGAGGTAAGAACTCGGGCCCTTAGGTTCATCCGGCTAGAGGATGACAAAAGGATCCAGGAGAGGTTAGCAGGATCCTCAAAGCAAGAGAAACAAGGATCCTCATTCAAGAACAAATTCAGATCCTATAACAGATCCGATAACCAGAACGTGCATGCTATTGATCAAGAAGAGGATGATGAGGATTATCCTCCAATCTCTGAATATTGTTTTTCTGTTGATAATAATGAACTAATCCTTACGATGCAGAATGATAGACCAGCTGCAACCAAAGATAAATCAAAGTGGTGTGCATACCACGAAGATTTTGGGCATCTCACAGAAGAATGCATTGCACTAAGAAAGGAGATTGGATACTTGTTGAACAAGGGGCATCTAAAAGAACTGTTGGGTAGAAAAAAGTCCAGGACTCAGGATCCTGAAAGGATCCCTGAGAAAGCTCCGGCCCCTCCAGCAGATGTACAAGTAATAAACTTTATTTCTGGAGGATCAAACATTTGCGGCACATCCTTCTCAGCAGCTAAAAGGCATGCAAAGGAAACTAAAATGGATAGTGGAGAAAGACCCATTTGAATATCAAGTGTCTCCGAAGGAAAAGTCATAACGTTTGATGAGGATTATCGTGTTGATATCCAGGATCCTCATCACGATGGTTTAGTTATTACTCTTTTCATTTCTAACCATTTTGTCCGCAGGATCCTTATAGACGGAGGAAGCTCAGTGAACATTATCCAGCTTGATGTTCTAAAGAAGATGGGTATCCCTGAATCTGATATCATACCAAGATCCTCCGTGCTCGTGGGATTTAGTGGCGAAACTAAGAATACCCTGGGGGACATTAAGCTCCCAATATACATCGAAGGCCTACATTCTTATAAAAAATTTTGTGTTATTGACTGTTTATCTTGTTGTAATGTTATCCTTGGCAGGCCCTGGATACACGATATGAAGGCAGTCCCATCCACTTATCATCAATGTGTGAAGCTTCCTAGCCCTTTGGGAATAGTGAAGATTGATAGTGATCAGCAAGAGGCTAAGAACTGCTACACCTCATCAATGAAACCAGCCTCGAAGTCAAGGGAGCAATAGCAATCAAAGTATCCTCCAAGGGATGTCTTGGAGGCAAGAGAGCAGGATGTGATAGAAATCCTCATGGATCCTCATGATCCTGAATCCAAAATCTATATCGGATCAGGGATCCTTGGCGATATGAAGGAAAACCTCATATCCTTCCTCAAAAGGAGAAAGACTACCTTTGCATGGAAACACGAAGACATGACAGGTATATCTAAAGATGTAATCACTCACAAACTTGGCATTGATAGGTCCTTCAAACCAATCCATCAAAGGAGAAGAAAGTTTGCACCGGAAAGAAATGCCATTATCCAGGAAGAGGTAGAAAAATTGCTCCGGGCAGGCTGGTGAATATGATGTTCAAGGATCAGATTAGACAAACTATGGAGGTTTACATAGACGATATGGTGGTAAAATCAATAAAGGCTGAGGATCACCTAAGAGACTTGGAGGAAGCATTCAATATCCTTGACAAATATAACATGAAACTTAATCCTTCAAAATGTCACTTTGGTGTTAAAGAAGACAAATTCTTAGGATACATGGTGACCAAGAGAGGCATTGAAGCTAGCCCGGAACAAATCAAAGCCTTAGTGAATATCAAATCTCCGGCCAATGCTAAGGATGTCCAAAGGCTAACAGGCAGGATAGCGGCTTTGAACAGATTTATATCCAAATCCTCAGAGAAGTGCAAAGAATTCTATGATATCCTAAGGAAGAACAAGAAATTTGAGTGGACTGGGAAGCATGAAAATGCCTTAAGAGCTCTCAAAGATTACCTATCCTCAGCCCCATCCCTGACGAAACCAGAAAAAGGCGATGTGCTATCCTTGTATCTTGCAGTATCCTCTAAAGCAGTAAGTGCGGTCCTTGTTAAGGATCGTGAAGGTACACAACATCCTGTCTATTATGTAAGTAAAAGTTTACTTGATGCCGAATCCAGGTATTCACACCTTGAAAAGCTCATTCTTGCATTAATTATGGCATCTACTAAGTTGAGACATTATTTTGAAACTCATGTTATTGTTGTTAAAACTAATTTTCCAATTAAGAATGTCCTCAGGAAACCAGAGATGTCAGGAAGGATGGCTAAGTGGGCAGTGAAGCTTAGTGCCTATGATATGAGATATGAGCCTAGGACAGCCATCAAATCCCAAGCATTAGCTGACTTTGTGGCTGATTTCAGTAGTGATTTACAAAAAGAAGCTGAGTTAGAAGTCCAGCAGCTAGAGGAGACCAAGGATCCTTGGATACTCTATACTGATGGATCCTCAAATGTCAAAGGCACAGGGCTTGGAATACTACTAAAATCGCCACAGGGGGACATAATACCCCACTCTATAGCTTGTGAGTTCCAAACCACTAACAATGAGGCTGAATACGAAGCCTTGATAGCTGGTTTGCAAATTGCTAAGCACGTGAGGATCAAGTATCTTGATGTACATGTGGATTCTTTGTTAATCACTAATCACTTTAATGGATCCTATGCTGTTAAAGGTGAAAAGCTAACCAAATATTTAGAGATAGTCAAAGAATTGGCACTCTCCTTTGTTTCCTTTAGTTTGACACAGGTACCAAGGGAAGAAAATACAGAAGCTGATGCATTGGCTAATCTAGGATCATCTTTGAAGATCCCGGAGGATATCAGGATCCCTATTATCCTTATCCTGACCCCAGCTATCGAGGATCATGTGGCTATGGAGATAGGAGAGAATTCTGCAATTATCCCTAGTGAGGATACTCAAGCTCATTCAGGATCATGGATCCTCCCAATCATGAGATATTTTCAACATGGAGAGATTCCTACAGGAGAAAACCCTAGGGCTTTCAAAATTAAGGTATCTCAATTCACAATTTTAAATAATATGTTGTATAGACGACCTCTTGCAGGACCATACTTAAGATGCATTGAGGATCCTGAAATCCAAGAAGTTTTAAAAGACTTCCATGAAGGAGATTGTGGAAACCACACTGGGGGCAGGGCATTATTCTCAAGAATCCTGAGGACAGGATACTACTGGCCAACCATGAAGAGAGATGCTGTGGAGTATGCTAAGAGATGTGATCCTTGTCAGAGACACAGCAATATCCTTCATCAACCAGCTGAATTTCTGCATCCTATATCCTCCTCTTGGCCATTTATGAGATGGGGTATGGATATAGTTGGTAAGCTCCCTAAGGCACCTGGTGGAAAAGTATTCATGCTTGCTATGACTGATTACTTCTCCAAGTGGATAGAGGCTGAAGCTTTTGCCCAAGTCAGAGAAAAGGAAGTTATATCCTTCATTAAAAGAAATATTATAACTAGATTTGGTATTCCTTCTGAAATTATATGTGATAATGGTTCCCAATTTATTGGGGGCAGAACTACTAACTTTTGTGACAGCTGGGGGATTAAGATGATAACATCAACACCAGTCCACCCACAAGCTAATGGTCAAGCAGAATCATCCAACAAGATCATCATCAACAATTTGAAAAAGAAGCTTGGATCCAAGAAAGGGAAATGGGCAGAAGAACTACCTTATGTGCTTTGGGCTGATAGGACAACCCCTAAGAATGCCACTGGTCAAACGCCATTCTCTTTGGTATTTGGGGCAGAATCAGTGATCCCAACAGAAATGGTGGTTCCAACTGCTAGAACGAGTACCCGTGATCCTGAGGAAAATGATGAGAACTTGGCTCAAGACCTGGATACTATTGAAGAAATCAGGGATCTGGCTAGGATAAGGATGGCCAGTTATCAACAAAGAATGGCTGGTGCTAACAACAAAAATGTCAGGATCAGGAAGTTTCAAATTGGAGACATGGTATTAAGGAAAGCATTTCAGAATACCACCAATCCTGCTGATGGAAAATTGGCTCCAAAGTGGGAAGGCCCTTACTTGATTGAAGCTGAAGCAGGAAAGGGGGCATATAGATTGCTAACCATGGAGGGTGATTTGCTACCAAGAGCTTGGAATGCTGTCCACTTGAAGAAATATTTCATGTGAGCAGGATCCTCATGGCACATATGATCCTTACGTTAGGGGTATCCTTGAAGGATCCTTAAAGTATTGGTGATCCTTACTTTGGTAATGTCCTAATCCTGAACTATTTCATTTCCTTATTTTTTCATACAAGGATAAGGATCATGTGTCCTTCATCCATCTCTCACGTGATTTTAAGTTTTGAAAGTTCAGGTATCCTTAGCAAAATGTTGGTTATCTGCAGAAGCAATCCGCTCCTTGGGTTTAACCCCAGTTATTTGGGCTTGACCCCAGTTCCGCCTGTAGCGCATGATGATCCTGGTATAGTTCAAGGCAGTAGGACCAGTACTCGCTTTAGGGGATGATAATTCCATTGTACTGACTATACCTAGGATCCTACGTATAATGGTAGACGTACCATACATCCATTCCTAAGGTTTCTAACGTTTTCGCGTTAGCAAAGGTTTTGACATTTTCATGTCACTAAGTTTGGATAGTCGCCAGTTAGGGCCATACTCCAGTCTACATACGATCCTTGGGCTTGTCCCCAGTTATCCTTGGGCTTGTCCCCAGTTATTCTTGGGCTTGTCCCCAGTTGCTAACTCTTATTTCATATTGGCTTAGTCCCAAGTTATGCTCTATTTTCAGGCCCTTGAAGATAAGCAACTAGGGATCCTTGATCCTTACTTCTCTCTAAGGTTTATCTTATAGTTATCCTGATCAGGGTTAGGATCCTAACTTGGGTCCTCAGGTATGATCCTTAACTATTTTTAATTCTATTCATTGTTTATTTGAAAAACCCTTAAAATTTGACAACTAAACTTGTGATCCTTAAGATATATTACTTTTTGGGATTCTTTAACTACAGGATATTTGATCATGGATTATGTCCTAAATATTTTCAATCTGACTTGTTCAAAATTGTTTATTCAATAAGTGTACATCAAAACAATTGAGAATTAAAAAGACAAAAAGGATAACAATACAAGATAAGCGACAAAAGATTAAGGTTTTATTAACAAAAGACTAACCCTTAAGAGGTTGTCAAAATTACCTACCCCGAGCATCTACCAGCAATACGTGGCCCGTCCGCTGGGGTAGGTAAAGGGTGTCCATGATAATAGGTTCAAAAGTAGTGCAGGAATATAAAGGCGGCAGGATCACAATGGCTTCGTCCCCCAAACAGAGGATCCCTCCACCATTTGCAATCCTACCTATTGTCCAAAGGATCATACATGATCCTTAATCCTAAAACCTATTGTTCAGTACAGACCATCCAATTATTCAACAAAACAACCATCAAACTAAAAAATTGGGCTCCGGCTATGTCTAGAAGTTTCCATCATCGCCCAATCATGCAGCCTAAACCTTCCCTGCATCACCACCTCCGGCTCCACTTGTTTCACCACCTTCGCCCTTGCTTCCAACCTCGATCGTCAGGATCTCTTCAGCCTCCTCTTCATCATCAAGTTCAGCCAGCCTTGCCTTCCAGCCTTCCACATCCCAGGTGCTCTTGTCAAAGGCAGGATCCTGAGCTTCCAAGGACATTTACAGCTTGGTCTTGTACATTGCTATGGCGGCAGAGACTTTGGCATCATCTGTGATCTCTTGCTTCTCATAATCAAAATTGATCAGAATCTTGGCCGTTTCAGTTTTGGCATCTTTGAGATCCTTTTGGAGGTCAGCAATTTTGAGGTCCTTTAGCAATGCAACCTGCTGGAGGTCAGCAATCTTCCTATCCTGATCCTCAACGTGACCAACATAGTCCTCAATCTCAGCGAATTTCTGCAAAGGGGATAAAAGATAAGGTCAGGACCAAGTGATCCTCAAATCAGCAGGATATCTGAGCAGGATATATGAGCAGAGATAGTGATCCTTACATCATTGAAGTACTCAAGGAATTGGTGGCGGATTAGAGGCAGACCCTGCAGATTCTCAGCCTCGGAGACCTTTCTCTTCTTGATTCCCTTTCCTTTGAGGGGTGCCTTGGGGACTGAAGCTGTCGGGCTGGTAGGAGCCTTTCTCTTGGAGGATCTGACGGTGGTGAGATCGGTGACACTGAACTTTGAAGCAGACTTGGTGGATTTTCCAGCACCTACACAACCAAAACAAGATAAGTATCTTTACTTCACTTATATTCCACTATTTATTTAAATTTTTAAACAAAGATACTTACTTGACATCGTGACAGAGCCTGAGGATACCTCCTGTGAATCCTGGGTGGTTGTCTTGAAAGTTCTTGTTTCAGGATCAAGTTTCTTGAAAGTGGCGAGTCTCTCTTTGGCAGCAGGAGACAATCTGAGGTGTGAAACGGTGATAGCTGCATAATAAGAAAGCAAAAGTATATAAGTGATCCTTATATCAAAAGTGAGTTCTCTGATGATCCTTCTCAGGATCCTCCACCCTACCATGGGTAGCCCATTTCTTGGGTAGATCCTTTCCGTCATCAATAGAATTTCTCTTGACGAAAAAGAAACGGCGCTTCCAGTTAGCATCATTCTTGGTAGCCTTGAAGATCGGGTGTTCCTCACCAGGTTTACGTTTAAACAAATAGCGATGAGAACCAAAGGTAGTAAGATCATACAGTTCTCCCAGCTCTGACATCCCTAGGTCTATCCCTTCCTGCTCGATGATCCTTTCAAGGGTATACAAAACCCTCCATATCATAGGCATGGCTTGGATATAAGAGATACCGGTTAGGGAAAAGAAAGATTGGGTGAAGGCTGGAAAAGGATATGTATAGCCTATGGTGAATGGAGTGACAGGAAAAGCAACCCAGTTGTCGGAAATATGATCACTCAGGGCATTGGGATCAAAAGGTCTAAACTCGGTGTTCGCCGGGAAGCAGTGGCGGATCCTATCAATCTGTGCATCGTTGAAACAACAGCGTTCTTTTATGGAATCTTCGATGATCCCCTGGCTTTTCGGTGGGCTGTTTTTCGGGTGATCCTTAGCTGGGGAGTTCCGGAGCAACATCTTTGATAGAATAATGGGAAGAGACGTAAAACAGAGCAAAAGAAGGAAGAAGATGAAGAGAGAATACCTGTTTATCTTCGGATGCAGTTATAAAGGGAGTATTTCTGAAATTTAAATGCAAACGATCATATCTCTATCTCCTATTTATAATCATGATTATGCAGGATTGTCACTTCTGTGACGTCATCGTTGCAATGGATAGTTCTACAATAACGACTATATTTACGATAGTTAGTTGCGGATAAGATCAAGAAAATATAATTCGCTCATTTTACATATTACTCCTTATATTTTGGGGCCAATTGTTAGGGGAGGATTTTCTAACAATTAGTGATCCTTACTTGTTATCCTAATTCATGATCCTTACTTCTATGACAGATAGTGATCCTCAGAAGAGCTTCAGGATCAGGATCATGGATCACCTTAAGGATCCTCATACTAACGATTGTTTGTTTGTGTTTCGTATTATATTGCAGGAGTAACAAGCTTGACTTGGTCTTGGCAACGTAACTATGGAATATTCCATGGGTATTTCGCACACGTTTGACTGGAAATGGACGTTGTGGAGAACGTGGGAGCTTGGCACAAAAGTCGGATAGTTTGTTAGCGTAGTTAACTTCAATTTTTAAAGGGGTGACGAGTTAGAATTTAGAACACTTAGCCGTTTTCAGCTACACACACACTCGTACAATCGCACTCTTGAAGCTTTCGGCAAACACTTAACAGTTTTCACTCACTTTTACACATTTCACACTAGTGATCCTTGTACCTATCTCGCTACTATCCGAAGTTGTAAACATTTATTGATTTATTAAAGCTTGGTGATCGGTAGTTTCCATCACCCGGGGTTTTTTGTGCCGGAGATCAACTCTTGATCAAGGGCTTTTTCCCCGTATAAATCCTTGTGTCGTTTATGCAATTTACATTGAAGTGATCCTTATCATTGTTCTATATTAAAAGCATCATTCCCCGTAACAGAGAGTTTGGTTGCATTATCCACATCAGATTTTTTGACCAAAACAATCTTGTTGGATGATTCTGCTTGACCATTAGCTTGTGGGTGGACTGGTGTTGATGTTATCATCTTAATCCCCCAGCTGTCACAAAAGTTAGTAGTTCTGCCCCCAATAAATTGGGAACCATTATCACATATAATTTCAGAAGGAATACCGAATCTAGTTATAATATTTCTTTTAATGAAGGATATAACTTCCTTTTCTCTGACTTGGGCAAAAGCTTCAGCCTCTATCCACTTGGAGAAGTAATCAGTCATAGCAAGCATGAATACTTTTCCACCAGGTGCCTTAGGGAGCTTACCAACTATATCCATACCCCATCTCATAAATGGCCAAGAGGAGGATATAGGATGCAAAAATTCAGCTGGTTGATGAAGGATATTACTGTGTCTCTGACAAGGATCACATCTCTTAGCATACTCCACATCATCTCTCTTCATAGTTGGCCAGTAGTATCTTCCTCAGGATCCTTGAGAATAATGCCCTGCCCCCAGTGTGGTTTCCACAATCTCCTTCATGGAAGTCTTTTAAAACTTCTTGGATTTCAGGATCCTCAATGCATCTCAAGTATGGTCCTGCAAGAGATCGTCTATACAACATATTATTTAAAATTGGGAATTGAGATACCTTAATTTTGAAAGCCCTAGGGTTTTCTCCTGTAGGAATCTCTCCATGTTGTAAGTATCTCATGATTGGTGAGATCCATGATCCTGATCCTGAATGGGATTGAGTATCCTCACTAGGGATAATTGCAGAATTCTTTCCTATCTCCATAGCCACATGATCCTCGATAGCCGGGGTCAGGATATGGATAATAGGGATCTTGATATCCTCCGGGACACGCCCCGCTTGCGGTATGCGCATATAATGTATATATGTGTGGGCCATCGGGGGGCAAAAGTAAAAGTGCACTAATTTTAACGTTATTTTACTAATTTCGTGAAAATAACGTTAAAAGTGGAGGACGGTTAATCATGCATCATGTGGTGGCGTTGATAACTGAAAGACAAAAGGGTACATGCACTAATCGGTCTTTGTCCCGATTGCCGAGTGTTATGTGCCTTATGTCCAAGGCTTGATGCAAAACTACTATCGAGCCGGGGGTCTCACTGGAAGCAGCCTCTCTATTCCTACGGGGTAGAGGTAAGGCTGTCTACATCTTACCCTCCTCAGACCCTACCTTTGCTTTGCTATTGGTGGGATTTACTGAGTATGATGATGATGATGATGATGATGATATCCTCCGGGATTTTCAAAGATGATCCTAAGTTAGCCAATGCATCAGCTTCTGTATTTTCTTCCCTTGGTACCTGTGTCAAACTAAAGGAAACAAAGGAGAGTGCCAATTCTTTGACTATCTCTAAATATTTGGTTAGCTTTTCACCTTTAACAGCATAGGATCCATTAAAGTGGTTTGTAATTAACAATGAATCTACATGTACCTCAAGAAACCTGATCCCCATATGCTTAGCAATTTGCAAACCAGCAATTAAGGCTTCATATTCAGCCTCATTGTTAGTGGTTTGGAACTCACAAGCTATAGAGTGGGGTATTATGTCCCCCTGTGGCGATTTTAGTAGTATTCCAAGCCCTGTGCCTTTGACATTTGAGGATCCGTCAGTATAGAGTATCCAAGGATCCTTGGTCTCCTTTAGCTGCTGGACTTCTAACTCAGCTTCTTTTTGTAAATCACTACTGAAATCAGCCACAAAGTCAGCTAATGCTTGGGATTTGATGGCTGTCCTAGGCTCATATCTTATATCATAGGCACTAAGCTTCACTGCCCACTTAGCCATCCTTCCTGACATCTCTGGTTTCCTGAGGACATTCTTAATTGGAAAATTAGTTTTAACAACAATAACATGAGTTTCAAAATAATGTCTCAACTTAGTAGATGCCATAATTAATGCAAGAATAAGCTTTTCGAGGTGTGAATACCTGGATTCGGCATCAAGTAAACTTTTACTTACATAATAGACAGGATGTTGTGTACCTTCATGATCCTTAACAAGGACCGCACTTACTGCTTTTGAGGATACTGCAAGATACAAGGATAGCACATCACCTTTTTCTGGTTTCATCAAGGACAGGGCTGAGGATAGGTTATCTTTGAGAGCTCTTAAGGCATTTTCATGCTTCTCAGTCCACTCAAATTTCTTGTTCTTTCTTAGGATATCATAGAATTCTTTGCACTTCTCTGAGGATTTGGATATAAATCTGTTCAAAGCTGCTATCCTGCCTGTTAGCCTTTGGACATCCTTAGCATTGGCTGGAGATTTGATATTCACTAAGGCTTTGATTTTTTCTGGATTGGCTTCAATGCCTCTCTTGGTCACCATGTATCCTAAGAATTTGCCTGCTTTAACACCAAAGTGACTTTTTGAAGGATTAAGTTTCATGTTATATTTATCAAGGATATTGAATGCTTCCTCCAAGTCTCTTAGGTGATCCTCAGCCTTTATTGATTTTACCACCATATCGTCTATGTAAACCTCCATAGTTTGTCCAATCTGATCCTTGAACATCATATTCACCAGCCTTTGATAAGTTGCACCTGCATTTCTTAATCCGAACGGCATAGCAATATAGCAGTATATACCAGTTGGAGTCATGAAGGCTGTATCCTCTTGATCGGATGGTTCCATTTGGATTTGTTGAAATCCAGATGAAGCATCCATAAAAGTTAACAGTTCATGACCCGCAGTTGCATCCACCATGGAGTCAATGTGGGGTAATGGGAAAGGATCCTTGGGACATGCCTTATTTAAATCGGTAAAATCGACACATATCCTCCACTTTCCGTTTTTCTTTTGAACAACAACCACATTGGCCAACCATCTTGGATATTTGACCTCTCTAATCATACCTGCCCGGAGCAATTTCTCTACCTCTTCCTGGATAATGGCATTTCTTTCTGGTGCAAACTTTCTTCTCCTTTGATGGATTGGTTTGAAGGACCTATCAATGCCAAGTTTGTGAGTGATTACATCTTTAGATATGCCTGTCATGTCTTCGTGTTTCCATGCAAAGGTAGTCTTTCTCCTTTTGAGGAAGGATATGAGGTCTTCCTTCATATCGCCAAGGATCCCTGATCCGATATAGATTTTGGATTCAGGATCATGAGGATCCATGAGGATTTCTACCACATCCTGCTCTCTGGCCTCCAAGACACCCCTTGGAGGATACTTTGATTGCTATTGCTCCCTTGACTTCGAGGCTGGTTTCATCGATGAAGTATAGCAATTCTTAGCCTCCTCCTGATCACTATCAATCTTGACTATTCCCCAAGGACTAGGGAGCTTCACACATTGATGGTAAGTAGATGGGACTGCCTTCATATCGTGTATCCAGGGCCTGCCAAGGATAACATTACAACAAGATAAACAATCAATAACACAAAATTTTTGATAAGAATGTAGGCCTTCGATGTATATTGGGAGCTTAATGTCCCCCAGGGTATTCTTAGTTTCGCCACTAAATCCCAGGAGCACGGAGGATCTCGGTATAATATCAGATTCAGGGATACCCATCTTCTTTAGAACATCAAGCTGGATAATGTTCACTGAGCTTCCTCCGTCTATAAGGATCCTGCGGACAAAATGGTTAGAAATGAAAAGAGTAATAACTAAACCATCGTGATGAGGATCCTGGATATCAACACGATCATCCTCATCAAACATTATGACTTTTCCTTCAGAGACACTCGATGTTCGAACGGGTCTTTCTCCACTATCCATTTTAGTTTCCTTTGCATGCCTTTTAGCTGCTGAGAAGGATGTGCCACAAATGTCTGATCCTCCAGAAATAAAGTTTATTACTTGTGCATCTGCTGGAGGGGCTGGAGCCTTCTCAGAGATCCTTTCAGGATCCTGAGTCCTTGACTTTTTTCTACCCAACAATTCTTTTAGATGCCCCTTGCTCAACAAGTATCCAATTTCCTTTCTTAGTGCAATGCATTCTTCTGTAAGATGCCCAAAATCTTCATGGTATGCACACCACTTTGATTTATCTTTGGTTGCAGCTGGTCTGTCATTTTTTCTGGGCCATCTGGCTTTATCACCTAGATTCTGCATTGCAAGGAATAGTTCATTGTTATCAACCGAAAAACAATATTCAGAGATTGGAGGATAATCCTCATCATCCTCTTCCTGATCAACAGCTTGCACGTTCTGGTTATCAGATCTGTTATAGGATCTGAACTTGTTGTTCTTGAACGAGGATCCTTGTTTCTCTTGTTTTGAGGATCCTGCTAATCTTTCCTGGATCCTCTTATCGTCCTCTAGCCGGATGAACCTGAGGGCCCGGGTTCTTACCTCATCTAGGTTCCTGCATGGTGTCATAACAAGATCATCATAGAACAATGAATCCCTAAGCAATCCCATTTTGAAGGCCTCAACAGCCGTGGCTATATCCAAGTTGGGAATGTCTAAGGATTCTTTACTGAATTTGGTAATGTAATCCCTTAATGATTCATTATGACCCTGGTTATCCTATATAGATCACTAGTTAATCGTTCAAATTTTCTACTACAAGAAAACTGATTATTAAATAGGTTAACTAGATTAGCAAATGAGGTAATAGAGTAGGGGGAAGACTTACCAGCCATTTGAGAGCTGATCCAGTAAGAGTGGATCCGAATCCCTTGCACAGGCATGCTTCCTTCAACCTTTCTGGGATTGGATTGATCTCCATCCTCTCCCTGTATTGTGCTATGTGTTCTTCAGGATCCGTCAAACCATCATACAGCTTCATGGTTGGCACATGGAACCTCTTGGGTATCTCAGCATCACAGATTGGTGGTGCAAAACGAGATACCCTGTGGCTCCCGTCTGCAATCTCCGGGATAGGTTTGACCACTCCTGGAACACTTGATATCATATCCTTCAACTTTTGCAACTCTCTGGCCATGGCATGGTTGATACCTGGATCCTGCATAAGGCCATGGTTAGTAGTATAAGAATTATTAAAAGTGTTACCTCCCATTGGATTCAAATTAGGAAGAATGGATGTTAATCCATATTGTTGGGGCTCTGGAATGATCGAAGGACCAGTAGAAGCAATGGTCTGCATCGGAATAAAATCTCCCTGATGGACATTTGAACTTCCTGTTTGCAAACTCCTCAAGGATCCTGGCATCTGGAAGGATCCCTGAAACTGGTACGATCCTGGAACAAAGGAGGATCCTTGAACCTGGGATGATCCTGGAACAAAGGAGGATCCTTAAACCTGGGATGATCCTGGAACAAAGGAGGATCCTTGAACCTGGGATGATCCTGGAACAAAGGAGGATCCTTGAACCTGGGATGATCCTGGAACAAAGGAGGATCCTTGAACCTGGGATGATCCTGGAACAAAGGAGGATCCTTGAATCTGCTGCGCTCCTGAGTATGCTTCGGAATTCATGAAGGATCCCATATGCTGAGGATAGGATCCTGTTGGGTGGAAATATGAACCTGATGCCTAGGTCACTGTTGTTGTTCCGTAGTGCACTCCTTTCGGTCCACCCACATATTGAACATCTGGAACCACTGATGGCTGAAAAGTAATCACCGGAGTATCAAAATTCAAAGATCTGGGCATCAGTGGGGAATGATCCTCTGGCGTTTTCTTTTGTTTCTTGAGATCTCCGATTTCTTTGAGAATCCTTTCATTGGTCTTATCCTGTTGCTGTATATGATCCTTCATCTGCAAAATCAAAGTAAACATGTCACTAGTAGTGGGAGTGTAAGAAGCAGAAGCAGTTGGAGGTTTGGAGAAAATGGGAGTTGGTTTCTTCTCGGCATTTTTCTGAGGTCCAGAAGGTGGTGGAGGCAAAGGTGGAATGCCCTGAGATGAATTGACCGCAGACATTGCAGTAGAGGTATTCTTCAATGATGAAGCCATGTATTCGTATGCAATGAACCGGAATGATCACCAACAGAAAAACTTCTTAGGAATGAAGCACCAATTGCCCCACGGTGGGCGCCAAACTGTTTTGGTCAAAAAATCTGACGAGGATAATGCAACCAAACTCTCTGTTACGGAGAATGATGCTTTAAATGTAGAACAATGATAAGGATCACTTCAATGTAAATTGCACAAACGACACAAGGATTTATACGGGGAAAAAGCCCTTGATCAAGAGTTGATCTCCGGCACAAAAAACCCCGGGTGATGGAAACTACCGATCACCAAGCTTAAATAAATCAATAAATGTTTACAACTTCGGATAGTAACGAGCTAGGTACAAGGATCATTAGGGTGAAATGCGTGAAAGTAAGTGAAAACTGTTAAGTGTTTGTCGAGAGCTTCAAGAGTGCAATCGTACGAGAGTGTGTGTAGCTGAAAATGGCTAAGTGTTCTCATTACTAGCTCGTCACCCCTTTAAAAATAGAAGTTAACTACGCTAACAAACTTTCCGACTTTTGTGCCAAGCTCCCACGTTCTCCACAACGTCTGTGACAACTCGTATTTTCCGAACTTATCAACGTACTTGATGTAACGTATTTGAACTTGGTGTAATTATGTGATATGTGAATTAATGAGATTATGTGTGACTGTGTGTTATATGTTATGTGAGGGTATGAATTATGTAAACGCACAACACAACCCACTCGCACAAGCCCATTCGGGCCACAACTTATATTCGGATCAAGGGCGGCCCAAGTGAGGGTCGGCCCACTCCTCTTATTCGCTTACACACACCTTTAGGGAATTGTTTTCTCATTACTTGCAATCTCACAACAAACCTACAAACCCTAGCTCTTCTCTCTCTCTCTCCCTCACGAAACCAAAGGCTGCCAAACTCCCTCTCCATCGAAGATCATTCTCTTGTTCGGATAAATCTTTGCTCTTCCTCTATTCGGTTAGTATGTAACTATTGTTTTATGATTTTATGACGTTATGCTACATATGCTTGACATGATTAATGATGTATTGTTATGATTGGCTTGAATAATATATGATGGATCATGAATATATGTAATCGGTCATATGCATGTTAGATCCGAAAGGTTTGATGCTATGTTAGGATGATTTGTATGATCATGATTTGGAACCACATACTAGTTAAATCGGCTGTTATGTATATGCTTTGGATTGATGATGTTAATCGATTATCAGGCTTTGTTCTCGGAGTTGGTTGCATATTGATGGATGATGTTTATAATCTGTTGTATGATCATGTAAATCGGATTGAATATTATGATATGATAAATTATTGTTCATACAATGATCATGTATTAGTTAGGGTTCATATAAATTAGATAGTAAACACCCTTGTTTGATCGATATATGTGCATGATTGGAACTGTGGATGTTGTTAATTGTAAATCTTATACATGGAAATCACATAATTGGTTAATTATTGATTTAATTGGATATGGAAACAAGGTAACTGTTATGCATGAAAATAGGAATTTAAAAACAACTCGCACAAGACACCCACTCGGTCGCACAAGATCGGATCGTACAATATCCGGTCTGATCACACAATAAATCCAGTCGCACAAGATGTTTTGGGTCGCACAAGAATGATTGAACTGTACAAGTTGCTAAGTTGTTAACTGTTGGGCCGGATGTACATGTTGGGCTGGGCTGGTTTGGATCGCACAAAATCGTCCGAATCGCACAAGATGATCCGGACCGCACAAGATTGTTTGTCTGTTTGTTTGGGCCGTGACCATATTTGTAGTTTTGTTGGGTCCTTGATTTTGGGCCGGGTATTAGTGGGATTCAAAGCATGACTCGCACAAGGACATTAGACTTGTGCGAGCTCAACCTCTTAATCGTACAAGTTAAATGTGTTTTAACTGTTGATTGTGATGTTGTATGTTACCATGATCCGTATGTGCTTCTCCTATGCTATCTATGTGATACTTATGTGCTTAACTCGAACATGATTTTAACTTGTATAATAACCATGTTAGGACGTGGTTGACCACTAGCATTTAGACGTGACCTTTCTGTGTAATCTGTTGAGCAAACCAAGGTGAGTTCACACTAGCCAAGGCATGGGATTCCCAGGGGTTGGGAATGGGATTGAATAACTACTCGTACAACTCTTACTGTTAAACTAATTATTACTGTCCTCGGTTGAAGGGCACGTACGTAAAACCTACGTACAGTTATACTTACTGCTGTCCTCGGATTTAAGGGCACGTACGTAAAACCTACGTACACAATCTTAAGACCATCACCTCTATCAAAGGAAGTCCCTCAATTATCGACTTAATCGCCGAGGCCTAGGGCGAGCGGGTCATTAGTTAATAGCGCTATTAGGTTTAACAAACCTCACACCGTGCCAATCGGATGGGCGTGTACTAATGGACTATGGGCAAAGGGTCAATGATGATAGACATTGACTTAGGGCACATATTATATTTTCGTAGCAGTCGATACGCGTGGTCTTGTAACACATGGGAAGCCCCCACTAATCATCGCACGCATGCCTGGACTGGCAGCAAGGATTAACGCGATACATGGTTTACATAACGAATACATACGACATATTAAATGAATACGTTAACCAAACAACCAACTATGAACTCGCTCAACTTTGTTGTTGATTCGTTGCTACATGCCTTGCAGGTCATTAGGTACCCAATGGAGCTTGCACAGGGAGGAACGGTCGTTGTGGGACATGGCGATGTGTGTCATGCTTTAGACATTATCTTATTTAATATTTAATACTTGTTATGGGTTTTACAAATTATGCTTCCGCTAACACTTAATTATGCTTTGGTTTTGAACACCTTTCATATTGGTTTGTTGAATTATGTTTACTTATCTACTGGTTCAATATGATTGGTGGCTTGATCCTGGTCAGTCACGCCTCCAAGCGGTGATACTCCGCGTGTGGATTTTGGGGGTGTGACAGATTGGTATCAGAGCCATTGGTTATAGAGAACTTGGTTTTAATAAAGGGAAAACGTTTTTGTTAAAACCAAACTATAACCTGTACAGTGCTCTACGATCCACAACGACGCTTCACTCCACGTGCAAGGCTCGACATTCTAGGTGATATAATTTATGCTTACATTGCCTACTTGCTAGATTACGTAGAACTTTGCTCATGATATGTTTAGTTAGTATAACTACTGTTACTTGAAAACGAGTGTGCTTACTCTCCTCTGTCATCGCACTTTCGCGAACCTCTCTCACACATGCTTCTTTTGGTGTGAAGATCATATCTGGACGCATTAACATGACTAAAGCCCAGTTGACGGCTCTGATCAACGAACAGGTTGTTGCGGCACTTGCAGCAGCCCAGGCAGGAGGTATACCCTGCAGTTTAAAAATTCATTCTAGGATCTTTAGATCCTACTCTCGTGAACCTATCCTTGTGTTAAACTTTGTCCTTCTTATACCCACAACAGGTCAGCATGCTCAGCCACCTGTGTGCACCTTCAAAACTTTCATGGACTGCCGACCCACTACTTTTAGTGGCACTGAAGGAGCAGTAGGACTCCTCCACTGGTTTGAGAAACTAGAATCTGTGTTCGAAATGTGTGAATGCCCTGAGGCACGCCGGGTGAAATATGCTACCGGCACTCTCGAGGGTTTAGCCCTCACATGGTGGAACGCCCAGGTGCAAATGCTGGGGTTGGTTGCTGCTAACGCCACCCCATGGAACAATTTCAAAGAGATGATCAAGGAAGAATACTGCAGCCGCGACAACATTCATAAGCTGGAAGTTGAGTTCTTCAACCTCAAGATGACGGGGTCGGAAATTTAGGCATATACTAAGAGGTCGAATGAACTTGCCTTATTGTGTCCTACTATGGTGGACCCTCCAATTAAGCGTATTGAACTTTATCTCAAGGGTCTGAAGCCAGAGATCCAAAGTCATGTGACTTCAGCAAACCTCGCCACTTACCAGCAGGTTGTTCAGTTGGCTCGCCGCCTCACTGATCAGGCGGTGGAGCAAAACAGGTTACCAAAACGTATTAGTGCTATAGCTACCTCTGAAACTCCTAGCGACAACAAACGTAAATGGGATGGGGTATCAAGCAGAGGTTCGACTTCCGTTCAGTCCCAGTCACAGCAGAGAAGAACTGAAGAGTATAAGAGCCCTGGTCAGCAATCCTCTGGTAGCCAAGGGCAGAGTGGTTATCGAGGGAACCTTCCAAAGTGCAACAGATGCAACAAACATCATAGCGGTCAGTGCAACAAGGTTCGCTGTCAGAGGTGTCTTAAGTTGGGTCACGAAGCTAAGGATTGTAGGAGTTTACGACCTGCAAATCAGAACCAGCGACAACAGCCACCAGCTCCACAAGACCAGCAGCAGCAACAACGAGACAACAAGGGATGCTTTCAGTGTGGAGCTGAAGGCCACTTCAAGAGAGATTGTCCCCAGCTGAACAGGAACCCTAACAACAACAACAATAACAACAACAACCAGGGAAATGGGAACAACGGGGGTAATAATGGCAATGTTGCAAGGGGCCGTGCGTTCGTTATTGGCAATGGAGAAGCTAGGAATGATCCCAATGTTGTGACGGGTAAGTTCCTTCTCGACGACTTTTATGTTACTGTCTTATTTGATTCGGGTGCTGATACTAGTTATGTGTCCCAAAAAGTTAGTCAACTGCTTAAGCGTACCCCAACACCTTTAAACCCCAAGCACGATGTAGAATTAGCTAATGGTAAAAGTATAGAGGTCACACACGTAGTCAAGGGTTGTAACCTAGTACTTGCTGATCATACTTTCTCGATCGACCTCCTTCCTATCACACTGGGTAGTTTCGACGTTGTCATTGGGATGGACTGGTTATTCCAACATCAAGCTGAGATTCATTGCAATGAAAAGATTGTCCGTATTCCGCGCCAAGGTGAGGAACCTCTTATGATTCGTGGCGACAAGAGTGGTGATGTTGTGAGAATCATTTCTTCCCTTAAGGCCCAAAAGTGTCTGCGTAAGGGCCACACTGCCTTTCTGGCTCTCGTTACTGACACCTCGAAGAAAGAGAAAAAGATAGAAGACTTTCCGATTGTACGTGATTATCCTGAGGTGTTCCCTGAGGAACTACCTGGCCTCCCGCCTCATCGTCAGGTCGAGTTTCAAATTGAGTTAGCTCCTGGAGCGGCACCCATAGCTCGTGCACCGTATCGTTTAGCTCCATTAGAGTTGAAAGAGCTATCTACGCAACTACAAGAACTCTTAGATAAGGGTTTTATTCGTCCTAGCTCTTCGCCCTGGGGAGCTCCAGTGCTATTTGTGAAGAAGAAAGACGGTACGTTCAGAATGTTCATCGACTACCGTGAACTGAACAAGGTGACTGTGAAGAATCGCTACCCTCTTCCACGCATTGACGACCTGTTCGACCAGCTGCAAGGGTCGAGCTACTATTCAAAGATCGATTTGAGATCGGGGTATCACCAGCCGAGAGTCCGAGAAGAGGACGTCTCTAAAACAGCCTTTAGAACTCGTTATGGACACTACGAGTTTTTGGTCATGCCTTTTGGGATGACAAACGCACCGGCGGTCTTCATGGACTTGATGAATCGAGTGTGCAAGCCTTACTTAGACAAATTCGTTATTGTCTTCATTGATGACATCCTGATCTATTCGAAGAGTCAGGAGGAACATGAGCAACATTTACGACTTATTTTGGAACTCCTTCGAAAGGAACAGCTGTACGCAAAGTTTTCGAAATGTGACTTCTGGCTTCGTGAAGTCCATTTCTTAGGTCATGTTGTGAACAAGGATGGGATTCACGTTGATCCATCCAAGGTAGAATCGATCAAGAGCTGGCCTGCACCTCGCACGCCAACGGAAATTCGCCAATTCTTGGGATTGGCAGGTTACTACAGGAGATTTATCAAGGATTTTTCCAAGATTGCTCAGCCTCTTACTTCACTAACGCAGAAGGGCGTTGTCTATCGTTGGGGAAACGCACAGGAGTTAGCGTTTCAGCACTTAAAGGATAGACTTTGTAGTGCACCTATCCTTTCATTGCCAGAGGGTACAGACGACTTCGTGGTCTACTTCGACGCATCTATTCAGGGTCTTGGTTGTGTTTTGATGCAGCGGGATAAAGTTATAGCATACGCTTCACGCCAACTCAAGGTTCATGAGAAGAACTACACTACACACGATCTAGAGCTGGGAGCGGTTGTTTTTGCACTTAAGATATGGCGACACTACTTGTATGGCACCAAGTGTGCTATCTACACTGATCACAGAAGCCTCGAACACATCTTTAAACAGAAGGAACTCAATATGAGACAACGACGATGGGTCGAACTGCTGAACGATTACGAATGCTCGATCAGGTACCACCCGGGCAAAGCCAATGTTGTGGCTGACGCCCTCAGTCGAAAGGACACTGCGCCTAAGCGCGTACGAGCTCTACAACTCACCATACAGTCTAGTCTCCCTTCCCAAATACGAAATGCTCAGGTAGAAGCATTGAAACCAGAAAACGTCAGGGCTTCAGCCCTACGCGGATCGAGGCAACACTTAGAACAGAAGGAAGACGGCGCTTACTACGTCACGTGACGCATTTGGGTCCCATTTTATGGCAACCTACGAGAGCTTGTGATGGATGAAGCACACATGTCTCGTTACTCAGTGCACCCTGGCTCGGATAAAATGTACCACGACATCAAAACCACATATTGGTGGCCTAGCATGAAGGCACACATAGCAACTTACGTTAGCAAGTGCTTGACTTGTGCGAGAGTCAAGGCGGAGTACCAGAAACCTTCAGGCCCCCTTCAACAACCAGAGATACCACAATGGAAATGGGAGCAAATTTCCATGGATTTTGTTACTGGCCTACCTAGATCACAACGTGGTAACGATACTATTTGGGTGATCGTGGATCGACTCACGAAGTCTGCTCACTTCTTGGCCATCAAAGAAACAGATAAGTTTTCCACCCTAGCAGAAGTATATCTCAAGGAAGTTGTCTCGAGGCACGGGGTGCCCATCTCTATCATCTCGGATCGAGATGCACGTTTTACTTCAGAACTATGGCAAGCAATGCACAAGTCCTTTGGCTCAAGGTTAGACATGAGCACAGCTTATCACCCGCAAACGGATGGACAGTCTGAACGCACCATCCAGACTCTCGAAGACATGCTTAGGGCATGTGTAATTGACTTTGGCAACGGCTGGGAAAAGCATCTGCCACTTGTGGAATTTTCGTACAACAATAGCTACCATACCAGCATTAAAGCTGCTCCGTTTGAGGCATTGTACAGGCGTAAATGCCGGTCACCTCTTTGTTGGGCAGAGGTGGGGGATAGTCAGATTACTGGTCCAGAACATGTGGTTGACACAACAGAGAAAATTGCTCAGATACGACAACGAATGGCGGCAGCTCGTGACCATCAGAAAGTCTACGCCGATAAGGACAGAAAACCACTAGAGCTCCAGGTTGGGGAGCGGGTGCTACTCAAAGTTTCACCCTGGAAGGGTGTGGTTCGTTTTGGCAAACGGGGCAAACTTAACCCACGATACGTTGGACCTTTCGAAGTCATTGAGAAAATAGGCAAGGTGGCCTACAGACTGAATTTACCAGCAGAACTCAGTGCAGTTCACAATGTTTTCCACGTGTCTAATCTGAAGAAGTGCCTGTCAGATGAGACCCACGTAGTTCCTTTGAAGGAGCTCACTATCGACGAGCAGCTACGATTCGTCGAGGAACCAGTCGAAATCACGGACCAGGATGTTAAGGTCCTCAAGCGTACTAGGATACCTCACGTACGAGTTCGTTGGAACTCACGTCGCGGCCCAGGATTCACCTGGGAACGCGAAGATCAGATGAAACAAAAATATCCTCAACTATTTGCAAACGGTACAACCACTACTGAGGCTGAAGCTACGGAATTTCGGGACGAAATTCCAGATCAACGGAGGGAGGATGTGACACCCTAGGAAAACCATGCAACTTAACTAGCTTCCTCAGTGAGTACGTGCTAAATTTCGGGACGAAATTTCTTTCAACTTGGGAATAATATGACAACTCGTATTTTCCGAACTTATCAACGTACTTGATGTAACGTATTTGAACTTGGTGTAATTATGTGATATGTGAATTAATGAGATTATGTGTGACTGTGTGTTATATGTTATGTGAGGGTATGAATTATGTAAACGCACAACACAACCCACTCGCACAAGCCCATTCGGGCCACAACTTATATTCGGATCAAGGGCGGCCCAAGTGAGGGTCGGCCCACTCCTCTTATTCGCTTACACACACCTTTAGGGAATTGTTTTCTCATTACTTGCAATCTCACAACAAACCTACAAACCCTAGCTCTTCTCTCTCTCTCTCCCTCACGAAACCGAAGGCTGCCAAACTCCCTCTCCATCGAAGATCATTCTCTTGTTCGGATAAATCTTTGCTCTTCCTCTATTCGGTTAGTATGTAACTATTGTTTTATGATTTTATGACGTTATGCTACATATGCTTGACATGATTAATGATGTATTGTTATGATTGGCTTGAATAATATATGATGGATCATGAATATATGTAATCGGTCATATGCATGTTAGATCCGAAAGGTTTGATGCTATGTTAGGATGATTTGTATGATCATGATTTGGAACCACATACTAGTTAAATCGGCTGTTATGTATATGCTTTGGATTGATGATGTTAATCGATTATCAGGCTTTGTTCTCGGAGTTGGTTGCATATTGAAGGATGATGTTTATAATATGTTGTATGATCATGTAAATCGGATTGAATATTATGATATGATAAATTATTGTTCATACAATGATCATGTATTAGTTAGGGTTCATATAAGTTAGATAGTAAATACCCTTGTTTGATCGATATATGTGCATGATTGGAACTGTGGATGTTGTTAATTGTAAATCTTATACATGGAAATCACATAATTGGTTAATTATTGATTTAATTGGATATGGAAACAAGGTAACTGTTATGCATGAAAATAGGAATTTAAAAACAACTCGCACAAGACACCCACTCGGTCGCACAAGATCGGATCGTACAAGATCCGGTCTGATCACACAATAAATCCAGTCGCACAAGATGTTTTGGGTCGCACAAGAATGATTGAACTGTACAAGTTGCTAAGTTGTTAACTGTTGGGCCGGATGTACATGTTGGACTGGGCTGGTTTGGATCGGACAAAATCATCCGGATCGCACAAGATGATCCGGACCACACAAGATTGTTTGTCTGTTTGTTTGGGCCGTGACCATATTTGTAGTTTTGTTGGGTCCTTGATTTTGGGCCGGGTATTAGTGGGATTCAAAGCATGACTCGCACAAGGACATTAGACTTGTGCGAGCTCAACCTCTTAATCGTACAAGTTAAATGTGTTTTAACTGTTGATTGTGATGTTGTATGTTACCATGATCCGTATGTGCTTCTCCTATGCTATCTATGTGATACTTATGTGCTTAACTCGAACATGATTTTAACTTGTATAATAACCATGTTAGGACGTGGTTGACCACTAGCATTTAGACGTGACCTTTCTGTGTAATCTGTTGAGCAAACCAAGGTGAGTTCACACTAGCCAAGGCATGGGATTCCCAGGGGTTGGGAATGGGATTGAATAACTACTCGTACAACTCTTACTGTTAAACTAATTATTACTGTCCTCGGTTGAAGGGCACGTACGTAAAACCTACGTACAGTTATACTTACTCCTGTCCTCGGATTTAAGGGCACGTACGTAAAACCTACGTACACAATCTTAAGACCATCACCTCTATCAAAGGAAGTCCCTCAATTATCGACTTAATCGCCGAGGCCTAGGGCGAGCGGGTCATTAGTTAATAGCGCTATTAGGTTTAACAAACCTCACACCGTGCCAGTCGGACGGGCGTGTACTAATGGACTATGGGCAAACGGTCAATGATGATAGACATTGACTTAGGGCACATATTATATTTTCGTAGCAGTCGATACGCGTGGTCTTGTAACACATGGGAAGCCCCCACTAATCATCGCACGCATGCCTGGACTGGCAGCAAGGATTAACGCGATACATGGTTTACATAACGAATACATACGACATATTAAATGAATACGTTAACCAAACAACCAACTGTGAACTCGCTCAACTTTGTTGTTGATTCGTTGCTACATGCCTTGCAGGTCATTAGGTACCCAATGGAGCTTACATAGGGAGGAACGGTCGTTGTGGGACATGGCGATGTGTGTCATGCTTTAGACATTATCTTATTTAATATTTAATACTTGTTATGGGTTTTACAAATTATGCTTCCGCTAACACTTAATTATGCTTTGGTTTTGAACACCTTTCATATTGGTTTGTTGAATTATGTTTACTTATCTACTGGTTCAATATGATTGGTGGCTTGATCCTGGTCAGTCACGCCTCCAAGCGGTGATACTCCGCGTGTGGATTTTGGGGGTGTGACAACGTCCATTTCCAGTCAAACGTGTGCGAAATACCCGTGGAATATTCCATAGTAACGTTGCCAAGACCAAGTCAAGCTTGTTACTCCTGCAAAATAATACGGAACACAAACAAACAATCGTTAGTATGAGGATCCTTAAGGTGATCCATGATCCTTATCCTGAAGCTCTTCTGAGGATCACTATCTATCACAGAAGTAAGGATCATTAGTTAGGATAACAAGTAAGGATCAGTAATTGTTAGAAAATCCTCCCCTAACAACAGTAATTTCAAAAGGAAAGGTCTTGGTTTTATTCCACCGAAAAATCATAAAAATGAGAAAACTTGTAGACCAAAAACTATTTTTGTTTCAGGAATATCATCTGAAGAAGAAAAAGAACAATTGTTCAGAAAGTAGACTAACAAAGAATTTTTTGCTAAGAAGCAAGAGGAAACGAGGAAGGAAGTTGCTTAGAAGAAGATGGAGACTAGAACCTGTTTTCAATGCAAAACAGTTGGTCATATTGCTAGGAATTGTCCTAAGGCAATACAAACAACACAGGGAGTCTCTGAAAAACTGAAAGAAAAAATGGTTGAAAATGAACCACCAACCAAACAATTTAAAATTTTCAAAAATTCAAAGTTTGAGGTTGGTGAGTGTTTAAAAAGTTTTTACAAAAGAAAAGTGAATCTGGACAACCACAAGTGGGTTGTTAAGAAATCTGATAGTTCTAGCAATGATTCTGATTCAACAATATCACAGAAGCTATCTTCTAGCGATGAATTTGTTTCTTCGGAAGCAAAGGAGTCACTTTTTGGCGATGAATCTGACTCGTTAAAGTCAGAGGAGCCACAGGTTGAGAAAAAGGGTGAAAATTCAGTGCCGCCATTAGATGATGCAAATTTTCCACCATTGCGGGCTGAAAATTTTAAACAAAAAGTTGGAAAAGTTGAGATTTCAAATCAATTTTTTTCTGAAAAGAAAGAATTTGATGTTGAAAAAATCTTTAACCCCATAGTTATAAATATTTTTGGAAAAATGGTTGATGGGAAGGTCAAATGGGTAAAGGAATTCTATGAGAAGAAAACGAAGAGATCAGGTGAAAATGGGTCATCCCAAGTTGGTAACTGGGATAGAACCTATTATAATTAAACTATGGACTTGCCGGAGCTCCCAAGTTGGTAATAGTGGAGCAGGAATCGGCATAATTCTTGAAAATGTTTGTTTGGTAAACTTACAAGTGGTAGTTTTCTTGAAAAGTGTCATATTATATTCTACAAGTGGTTGGTTGATAAGTGAACCTACTAGTAATTGAAAAAGAGGTTTCACTTTCAAGTGGTTAATCAAGGTCATTAATTTGAACTTGATTTAACTTACATTCATGTGATTGAATAAACAATGTGATGAGTTTAACCCCTAACTTACAAATGGTTTGTGAAATCCAACAAAACTTATTTTCCGAAAAAACCATTTTGATTAAAACAAACTTAAGTGTTTTGAAATCATAATGGGAAAATAGTTTGTTGCCACGGGGAGTTCTGATTGTTTATGCCAAGTGGATGGCGAATTGAAGCAATTCGAATCAGTTGTCACTTAATTTGTACAGTTTGTTTTCAAATTTCCTATAAATGATTTTGTATTTTAGGGGGAGTAAGAAATTTGAAAAAAATTGAAAATTCAAAAACATTGGAAAATTTGAAAAAGCCAAACACATGATAAAATAAAAAATGAGTTTTGTTGTGAAAAAGAGGAAATGATAGTTGTTATGGGTGAAATTCTGAGCTCATATCCTGGATAATATCTTAAATTATATCTTGATTGTATGATATGTGTTCATGTCCGGGATGCTGATTCAGGATATTGGTAACATCCTGAATGGTATCCTGTGGATTACTAACGGATTATGTGCAGGAGTACGAGTCCAAGCTGGTAACGTTCATGAGGACCCTTTCCCCGGAAGACTCGGTCTAAGTCGTTCAAAGGAAGACGTTGAACCCGCTTTACCTGGTCTCCAATGGCTACTAGAGAATATTCGAAGGCATCCCATACTTATAGGAGATTTTGTTTTCGTTTGCTAGCTATAAATAGGTGGATAAATCAGATCGAATAGGACATCACAACTACACTCACTACTCTCTCACACTTACTCTCTCGCAACTTTCACTTTCACAAAAAGCATTGTAACACTTAGCGATCTGATCAATATCCTGCACTGTATCCTGACGTTTAACGCAATAAGAAGAACAAGGCAGCTGCGATTGTCAGCTCCCGAGGTTTTGTGCCGGCGATCTAGATTGATCAAGGGCTTTCCTCGTATATCTCGTGTCACCCCCCTTTACTTTTTGCTCATAGTTTGATCGTAGATACAGCTCAATATCCTGAGCCGTATCCTGGAAACTGTTTTTACAAATAACTTAATCAGCATATTTTCAACACATTTTCTTAGCACACTACCTCACTTGACTAATTTGATCACTAAATTGCTTCGGTAATTTTTGACCAAAACAATTTGGCGCCCACCGTGGGGCAAGTGGTGCTATCTTTGCTAAAAACCTTTGTGAAATCGTTACTTGGTTTTCTATTCTCAAATCTTTTTGCCACATTATTTACAATGGCCTCAAGATCAAACATGAGCTCCTCCACAGTGTCTGCTACAACCTCTGCAACAGTTGGTTCGGTGCTTCCACCACCTCCTCCGAGAATGCAAACCTCTTCACAAGGAACTGAAAGTCATGTGGCTCGGGATGTTATCCCTACTCGGAGCACTCAGGGATCTGGTCCTGTTTTGGCTTCTAATGATGAAATTCTAACCTTATTTGGTAGTGTACAGGAATAGATGAGGCAGCAACAGGAAACAAACCAAATGCTGATGAGAGAAATACAACTCTTGAAATCTAGTTTAAGCAGGCCCGCTGACGATATTGTCACTCCTTTACAGCCCAGAACTTTGAACTTCAGTTCGACCGTATATACTGAGGATAACAGGGGAAATATCGTACCTAGCCGTTCTCAGAATCATACTCCTGAAATACCCTCCTCAGTCAGGATGTCAACTGTGAGGAGCTCAGGATATGCTTCAGGATATGGCCAGAATCCTCAGACCGGTAACGTGTCAAATAATAATAATATTCTTGCTACTAACAATAGTGGATCTTTGCAGGATGCAGGTATGACGTCAACATTTACTAGGGAGCTTCAGAAATTGAAGGTCATGATATCCAGTGTACCTGGAGTGGTCCAGCCAATTCCAGAGGTGTCCCAAGACAGCCACAGGATATCTCGCTTTGCATATCCTATCTGTGATGCTGAAATCCCAAAAAGATTTCAAACCCCCAACATGAAGCTCTATGATGGGACTACGGATCCTGAAGAGCATATCGCTCAGTATAGGGAAAGAATGGAGATCAACCCTATCCCTCCAGATCTTAAGGAAGCATGCCTATGCAAGGGTTTTGGTTCTACCTTAACATGATCAGCCTTAAAATGGCTCTTAAATGTTCCTCCTCATTCGATTACATCATTTGCTCCCCTAGTGAATTTATTTAATAGTCAATTTTCTTGTAGTCGAAGTTTTGAAAAACTAACAAGTGATCTCTACAGGATAACTCAAGGACCTCAGGAATCCTTAAGAGATTATGTTAACAAGTTTAGCCGAGAATCCTTAGACATTCCACATCTTGATGTTGCAACAGCTGTGCAAGCTTTCAAGATGGGGCTGCAAAAAGATTCTCAATTTTACCAAGATCTTGTAATGAACCCATGCAGGAACTTGGACGAAGCTCGAAACAGGGCCCTAAGATATATTCGACTGGAGGATGACAAGAAGATGCAAGAGAGGATGAACTCGTCCACCACTTATGAGTCAACCAAAAGGAAGTCAGAATCCTTGTTCTAACCATATCGCTCTAAGCCGTATGGCAGAAATGACAACAAGAAAGTGAATGCTCTTGAAGACGAGGATCCTGAAGAGTATCCTAAATTATCTGAATATTGCTTTTCTGTTAACATACCTGAATTAATGTATGCCATGCAGGGTTTGGGAGACAAAGCCAGGTGGCCTCGAAAGAATCAACAGAAAGCTGATTGGAAGGATAAGTCCAAATGGTGTGCCTTCCATGAAGATTTCGGGCATGTAACTGAGGATTGCATTGCTCTAAGAATAGAAATAAGTTATCTTCTAAGCAAGGGATATCTGAAGGATCTCCTAGGAAGAAAGAAGAATAAGGGTCAGGATATTGAGAAGGATCCTGAACGAGCAGCATCACCTCCTGCGGATGCCAAGATAATCAACTTTATTTCAGGAGGATCCGACATTTGTGGGACTTCGTATTCCGCGGCCAAGAGACATGCAAGAGAAGCTAAGGCCGAAAGGGGAGATAAACCAGCCAGGATGACTACCCTCACAACTGATAAAGTGATCACATTTGACAGTGATGACAGGGATACTGTCCAGGATCCTCACCATGATGCTCTGGTAATAACATTGTGGATAATGGCAGCTCCGTCAACATAATCCAACTAGAAACTCTGAAAAGAATGAATGTATCTCCGATGGATATCACTTCAAAATTCACCGTGCTTGTTGGGTTCAGTGGAGAGGCTAGGAACACAGTAGGAGAGATAAAGTTACCAATATATGTTGAAGGGGTCAACTCAATACAACGTTTCTGTGTGATGGACTCCCTATCCTGCTATAACATCATATTGGGTAGGCCATGGATCCATGATATGAAAGTTGTACCATCAACTTATCATCAATGCATCAAGATCCCTACCCCTTGGGGGGTTGTCAAGGTTGATAGTGATCAGTAGGAGGCGAAGGAATGTTACTCATCCTCAATGAAATCCTCAACCAAGCCTAATGCAGCATATCAATTAAAGATGCGGGCCCAGGATATCGTGGAGGCTTCAGAACAGGATATGAAGAAAGTTATGCTGGATCAGGATAATCCGGATATCTCGGTGCTCGTAGGAACCAATATCCCTCAGGATATTGAAGAATAGTTAACTAACTTTTTGAAGTGCAGGATGTCGACATTCGCGTGGAAGCACGAGGATATGACAGGCATTTCCAAAGATATTATAACACATAAGCTCGGTATTGACAGATCATTTAAACCTGTCCAACAAAAGAGGAGGAAGTTTTCTCCGGAGCGAAATGTGATCATTCAGGAAGAAGTAGAGAGGCTATTAAAATCTAAAATGATCAGAGAAGTCAAATTTCCAAGGTGGCTAGCGAATGTAGTCGTGGTACAGAAGAAAAATGTTAAATGAAGAGTCTGTGTAGATTACATAGACTTGAACAAGGCTTGTCCCAAAGACCCATTTCCTCTTCCCCATATTGATGTAATGGTGGATGCTACTGCCGGCCATGAGATGTTAACCTTCAAGGATGCATCCTCAGGATTTCAGCAGATTCAAATGGAACTTTCAGACCAGGAGGATACTGCCTTCATAACACCAACGGGTATTTATTGTTACACTGCTATGCCTTTTGGTTTGAAAAATGCAGGTGCAACGTACCAGAGATTGGTGAACATGATGTTTAAAGACAAGCTGGGGGACACCTTGGAGGTGTACATTGACGATATGGTGGTAAAATCTAAGAAGGCTGAGCTTCACCTCCAGGATATTAAGGGAGCATTTGATATCCTGGATCAGTATAACATGAAGCTAAATCCTGCTAAGTGCCATTTCGGAGTGGGGGCAGGAAAGTTTCTAGGATATATGGTGACTAAAAGAGGAATAGAGGCAAGCCCGGAGCAGATTAAAGCTATCTTGGATATCAAATCACCTTCAAACATGAAGGATGTTCAACAATTGACAGGACGGGTGGCAGCACTAAATAGATTTATTTCAAGATCTTAGGAAAGATGCAAAGAATTTTATGATATCCTAAAGAAAAATAAGAAATTCGAGTGGGGAGAGAAGCATGAAGCAGCCCTGCAGGATTTGAAGCAGTATCTTTCAACCGCACCTCTATTGATGAAGCCTGAGAATGGTGAACCACTGTCCCTATACCTCGCAGTATCAGGGAATGTTGTAAGTGCCGTCCTTATAAAGGATCATGAAGGTCAGCAATATCCTGTCTATTATGTTAGTAAGAGTTTATTAGATGCTGAAACTAGATATTCTCATTTAGAAAAGTTAATATTGGCTCTAGTTATGGCATCAACAAAGCTTAGACATTACTTTGAGACACATAGAATTCATGTTAAAACCAATTATCCTCTTAAAAATGTGCTTAGGAAACCCGAGATGTCAGGCAGGATGGCTAAGTGGTCAGTGAAATTAAGTGCTTATAACTTAGTATATGAACCTAGAAATGCCATAAAATCGCAGGCTCTAGCTGACCTTGTGGCTGATTTCAGTAGTGATATTCTGGATGAGATAGATCTAGAAGTCCAACAGCTAGGAGAATCCTCAGGATCCTGGACATTATACACTGATGGAG
Source organism: Helianthus tuberosus (assembly GCA_030545235.1). Classification (NCBI taxonomy): domain Eukaryota; kingdom Viridiplantae; phylum Streptophyta; class Magnoliopsida; order Asterales; family Asteraceae; genus Helianthus; species Helianthus tuberosus. Next base: position 38,034,969 of record CM060355.1, read on the forward strand.
CATCTAATGTTAGAGGAGTAGGATTGGGAATACTACTAAAATCGCCACAGGGGGACATATTACCCCAGACTATTAGGTGTGAATTTCCTGCTACTAATAATGAGGCAGAATATGAGGCTTTAATTGCAGGATTAGAGTTGGCTAAAAATATGAATATCAAGAACTTGCAAGTATATGTTGACTCCTTGTTAATTACTAACCATTTTAATGGATCCTATGCAGTTAAAGGTGAGAAGTTAATCGAGTACCTCAATATTCTCAAAAAATTAGCAGGATATTTCGATGTTTTTACACTTGAACAGGTACCAAGAGAAGATAATGCTGAAGCGGATGCCTTGGCAAACTTAGGGTCATCAGTCAGGATACCAGAAGGAACCCAAATACCAATACTTCATATCCTATATCCGGCTGTGGATTCCTTCAAAGCTCAGGATAAGGAGGTAACAAGCATCCAGGATCCTGGTCATGATCCTGAAAAGGATGGTGAATCCTGGATGGCCCCAATCATAAGATACCTCAAGGAAGGATACATCCCTAAAGACGAAAATCCTAAGGCATTCAGGATGAAGGTATCGCGATTCACCATTTTAAATAATGTTTTTTATAAGAAATCTCTTGCAGGTCCATACCTGAGATGCTTGAAGGATCCTGAAACTAAGGAAGTGCTCCAAGATATACATGAAGGGGATTGTGGTAACCACACTAGGGGCAGGTCGTTATTCTCGAAAGTATTAAGAACAGGATACTATTGGCCGACAATGAAAAAAGATGCTACAGAATATGCTCGAAAATGTGATGCATGCCAAAGGCACAGTAACATACTACATCAACCAGCCGAACCACTATATCCTATAGCTTCCCCTTGGCCATTCATGAAATGGGGGATGGACATAGTAGGGAAATTACCAAAAGCTCCAGGAGGAAAAGTCTTTATGCTGGCAATGACTGATTATTTCTCTAAGTGGGTTGAAGCTGAAGCATTTGCTCAAGTTAGAGACCAAGAAGTAGTATCCTTCATAAAGAGGAATATCCTGACCAGGTATGGAGTACCAGCTGAAATCATTTGTGACAATGGATCCCAGTTTATAAGCAAGAGAACTACTGACTTTTGCAAAAGTTGGGGAATCAAAATGATCACATCTACTCCGGTACATCCTCAAGCAAATGGACAAGCCGAATCCTCAAACAAGATAATTATCAACAACTTGAAGAAGAGACTAGGAGCTAAAAAAGGAAGATGGGCAGAAGAACTACCCTTTGTTTTGTGGGCTGACAGAACAACGGTAAAAAATACAACTGGCCAAACCCCGTTTTCCTTGGTATTTGGAGCAGAAGCAGTGATCCCAACAGAAATGGTGATACCTATGGCAAGATCTATACTCCGGGATCCTGAGCAGAATGCTGAAGCTTTGTGTCAAGACTTGGACACTGTAGACGAAACGAGAGATGCAGCAAGGCTAAGGATGGCAGCATATCAACAAAGGATATCCAGAGCATATAACAAGAATATAAGGACTAGAAGATTTTGAGTTGGTGATTGGGTGTTAAGAAAGGCTTTTCAAAATACTACTAATCCTGCCGATGGAAAGTTGGCTCCAAAGTGGGAAGGACCATATGAGGTTGAGTCAGAATCAGGAAAATGAGCATGCCGACTCAGGAGTATGGAAGGGGATATGCTACCAAGATCATGGAATGCTATACACTTAAAGCTATATTTCAAGTAAGAATAGAATTTAATTTCTATCTCAGAATGGTATGTATTCTACCTCTTTTAAATATGTTTGAATTTTTTATTATCTTGAACCCAATACTGACTTAAGCATCGGAGGGGTGTTAGCCAAGCTAACACCCACCTTAGTTTAAGATTGTTTTGCAGAATATGCTTCAGGATATAGCTCCAGGATATAAGCTCATGATATCTCGAAGGATTAGAGGACTGGCCCCCTCTCTCACGTATAAGGGATTCTAATCCCTTCAGAGATTTAAAGGTGTTATGGGTCATTTTTTAAACATACATATCTTGACCAATATCCTGCTTTTTATTGTTTATTTGTGACCAGGATGCTGGACGAGGATATTGCTAACATCTTGGGCGATATCCTGAGGTTGATCGAATTAATCATGTGCAGGTTAAAGACTGGGACTTGCCAACGGTCAAATGGACTTCATCTCCTCAAGACTCGGGCGTATTTGTTATGGGAGAGACGTTGAACCCGAAAGACTAGGTCTACAACGTTCGACTGAGGAATATTCGCTGGATCCCGGTTATTTAGGATAGTTTGTTACATTTGTTTTACTATAAATAGATGGGGGCGGATCAGATTAAGGCACAACGAAACTTTCACACACTCTTGAACACTTTTGCTCTCTAGCTTTCAGCAGTCACTACACACAAACACTTGTAATCGAATTACATTGTAACACCTAGTTGATCCGCACCACATCCTGTACTGTATCCTGATATTTGAAGCAATAGAAGAACAAGGCAGCTGCGATTGTCAGCTCCCGAGGTTTTGTGCCGGCGATCTAGATTGATCAAGGGCTTTCCTCGTACATCACCTGTCAACCTTTACTTTTCTGCTCATTGTTTGATCATAGATACAGCTCTATATCTTGAGCCGTATCCTGAAACTGTTTTTATAACTAACTTGGTTAACATATTTTTCACACATAATTTTAGCACACTACCTCACTTAACGAATTTGATCACTAAATTGCTTCGGTAATTTTTGACCAAAACAATTTGGCGCCCACCGTGGGGCAAGTGGTGCTCTCTTTACTAAAAATGTTTGTGAAATCATTTATCGGTTTTCTGTTTTCGAAACTTTTTGCCACATTGTTTACAATGGCCTCAAGATCAAACATGAGCTCCTCCACTATGTCTGCTGCAACCTCTACTACTACCAGTTCGGTGCTTCCACCACCTCCTCCAAGGATGCCATTTTCTTCACAACCTCAAGATGTTATCCCTACTCGGAGTGTTCAGGGATCTGCTCCCATTTTAGCCTCTAATGATGAAATTCTAACTTTATTTGGAAGTGTGCAGGAAAAAATGAGGCAGCAACAGGAAACTAACCAAATGCTGTTAAGAGAAATACAACTCTTAAAAGCTAGCTCGAGTAAACCTGTTGAAGAAAGTGTCACTCCTATACAGCCCAGGGCTTTGAACTTCAGTTCCGCAGTTTACACTGAGGATAACAGGGGGAATATCGTCCGAAGCCATTCTCAGAATCATACCCCTGAGATACCCTCCTCGGTCAGGATGTCGACTGTGAGGAGTTCAGGATATGCTTCAGGATATGGCCAAAATCCTCAGACTGGTAATGTGTCAAATAATAATATTCTTGCTACTAACAACAATGGGTCTTTGCAGGATGCAGGTGTGACGTCAACATTTACCAGGGAGCTCCAGAAATTGAAGGACATGATATCCAGTGTACCTGGAGTGGTCCAGCCAATTCCGAAAGTATCCCAAGACAGCCACAGGATATCCCGCTTTGCGTATCCTATCTGTGATGCTGAAATCCCAAAAAGATTCCAGACTCCCAACATGAAACTGTATGACGGGACTACGAATCCTGAGGAGCATATTGCCCAGTATAGGGAAAGAATGGAGATTAACCCAATCCCTCCGGAGCTCAAGGAAGCATGCTTGTGCAAGGGTTTTGGATCTACCCTGACAGGATCAGCCTTAAAATGGCTGTTAAATGTTCCTCCTCACTCAATTACTTCGTTTGCTCATTTGGTTAATTTATTTAACAGTCAATTTTCTTGTAGTCGGAGTTTTGAGAAACTAACCAGTGACCTTTACAGGATAACTCAAGGATCTCAGGAATCCTTGAGGGATTATGTGAACAAGTTCAGTCGAGAATCCTTAGACATCCCACATCTTGATGTTGCAACAGCTGTGCAAGCTTTTAAGATTGGGTTACAAAAGGATTCTCAATTTTATCAGGATCTCGTAATGAATCCCTGCAGGAATCTCGATGAAGCTCGTAACAGGGCTTTGAGATACATCCGTTTGGAAGATGACAAGAAGATGCAAGAGAGGATGAATTCTACCTCAGCTTATGAATCAACCAACAGGAAATCAGAATCCTCATATAAGCCATATCGCTCCAAGCCATATGGCAGAAATGATAACAAGAAAGTGAATGCTGTTGAAGACGAGGATCCTGAAGAATATCCTGACTTATCTGAATATTGCTTTTCTGTTAATATACCTGAGTTAATGTATGGACATATGACCGAGGATTGCATTGCTTTAAGGAAAGAAATAAGTTACCTGTTAAGCAAAGGGTATCTGAAGGATTTGCTGGGAAGAAAAAAGAATAAAGGGCAGGATCCCGAGAAGGATCCTGAACTAGCAGCATCACCCCTAGCAGATGCCAAGATAATTAACTTTATTTCAGGAGGATCCGACATTTGTGGGACTTCGTATTCGGCGGCTAAGAGACATGCAAAGGAAGCTAAGAGTGAAAGGGGAGACAAACCAATCAGGATGACTACCCTCACAACTAATAAAGTGATCACTTTCGATAGTGATGACAGGGATACTATTCAGGATCCTTACCATGATGCTTTGGTAATAACATTATATGTGGCTAACCATTTTGTACGCAGGATATTGGTGGACAATGGTAGTTCTGTCAATATAATTCAGCTAGAAACATTGAAAAGGATGAATGTATCTCCGATGAACATTACTTCAAAGTCCACTGTGCTCGTTGGTTTCAGTGGAGAAGCTAGAAATACTGTAGGGGAGATAAAGTTACCAGTATATGTTGAAGGGGTTAACTCGATACAACGCTTCTGTGTGATGGACTCCTTATCCTGCTATAACATCATACTAGGCAGGCCATGGATCCATGACATGAAGGCTGTGCCTTCAACTTATCACAAATGCATCAAGATTCCAACCCCTTGGGGGGGTCGTCAAAGTTGATAGTGATCAGCAGGAGGCGAAGGAATGCTACAGATCCTCGATGAAATCCTCGACCAAGCCTAATCCAGCATAGCAATTAAAGATGCGGGCCTGGGATACCTTGGAAGCTTCGGAGCAGGATGTGAAGAAAGTTATCCTGGATCAGGATAATCCTGATATCTCGATGCTTGTCAGAACCAGTATCCCTCGGGATATTGAAGAACAATTAACTGACTTTTTGAAGTGCAGGATGCCAACGTTTGCATGGAAGCATGAGGATATGACAGGTATATCCAAAGACATTATTACTCACAAGCTTGGAATTGACAGGTCGTTCAAGCCTGTTCAGCAAAAAAGAAGGAAGTTTGCTCCTGAGCGAAATATAATCATCCAAGAGGAAGTTGAAAGATTGTTAAAGTCCAAAATGATCAGAGAAGTCAAGTTCCCAAGATGGTTGGCGAATGTGGTCGTAGTGCAGAAGAAAAATGAGAAATGGAGAGTCTGTGTAGATTACACAGACTTGAATAAGGCTTGTCCTAAAGACCCATTCCCCCTTCCTCATATCGATGCAATGGTGTATGCTACTGCTGGGCATGAGATGTTAACGTTCATGGACGCATCCTCAGGATATCAGCAGATTCAAATGGAGCCTTCGGATCAGGAGGATACTGCTTTCATGACACCAACAGGTATTTATTGCTATACTGCTATGCCTTTCGGTTTGAAAAATGCAGGTGCAACATACCAGAGATTGGTGAATATGATATTCAAAGATAAGCTGGGGGACACCATGGAGGTATATATTGACGATATGGTAGTAAAATCTAGAAAGGCTGAGGATCACCTCCAGGATATCAAGGGAGCATTTGATATCCTGGATCAATACAACATGAAGCTAAATCCTGCTAAGTGCCATTTCCGAGTGGGGGCAGGAAAGTTTCTAGGATATATGGTGACGAAAAGGGGGATAGAGGCAAGCCCGGAGCAGATTAAAGCTATCCTGGATATAAAATCACCCTCGAATATGAAGGATGTTCAACGGTTAACAGGCCGAGTAGCAGCATTGAGCAGATTTATTTCAAGATCCTCGGAAAAATGCAAGGAATTCTATGATATCCTCAAGCAGAATAAGAAGTTCGAATGGGGAGCAAAGCATGAAGCAGCCTTGCAGGATTTGAAGCGATATCTCTCGACTGCACCTCTATTGATGAAGCCTGAAAATGGTGAACCACTATCCCTATACCTCGCTGTATCAGGGAGTGCTGTAAGTGCCGTTCTTATAAAAGACCATGAAGGTCAGCAATATCCTGTCTATTATGTTAGTAAAAGTTTGTTAGATGTTGAAACTAGATATTCTCATTTAGAAAAATTGATACTAGCATTATTTATGGCATCAACGAAGCTTAGACATTACTTTGAGACACATAGAATTCATGTTAAAACAAATTATCCTGTAAAAAATGTGCTTAGAAAACCAGAAATGTCAGGCAGGATGGCTAAGTGGTCTGTAAAGTTAAGTGCTTATGATTTAGTATATGAACCTAGAAATGCCTTAAAGTCTCAAGCTTTAGCTGACTTTGTGGCTGATTTCAGTAGTGACATTCAGGATGAGGTAGACCTAGAAGTCCAACAGTTAGGAGAATCCTCAGGATCCTGGACGTTATATACTGATGGTGCATCTAATGTAAGAGGAGTAGGATTAGGTATACTACTAAAATCGCCACAGGGGGACATATTACCCCAGGCTATTAGGTGTGAATTTCCTGCTACTAATAATGAGGCAGAATATGAAGCTTTAATTGCAGGATTAGAGTTGGCTAGGAATATGAGTACCAAGAAGTTGCAAGTGTATGTTGACTCCTTGTTAATCACTAACCATTTTAATGGATCCTATGCAGTTAAGGGTGAGAAATTAATCGAATACCTCGATGTTCTAAAAAAATTAGCAGGATATTTCGATGTTTTTACACTTGAACTGGTACCAAGGGAAGATAATGCTGAAGCAGATGCCTTAGCAAATCTGGGATCATCGATAAGGATACCGGAAGGAACCCAAATACCAATATTACATATCTTGTATCCTGCAACGAATCCTTAGGATAAAGAAGTAGTGGGTATTCAGGATCCTGGAGCAGGGTATCCTGAAGAGGATCCTAAATCCTGGACGACTCCAATCATGAGATATCTCAAGGAAGGACACGTCCCCGGAAATGAAAATCCTAAGGCATTTAGGATGAAGGTATCACGATTCACTACTATAAATAATGTTTTATACAAGAAATCTCTTGCAGGACCGTATTTGAGGTGCTTGGAGGATCCTGAAGCAAAAGAAGTACTTCAAGATATACATGAAGGGGATTGTGGTAACCATACTGGGGGCAGATCATTATTCTCAAAAGTATTAAGGACAGGATATTATTGGCCGACAATGAGGAAAGATGCCACGGAATATGTTCGAAGATGTGATGCATGTCAAAAACATAGTAACATACTGCATCAGCCTGCTGAACCATTATATCCTATTGTTTCCCCTTGGCCATTTATGAAGCGGGGGATGGATATAGTGGGAAAGCTTCCAAAGGCTCCAGGAGGGAAGGTTTTTATGTTGGCAATGATAGATTATTTCTCCAAATGGGTTGAAGCCGAGGCATTTGTCCAAGTTAGGGATCAAGAAGTGGTATCCTTCATAAAGAGAAATATCTTGACCAGATTCGGAGTACCAGCCGAGATAATCTGTGACAATGGTTCTCAGTTTATAAGTAAGAGGACTACTGACTTTTGCAAGAGTTGGGGAATTAAAATGATTACGTCTACTCCTGTACATCCTCAAGCAAATGGACAAGCTGAATCTTCAAACAAGATAATTGTCAACAACTTGAAGAAAAGATTAGGGGCCAAGAAAGGGAGATGGGTGTTAGGGGAGGATTTTCTAACAATTAGTGATCCTTACTTGTTATCCTAACTAATGATCCTTACTTCTGTGACAGATAGTGATCCTCAGAAGAGTTTCAGGATAAGGATCATGGATCACCTTAAGGATCCTCATACTAACGATTGTTTGTTTGTGTTCCGTATTATTTTGCAGGAGTAACAAGCTTGACTTGGTCTTGGCAACGTTACTATGGAATATTCCACGGGTATTTCGCACACGTTTGACTGGAAATGGACGTTGTGGAGAACGTGGGAGCTTGGCACAAAAGTCGGAAAGTTTGTTAGCGTAGTTAACTTCTATTTTTAAAGGGGTGACGAGCTAGTAATGAGAACACTTAGCCATTTTCAGCTACACACACTCTCGTACAATTGCACTCTTGAAGCTCTCGACAAACACTTAACAGTTTTCACTTACTTTCACGCATTTCACCCTAATGATCCTTGTACCTAGCTCGTTACTATCCGAAGTTGTAAACATTTATTGATTTATTTAAGCTTGGTGATCGGTAGTTTCCATCACCCGGGGTTTTTTGTGCCGGAGATCAACTCTTGATCAAGGGCTTTTTCCTCGTATAAATCCTTGTGTCGTTTGTGCAATTTACATTGAAGTGATCCTTATCATTGTTCTACATTTAAAGCATCATTCCCCGTAACAGAGAGTTTGGTTGCATTATCCTCGTCAGATTTTTTGACCAAAACAGTTTGGCGCCCACCGTGGGGCAATTGGTGCTTCATTCCTAAGAAGTTTTTCTGTTGGTGATTGTTAGGGGAGGATTTTCTAACAATTAGTGATCCTTACTTGTTATCCTAACTAATGATCCTTACTTCTGTGACACATAGTAATCCTCAGAAGAGTTTCAGGATAAGGATCATGGATCACCTTAAGGATCCTCATACTAACGATTGTTTGTTTGTGTTCCGTATTATTTTGCAGGAGTAACAAGCTTGACTTGGTCTTGGCAACGTTACTATGGAATATTCCACGGGTATTTCGCACACGTTTGACTGGAAATGGACGTTGTGGAGAACGTGGGAGCTTGGCACAAAAGTCGGAAAGTTTGTTAGCGTAGTTAACTTCTATTTTTAAAGGGGTGACGAGCTAGTAATTAGAACAGTTAGCCATTTTCAGCTACACACACTCTCGTACAATTGCACTCTTGAAGCTCTCGACAAACACTTAACAGTTTTCACTTACTTTCACACATTTCACCCTAGTGATCCTTGTACCTAGCTCGTTACTATCCGAAGTTGTAAACATTTATTGATTTATTTAAGCTTGGTGATCGGTAGTTTCCATCACCCGGGGTTTTTTGTGCCGGAGATCAACTCTTGATCAAGGGCTTTTTCCCCGTATAAATCCTTGTGTCGTTTGTGCAATTTACATTGAAGTGATCCTTATCATTGTTCTACATTTAAAGCATCATTCCCCGTAACAGAGAGTTTGGTTGCATTATCCTCATCAGATTTTTTGACCAAAACAGTTTGGCGCCCACCGTGGGGCAATTGGTGCTTCATTCCTAAGAAGTTTTTCTGTTGGTGATTGTTAGGGGAGGATTTTCTAACAATTAGTGATCCTTACTTGTTATCCTAACTAATGATCCTTACTTCTGTGACAGATAGTGATCCTCAGAAGAGCTTCAGGATCAGGATCATGGATCACCTTAAGGATCCTCATACTAACGATTGTTTGTTTGTGTTTCGTATTATATTGCAGGAGTAACAAGCTTGACTTGGTCTTGGCAACGTAACTATGGAATATTCCATGGGTATTTCGCACACGTTTGACTGGAAATGGACGTTGTGGAGAACGTGGGAGCTTGGCACAAAAGTCGGATAGTTTGTTAGCGTAGTTAACTTCAATTTTTAAAGGGGTGACGAGTTAGAATTTAGAACACTTAGCCATTTTCAGCTACACACACACTCGTACAATCGCACTCTTGAAGCTTTCGGCAAACACTTAACAGTTTTCACTCACTTTTACACATTTCACACTAGTGATCCTTGTACCTAGCTCGCTACTATCCGAAGTTGTAAACATTTATTGATTTATTAAAGCTTGGTGATCGGTAGTTTCCATCACCCGGGGTTTTTTGTGCCGGAGATCAACTCTTGATCAAGGGCTTTTTCCCCGTATAAATCCTTGTGTCGTTTATGCAATTTACATTGAAGTGATCCTTATCATTGTTCTATATTAAAAGCATCATTCCCCGTAACAGAGAGTTTGGTTGCATTATCCACATCAGATTTTTTGACCAAAACAATCTTGTTGGATGATTCTGCTTGACCATTAGCTTGTGGGTGGACTGGTGTTGATGTTATCATCTTAATCCCCCAGCTGTCACAAAAGTTAGTAGTTCTGCCCCCAATAAATTGGGAACCATTATCACATATAATTTCAGAAGGAATACCGAATCTAGTTATAATATTTCTTTTAATGAAGGATATAACTTCCTTTTCTCTGACTTGGGCAAAAGCTTCAGCCTCTATCCACTTGGAGAAGTAATCAGTCATAGCAAGCATGAATACTTTTCCACCAGGTGCCTTAGGGAGCTTACCAACTATATCCATACCCCATCTCATAAATGGCCAAGAGGAGGATATAGGATGCAAAAATTCAGCTGGTTGATGAAGGATATTACTGTGTCTCTGACAAGGATCACATCTCTTAGCATACTCCACATCATCTCTCTTCATAGTTGGCCAGTAGTATCTTCCTCAGGATCCTTGAGAATAATGCCCTGCCCCCAGTGTGGTTTCCACAATCTCCTTCATGGAAGTCTTTTAAAACTTCTTGGATTTCAGGATCCTCAATGCATCTCAAGTATGGTCCTGCAAGAGATCGTCTATACAACATATTATTTAAAATTGGGAATTGAGATACCTTAATTTTGAAAGCCCTAGGGTTTTCTCCTGTAGGAATCTCTCCATGTTGTAAGTATCTCATGATTGGTGAGATCCATGATCCTGATCCTGAATGGGATTGAGTATCCTCACTAGGGATAATTGCAGAATTCTTTCCTATCTCCATAGCCACATGATCCTCGATAGCCGGGGTCAGGATATGGATAATAGGGATCTTGATATCCTCCGGGACACGCCCCGCTTGCGGTATGCGCATATAATGTATATATGTGTGGGCCATCGGGGGGCAAAAGTAAAAGTGCACTAATTTTAACGTTATTTTACTAATTTCGTGAAAATAACGTTAAAAGTGGAGGACGGTTAATCATGCATCACGTGGTGGCGTTGATAACTGAAAGACAAAAGGGTACATGCACTAATCGGTCTTTGTCCCGATTGCCGAGTGTTATGTGCCTTATGTCCAAGGCTTGATGCAAAACTACTATCGAGCCGGGGGTCTCACTGGAAGCAGCCTCTCTATTCCTACGGGGTAGAGGTAAGGCTGTCTACATCTTACCCTCCTCAGACCCTACCTTTGCTTTGCTATTGGTGGGATTTACTGAGTATGATGATGATGATGATGATATCCTCCGGGATTTTCAAAGATGATCCTAAGTTAGCCAATGCATCAGCTTCTGTATTTTCTTCCCTTGGTACCTGTGTCAAACTAAAGGAAACAAAGGAGAGTGCCAATTCTTTGACTATCTCTAAATATTTGGTTAGCTTTTCACCTTTAACAGCATAGGATCCATTAAAGTGGTTTGTAATTAACAATGAATCTACATGTACCTCAAGAAACCTGATCCCCATATGCTTAGCAATTTGCAAACCAGCAATTAAGGCTTCATATTCAGCCTCATTGTTAGTGGTTTGGAACTCACAAGCTATAGAGTGGGGTATTATGTCCCCCTGTGGCGATTTTAGTAGTATTCCAAGCCCTGTGCCTTTGACATTTGAGGATCCGTCAGTATAGAGTATCCAAGGATCCTTGGTCTCCTTTAGCTGCTGGACTTCTAACTCAGCTTCTTTTTGTAAATCACTACTGAAATCAGCCACAAAGTCAGCTAATGCTTGGGATTTGATGGCTGTCCTAGGCTCATATCTTATATCATAGGCACTAAGCTTCACTGCCCACTTAGCCATCCTTCCTGACATCTCTGGTTTCCTGAGGACATTCTTAATTGGAAAATTAGTTTTAACAACAATAACATGAGTTTCAAAATAATGTCTCAACTTAGTAGATGCCATAATTAATGCAAGAATAAGCTTTTCGAGGTGTGAATACCTGGATTCGGCATCAAGTAAACTTTTACTTACATAATAGACAGGATGTTGTGTACCTTCATGATCCTTAACAAGGACCGCACTTACTGCTTTTGAGGATACTGCAAGATACAAGGATAGCACATCACCTTTTTCTGGTTTCATCAAGGACAGGGCTGAGGATAGGTTATCTTTGAGAGCTCTTAAGGCATTTTCATGCTTCTCAGTCCACTCAAATTTCTTGTTCTTTCTTAGGATATCATAGAATTCTTTGCACTTCTCTGAGGATTTGGATATAAATCTGTTCAAAGCTGCTATCCTGCCTGTTAGCCTTTGGACATCCTTAGCATTGGCTGGAGATTTGATATTCACTAAGGCTTTGATTTTTTCTGGATTGGCTTCAATGCCTCTCTTGGTCACCATGTATCCTAAGAATTTGCCTGCTTTAACACCAAAGTGACTTTTTGAAGGATTAAGTTTCATGTTATATTTATCAAGGATATTGAATGCTTCCTCCAAGTCTCTTAGGTGATCCTCAGCCTTTATTGATTTTACCACCATATCGTCTATGTAAACCTCCATAGTTTGTCCAATCTGATCCTTGAACATCATATTCACCAGCCTTTGATAAGTTGCACCTGCATTTCTTAATCCGAACGGCATAGCAATATAGCAGTATATACCAGTTGGAGTCATGAAGGCTGTATCCTCTTGATCGGATGGTTCCATTTGGATTTGTTGAAATCCAGATGAAGCATCCATAAAAGTTAACAGTTCATGACCCGCAGTTGCATCCACCATGGAGTCAATGTGGGGTAATGGGAAAGGATCCTTGGGACATGCCTTATTTAAATCGGTAAAATCGACACATACCCTCCACTTTCCGTTTTTCTTTTGAACAACAACCACATTGGCCAACCATCTTGGATATTTGACCTCTCTAATCATACCTGCCCGGAGCAATTTCTCTACCTCTTCCTGGATAATGGCATTTCTTTCTGGTGCAAACTTTCTTCTCCTTTGATGGATTGGTTTGAAGGACCTATCAATGCCAAGTTTGTGAGTGATTACATCTTTAGATATGCCTGTCATGTCTTCGTGTTTCCATGCAAAGGTAGTCTTTCTCCTTTTGAGGAAGGATATGAGGTCTTCCTTCATATCGCCAAGGATCCCTGATCCGATATAGATTTTGGATTCAGGATCATGAGGATCCATGAGGATTTCTACCACATCCTGCTCTCTGGCCTCCAAGACACCCCTTGGAGGATACTTTGATTGCTATTGCTCCCTTGACTTCGAGGCTGGTTTCATCGATGAAGTATAGCAATTCTTAGCCTCCTCCTGATCACTATCAATCTTGACTATTCCCCAAGGACTAGGGAGCTTCACACATTGATGGTAAGTAGATGGGACTGCCTTCATATCGTGTATCCAGGGCCTGCCAAGGATAACATTACAACAAGATAAACAATCAATAACACAAAATTTTTGATAAGAATGTAGGCCTTCGATGTATATTGGGAGCTTAATGTCCCCCAGGGTATTCTTAGTTTCGCCACTAAATCCCAGGAGCACGGAGGATCTCGGTATGATATCAGATTCAGGGATACCCATCTTCTTTAGAACATCAAGCTGGATAATGTTCACTGAGCTTCCTCCGTCTATAAGGATCCTGCGGACAAAATGGTTAGAAATGAAAAGAGTAATAACTAAACCATCGTGATGAGGATCCTGGATATCAACACGATCATCCTCATCAAACATTATGACTTTTCCTTCAGAGACACTCGATGTTCGAACGGGTCTTTCTCCACTATCCATTTTAGTTTCCTTTGCATGCCTTTTAGCTGCTGAGAAGGATGTGCCACAAATGTCTGATCCTCCAGAAATAAAGTTTATTACTTGTGCATCTGCTGGAGGGGCTGAGCCTTCTCAGAGATCCTTTCAGGATCCTGAGTCCTTGACTTTTTTCTACCCAACAATTCTTTTAGATGCCCCTTGCTCAACAAGTATCCAATTTCCTTTCTTAGTGCAATGCATTCTTCTGTAAGATGCCCAAAATCTTCATGGTATGCACACCACTTTGATTTATCTTTGGTTGCAGCTGGTCTGTCATTTTTTCTGGGCCATCTGGCTTTATCACCTAGATTCTGCATTGCAAGGAATAGTTCATTGTTATCAACAGAAAAACAATATTCAGAGATTGGAGGATAATCCTCATCATCCTCTTCCTGATCAACAGCTTGCACGTTCTGGTTATCAGATCTGTTATAGGATCTGAACTTGTTGTTCTTGAACGAGGATCCTTGTTTCTCTTGTTTTGAGGATCCTTCTAATCTTTCCTGGATCCTCTTATCGTCCTCTAGCCGGATGAACCTGAGGGCCCGGGTTCTTACCTCATCTAGGTTCCTGCATGGTGTCATAACAAGATCATCATAGAACAATGAATCCCTAAGCAATCCCATTTTGAAGGCCTCAACAGCCGTGGCTATATCCAAGTTGGGAATGTCTAAGGATTCTTTACTGAATTTGGTAATGTAATCCCTTAATGATTCATTATGACCCTGGTTATCCTATATAGATCACTAGTTAATCGTTCAAATTTTCTACTACAAGAAAACTGATTATTAAATAGGTTAACTAGATTAGCAAATGAGGTAATAGAGTAGGGGGAAGACTTACCAGCCATTTGAGAGCTGATCCAGTAAGAGTGGATCCGAATCCCTTGCACAGGCATGCTTCCTTCAACCTTTCTGGGATTGGATTGATCTCCATCCTCTCCCTGTATTGTGCTATGTGTTCTTCAGGATCCGTCAAACCATCATACAGCTTCATGGTTGGCACATGGAACCTCTTAGGTATCTCAGCATCACAGATTGGTGGTGCAAAACGAGATACCCTGTGGCTCCCGTCTGCAATCTCCGGGATAGGTTTGACCACTCCTGGAACACTTGATATCATATCCTTCAACTTTTGCAACTCTCTGGCCATGGCATGGTTGATACCTGGATCCTGCATAAGGCCATGGTTAGTAGTATAAGAATTATTAAAAGTGTTACCTCCCATTGGATTCAAATTAGGAAGAATGGATGTTAATCCATATTGTTGGGGCTCTGGAATGATCGAAGGACCAGTAGAAGCAATGGTCTGCATCGGAATAAAATCTCCCTGATGGACATTTGAACTTCCTGTTCGCAAACTCCTCAAGGATCCTGGCATCTGGAAGGATCCCTGAAACTGGTACGATCCTGGAACAAAGGAGGATCCTTGAACCTGGGATGATCCTGGAACAAAGGAGGATCCTTAAACCTGGGATGATCCTGGAACAAAGGAGGATCCTTGAACCTGGGATGATCCTGGAACAAAGGAGGATCCTTGAACCTGGGATGATCCTGGAACAAAGGAGGATCCTTGAACCTGGGATGATCCTGGAACAAAGGAGGATCCTTGAATTTGCTGCGCTCCTGAGTATGCTTCGGAATTCATGAAGGATCCCATATGCTGAGGATAGGATCCTGCTGGGTGGAAATATGAACCTGATGCCTAGGTCACTGTTGTTGTTCCGTAGTGCACTCCTTTCGGTCCACCCACATATTGAACATCTGGAACCACTGATGGCTGAAAAGTAATCACCGGAGTATCAAAATTCAAAGATCTGGGCATCAGTGGGGAATGATCCTCTGGCGTTTTCTTTTGTTTCTTGAGATCTCCGATTTCTTTGAGAATCCTTTCATTGGTCTTATCCTGTTGCTGTATATGATCCTTCATCTGCAAAATCAAAGTAAACATGTCACTAGTAGTGGGAGTGTAAGAAGCAGAAGCAGTTGGAGGTTTGGAGAAAATGGGAGTTGGTTTCTTCTCGGCATTTTTCTGAGGTCCAGAAGGTGGTGGAGGCAAAGGTGGAATGCCCTGAGATGAATTGACCGCAGACATTGCAGTAGAGGTATTCTTCAATGATGAAGCCATGTATTCGTATGCAATGAACCGGAATGATCACCAACAGAAAAACTTCTTAGGAATGAAGCACCAATTGCCCCACGGTGGGCGCCAAACTGTTTTGGTCAAAAAATCTGACGAGGATAATGCAACCAAACTCTCTGTTACGGAGAATGATGCTTTAAATGTATAACAATGATAAGGATCACTTCAATGTAAATTGCACAAACGACACAAGGATTTATACGGGGAAAAAGCCCTTGATCAAGAGTTGATCTCCGGCACAAAAAACCCCGGGTGATGGAAACTACCGATCACCAAGCTTAAATAAATCAATAAATGTTTACAACTTCGGATAGTAACGAGCTAGGTACAAGGATCATTAGGGTGAAATGCGTGAAAGTAAGTGAAAACAGTTAAGTGTTTGTCGAGAGCTTCAAGAGTGCAATCGTACGAGAGTGTGTGTAGCTGAAAATGGCTAAGTGTTCTCATTACTAGCTCGTCACCCCTTTAAAAATAGAAGTTAACTACGCTAACAAACTTTCCGACTTTTGTGCCAAGCTCCCACGTTCTCCACAACGTCTGTGACAACTCGTATTTTCCGAACTTATCAACGTACTTGATGTAACGTATTTGAACTTGGTGTAATTATGTGATATGTGAATTAATGAGATTATGTGTGACTGTGTGTTATATGTTATGTGAGGGTATGAATTATGTAAACGCACAACACAACCCACTCGCACAAGCCCATTCGGGCCACAACTTATATTCGGATCAAGGGCGGCCCAAGTGAGGGTCGGCCCACTCCTCTTATTCGCTTACACACACCTTTAGGGAATTGTTTTCTCATTACTTGCAATCTCACAACAAACCTACAAACCCTAGCTCTTCTCTCTCTCTCTCCCTCACGAAACCAAAGGCTGCCAAACTCCCTCTCCATCGAAGATCATTCTCTTGTTCGGATAAATCTTTGCTCTTCCTCTATTCGGTTAGTATGTAACTATTGTTTTATGATTTTATGACGTTATGCTACATATGCTTGACATGATTAATGATGTATTGTTATGATTGGCTTGAATAATATATGATGGATCATGAATATATGTAATCGGTCATATGCATGTTAGATCCGAAAGGTTTGATGCTATGTTAGGATGATTTGTATGATCATGATTTGGAACCACATACTAGTTAAATCGGCTGTTATGTATATGCTTTGGATTGATGATGTTAATCGATTATCAGGCTTTGTTCTCGGAGTTGGTTGCATATTGAAGGATGATGTTTATAATCTGTTGTATGATCATGTAAATCGGATTGAATATTATGATATGATAAATTATTGTTCATACAATGATCATGTATTAGTTAGGGTTCATATAAGTTAGATAGTAAACACCCTTGTTTAATCGATATATGTGCATGATTGGAACTGTGGATGTTGTTAATTGTAAATCTTATACATGGAAATCACATAATTGGTTAATTATTGATTTAATTGGATATGGAAACAAGGTAACTGTTATGCATGAAAATAGGAATTTAAAAACAACTCGCACAAGACACCCACTCGGTCGCACAAGATCGGATCGTACAAGATCCGGTCTGATCACACAATAAATCCAGTCGCACAAGATGTTTTGGGTCGCACAAGAATGATTGAACTGTACAAGTTGCTAAGTTGTTAACTGTTGGGCCGGATGTACATGTTGGGCTGGGCTGGTTTGGATCGCACAAAATCGTCCGAATCGCACAAGATGATCCGGACCGCACAAGATTGTTTGTCTGTTTGTTTGGGCCGTGACCATATTTGTAGTTTTGTTGGGTCCTTGATTTTGGGCCGGGTATTAGTGGGATTCAAAGCATGACTCGCACAAGGACATTAGACTTGTGCGAGCTCAACCTCTTAATCGTACAAGTTAAATGTGTTTTAACTGTTGATTGTGATGTTGTATGTTACCATGATCCGTATGTGCTTCTCCTATGCTATCTATGTGATACTTATGTGCTTAACTCGAACATGATTTTAACTTGTATAATAACCATGTTAGGACGTGGTTGACCACTAGCATTTAGACGTGACCTTTCTGTGTAATCTGCCGAGCAAACCAAGGTGAGTTCACACTAGCCAAGGCATGGGATTCCCAGGGGTTGGGAATGGGATTGAATAACTACTCGTACAACTCTTACTGTTAAACTAATTATTACTGTCCTCGGTTGAAGGGCACGTACGTAAAACCTACGTACAGTTATACTTACTGCTGTCCTCGGATTTAAGGGCACGTACGTAAAACCTACGTACACAATCTTAAGACCATCACCTCTATCAAAGGAAGTCCCTCAATTATCGACTTAATCGCCGAGGCCTAGGGCGAGCGGGTCATTAGTTAATAGCGCTATTAGGATTAACAAACCTCACACCGTGCCAAACGGATGGGCGTGTACTAATGGACTATGGGCAAAGGGTCAATGATGATAGACATTGACTTAGGGCACATATTATATTTTCGTAGCAGTCGATACGCGTGGTCTTGTAACACATGGGAAGCCCCCACTAATCATCGCACGCATGCCTGGACTGGCAGCAAGGATTAACGCGATACATGGTTTACATAACGAATACATACGACATATTAAATGAATACGTTAACCAAACAACCAACTGTGAACTCGCTCAACTTTGTTGTTGATTCGTTGCTACATGCCTTGCAGGTCATTAGGTACCCAATGGAGCTTGCACAGGGAGGAACGGTCGTTGTGGGACATGGCGATGTGTGTCATGCTTTAGACATTATCTTATTTAATATTTAATACTTGTTATGGGTTTTACAAATTATGCTTCCGCTAACACTTAATTATGCTTTGGTTTTGAACACCTTTCATATTGGTTTGTTGAATTATGTTTACTTATCTACTGGTTCAATATGATTGGTGGCTTGATCCTGGTCAGTCACGCCTCCAAGCGGTGATACTCCGCGTGTGGATTTTGGGGGTGTGACAGATTGGTATCAGAGCCATTGGTTATAGAGAACTTGGTTTTAATAAAGGGAAAACGTTTTTGTTAAAACCAAACTATAACCTGTACAGTGCTCTACGATCCACAACGACGCTTCACTCCACGTGCAAGGCTCGACATTCTAGGTGATATAATTTATGCTTACATTGCCTACTTGCTAGATTACGTAGAACTTTGCTCATGATATGTTTAGTTAGTATAACTACTGTTACTTGAAAACGAGTGTGCTTACTCTCCTCTGTCATCGCACTTTCGCGAACCTCTCTCACACATGCTTCTTTTGGTGTGAAGATCATGTCTGGACGCATTAACATGACTAAAGCCCAGTTGACGGCTCTGATCAACGAACAGGTTGTTGCGGCACTTGCAGCAGCCCAGGCAGGAGGTATACCCTGCGGTTTAAAAATTCATTCTAGGATCTTTAGATCCTACTCTCGTGAACCTATCCTTGTGTTAAACTTTGTCCTTCTTATACCCACAACAGGTCAGCATGCTCAGCCACCTGTGTGCACCTTCAAAACTTTCATGGACTGCCGACCCACTACTTTTAGTGGCACTGAAGGAGCAGTAGGACTCCTCCACTGGTTTGAGAAACTAGAATCTGTGTTCGAAATGTGTGAATGCCCTGAGGCACGCAGGGTGAAATATGCTACCGGCACTCTCGAGGGTTTAGCCCTCACATGGTGGAACGCCCAGGTGCAAATGCTGGGGTTGGTTGCTGCTAACGCCACCCCATGGAACAATTTCAAAGAGATGATCAAGGAAGAATACTGCAGCCGCGACAACATTCATAAGCTGGAAGTTGAGTTCTTCAACCTCAAGATGACGGGGTCGGAAATTGAGGCATATACTAAGAGGTCGAATGAACTTGCCTTATTGTGTCCTACTATGGTGGACCCTCCAATTAAGCGTATTGAACTTTATCTCAAGGGTCTGAAGCCAGAGATCCAAAGTCATGTGACTTCAGCAAACCTCGCCACTTACCAGCAGGTTGTTCAGTTGGCTCACCGCCTCACTGATCAGGCGGTGGAGCAAAACAGGTTACCAAAACGTATTAGTGCTATAGCTACCTCTGAAACTCCTAGCGACAACAAACGTAAATGGGATGGGGCATCAAGCAGAGGTTCGACTTCCGTTCAGTCCCAGTCACAGCAGAGAAGAACTGAAGAGTATAAGAGCCCTGGTCAGCAATCCTCTGGTAGCCAAGGGCAGAGTGGTTATCGAGGGAACCTTCCAAAGTGCAACAGATGCAACAAACATCATAGCGGTCAGTGCAACAAGGTTCGCTGTCAGAGGTGTCTTAAGTTGGGTCACGAAGCTAAGGATTGTAGGAGTTTACGACCTGCAAATCAGAACCAGCGACAACAGCCACCAGCTCCACAAGACCAGCAGCAGCAACAACGAGACAACAAGGGATGCTTTCAGTGTGGAGCTGAAGGCCACTTCAAGAGAGATTGTCCCCAGCTGAACAGGAACCCTAACAACAACAACAATAACAACAACAACCAGGGAAATGGGAACAACGGGGGTAATAATGGCAATGTTGCAAGGGGCCGTGCGTTCGTTATTGGCAATGGAGAAGCTAGGAATGATCCCAATGTTGTGACGGGTAAGTTCCTTCTCGACGACTTTTATGTTACTGTCTTATTTGATTCGGGTGCTGATACTAGTTATGTGTCCCAAAAAGTTAGTCAACTGCTTAAGCGTACCCCAACACCTTTAAACCCCAAGCACGATGTAGAATTAGCTAATGGTAAAAGTATAGAGGTCACACACGTAGTCAAGGGTTGTAACCTAGTACTTGCTGATCATACTTTCTCGATCGACCTCCTTCCTATCACACTGGGTAGTTTCGACGTTGTCATTGGGATGGACTGGTTATTCCAACATCAAGCTGAGATTCATTGCAATGAAAAGATTGTCCGTATTCCGCGCCAAGGTGAGGAACCTCTTATGATTCGTGGCGACAAGAGTGGTGATGTTGTGAGAATCATTTCTTCCCTTAAGGCCCAAAAGTGTCTGCGTAAGGGCCACACTGCCTTTCTGGCTCTCGTTACTGACACCTCGAAGAAAGAGAAAAAGATAGAAGACTTTCCGATTGTACGTGATTATCCTGAGGTGTTCCCTGAGGAACTACCTGGCCTCCCGCCTCATCGTCAGGTCGAGTTTCAAATTGAGTTAGCTCCTGGAGCGGCACCCATAGCTCGTGCACCGTATCGTTTAGCTCCATTAGAGTTGAAAGAGCTATCTACGCAACTACAAGAACTCTTAGATAAGGGTTTTATTCGTCCTAGCTCTTCGCCCTGGGGAGCTCCAGTGCTATTTGTGAAGAAGAAAGACGGTACGTTCAGAATGTGCATCGACTACCGTGAACTGAACAAGGTGACTGTGAAGAATCGCTACCCTCTTCCACGCATTGACGACCTGTTCGACCAGCTGCAAGGGTCGAGCTACTATTCAAAGATCGATTTGAGATCGGGGTATCACCAGCCGAGAGTCCGAGAAGAGGACGTCTCTAAAACAGCCTTTAGAACTCGTTATGGACACTACGAGTTTTTGGTCATGCCTTTTGGGATGACAAACGCACCGGCGGTCTTCATGGACTTGATGAATCGAGTGTGCAAGCCTTACTTAGACAAATTCGTTATTGTCTTCATTGATGACATCCTGATCTATTCGAAGAGTCAGGAGGAACATGAGCAACATTTACGACTTATTTTGGAACTCCTTCGAAAGGAACAGCTGTACGCAAAGTTTTCGAAATGTGACTTCTGGCTTCGTGAAGTCCATTTCTTAGGTCATGTTGTGAACAAGGATGGGATTCACGTTGATCCATCCAAGGTAGAATCGATCAAGAGCTGGCCTGCACCTCGCACGCCAACGGAAATTCGCCAATTCTTGGGATTGGCAGGTTACTACAGGAGATTTATCAAGGATTTTTCCAAGATTGCTCAGCCTCTTACTTCACTAACGCAGAAGGGCGTTGTCTATCGTTGGGGAAACGCACAGGAGTTAGCGTTTCAGCACTTAAAGGATAGACTTTGTAGTGCACCTATCCTTTCATTGCCAGAGGGTACAGACGACTTCGTGGTCTACTTCGACGCATCTATTCAGGGTCTTGGTTGTGTTTTGATGCAGCGGGATAAAGTTATAGCATACGCTTCACGCCAACTCAAGGTTCATGAGAAGAACTACACTACACACGATCTAGAGCTGGGAGCGGTTGTTTTTGCACTTAAGATATGGCGACACTACTTGTATGGCACCAAGTGTGCTATCTACACTGATCACAGAAGCCTCGAACACATCTTTAAACAGAAGGAACTCAATATGAGACAACGACGATGGGTCGAACTGCTGAACGATTACGAATGCTCGATCAGGTACCACCCGGGCAAAGCCAATGTTGTGGCTGACGCCCTCAGTCGAAAGGACACTGCGCCTAAGCGCGTACGAGCTCTACAACTCACCATACAGTCTAGTCTCCCTTCCCAAATACGAAATGCTCAGGTAGAAGCATTGAAACCAGAAAACGTCAGGGCTTCAGCCCTACGCGGATCGAGGCAACACTTAGAACAGAAGGAAGACGGCGCTTACTACGTCACGTGACGCATTTGGGTCCCATTTTATGGCAACCTACGAGAGCTTGTGATGGATGAAGCACACATGTCTCGTTACTCAGTGCACCTTGGCTCGGATAAAATGTACCACGACATCAAAACCACATATTGGTGGCCTAGCATGAAGGCACACATAGCAACTTACGTTAGCAAGTGCTTGACTTGTGCGAGAGTCAAGGCGGAGTACCAGAAACCTTCAGGCCCCCTTCAACAACCAGAGATACCACAATGGAAATGGGAGCAAATTTCCATGGATTTTGTTACTGGCCTACCTAGATCACAACGTGGTAACGATACTATTTGGGTGATCGTGGATCGACTCACGAAGTCTGCTCACTTCTTGGCCATCAAAGAAACAGATAAGTTTTCCACCCTAGCAGAAGTATATCTCAAGGAAGTTGTCTCGAGGCACGGGGTGCCCATCTCTATCATCTCGGATCGAGATGCACGTTTTACTTCAGAACTATGGCAAGCAATGCACAAGTCCTTTGGCTCAAGGTTAGACATGAGCACAGCTTATCACCCGCAAACGGATGGACAGTCTGAACGCACCATCCAGACTCTCGAAGACATGCTTAGGGCATGTGTAATTGACTTTGGCAACGGCTGGGAAAAGCATCTGCCACTTGTGGAATTTTCGTACAACAATAGCTACCATACCAGCATTAAAGCTGCTCCGTTTGAGGCATTGTACAGGCGTAAATGCCGGTCACCTCTTTGTTGGGCAGAGGTGGGGGATAGTCAGATTACTGGTCCAGAACATGTGGTTGACACAACAGAGAAAATTGCTCAGATACGACAACGAATGGCGGCAGCTCGTGACCATCAGAAAGTCTACGCCGATAAGGACAGAAAACCACTAGAGCTCCAGGTTGGGGAGCGGGTGCTACTCAAAGTTTCACCCTGGAAGGGTGTGGTTCGTTTTGGCAAACGGGGCAAACTTAACCCACGATACGTTGGACCTTTCGAAGTCATTGAGAAAATAGGCAAGGTGGCCTACAGACTGAACTTACCAGCAGAACTCAGTGCAGTTCACAATGTTTTCCACGTGTCTAATCTGAAGAAGTGCCTGTCAGATGAGACCCACGTAGTTCCTTTGAAGGAGCTCACTATCGACGAGCAGCTACGATTCGTCGAGGAACCAGTCGAAATCACGGACCAGGATGTTAAGGTCCTCAAGCGTACTAGGATACCTCACGTACGAGTTCGTTGGAACTCACGTCGCGGCCCAGGATTCACCTGGGAACGCGAAGATCAGATGAAACAAAAATATCCTCAACTATTTGCAAACGGTACAACCACTACTGAGGCTGAAGCTACGGAATTTCGGGACGAAATTCCAGATCAACGGAGGGAGGATGTGACACCCCAGGAAAACCATGCAACTTAACTAGCTTCCTCAGTGAGTACGTGCTAAATTTCGGGACGAAATTTCTTTCAACTTGGGAATAATATGACAACTCGTATTTTCCGAACTTATCAACGTACTTGATGTAACGTATTTGAACTTGGTGTAATTATGTGATATGTGAATTAATGAGATTATGTGTGACTGTGTGTTATATGTTATGTGAGGGTATGAATTATGTAAACGCACAACACAACCCACTCGCACAAGCCCATTCGGGCCACAACTTATATTCGGATCAAGGGCGGCCCAAGTGAGGGTCGGCCCACTCCTCTTATTCGCTTACACACACCTTTAGGGAATTGTTTTCTCATTACTTGCAATCTCACAACAAACCTACAAACCCTAGCTCTTCTCTCTCTCTCTCCCTCACGAAACCGAAGGCTGCCAAACTCCCTCTCCATCGAAGATCATTCTCTTGTTCGGATAAATATTTGCTCTTCCTCTATTCGGTTAGTATGTAACTATTGTTTTATGATTTTATGACGTTATGCTACATATGCTTGACATGATTAATGATGTATTGTTATGATTGGCTTGAATAATATATGATGGATCATGAATATATGTAATCGGTCATATGCATGTTAGATCCGAAAGGTTTGATGCTATGTTAGGATGATTTGTATGATCATGATTTGGAACCACATACTAGTTAAATCGGCTGTTATGTATATGCTTTGGATTGATGATGTTAATCGATTATCAGGCTTTGTTCTCGGAGTTGGTTGCATATTGAAGGATGATGTTTATAATATGTTGTATGATCATGTAAATCGGATTGAATATTATGATATGATAAATTATTGTTCATACAATGATCATGTATTAGTTAGGGTTCATATAAGTTAGATAGTAAATACCCTTGTTTGATCGATATATGTGCATGATTGGAACTGTGGATGTTGTTAATTGTAAATCTTATACATGGAAATCACATAATTGGTTAATTATTGATTTAATTGGATATGGAAACAAGGTAACTGTTATGCATGAAAATAGGAATTTAAAAACAACTCGCACAAGACACCCACTCGGTCGCACAAGATCGGATCGTACAAGATCCGGTCTGATCACACAATAAATCCAGTCGCACAAGATGTTTTGGGTCGCACAAGAATGATTGAACTGTACAAGTTGCTAAGTTGTTAACTGTTGGGCCGGATGTACATGTTGGACTGGGCTGGTTTGGATCGCACAAAATCGTCCGGATCGCACAAGATGATCCGGACCACACAAGATTGTTTGTCTGTTTGTTTGGGCCGTGACCATATTTGTAGTTTTGTTGGGTCCTTGATTTTGGGCCGGGTATTAGTGGGATTCAAAGCATGACTCGCACAAGGACATTAGACTTGTGCGAGCTCAACCTCTTAATCGTACAAGTTAAATGTGTTTTAACTGTTGATTGTGATGTTGTATGTTACCATGATCTGTATGTGCTTCTCCTATGCTATCTATGTGATACTTATGTGCTTAACTCGAACATGATTTTAACTTGTATAATAACCATGTTAGGACGTGGTTGACCACTAGCATTTAGACGTGACCTTTCTGTGTAATCTGTTGAGCAAACCAAGGTGAGTTCACACTAGCCAAGGCATGGGATTCCCAGGGGTTGGGAATGGGATTGAATAACTACTCGTACAACTCTTACTGTTAAACTAATTATTACTATCCTCGGTTGAAGGGCACGTACGTAAAACCTACGTACAGTTATACTTACTCCTGTCCTCGGATTTAAGGGCACGTACGTAAAACCTACGTACACAATCTTAAGACCATCACCTCTATCAAAGGAAGTCCCTCAATTATCGACTTAATCGCCGAGGCCTAGGGCGAGCGGGTCATTAGTTAATAGCGCTATTAGGTTTAACAAACCTCACACCGTGCCAGTCGGACGGGCGTGTACTAATGGACTATGGGCAAAGGGTCAATGATGATAGACATTGACTTAGGGCACATATTATATTTTCGTAGCAGTCGATACGCGTGGTCTTGTAACACATGGGAAGCCCCCACTAATCATCGCACGCATGCCTGGACTGGCAGCAAGGATTAACGCGATACATGGTTTACATAACGAATACATACGACATATTAAATGAATACGTTAACCAAACAACCAACTGTGAACTCGCTCAACTTTGTTGTTGATTCGTTGCTACATGCCTTGCAGGTCATTAGGTACCCAATGGAGCTTACATAGGGAGGAACGGTCGTTGTGGGACATGGCGATGTGTGTCATGCTTTAGACATTATCTTATTTAATATTTAATACTTGTTATGGGTTTTACAAATTATGCTTCCGCTAACACTTAATTATGCTTTGGTTTTGAACACCTTTCATATTGGTTTGTTGAATTATGTTTACTTATCTACTGGTTCAATATGATTGGTGGCTTGATCCTGGTCAGTCACGCCTCCAAGCGGTGATACTCCGCGTGTGGATTTTGGGGGTGTGACAACGTCCATTTCCAGTCAAACGTGTGCGAAATACCCGTGGAATATTCCATAGTAACGTTGCCAAGACCAAGTCAAGCTTGTTACTCCTGCAAAATAATACGGAACACAAACAAACAATCGTTAGTATGAGGATCCTTAAGGTGATCCATGATCCTTATCCTGAAGCTCTTCTGAGGATCACTATCTATCACAGAAGTAAGGATCATTAGTTAGGATAACAAGTAAGGATCAGTAATTGTTAGAAAATCCTCCCCTAACAACAGTAATTTCAAAAGGAAAGGTCTTGGTTTTATTCCACCGAAAAATCATAAAAATGAGAAAACTTGTAGACCAAAAACTGTTTTTGTTTCAGGAATATCATCTGAAGAAGAAAAAGAACAATTGTTCAGAAAGTAGACTAACAAAGAATTTTTTGCTAAGAAGCAAGAGGAAACGAGGAAGGAAGTTGCTTAGAAGAAGATGGAGACTAGAACCTGTTTTCAATGCAAAACAGTTGGTCATATTGCTAGGAATTGTCCTAAGGCAATACAAACAACACAGGGAGTCTCTGAAAAACTGAAAGAAAAAATGGTTGAAAATGAACCACCAACCAAACAATTTAAAATTTTCAAAAATTCAAAGTTTGAGGTTGGTGAGTGTTTAAAAAGTTTTTACAAAAGAAAAGTGAATCTGGACAACCACAAGTGGGTTGTTAAGAAATCTGATAGTTCTAGCAATGATTCTGATTCAACAATATCACAGAAGCTATCTTCTAGCGATGAATTTGTTTCTTCGGAAGCAAAGGAGTCACTTTTTGGCGATGAATCTGACTCGTTAAAGTCAGAGGAGCCACAGGTTGAGAAAAAGGGTGAAAATTCAGTGCCGCCATTAGATGATGCAAATTTTCCACCATTGCGGGCTGAAAATTTTAAACAAAAAGTTGGAAAAGTTGAGATTTCAAATCAATTTTTTTCTGAAAAGAAAGAATTTGATGTTGAAAAAATCTTTAACCCCATAGTTATAAATATTTTTGGAAAAATGGTTGATGGGAAGGTCAAATGGGTAAAGGAATTCTATGAGAAGAAAACGAAGAGATCAGGTGAAAATGGGTCATCCCAAGTTGGTAACTGGGATAGAACCTATTATAATTAAACTATGGACTTGCCGGAGCTCCCAAGTTGGTAATAGTGGAGCAGGAATCGGCATAATTCTTGAAAATGTTTGTTTGGTAAACTTACAAGTGGTAGTTTTCTTGAAAAGTATCATATTATATTCTACAAGTGGTTGGTTGATAAGTGAACCTACTAGTAATTGAAAAAGAGGTTTCACTTTCAAGTGGTTAATCAAGGTCATTAATTTGAACTTGATTTAACTTACATTCATGTGATTGAATAAACAATGTGATGAGTTTAACCCCTAACTTACAAATGGTTTGTGAAATCCAACAAAACTTATTTTCCGAAAAAACCATTTTGATTAAAACAAACTTAAGTGTTTTGAAATCATAATGGGAAAATAGTTTGTTGCCACGGGGAGTTCTGATTGTTTATGCCAAGTGGATGGCGAATTGAAGCAATTCGAATCAGTTGTCACTTAATTTGTACAGTTTGTTTTCAAATTTCCTATAAATGATTTTGTATTTTAGGGGGAGTAAGAAATTTGAAAAAATTTGAAAATTCAAAAACATTGGAAAATTTGAAAAAGCCAAACACATGATAAAATAAAAAATGAGTTTTGTTGTGAAAAAGAGGAAATGATAGTTGTTATGGGTGAAATTCTGAGCTCATATCCTGGATAATATCTTAAATTATATCTTGATTGTATGATATGTGTTCATGTCCGGGATGCTGATTCAGGATATTGGTAACATCCTGAATGGTATCCTGTGGATTACTAACGGATTATGTGCAGGAGTACGAGTCCAAGCTGGTAACGTTCATGAGGACCCTTTCCCCGGAAGACTCGGTCTAAGTCGTTCAAAGGAAGACGTTGAACCCGCTTTACCTGGTCTCCAATGGCTACTAGAGAATATTCGAAGGCATCCCATACTTATAGGAGATTTTGTTTTCGTTTGCTAGCTATAAATAGGTGGATAAATCAGATCGAATAGGACATCACAACTACACTCACTACTCTCTCACACTTACTCTCTCGCAACTTTCACTTTCACAAAAAGCATTGTAACACTTAGCGATCTGATCAATATCCTGCACTGTATCCTGACGTTTAACGCAATAAGAAGAACAAGGCAGCTGCGATTGTCAGCTCCCGAGGTTTTGTGCCGGCGATCTAGATTGATCAAGGGCTTTCCTCGTATATCTCGTGTCACCCCCCTTTACTTTTTGCTCATAGTTTGATCGTAGATACAGCTCAATATCCTGAGCCGTATCCTGGAAACTGTTTTTACAAATAACTTAATCAGCATATTTTCAACACATTTTCTTAGCACACTACCTCACTTGACTAATTTGATCACTAAATTGCTTCGGTAATTTTTGACCAAAACAATTTGGCGCCCACCGTGGGGCAAGTGGTGCTATCTTTGCTAAAAACCTTTGTGAAATCGTTACTTGGTTTTCTATTCTCAAATCTTTTTGCCACATTATTTACAATGGCCTCAAGATCAAACATGAGCTCCTCCACAGTGTCTGCTACAACCTCTGCAACAGTTGGTTCGGTGCTTCCACCACCTCCTCCGAGAATGCAAACCTCTTCACAAGGAACTGAAAGTCATGTGGCTCGGGATGTTATCCCTACTCGGAGCACTCAGGGATCTGGTCCTGTTTTGGCTTCTAATGATGAAATTCTAACCTTATTTGGTAGTGTACAGGAATAGATGAGGCAGCAACAGGAAACAAACCAAATGCTGATGAGAGAAATACAACTCTTGAAATCTAGTTTAAGCAGGCCCGCTGACGATATTGTCACTCCTTTACAACCCAGAACTTTGAACTTCAGTTCGACAGTATATACTGAGGATAACAGGGGAAATATCGTACCTAGCCGTTCTCAGAATCATACTCCTGAAATACCCTCCTCAGTTAGGATGTCAACTGTGAGGAGCTCAGGATATGCTTCAGGATATGGCCAGAATCCTCAGACCGGTAACGTGTCAAATAATAATAATATTCTTGCTACTAACAATAGTGGATCTTTGCAGGATGCAGGTATGACGTCAACATTTACTAGGGAGCTTCAGAAATTGAAGGTCATGATATCCAGTGTACCTGGAGTGGTCCAGCCAATTCCAGAGGTGTCCCAAGACAGCCACAGGATATCTCGCTTTGCATATCCTATCTGTGATGCTGAAATCCCAAAAAGATTTCAAACCCCCAACATGAAGCTCTATGATGGGACTACGGATCCTGAAGAGCATATCGCTCAGTATAGGGAAAGAATGGAGATCAACCCTATCCCTCCAGATCTTAAGGAAGCATGCCTATGCAAGGGTTTTGGTTCTACCTTAACATGATCAGCCTTAAAATGGCTCTTAAATGTTCCTCCTCATTCGATTACATCATTTGCTCCCCTAGTGAATTTATTTAATAGTCAATTTTCTTGTAGTCGAAGTTTTGAAAAACTAACAAGTGATCTCTACAGGATAACTCAAGGACCTCAGGAATCCTTAAGAGATTATGTTAACAAGTTTAGCCGAGAATCCTTAGACATTCCACATCTTGATGTTGCAACAGCTGTGCAAGCTTTCAAGATGGGGCTGCAAAAAGATTCTCAATTTTACCAAGATCTTGTAATGAACCCATGCAGGAACTTGGACGAAGCTCGAAACAGGGCCCTAAGATATATTCGACTGGAGGATGACAAGAAGATGCAAGAGAGGATGAACTCGTCCACCACTTATGAGTCAACCAAAAGGAAGTCAGAATCCTTGTTTTAACCATATCGCTCTAAGCCGTATGGCAGAAATGACAACAAGAAAGTGAATGCTCTTGAAGACGAGGATCCTGAAGAGTATCCTAAATTATCTGAATATTGCTTTTCTGTTAACATACCTGAATTAATGTATGCCATGCAGGGTTTGGGAGACAAAGCCAGGTGGCCTCGAAAGAATCAACAGAAAGCTGATTGGAAGGATAAGTCCAAATGGTGTGCCTTCCATGAAGATTTCGGGCATGTAACTGAGGATTGCATTGCTCTAAGAATAGAAATAAGTTATCTTCTAAGCAAGGGATATTTGAAGGATCTCCTAGGAAGAAAGAAGAATAAGGGTCAGGATATTGAGAAGGATCCTGAACGAGCAGCATCACCTCCTGCGGATGCCAAGATAATCAACTTTATTTCAGGAGGATCCGACATTTGTGGGACTTCGTATTCCGCGGCCAAGAGACATGCAAGAGAAGCTAAGGCCGAAAGGGGAGATAAACCAGCCAGGATGACTACCCTCACAACTGATAAAGTGATCACATTTGACAGTGATGACAGGGATACTGTCCAGGATCCTCACCATGATGCTCTGGTAATAACATTGTGGATAATGGCAGCTCCGTCAACATAATCCAACTAGAAACTCTGAAAAGAATGAATGTATCTCCGATGGATATCACTTCGAAATTCACCGTGCTTGTTGGGTTCAGTGGAGAGGCTAGGAACACAGTAGGAGAGATAAAGTTACCAATATATGTTGAAGGGGTCAACTCAATACAACGTTTCTGTGTGATGGACTCCCTATCCTGCTATAACATCATATTGGGTAGGCCATGGATCCATGATATGAAAGTTGTACCATCAACTTATCATCAATGCATCAAGATCCCTACCCCTTGGGGGGTTGTCAAGGTTGATAGTGATCAGTAGGAGGCGAAGGAATGTTACTCATCCTCAATGAAATCCTCAACCAAGCCTAATGCAGCATATCAATTAAAGATGCGGGCCCAGGATATCGTGGAGGCTTCAGAACAGGATATGAAGAAAGTTATGCTGGATCAGGATAATCCGGATATCTCAGTGCTCGTAGGAACCAATATCCCTCAGGATATTGAAGAATAGTTAACTAACTTTTTGAAGTGCAGGATGTCGACATTCGCGTGGAAGCACGAGGATATGACAGGCATTTCCAAAGATATTATAACACATAAGCTCGGTATTGACAGATCATTTAAACCTGTCCAACAAAAGAGGAGGAAGTTTTCTCCGGAGCGAAATGTGATCATTCAGGAAGAAGTAGAGAGGCTATTAAAATCTAAAATGATCAGAGAAGTCAAATTTCCAAGGTGGCTAGCGAATGTAGTCGTGGTACAGAAGAAAAATGTTAAATGAAGAGTCTGTGTAGATTACATAGACTTGAACAAGGCTTGTCCCAAAGACCCATTTCCTCTTCCCCATATTGATGTAATGGTGGATGCTACTGCCGGCCATGAGATGTTAACCTTCAAGGATGCATCCTCAGGATTTCAGCAGATTCAAATGGAACTTTCAGACCAGGAGGATACTGCCTTCATAACACCAACGGGTATTTATTGTTACACTGCTATGCCTTTTGGTTTGAAAAATGCAGGTGCAACGTACCAGAGATTGGTGAACATGATGTTTAAAGACAAGCTGGGGGACACCTTGGAGGTGTACATTGACGATATGGTGGTAAAATCTAAGAAGGCTGAGCTTCACCTCCAGGATATTAAGGGAGCATTTGATATCCTGGATCAGTATAACATGAAGCTAAATCCTGCTAAGTGCCATTTCGGAGTGGGGGCAGGAAAGTTTCTAGGATATATGGTGACTAAAAGAGGAATAGAGGCAAGCCCGGAGCAGATTAAAGCTATCTTGGATATCAAATCACCTTCAAACATGAAGGATGTTCAACAATTGACAGGACGGGTGGCAGTACTAAATAGATTTATTTCAAGATCTTAGGAAAGATGCAAAGAATTTTATGATATCCTAAAGAAAAATAAGAAATTCGAGTGGGGAGAGAAGCATGAAGCAGCCCTGCAGGATTTGAAGCAGTATCTTTCAACCGCACCTCTATTGATGAAGCCTGAGAATGGTGAACCACTGTCCCTATACCTCGCAGTATCAGGGAATGTTGTAAGTGCCGTCCTTATAAAGGATCATGAAGGTCAGCAATATCCTGTCTATTATGTTAGTAAGAGTTTATTAGATGCTGAAACTAGATATTCTCATTTAGAAAAGTTAATATTGGCTCTAGTTATGGCATCAACAAAGCTTAGACATTACTTTGAGACACATAGAATTCATGTTAAAACCAATTATCCTCTTAAAAATGTGCTTAGGAAACCCGAGATGTCAGGCTGGATGGCTAAGTGGTCAGTGAAATTAAGTGCTTATAACTTAGTATATGAACCTAGAAATGCCATAAAATCGCAGGCTCTAGCTGACCTTGTGGCTGATTTCAGTAGTGATATTCTGGATGAGATAGATCTAGAAGTCCAACAGCTAGGAGAATCCTCAGGATCCTGGACATTATACACTGATGGAGCATCTAATGTTAGAGGAGTAGGATTGGGAATACTACTAAAATCGCCACAGGGGGACATATTACCCCAGACTATTAGGTGTGAATTTCCTGCTACTAATAATGAGGCAGAATATGAGGCTTTAATTGCAGGATTAGACTTGGCTAAAAATATGAATATCAAGAACTTGCAAGTATATGTTGACTCCTTGTTAATTACTAACCATTTTAATGGATCCTATGCAGTTAAAGGTGAGAAGTTAATCGAGTACCTCAATATTCTCAAAAAATTAGCAGGATATTTCGATGTTTTTACACTTGAACAGGTACCAAGAGAAGATAATGCTGAAGCGGATGCCTTGGCAAACTTAGGGTCATCAGTCAGGATACCAGAAGGAACCCAAATACCAATACTTCATATCCTATATCCGGCTGTGGATTCCTTCAAAGCTCAGGATAAGGAGGTAACAAGCATCCAGGATCCTGGTCATGATCCTGAAAAGGATGGTGAATCCTGGATGGCCCCAATCATAAGATACCTCAAGGAAGGATACATCCCTAAAGACGAAAATCCTAAGGCATTCAGGATGAAGGTATCGCGATTCACCATTTTAAATAATGTTTTTTATAAGAAATCTCTTGCAGGTCCATACCTGAGATGCTTGAAGGATCCTGAAACTAAGGAAGTGCTCCAAGATATACATGAAGGGGATTGTGGTAACCACACTAGGGGCAGGTCGTTATTCTCGAAAGTATTAAGAACAGGATACTATTGGCCGACAATGAAAAAAGATGCTACAGAATATGCTCGAAAATGTGATGCATGCCAAAGGCACAGTAACATACTACATCAACCAGCCGAACCACTATATCCTATAGCTTCCCCTTGGCCATTCATGAAATGGGGGATGGACATAGTAGGGAAATTACCAAAAGCTCCAGGAGGAAAAGTCTTTATGCTGGCAATGACTGATTATTTCTCTAAGTGGGTTGAAGCTGAAGCATTTGCTCAAGTTAGAGACCAAGAAGTAGTATCCTTCATAAAGAGGAATATCCTGACCAGGTATGGAGTACCAGCTGAAATCATTTGTGACAATGGATCCCAGTTTATAAGCAAGAGAACTACTGACTTTTGCAAAAGTTGGGGAATCAAAATGATCACATCTACTCCGGTACATCCTCAAGCAAATGGACAAGCCGAATCCTCAAACAAGATAATTATCAACAACTTGAAGAAGAGACTAGGAGCTAAAAAAGGAAGATGGGCAGAAGAACTACCCTTTGTTTTGTGGGCTGACAGAACAACGGTAAAAAATACAACTGGCCAAACCCCGTTTTCCTTGGTATTTGGAGCAGAAGCAGTGATCCCAACAGAAATGGTGATACCTATGGCAAGATCTATACTCCGGGATCCTGAGCAGAATGCTGAAGCTTTGTGTCAAGACTTGGACACTGTAGACGAAACGAGAGATGCAGCAAGGCTAAGGATGGCAGCATATCAACAAAGGATATCCAGAGCATATAACAAGAATATAAGGACTAGAAGATTTTTCGTTGGTGATTGGGTGTTAAGAAAGGCTTTTCAAAATACTACTAATCCTGCCGATGGAAAGTTGGCTCCAAAGTGGGAAGGACCATATGAGGTTGAGTCAGAATCAGGAAAATGAGCATGCCGACTCAGGAGTATGGAAGGGGATATGCTACCAAGATCATGGAATGCTATACACTTAAAGCTATATTTCAAGTAAGAATAGAATTTAATTTCTATCTCAGAATGGTATGTATTCTACCTCTTTTAAATATGTTTGAATTTTTTATTATCTTGAACCCAATACTGACTTAAGCATCGGAGGGGTGTTAGCCAAGCTAACACCCACCTTAGTTTAAGATTGTTTTGCAGAATATGCTTCAGGATATAGCTCCAGGATATAAGCTCATGATATCTCGAAGGATTAGAGGACTGGCCCCCTCTCTCACGTATAAGGGATTCTAATCCCTTCAGAGATTTAAAGGTGTTATGGGTCATTTTTTAAACATACATATCTTGACCAATATCCTGCTTTTTATTGTTTATTTGTGACCAGGATGCTGGACGAGGATATTGCTAACATCTTGGGCGATATCCTGAGGTTGATCGAATTAATCATGTGCAGGTTAAAGACTGGGACTTGCCAACGGTCAAATGGACTTCATCTCCTCAAGACTCGGGCGTATTTGTTATGGGAGAGACGTTGAACCCGAAAGACTAGGTCTACAACGTTCGACTGAGGAATATTCGCTGGATCCCGGTTATTTAGGATAGTTTGTTACATTTGTTTTACTATAAATAGATGGGGGCGGATCAGATTAAGGCACAACGAAACTTTCACACACTCTTGAACACTTTTGCTCTCTAGCTTTCAGCAGTCACTACCCACAAACACTTGTAATCGAATTACATTGTAACACCTAGTTGATCCGCACCACATCCTGTACTGTATCCTGATATTTGAAGCAATAGAAGAACAAGGCAGCTGCGATTGTCAGCTCCCGAGGTTTTGTGCCGGCGATCTAGATTGATCAAGGGCTTTCCTCGTACATCACCTGTCAACCTTTACTTTTCTGCTCATTGTTTGATCATAGATACAGCTCTATATCTTGAGCCGTATCCTGAAACTGTTTTTATAACTAACTTGGTTAACATATTTTTCACACATAATTTTAGCACACTACCTCACTTAACGAATTTGATCACTAAATTGCTTCGGTAATTTTTGACCAAAACAATTTGGCGCCCACCGTGGGGCAAATGGTGCTCTCTTTACTAAAAATGTTTGTGAAATCATTTATCGGTTTTCTGTTTTCGAAACTTTTTGCCACATTGTTTACAATGGCCTCAAGATCAAACATGAGCTCCTCCACTATGTCTGCTGCAACCTCTGCTACTACCAGTTCGGTGCTTCCACCACCTCCTCCAAGGATGCCATTTTCTTCACAACCTCAAGATGTTATCCCTACTCGGAGTGTTCAGGGATCTGCTCCCATTTTAGCCTCTAATGATGAAATTCTAACTTTATTTGGAAGTGTGCAGGAAAAAATGAGGCAGCAACAGGAAACTAACCAAATGCTGTTAAGAGAAATACAACTCTTAAAAGCTAGCTCGAGTAAACCTGCTGAAGAAACTGTCACTCCTATACAGCCCAGGGCTTTGAACTTCAGTTCCGCAGTTTACACTGAGGATAACAGGGGGAATATCGTCCGAAGCCATTCTCAGAATCATACCCCTGAGATACCCTCCTCGGTCAGGATGTCGACTGTGAGGAGTTCAGGATATGCTTCAGGATATGGCCAAAATCCTCAGACTGGTAATGTGTCAAATAATAATATTCTTGCTACTAACAACAATGGGTCTTTGCAGGATGCAGGTGTGACGTCAACATTTACCAGGGAGCTCCAGAAATTGAAGGACATGATATCCAGTGTACCTGGAGTGGTCCAGCCAATTCCGAAAGTATCCCAAGACAGCCACAGGATATCCCGCTTTGCGTATCCTATCTGTGATGCTGAAATCCCAAAAAGATTCCAGACTCCCAACATGAAACTGTATGACGGGACTACGAATCCTGAGGAGCATATTGCCCAGTATAGGGAAAGAATGGAGATTAACCCAATCCCTCCGGAGCTCAAGGAAGCATGCTTGTGCAAGGGTTTTGGATCTACCCTGACAGGATCAGCCTTAAAATGGCTGTTAAATGTTCCTCCTCACTCAATTACTTCGTTTGCTCATTTGGTTAATTTATTTAACAGTCAATTTTCTTGTAGTCGGAGTTTTGAGAAACTAACCAGTGACCTTTACAGGATAACTCAAGGATCTCAGGAATCCTTGAGGGATTATGTGAACAAGTTCAGTCGAGAATCCTTAGACATCCCACATCTTGATGTTGCAACAGCTGTGCAAGCTTTTAAGATTGGGTTACAAAAGGATTCTCAATTTTATCAGGATCTCGTAATGAATCCCTGCAGGAATCTCGATGAAGCTCGTAACAGGGCTTTGAGATACATCCGTTTGGAAGATGACAAGAAGATGCAAGAGAGGATGAATTCTACCTCAGCTTATGAATCAACCAACAGGAAATCAGAATCCTCATATAAGCCATATCGCTCCAAGCCATATGGCAGAAATGATAACAAGAAAGTGAATGCTGTTGAAGACGAGGATCCTGAAGAATATCCTGACTTATCTGAATATTGCTTTTCTGTTAATATACCTGAGTTAATGTATGGACATATGACCGAGGATTGCATTGCTTTAAGGAAAGAAATAAGTTACCTGTTAAGCAAAGGGTATCTGAAGGATTTGCTGGGAAGAAAAAAGAATAAAGGGCAGGATCCCGAGAAGGATCCTGAACTAGCAGCATCACCCCTAGCAGATGCCAAGATAATTAACTTTATTTCAGGAGGATCCGACATTTGTGGGACTTCGTATTCGGCGGCTAAGAGACATGCAAAGGAAGCTAAGAGTGAAAGGGGAGACAAACCAATCAGGATGACTACCCTCACAACTAATAAAGTGATCACTTTCGATAGTGATGACAGGGATACTATTCAGGATCCTTACCATGATGCTTTGGTAATAACATTATATGTGGCTAACCATTTTGTACGCAGGATATTGGTGGACAATGGTAGTTCTGTCAATATAATTCAGCTAGAAACATTGAAAAGGATGAATGTATCTCCGATGAACATTACTTCAAAGTCCACTGTGCTTGTTGGTTTCAGTGGAGAAGCTAGAAATACTGTAGGGGAGATAAAGTTACCAGTATATGTTGAAGGGGTTAACTCGATACAACGCTTCTGTGTGATGGACTCCTTATCCTGCTATAACATCATACTAGGCAGGCCATGGATCCATGACATGAAGGCTGTGCCTTCAACTTATCACAAATGCATCAAGATTCCAACCCCTTGGGGGGGTCGTCAAAGTTGATAGTGATCAGCAGGAGGCGAAGGAATGCTACAGATCCTCGATGAAATCCTCGACCAAGCCTAATCCAGCATAGCAATTAAAGATGCGGGCCTGGGATACCTTGGAAGCTTCGGAGCAGGATGTGAAGAAAGTTATCCTGGATCAGGATAATCCTGATATCTCGATGCTTGTCAGAACCAGTATCCCTCGGGATATTGAAGAACAATTAACTGACTTTTTGAAGTGCAGGATGCCAACGTTTGCATGGAAGCATGAGGATATGACAGGTATATCCAAAGACATTATTACTCACAAGCTTGGAATTGACAGGTCGTTCAAGCCTGTTCAGCAAAAAAGAAGGAAGTTTGCTCCTGAGCGAAATATAATCATCCAAGAGGAAGTTGAAAGATTGTTAAAGTCCAAAATGATCAGAGAAGTCAAGTTCCCAAGATGGTTGGCGAATGTGGTCGTAGTGCAGAAGAAAAATGAGAAATGGAGAGTCTGTGTAGATTACACAGACTTGAATAAGGCTTGTCCTAAAGACCCATTCCCCCTTCCTCATATCGATGCAATGGTGTATGCTACTGCTGGGCATGAGATGTTAACGTTCATGGACGCATCCTCAGGATATCAGCAGATTCAAATGGAGCCTTCGGATCAGGAGGATACTGCTTTCATGACACCAACAGGTATTTATTGCTATACTGCTATGCCTTTCGGTTTGAAAAATGCAGGTGCAACATACCAGAGATTGGTGAATATGATATTCAAAGATAAGCTGGGGGACACCATGGAGGTATATATTGACGATATGGTAGTAAAATCTAGAAAGGCTGAGGATCACCTCCAGGATATCAAGGGAGCATTTGATATCCTGGATCAATACAACATGAAGCTAAATCCTGCTAAGTGCCATTTCGGAGTGGGGGCAGGAAAGTTTCTAGGATATATGGTGATGAAAAGGGGGATAGAGGCAAGCCCGGAGCAGATTAAAGCTATCCTGGATATAAAATCACCCTCGAATATGAAGGATGTTCAACGGTTAACAGGCCGAGTAGCAGCATTGAGCAGATTTATTTCAAGATCCTCGGAAAAATGCAAGGAATTCTATGATATCCTCAAGAAGAATAAGAAGTTCGAATGGGGAGCAAAGCATGAAGCAGCCTTGCAGGATTTGAAGCGATATCTCTCGACTGCACCTCTATTGATGAAGCCTGAAAATGGTGAACCACTATCCCTATACCTCGCTGTATCAGGGAGTGCTGTAAGTGCCGTTCTTATAAAAGACCATGAAGGTCAGCAATATCCTGTCTATTATGTTAGTAAAAGTTTGTTAGATGTTGAAACTAGATATTCTCATTTAGAAAAATTGATACTAGCATTAGTTATGGCATCAACGAAGCTTAGACATTACTTTGAGACACATAGAATTCATGTTAAAACAAATTATCCTGTAAAAAATGTGCTTAGAAAACCAGAAATGTCAGGCAGGATGGCTAAGTGGTCTGTAAAGTTAAGTGCTTATGATTTAGTATATGAACCTAGAAATGCCTTAAAGTCTCAAGCTTTAGCTGACTTTGTGGCTGATTTCAGTAGTGACATTCAGGATGAGGTAGACCTAGAAGTCCAACAGTTAGGAGAATCCTCAGGATCCTGGACGTTATATACTGATGGTGCATCTAATGTAAGAGGAGTAGGATTAGGTATACTACTAAAATCGCCACAGGGGGACATATTACCCCAGGCTATTAGGTGTGAATTTCCTGCTACTAATAATGAGGCAGAATATGAAGCTTTAATTGCAGGATTAGAGTTGGCTAGGAATATGAGTACCAAGAAGTTGCAAGTGTATGTTGACTCCTTGTTAATCACTAACCATTTTAATGGATCCTATGCAGTTAAGGGTGAGAAATTAATCGAATACCTCGATGTTCTCAAAAAATTAGCAGGATATTTCGATGTTTTTACACTTGAACTGGTACCAAGGGAAGATAATGCTGAAGCAGATGCCTTAGCAAATCTGGGATCATCGATAAGGATACCGGAAGGAACCCAAATACCAATATTACATATCTTGTATCCTGCAACGAATCCTTAGGATAAAGAAGTAGTGGGTATTCAGGATCCTGGAGCAGGGTATCCTGAAGAGGATCCTAAATCCTGGACGACTCCAATCATGAGATATCTCAAGGAAGGACACGTCCCCGGAAATGAAAATCCTAAGGCATTTAGGATGAAGGTATCACGATTCACTACTATAAATAATGTTTTATACAAGAAATCTCTTGCAGGACCGTATTTGAGGTGCTTGGAGGATCCTGAAGCAAAAGAAGTACTTCAAGATATACATGAAGGGGATTGTGGTAACCATACTGGGGGCAGATCATTATTCTCAAAAGTATTAAGGACAGGATATTATTGGCCGACAATGAGGAAAGATGCCACGGAATATGTTCGAAGATGTGATGCATGTCAAAAACATAGTAACATACTGCATCAGCCTGCTGAACCATTATATCCTATTGTTTCCCCTTGGCCATTTATGAAGCGGGGGATGGATATAGTGGGAAAGCTTCCAAAGGCTCCAGGAGGGAAGGTTTTTATGTTGGCAATGATAGATTATTTCTCCAAATGGGTTGAAGCCGAGGCATTTGTCCAAGTTAGGGATCAAGAAGTGGTATCCTTCATAAAGAGAAATATCTTGACCAGATTCGGAGTACCAGCCGAGATAATCTGTGACAATGGTTCTCAGTTTATAAGTAAGAGGACTACTGACTTTTGCAAGAGTTGGGGAATTAAAATGATTACGTCTACTCCTGTACATCCTCAAGCAAATGGACAAGCTGAATCTTCAAACAAGATAATTGTCAACAACTTGAAGAAAAGATTAGGGGCCAAGAAAGGGAGATGGGTGTTAGGGGAGGATTTTCTAACAATTAGTGATCCTTACTTGTTATCCTAACTAATGATCCTTACTTCTGTGACAGATAGTGATCCTCAGAAGAGTTTCAGGATAAGGATCATGGATCACCTTAAGGATCCTCATACTAACGATTGTTTGTTTGTGTTCTGTATTATTTTGCAGGAGTAACAAGCTTGACTTGGTCTTGGCAACGTTACTATGGAATATTCCACGGGTATTTCGCACACGTTTGACTGGAAATGGACGTTGTGGAGAACGTGGGAGCTTGGCACAAAAGTCGGAAAGTTTGTTAGCGTAGTTAACTTCTATTTTTAAAGGGGTGACGAGCTAGTAATGAGAACACTTAGCCATTTTCAGCTACACACACTCTCGTACAATTGCACTCTTGAAGCTCTCGACAAACACTTAACAGTTTTCACTTACTTTCACGCATTTCACCCTAATGATCCTTGTACCTAGCTCGTTACTATCCGAAGTTGTAAACATTTATTGATTTATTTAAGCTTGGTGATCGGTAGTTTCCATCACCCGGGGTTTTTTGTGCCGGAGATCAACTCTTGATCAAGGGCTTTTTCCTCGTATAAATCCTTGTGTCGTTTGTGCAATTTACATTGAAGTGATCCTTATCATTGTTCTACATTTAAAGCATCATTCCCCGTAACAGAGAGTTTGGTTGCATTATCCTCGTCAGATTTTTTGACCAAAACAGTTTGGCGCCCACCGTGGGGCAATTGGTGCTTCATTCCTAAGAAGTTTTTCTGTTGGTGATTGTTAGGGGAGGATTTTCTAACAATTAGTGATCCTTACTTGTTATCCTAACTAATGATCCTTACTTCTGTGACACATAGTGATCCTCAGAAGAGTTTCAGGATAAGGATCATGGATCACCTTAAGGAGCCTCATACTAACGATTGTTTGTTTGTGTTCCGTATTATTTTGCAGGAGTAACAAGCTTGACTTGGTCTTGGCAACGTTACTATGGAATATTCCACGGGTATTTCGCACACGTTTGACTGGAAATGGACGTTGTGGAGAACGTGGGAGCTTGGCACAAAAGTCGGAAAGTTTGTTAGCGTAGTTAACTTCTATTTTTAAAGGGGTGACGAGCTAGTAATTAGAACATTTAGCCATTTTCAGCTACACACACTCTCGTACAATTGCACTCTTGAAGCTCTCGACAAACACTTAACAGTTTTCACTTACTTTCACACATTTCACCCTAGTGATCCTTGTACCTAGCTCGTTACTATCCGAAGTTGTAAACATTTATTGATTTATTTAAGCTTGGTGATCGGTAGTTTCCATCACCCGGGGTTTTTTGTGCCGGAGATCAACTCTTGATCAAGGGCTTTTTCCCCGTATAAATCCTTGTGTCGTTTGTGCAATTTACATTGAAGTGATCCTTATCATTGTTCTACATTTAAAGCATCATTCCCCGTAACAGAGAGTTTGGTTGCATTATCCTCATCAGATTTTTTGACCAAAACAGTTTGGCGCCCACCGTGGGGCAATTGGTGCTTCATTCCTAAGAAGTTTTTCTGTTGGTGATTGTTAGGGGAGGATTTTCTAACAATTAGTGATCCTTACTTGTTATCCTAACTAATGATCCTTACTTCTGTGACAGATAGTGATCCTCAGAAGAGTTTCAGGATAAGGATCATGGATCACCTTAAGGATCCTCATACTAACGATTGTTTGTTTGTGTTCCGTATTATTTTGCAGGAGTAACAAGCTTGACTTGGTCTTGGCAACGTTACTATGGAATATTCCACGGGTATTTCGCACACGTTTGACTGGAAATGGACGTTGTGGAGAACGTGGGAGCTTGGCACAAAAGTCGGAAAGTTTGTTAGCGTAGTTAACTTCTATTTTTAAAGGGGTGACGAGCTAGTAATTAGAACACTTAGCCATTTTCAGCTACACACACTCTCGTACAATGGCACTCTTGAAGCTCTCGACAAACACTTAACAGTTTTCACTTACTTTCACACATTTCACCCTAGTGATCCTTGTACCTAGCTCGTTACTATCCGAAGTTGTAAACATTTATTGATTTATTTAAGCTTGGTGAACGGTAGTTTCCATCACCCGGGGTTTTTTGTGCCGGAGATCAACTCTTGATCAAGGGCTTTTTCCCCGTATAAATCCTTGTGTCGCTTGTGCAATTTACATTGAAGTGATCCTTATCATTGTTCTACATTTAAAGCATCATTC
This sequence comes from Helianthus tuberosus, assembly GCA_030545235.1. Taxonomy (NCBI): domain Eukaryota; kingdom Viridiplantae; phylum Streptophyta; class Magnoliopsida; order Asterales; family Asteraceae; genus Helianthus; species Helianthus tuberosus. The sequence continues at coordinate 38,077,928 of CM060355.1, forward strand.
CCCGTAACAGAGAGTTTGGTTGCATTATCCTCATCAGATTTTTTGACCAAAACAGTGATCATTCCGGTTCATTGCATACGAATACATGGCTTCATCATTGAAGAATACCTCTATTGCAATGTCTGCGGTCAATTCATCTCACAGCATTCCACCTTTGCCTCCACCACCTTCTGGACCTTAGAAAAATGCCGAGAAGAAACCAACTCCCATTTTCTCCAAACCTCCAACTTCTTCTGCTTCTTACACTCCCACTACTAGTGACATGTTTACTTTGATTTTGCAGATGAAGGATCATATACAGCAAAAGGATAAGACCAATGAAAGGATTCTCAAAGAAATCAGAGATCTCAAGAAACAAAAGAAAACGCCAGAGGATCATTCCCCACTGATGCCCAGATCTTTGAATTTTGATACTCCGGTGATTACTTCTCAGCCATCAGTGGTTCCAGATGTTCAATATGTGGGTGGACCGAAAGGAGTGCACTACGGAACAACAACAGTGACCCAGGCATCAGGTTCATATTTCCAGCCAGCAGGATCCTATCCTCAGCATATGGGATCCTTCATGAATTCAGGAGGATACTCAGGAGCGCAGCAGATTCAAGGATCCTCCTTTGTTCCAGGATCATCCCAGGTTCAAGGATCCTCCTTTGTTCCAGGATCATCCCAGGTTCAAGGATCCTCCTTTGTTCCAGGATCATCCCAGGTTCAAGGATCCTCCTTTGTTCCAGGATCGTACCAGTTTCAGGGATCCTTCCAGATGCCAGGATCCTTGAGGAGTTTGCAAACAGGAAGTTCAGATGTCCATCAGGGAGATTTTATTCCGATGCAGACCATTGCTTCTACTGGTCCTTCGATCATTCCAGAGCCCCAACAATATGGATTAACATCCATTCTTCCTAATTTGAATCCAATGGGAGGTAACACTTTTAATAATTCTTATACTACTAACCATGGCCTTATGCAGGATCCAGGTATCAACCATGCCATGGCCAGAGAGTTGCAAAAGTTGAAGGATATGATATCAAGTGTTCCAAGAGTGGTCAAACCTATCCCAGAGATTGCAGACGGGAGCCACAGGATATCTCAATTTGCACCACTAATCTGTGATGCTGAGATACCCAAGAGGTTCCATGTGCCAACCATGAAGCTGTATGATGGTTCGACGGATCCTGAAGAACACATAGCACAATACAGGGAGAGGATGGAGATCAATCCAATCCCAGAAAGGTTGAAGGAAGCATGCCTGTGCAAGGGAATCGGATCCACTCTTACTGGATCAGCTCTCAAATGGCTGCTAAGTCTTCCCCCCTACTCTATTACCTCATTTGCTAATCTAGTTAACCTATTTAATAATCAGTTTTCTTGTAGTAGAAAATTTGAACGATTAACTAGTGATCTATATAGGATAACCCAGGGTCATAATGAATCATTAAGGGATTACATTACCAAATTCAGTAAAGAATCCTTAGACATTCCCAACTTGGATATAGCCACGGCTGTTGAGGCCTTCAAAATGGGATTGCTTAGGGATTCATTGTTCTATGATGATCTTGTTATGACACCATGCAGGAACCTAGATGAGGTAAGAACCCGGGCCCTCAGGTTCATCCGGCTAGAGGACGATAAGAGGATCCAGGAAAGATTAGCAGGATCCTTAAAACAAGAGAAACAAGGATCCTCGTTCAAGAACAACAAGTTCAGATCCTATAACAGATCTGATAACCAGAACGTGCACGCTGTTGATCAGGAAGAGGATGATGAGGATTATCCTCCAATCTCTGAATATTGTTTTTCTGTTGATAACAATGAACTAATCCTTGCAATGCAGAATCTAGGTGATAAAGCCAGATGGCCCAGAAAAAATGACAGACCAGCTGCAACCAAAGATAAATCAAAGTGGTGTGCATACCATGAAGATTTTGGGCATCTTACAGAAGAATGCATTGCACTAAGAAAGGAAATTGGATACTTATTGAGCAAGGGGCATCTAAAAGAATTGTTGGGTAGAAAAAAGTCAAGGACTCAGGATCCTGAAAGGATCCCTGAGAAGGCTCCAGCCCCTCCAGCAGATGCACAAGTAATAAACTTTATTTCTGGAGGATCAGACATTTGTGGCACATCCTTCTCAGCAGCTAAAAGGCATGCAAAGGAAACTAAAATGGATAGTGGAGAAAGACCCGTTCGAACATCAAGTGTCTCCGAAGGAAAAGTCATAACGTTTGATGAGGATGATCGTGTTGATATCCAGGATCCTCATCACGATGGTTTAGTTATTACTCTTTTCATTTCTAACCATTTTGTCCGCAGGATCCTTATAGACGGAGGAAGCTCAGTGAACATTATCCAGCTTGATGTTCTAAAGAAGATGGGTATCCCTGAATCTGATATCATACCAAGATCCTCCGTGCTCGTGGGATTTAGTGGCGAAACTAAGAATACCCTGGGGGACATTAAGCTCCCAATATACATCGAAGGCCTACATTCTTATCAAAAATTTTGTGTTATTGACTGTTTATCTTGTTGTAATGTTATCCTTGGCAGGCCCTGGATACACAATATGAAGGCAGTCCCATCTACTTACCATCAATGTGTGAAGCTCCCTAGTCCTTGGGGAATAGTCAAGATTGATAGTGATCAGCAGGAGGCTAAGAATTGCTATACTTCATCGATGAAACCAGCCTCGAAGTCAAGGGAGCAATAGCAATCAAAGTATCCTCCAAGGGATGTCTTGGAGGCCAGAGAGCAGGATGTGGTAGAAATCCTCATGGATCCACATGATCCTGAATCCAAAATCTATATCGGATCAGGGATCCTTGGCGATATGAAGGAAGACCTCATATCCTTCCTCAAAAGGAGAAAGACTACCTTTGCATGGAAACACGAAGACATGACAAGCATATCTAAAGATGTAATCACTCACAAACTTGGCATTGATAGGTCCTTCAAACCAATCCATCAAAGGAGAAGAAAAGTTTACACCAGAAAGAAATGCCATTATCCAGGAAGAGGTAGAGAAATTGCTCCGGGCAGGTATGATTAGAGAGGTCAAATATCCAAGTTGGTTAGCCAATGTGGTTGTTGTTCAAAAGAAAAACGGAAAGTGGAGGGTATGTGTCGATTTTACCGATTTAAATAAGGCATGTCCCAAGGATCCTTTCCCATTACCCCACATTAACTCCATGGTGGATGCAACTGCGGGTCATGAACTGTTAACTTTTATGGATGCTTCATCTGGATTTCAACAAATCCAAATGGAACCATCCGATCAAAAGGATACAGCCTTCCTGACTCCAACTGGTATATACTGCTATATTGCTATGCCGTTCGGACTAAGAAATGCAGGTGCAACTTATCAAAGGCTGGTGAATATGATGTTCAAGGATCAGATTGGACAAACTATGGAGGTTTACATAGACGATATGGTGGTAAAATCAATAAAGGCTGAGGATCACCTAAGAGACTTGGAGGAAGCATTCAATATCCTTGATAAATATAACATGAAACTTAATCCTTCAAAATGTCACTTTGGTGTTAAAGCAGGCAAATTCTTAGGATACATGGTGACCAAGAGAGGCATTGAAGCCAGTCCAGAACAAATCAAAGCCTTAGTGAATATCAAATCTCCGGCCAATGCTAAGGATGTCCAAAGGCTAACAGGCAGGATAGCAGCTTTGAACAGATTTATATCCAAATCCTCAGAGAAGTGCAAAGAATTCTATGATATCCTAAGGAAGAACAAGAAATTTGAGTGGACTGAGAAGCATGAAAATGCCTTAAGAGCTCTCAAAGATTACCTATCCTCAGCCCCGTCCTTGATGAAACCAGAAAAAGGCGACGTGCTATCCTTGTATCTTGCAGTATCCTCAAAAGCAGTAAGTGCGGTCCTTGTTAAGGATCATGAAGGTACACAACATCCTGTCTATTATGTAAGTAAAAGTTTACTTGATGCCGAATCCAGGTATTCACACCTCGAAAAGCTTATTCTTGCATTAATTATGGCATCTACTAAGTTGAGACATTATTTTGAAACTCATGTTATTGTTGTTAAAACTAATTTTCCAATTAAGAATGTCCTCAGGAAACCAGAGATGTCAGGAAGGATGGCTAAGTGGGCAGTGAAGCTTAGTGCCTATGATATAAGATATGAGCCTAGGACAGCCATCAAATCCCAAGCATTAGCTGACTTTGTGGCTGATTTCAGTAGTGATTTACAAAAAGAAGCTGAGTTAGAAGTCCAGCAGCTAGAGGAGACCAAGGATCCTTGGATACTCTATACTGACGGATCCTCAAATGCCAAAGGCACAGGGCTTGGAATACTACTAAAATCGCCACAGGGGGACATAATACCCCACTCTATAGCTTGTGAGTTCCAAACCACTAACAATGAGGCTGAATATGAAGCCTTAATTGCTGGTTTGCAAATTGCTAAGCATATGGGGATCAGGTATCTTGAGGTACATGTAGATTCATTGTTAATTACAAACCACTTTAATGGATCCTATGCTGTTAAAGGTGAAAAGCTAACCAAATATTTAGAGATAGTCAAAGAATTGGCACTCTCCTTTGTTTCCTTTAGTTTGACACAGGTACCAAGGGAAGAAAATACAGAAGCTGATGCATTGGCTAACTTAGGATCATCTTTGAAGATCCCGGAAGATATCAAGATCCCTATTATCCATATCCTGACCCCGGCTATCGAGGATCATGTGGCTATGGAGATAGGAAAGAATTATGCAATTATCCCTAGTGAGGATACTCAATCCCATTCAGGATCAGGATCATGGATCTCACCAATCATGAGATACTTACAACATGGAGAGATTCCTACAGGAGAAAACCCTAGGGCTTTCAAAATTAAGGTATCTCAATTCTCAATTTTAAATAATATGTTGTATAGACGATCTCTTGCAGGACCATACTTGAGATGCATTGAGGATCCTGAAATCCAAGAAGTTTTAAAAGACTTCCATGAAGGAGATTGTGGAAACCACACTGGGGGCAGGGCATTATTCTCAAGGATCCGGAGGACAGGATACTACTGGCCAACTATGAAGAGAGATGCTGTGGAGTATGCTAAGAGATGTGATCCTTGTCAGAGACACAGCAATATCCTGCATCAACCAGCTGAATTTTTGCATCCTATATCCTCCTCTTGGCCATTTATGAGATGGGGTATGGATATAGTTGGTAAGCTCCCTAAGGCACCTGGTGGAAAAGTATTCATGCTTGCTATGACTGATTACTTCTCCAAGTGGATAGAGGCTGAAGCTTTTGCCCAAGTCAGAGAAAAGGAAGTTATATCCTTCATTAAAAGAAATATTATAACTAGATTCGGTATTCCTTCTGAAATTATATGTGATAATGGTTCCCAATTCATTGGGGGCAGAACTACTAACTTTTGTGACAGCTGGGGGATTAAGATGATAACATCAACACCAGTCCACCCACAAGCTAATGGTCAAGCAGAATCATCCAACAAGATCATCATCAACAATTTGAAGAAGAAGCTTGGATCCAAGAAAGGGAAATGGGCAGAAGAACTACCTTATGTGCTTTGGGCTGATAGGACAACCCCTAAGAATGCTACTGGTCAAACGCCATTTTCTTTGGTATTTGGGGCAGAATCAGTGATCCCAACAGAAATGGTGATTCCAACTGCTAGAACAAGTACCCGTGATCCTGAGGAAAATGATGAGAACTTGGCTCAAGACCTGGATACTATTGAAGAAATCAGGGATCTGGCTAGGATAAGGATGGCCAGTTATCAACAAAGAATGGCTGGTGCTTACAACAAAAATGTCAGGATCAGGAAGTTTCAAGTTGGAGATATGGTATTAAGGAAAGCATTTCAGAATACCACCAATCCTGCTGATAGAAAATTGGCTCCAAAATGGGAAGGCCCTTATTTGATTGAAGCTGAAGCAGGAAAGGGGGCATATAGATTGGTAACCATGGAAGGTGATTTGCTACCAAGAGCTTGGAATGCTGTCCACTTGAAGAAATATTTCATGTGAGCAGGATCCTCATCGCACAGATTTTAAGTTTTGAAAGTTCAGGTATCCTTAGCAAAATATTGGTTATCTGCAGAAGCAATCCGTTCCTTGGGTTTAACCCCAGTTATTTGGGCTTGACCCCAGTTCCGTCTGTAGCGCATGATGATCCTGGTATAGTTCAAGGTAGTGGGACCGGTACTCGCTTTATGGGCTGATAATTCCATTGTACTGGCTATACCTAGGATCCTACGTATAATGGTAGACGTACCATACATCCGTTCCTTAGGTTTCTAACGTTTTCGCGTTAGCTAAGGTTTTGACATTTTCATGTCACTAAGTTTGGACAGTCGCCAGTTAGGGCCATACTCCAGTTTACATACGATCCTTGGGCTTGTCCCCAGTTATCCTTGGGCTTGTCCCCAGTTATCCTTGGGCTTGTCCCCAGTTATCCTTGGGCTTATCCCCAGTTGCTAACTCTTATCTTATATTGGCTTAGTCCCAAGTTATGCTCTATTTCAAGTCCTTGAAGATAAGCAACTAGGGATCCTTGATCCTTACTTCTCTCTAAGGTTTATCTTATAGTTATCCTGATTATGGTTAGGATCCTAACTTAGATCCTCAGGTATGATCCTTAACTATTTTTAATTCTATTCATTGTTTATTTGAATAACCCTTAAAATTTGACAACTAAACTTGTGATCTTTAAAATATATTACTTTTTGGGATTCTTTAACTATAGGATATTTGATCATGGATCATGTCCTAAATATTTTCAATCTGACTTATTCAAAATTGCTTATTCAATAAGTGTACATCAAAACAATTGAGAATTAAAGAAACAAAAAGGATAACAATACAAGATAAGCGACAAAAGATTAAGGTTTTATTTATTAACAAAAGATTAACCCTTAAAAGGTTGTCAAAATTACCTACCCCGAGCATCCACCCGCAATACGTGGCCCGTCCGCTGGGGTAGGTAAAGGGTGTCCATGATAATAGGTTCAAAAGTAGTGCAGGAATATAAAGGCGGCAGGATCACAATGGCTTCATCCCCCAAAACAGAGGATCCCTCCACCATTTGCAATCCTGCCTATTGTCCAAAGGATCATACATGATCCTTAATACTAAAAACTATTGTTCAGTACAAACCATCAAATTCTTCAACAAAACAACCATCAAACTAAAAAATTGGGCTCCGACTATGTCTAGAAGTTTCCATCATCGCCCAATCATGCAGCCTAAACCTTCCCTGCATCACCACCTCCGGCTCCACTTGCTTCACCACCTTCACCCTTGCCTCCAGCCTCGATCGCCAAAACCTCCTCAGCCTCTTCCTCATCTTCAAGATCAGCCAACCTTGCTTTCCAGTCCTCAACATCCCAGCTGCTTCTGTCGAAGTTAGGATCTTGAGCTTCCTGGGCCATCTTTAGTTTTGTCTGATACATTGTGATGGCGGCAGAGACCTTTGCACCTTCTATGAGATCATGCTTTTCATAGTCAAGGTCGATCAGAAGTTTAGCCGTCTTAGTCTTGGCATCCTGGAGCTCCTTCTGAAGATCAGCAATTTTGAGGTCCTTTAGCAATGCAACCTGCTGAAGGTCGGCAATCTTCCTATCCTGATCCTCAACATGGCCAACATAATCCTCAATCTCAGTGAATTTCTGCAAAGGGGATAAAAGATGAGGCCAGGACCAAGTGATCCTCAAATCAGCAGGATATATCAGCAGGATATGTCAGCAGGATATACGAGCAGAGACAGTGATCCTTACATCGTTGAAGTACTCGAGGAATTGGTGGCGGATCAGAGGCAGACCCTGCAGATCCTCAGCTTCAGAGGCCTTTCTCTTCTTGATTCCCTTTCCTTTGAGGGGCGCCTTGGGGACTGAATCTATAGGGCTAGTAGGAGCCTTTCTTTTGGAGGATCTGACGGTGGTGAGATCGGTGACATTGAACTTTGAAGCAGACTTGGTGGATTTTCCAGCACCTACACAACCAAAACAAGATAAGTATCTTTACTTCACTTATATTTCACTATTTATTTAAATTTTTAAACAAAGATACTTACTTGACATCGTGACAGAGCCTGAGGATACCTCATGAGAATCCTGGGTGGTTGTCTTGAAAGATCTTGTTTCAGGATCAAGTTTCTTGAAAGCGATGAGTCTCTCTTTGGCAGCAGGAGACAGTCTGAGGTGCGAAACGGTGATAGCTGCATAACAAGAAAGCAAAAGTATATAAGTGATCCTTATATCAAAAGAAAGTTCTCTGGTGATCCTTCTCAGGATCCTCCACCCTACCATGGGTAGCCCATTTCTTGGGTAGATCCTTTCTGTCATCAATAGAATCTCTCTTGACGAAAAAGAAACGCCGCTTCCGGTTAGCATCATTCTTGGTAGCTTTGAAGACCGGGTGTTCCTCACCAGGTTTACGTTTAAAAAAATAGCGATGAGAACCAAAGGTAGTAAGATCATACAGCTCTCCCAGCTCTGACATTCCTAGGTCTATCCCTTCCTGCTCGATGATCCTTTCAAGGGTATACAAAACCCTCCAGATCATCGGCATGGCTTGGATATAAGAGATGCCGGTTAGGGAAAAGAAAGATTGGGTGAAGGCTGGAAAAGGATATGTATAGCCTATGGTGAACGGAGTGACAGGAAAAGTAACCCAGTTGTCGGAAATATGATCACTCAGGGCATTGGGATCAAAAGACTTAAACACAGTGTTCGCCGGGAAGCAGTGGCGGATCCTATCAATCTGTGCATCGTTGAAACAGCAGCGTTCTTTTATGGAATCTTCGATGATCCCCTGGCTTTTCAGTGGGCTGTTTTTCGGGTGATCCTTAGCTGGGGAGTTCTGGAGCAACATCATTGATAGAATGATGGGAAGAGACGGAAAACAGAGCAAAAGAAGGAAGAAGATGAAAAGAGAATACCTGTTTATCTTCGGATGCAGTTATAAAGGGAGTATCTCTGAAATTTAAATGCAAACGATCCTATCTATAACTCATATTTATAATGATGATTGTGCAGGGTTGTCACTTCTGTGACGTCATAGTTGCAACGGATAGTTCTACAACAACGGCTATATCTGCGATAGTTAGTTGCGGATAAGATCAAGAAAATATAATTCGTTCATTTTACATATTACTCCTTATATTTTGGGGGCAATTGTTAGGGGAGGATTTTCTAACAATTAGTGATCCTTACTTGTTATCCTAACTAATGATCCTTACTTCTGTGACAGATAGTGATCCTCAGAAGAGTTTCAGGATAAGGATCATGGATCACCTTAAGGATCCTCATACTAACGATTGTTTGTTTGTGTTCCGTATTATTTTGCAGGAGTAACAAGCTTGACTTGGTCTTGGCAACGTTACTATGGAATATTCCACGGGTATTTCGCACACGTTTGACTGGAAATGGACGTTGTGGAGAACGTGGGAGCTTGGCACTAAAGTCGGAAAGTTTGTTAGCGTAGTTAACTTCTATTTTTAAAGGGGTGACGAGCTAGTAATTAGAACATTTAGCCATTTTCAGCTACGCACACTCTCGTACAATTGCACTCTTGAAGCTCTCGACAAACACTTAACAGTTTTCACTTACTTTCACATATTTCACCCTAGTGATCCTTGTACCTAGCTCGTTACTATCCGAAGTTGTAAACATTTATTGATTTATTTAAGCTTGGTGATCGGTAGTTTCCATCACCCGGGGTTTTTTGTGCCGGAGATCAACTCTTGATCAAGGGCTTTTTCCCCGTATAAATCCTTGTGTCGTTTGTGCAATTTACATTGAAGTGATCCTTATCATTGTTCAACATTTAAAGCATCATTCCCCGTAACAGAGAGTTTGGTTGCATTATCCTCATCAGATTTTTTGACCAAAACAATGGGCAGAAGAATTACCCTTTGTTTTGTGGGCTAATAGAACGACGGTAAAAAATGCAACTGGTCAAACCCCGTTTTCCTTAGTATTTGGAGCAGAAGCAGTGATCCCGACAGAAATGGTGATACCCACAGCAAGATCCAACCTCTGGAATCCTGAGCAGAATCCTGAAGTCCTATGCCAGGAACTGGATACTATTGATGAGACAAGAGATGCAGCACGGCTAAGAATGGCGGCATATCAACAAAGGATATCCAGAACATACAACAAGAATATAAGGATTAGATGGTTCAGAGTTGGAGATTGGGTGTTAAGAAAAGCTTTTCAGAATACTACCAATCCTGCTGATGGAAAGCTGGCTCCGAAATGGGAAGGACCATATGAGATTGAATCAGAATCAGGAAAAGGTGCATACCGACTCAAGGATATGGAGGGGGATATGCTACCAAGATCCTGGAATGCAATACACTTAAAGCTCTATTTCAAGTAAGAATAGAATTTAATTTCTATCTCATAATGGTATGTATTCTATCTCTTTTAAATATATTTGTTTATTATCTAGAACTCAATACTGACTTAAGCATCGGAGGGGTGTTAGCCAAGCTAACACCCACCTTAGTTTAAGGATGTTTTGCAGTATATGCTCCAGGATATAGCTCCAGGATGCTCACTCAGGATACTTCGGAAGATTAGAGGATTGGCCCCCTCTCTCACGTTAAGGGATCCTGATCCCTTCACAGGTTTAAAGGTATTCACCTTTCTTCCGAATTGGGTTTAAACACCCCGCCTGGAGCGCAAGTTATTCGGGAATAGTTCAAGGTGGCGGGACCAGTCCATGTAAAAGTGGCTGACAATTTCGTTACTATTAGCTATATCCTGAATCCTAAAGGTATATGAGGATTGATCACCCTCTCTCACGAAAGGGTATTTTCATACTCTCTAAGGGTTAAAGGTTTTCACCTTTCTAAGCCTTGGAGTTTATACACTCCCGCCTGTAGCACACGAAAATTTGGGATTTCCCCCAGGATACGAGGGATTTATCTCCAGTACATTTTTGGGTTTTACCCCTGTAACACGAAAAATTTTCTATACAATTGGAATTGATGACCAAAAGATTTCTAAGTATTTGAAGACATTGTGCACAGGGGACATCCCTACTGAGGCAATTGTGTAAAGCTCAAAGGATAAAGCTCGGACCTAATACACTAAGTGTCTCAGACAGGGGACATCTTTATTGGAAGAGTTACAAGGGGATTGAAGTTTAAAAATAGGGTTATACCCTATTCCTGGTATGATCTTTCCTTTGTAAACGTTGTTTAAGTTTTTAACAGTACTATGTTTGGTAAAAGGTTAAACATCCTGATTAGGATAAATTGTTGGAATATATTTTCAAAATATATTTTTGAAATACTTTTCAGGATATTTAATTAAGTTATTTGACGCTGGTACTGGTTTGAAACTTTGATCAAGTAAGAATTGTCAAAACAGGTTTTGGAAATTGGACTTTCTTTGAAATTTTTTCTCTAAAGTTGATTGAATTTTTGGAAGTTTTATAAAAGTTTTCATAATATATCACTGAGTATATTTTGCAAAGCTAAAATCTGCGTTAAGGAATGCATGACAGAAATTAAAAGGCAACAACAAATAAGTCAAGAGATAGTTATATTATTAACAAGTCAAAAGTTGTGCTTTTGGTTTCACCTCAAACCAAGGCCCATCCGCCAAAAGCACGTTTAGTTTTTACCATACCTACATAACGGTTGAAGGTTTTATCTCAAAACGAAACCTGTCCACCTTCAACCGTTACGATATTCAAAACGGATTATACTAACTGATGACCAAGGGCTTCATCCTAAAACCTAGGACCCATCCACCTTTGGTCATCATATTGTTCTAATGCAGGAAATATAAATTGTTCAAAGACAGGAAATGTAAATTGTTCTACAGACCATAGCCATGAAATTTTAAAAAGTGGGCTCCGGCCTCAACACATATATCCATCATCGCCCACGTCGCTGCATTTAAGGGTCAGCTCCCTCCTTCATCGTGACATCTCCACCGGTATCCTTTCCAACATTCTTCTCAGCATCATCAGCAACATCCTTTCCATCAGCATTCTCTCCAGAATCACCACCGACATCCTTTGAGGCACCAGCATCATCCACCTTCTCGGTTACCTTGGTGGGCTCCTCTGCGACAGGTTTTGTAGGGGGCTCCACCGGATTGCCGCCAAGATCTTTCAATTTCATCTCCCAGGCTTTGATGTTCCATGAGGGGCATTCAACGCCCAAAGCCCTAGCTTCGTAAGCCATTTTCAGTCTGGCCTGGAGGAGGGAGATGATGACTGAATTCTTAAGGCTCTCCCGGTATGAAGCCATATCTTGTTCATGCTGAACCTGGACCGCGTCAGACTTAGCTTGAGCCTCTTGGGTGATCTTTTGGATGGCAGCTTGGTGATCTTGGGTCATGGCCTTATACTTAGCTTCGTAGTGTTCAGATTTGGCGGTGGCGATTGCTGCTTGATCCTTGATGGTAGCTTCAGCCTTCTTTAGTTTGCTTTCTAGCATGACGTTTAAACCACATGTGTCCTCATAAAGGAATACCAGGCGTTCAAGGCCCTGCAAGGTAAAAAAACAGGCGTTATTCTAAATGAACATTTCTACTTAGCATATGGTGCAGGATACAGGTCAGGATACTAACCTGGTTAAGGAAGCCGGTCATAAATTTGTTGGATTCAGTAAACCCGTGGTTCTCAAATGGGAACTCGTGAAGTGTAGCGGGAGGTTCAACTTCTTTTCTCTTTCGGGAACTAGAGGCCCGAGTACGGGATGCCGGAGGAGCTTTGGGAGCAGTGGTGGTCTTCGAGCTGGTAGGCTTCGGTGTGACGGATGACTTTGGATTGGATTCTTGCTTGGTAGGCGCGAGGCTAGAGTAGCTATCCAACTCGTCGAGTTGGAAGCCTTCGAGGTTAATAACTGGCACTGCACAAGGGAAGATGTTTTAGGCTTATTATACCTCTAAAAATAATAATCGATTTAATATAAAGATAATTCCTTAAAATATGCTTACCAGACATGTTGGAACTTGATCTTTGACTTGAGCTTGTGAGTAGCAGGTTAAAGGTTCTTTCACCCTCTGGAAGCTTGTAGATTTCTTTTATTCTTCCTTCTGATTCAGCACTAGGGGGAGCTAGTTCCTTGAAGTTTGCTGCAAGAAAGGAAATAGACACATCAGGATATTGGTTCAGGATGGAGGTTCGGGATATAATTGGGGATATTCCTAGAACCCTAAGTCCTACCAGAAGTCAACCATCTTTTAGGGAGGTCAAAACCCTTATCAATGGAGTCTCTTTTCACAAAGAAGAATTTTCTTGTCCACTTATCCTCGTTCTTAGTAGCTTTGAGGATGAGAGGATCTTTGGAAATAGAGAATAGAAGGAATCGGCTGGAACCATGAGATCTTAAACGATAAGCCATTGGCAAATCTTCGATGAACAGGTCAGGCATATGGCGAGCCTTAATTCCTTCCAAGGTAACTAATATACGCCAAACCATGGGCATGATTTGGGCAAAGCTAAGGCCAGTAAGTTCGAAGAAACGAGAAATAAAAGGTGAAAACGGGTATTGAAGTCCTATGGAGAAAGGGTAGGCAAAAAAGCAGACCCATTCGTCGGAACAAAAATCCGATCGGACCTCTCGGTCGAATGGACGGAAGATTGTCCCGGCGGGAAAGGCACCGGAAGCTCGTAGGGCTGCGATGTCGGAATTATCGAAAGAACACACCTCCTTTGAAGGTTTCTGAAGCAAATTTTGTTTGTGGAAGGGGGAAACAGAATCCGCTATTTGCGATCTAGTACGGGTCGCCATGGAGGATCACAATCGGAGAACAAGAGATGTAAACAAGGAAAATAGAAAAGAGAGAGAGAAAAGTACCTGATATTCGGTTGAAGATAAAGATAATCATAATGAGAAGTCCCTTGGTTGATATAGGCTAAATGTAGGGGGTAAAGAGTAAATAGCGCCTTGGAAGTTGCACACTGTCATTTCAAGGGTCTCGTCGTATTGATTGCCTTAAGTTATGAGATAAAAATTTTAAAATATATCCGTTGGATTGGTATACCAACCGATATATTTGGGGACAATTGTTATGGGTCATTTTTTAAACATACATATCTTGACCAATATCCTGCTTTTTATTGTTTATTTGTGACCAGGATGCTGGACGAGGATATTGCTAACATCTTGGGCGATATCCTGAGGTTGATCAAATTTATCACGTGCAGGTTAAAGACTGGGACTTGCCAATGGTCAAATGGACTTCATCTCCTCAAGACTCGGGCGTATTTCTAATGGGAGAGACGTTGAACCCGAAAGACTAGGTCTACAACGTTCGACTGAGGAATATTCGCTGGATCCCGGTTATTTAGGATAGTTTGTTACATTTGTTTTACTATAAATAGATGGGGGCGGATCAGATTAAGGCACAACGAAACTTTCACACACTCTCGAACACTTTTGCTCTCTAGCTTTCAGCAGTCACTACACACAAACACTTGTAATCGAATTACATTGTAACACCTAGTTGATCCGCACCACATCCTGCACTGTATCCTGATATTTGAAGCAATAGAAGAACAAGGCAGCTGCGATTGTCAGCTCCCGAGGTTTTGTGCCGGCGATCTAGATTAATCAAGGGCTTTCCTCGTACATCACCTGTCAACCTTTACTTTTCTGCTCATTGTTTGATCATAGATACAGCTCTATATCTTGAGCCGTATCCTGAAACTGTTTTTATAACTAACTTGGTTAACATATTTTTCACACATAATTTTAGCACACTACCTCACTTAACTAATTTGATCACTAAATTGCTTCGGTAATTTTTGACCAAAACAAAAGGTATTCACCTTTCTTACGAATTGGGTTTAAACACCCCGCCTGGAGCGCAAGTTATCTAGGGATAGTTCAAGGTAGCGGGACCAGTTCATGTAAAAGTGACTGACAATTTCGTTACTATTGGCTATATCCTGGATCCTAAAGGTATATGAGGATTGATCACCCTCTCTCACGAAAGGGTATTTTCAAACTCTCTAAGGTTTAAAGGTTTTCACCTTTCTAAGTCTTGGAGTTTGTACACTCTTGCCTGTAGCGCATGAAAATCAGGGTTTATCCCCAGGATATTAAGGGTTTATCCCCAGGATATTAATGGTTTATCCCCAGGATATTAAGGGTTTATCCCCAGGATATTAAGTTTTCAAACATGTTGAACACAGGGGACATGTATCATCCAATTTAAAGGATGGATTCAAACTTATAAGTGTACACTGGGGACATTCCTATAATTGAAGATTGGAATTGACTCTTTAGGAATCTCTGGTATGATATCTCCTTTTTGTTTGGATAACTTGAGTTTTACAGATTATGTGTTAGTATCCTGAGCAGGATATTTCTCATGATACTCTTACAATGTGTTCCCAAGAATGTTCGAACAAAACTGTTTTCATAAATAAAATTCATGCAGTAAAGGTGTAACAACAAAAATAAAGCCAAAAGAAGGTTATATTATTAACATACCAAAAGTTGTGCTCCTGGCTTCACCTCAAACCAAGGTCCATCCACCAAGAGCACAGTTAGTTCCTTACCATATTTACTTAACAGTTGAAGGTTTTGTCTCAAACCGAGACCCATCCACCTACAACTGTTATATTGTTCAAAAGCAAAGCATACTAACGGTGACGACCAAGGGCTTCGTCCTGAAACTCAGGATCCCTCCACCTTTGGCCATCATATTGTTCAAATGCAGGAAAAGTAAAGTGCAGAAAAAGTAAATTGTCTTAGGGTTACAAACCAACGATCAAATTTAAAAAAGTGGGCTCAGGCCTTGGCACATACATCCATCATCGCCCACCTGAATGCCCTCACACAGCGGCATCTTCTCCATCCTTCTCCGTCTTCTCAGCCTCAGCATCCTGAGCAGCATCCTCGCCAGCATCTATCCCAGCATCCTTCTTATCTCCAGCCTTGTCCACCACCTCTGCTGACTTAGAGGATTCACCAGCTTCAGCAGGATATGGTACAGCCTTGCCTCCAAGCTCCTTCAGCTTTGCCACCCAGGATTCAACCGGCCAGGATGGGCACTCAAGGCCTGTCTCCTTGGCCTCATAAGCCATCTTGATGCGAGCTTGTAGCAGAGAGACGATGGCAGAGGCTTTGATTCCTTCCCAGAAAGAGGCCATGGCCTGTTCATGCTCCATTTCGACGGTATCCAGTTTGATCTCAGCATCCTGGGTGACCTTCTTCAGCTTGTCCTCATAATGACGGGTCTTAACCTCAGCAATGACCCCTTGGTCAGCAATGGTGGTCTCAAGCTGTTTGATCCTGGCCTCTTAGAACTTGTTTGTATTGCAAGCATCGGTGTAAAGGTGGAGCAGATGCTGGAGGCCCTGCACGTCAAAATTCAGGTATAAGTCAAAATATATTAACCAGGATATCCTATCAGGATATCCTATCAGGATATGTGTGCAGGATATAGTCGCAGGATATTACCTTGTTGAGGAAGGATGTCATCGGCTCCAAGGAGTCAGAAAAGCTGAGTTCTTCATAGGAGAACCCTTCAGAGCCTGGGGCGCTAACTTCAGAACCTTTCCTCTTTTTTGCGGTGGAAGCACGACTTCTTAGGTTGGGCTTAGGAGCTGGTACTGGTTTGGAGCTGGTGGTGGCAGGAGTCTCTTTCTTGACATTGACTGGAGTGGGGTAACTGTCAAGCTCATCAAGGTCCAGGAGGATTGCAACTTTGCTGGAGTCTGCATACAGGGAGTAAAATGCTTTCCTAAACATATCAAATAAAAACATGTATGCAGGATATCGTGCAGGATCCTTACAAGACATGTTTGCACTGGATATAGGGCTTGGAGATGGTGGAGACGGGTTAAAACTTCTTTCAGCGTCTGGGAGGAGTCTGATAGCGTCAATTCTCTTCTGTGAATCAGCTAGGGGATGTGCAAGCTTCCTAAAATCAGTTGTGTACAAGAAAATAAAAAAGTTGATTAGCTCAAAGATATAAAGCAGGATACAAGACAGGATCATCCTTAACCCTAAATCCTACCCTTTCTCAACCACTTCACCGGATATTCCGTTCCACCAGGGATGGAGTCTCTTTTTACAAAGAAGAACTTGGATTGCCATTTCTCCTCGTTCCTGGTGGCACGAAGTATCAGTGGATCGCCGGAGGTAGAATAGAACAAAAATCTACAGGAACCGTGGCATCTAAGCCGATACGCTAGGGGGAGGTCATGAACAGAAAGGTCAGGGATATGTTTTCTCTTGATCTGATCAAGAACAGACAAGACTCACCAGAGCATCGGCATTGTCTGACTGAAGCAGATTTTGGTAACATTAAAGAAATCAGTGACGAAATCGGGAAAGGGAAACTGCAATCCTAAGGTAAAGGGAAAGGCATTGAAACATAACCACTCGGTGGAAACCATGTCCGACCGAATTTCCCGGTCAAACGGCCGGAACACCGTCCCTTCCGGGAAGATGTCGGATGATTTGAGAGCTGACAAGTGTGCACTATCAAAGGTGTATATTTCCTTCTCCAGATCTTGGAGAAGATTCTGCTGGATGAATGTGGGTGCGGAGTCACCGGAGCTTGATCTTGTTTTCCTTGTCATATTGTCGCCGGAATATTGAACAGAATGAAAGAAGAAGATGGAATTAAGAGAGAGAAATATTTACCTTTTTCTCTTCGGTAAAGGTTAAATGGGATAAGCATGAGAAGATATAGGGGAGCAATGAGTAAATATAGGCTGCACGGTTACAAACGGTCACATCATGAGTCTAATCTCTTAATTGCCTCGTTATTCGTAAAAAATATAACCGTTAGTGCCAGGATACTAAACGATAACATTTTTTGGGGACAATTGTTATGGGTGAAATTCTGAGCTCATATCCTGGATAATATCTTAAATTATATCTTGCTTGTATGATATGTGTTCATGTCCGGGATGCTGATTCAGGATATTGGTAACATCCTGAATGGTATCCTGTGGATTACTAATGGATTATGTGCAGGAGTACGAGTCCAAGCTGGTAACGTTCATGAGGACCCTTTCCCCGGAAGACTCGGTCTAAGTCGTTCAAAGGAAGACGTTGAACCCGCTTTACCTGGTCTCCAACGGCTACTAGAGAATATTCGAAGGCATCCCATACTTATAGGAGATTTTGTTTTCGTTTGCTAGCTATAAATAGGTGGATAAATAAGACATCACTACTATCTCACACTTACTCTCTCGCAACTTTCACTTTCACAAAAAGCATTGTAACACTTAGCGATCTGATCAATATCCTGCACTGTATCCTAACGTTTAACGTAATAAGAAGAACAAGGCAGCTGCGATTGTCAGCTCCCGAGGTTTTGTGCCGGCGATCTAGATTGATCAAGGGCTTTCCTCGTATATCTCGTGTCACCCCCTTTACTTTTTGCTCATAGTTTGATCATAGATACAGCTCAATATCCTGAGCCGTATCCTGGAAACTGTTTTTATAAATAACTTAATCAGCATATTTTCAACACATTTTCTTAGCACACTACCTCACTTGACTAATTTGATCACTAAATTGCTTCGGTAATTTTTGACCAAAACAATAGTACATCAGTGGACTATCACAGCACGTTAAAGAATTGGAAAGTTATATATGTGATAAATGGTCTCACTGATGATATGCCAGTAGGTTTTTACACATTTAGTAGATTGTGTTCGAGATATAAACCTAAATATCACGCTTACTTATCTCGTGGGGAACATCTCTCGGATATATGAGTAACCCCCGAAATCTTGTTTGAAGGGCTTTCTATTTCTGACATACTAGGTCTTTGTGCGTGGTGATATCTGGGGTATTATACCTGGACTTCTGATTTTGCGGGAGCAATAGCCTAGTCCTCGTATAATACTTTGCATTGCTTTATTCTTAAAGCCCGCCCTCAGCATAAAAATGATGAAACATTGAAAAATGCTAATCATGTGCTGTTGAAACAAAAGATTCTCTAAAGGGAACCCACCGAAAAGCGAACTATCATCTCTCTGATTTTGCGGAAGCAATAGCCTGAGCTCTCATGGTCTTGCATTTAACCCCTTTTCAGATATCACTAGTGTACATTCACTTGTAAGACTGAATATAGGAGTCTGGATACGGGAGTATATTCTGAGGTGGGACACACGTATAAGTTCAAGTATCTAAAACATTAATCTCGTATCTCGAAGCAGTTGAACTTTGTGTGAAAATTTAAATGGATCAGTATAATGACAATCTAAGTGAATTGTTTAGAACTTAAAATGTTTAAAGCTTAACGATGTTAGTGATTTGTCTCATAAACTGATATGATCCTCTTACGCAAACTCACAAAAATATTGTTTGTAAATATTTCTTTATTGTACTTCATTAATATCAAAATCCAAAAAGATTTTCAGTGTGTTTTAGCATAAAATTTTTAAAATTCAAAAAGATTTTCGACAACTGATGTTAAAGAGCTGATTTTCAAAATTCCGAGTGCTAAACATGATGAACAGGTTTGGGAGAGTGTGTTTGAAAAAGTTTTTCTTACAAGTGGTTATTTGAGATTATAAATGTTAAATCATTTTGAAAGATATTTTCAAGTGATGGGTTGTAATTGTTTTTACATGTGGTAAGCAGAGATTAAGTTTGTCAAATTTTTAAAATTTGTGAAATTTATTTTGTGGTAGAGAATGTACAGGTTAGCCAGGTTCCGATACCTGAGGATTTTCTGCAATCAGATATGCAAACTGAGATCCCAGTTTATTGATAGGGGGAGTTTGAAGAACTTAAGGAATCAAGAGATCTGATCTAGAGAATTAGAGAAAAGATAGAGTCAGATTGAGATTCTGGAAGAGAGAGAGAGGAGAAGAGAAAGAGATTGAGGATACTTACACTGTCAGATACTTTGAAGAGCACGTGAAGACTGATAAAGACTGAAGATGTTGAAGACGTGTACTGAAGACTCATCGACATCCAAGGGGGAGTCTGTTGGTGCATATGTCTGTCGACTTCGTCTTGTATCGAGTCTTGTGTTAGATTAGATAGTAGATCGAGAAAATGAGAAATGTGTAGTTTAGGGCCATTTCGCACGAAATGGGAAACAGTCATTTCGTACGAAATAAACTATCCATTTCGCACGAAATGATCATTTCGTGTGAAACTGTTTTCGCATGAACAGTTTCGTGCGAAATGACGAGCCTATATATATGTGCCTTGACCATTTCGTTTGTAACGATTCTGATTCCGGTGCCGAGGTGCTGCCGAAGTGTCTACTCACTGTAAAACGTTGTTTTATCAATAAACAAGACAATTAGAGTGAATATCAAGCTGTAATCAAGTCTGTATCATTGAATTCCGCCTTTGATATGGATTGAACTCTTCTGATAGACTCGTTTAGATCGATTCTCGATCCTACAGAACCATTTATTACCCACGTAATTCTCCAACTCATCATCTTCTACATCTAATCTTAACGTCTCAAACAATATTTAAACAACATTTCTACTATGAACCCTCGGGATCCAAACAACTTGCCTTTCCAAACCCTTCAATCCAACAAAAACAACTTGTTCTACCGAAACCAAATGCCGAAAAAAGATCCACAACACAAACCCAAACAACCTCTTTATTAACAACTTCTTCAACAAAAATGATGTTTATCGTCCCACACTTGAAATAGACATATTCAACAAAAACCAATACATGCAAGAAATAATTCTGGAAACCCAACCGATAGCCGAAATGGTTCGACAAACACAACCGACCACCTCAAAAAGAAAACACAAAAAAACTGGATGCCAAGCCTGTCGAAAAACAACTACTGAAAGGTGCTCGGTAGAAGAGCTTGCATTGCCAGGTGATTGGCTTGATGTGTCCGAGGATCCGAAGATGAGTAAATTTACTTTTTAGTAATGTTTATATTTTACTTATATTCCTTTTTTTGTAATGTTTATATTTTCTAGATTTTATTTCATACTTATATTTTTTTACCAGTTTTTATTATTTTATTTTTTTTGTATTAGGAGATAGTTAAAAGGGAAAAAAAATTGGAAGTGCGTTTGTGATAGATTTACACCGCAATGGGACGAGAAAAATACTGTAATACTGACAACATATTGGACAAATGGAAAGACATACGTGGAAAGGTTGGACACTTTAACCCTCTTTTTAATCGCCTTTCTAATAGGCGTGCAAGAAGAAGTTGTACAAGTGTTGTAAATGGTTGGATAAAATGTTAATATTTTAATGAAAACAATACATTTAAATAAAAGGATTTATAATTAGCTAATAGTTAAAAATAAATATGATTACATACTTTAGAGGAAAAAGTGAATAGGTCTTTCTACTTATGTGGCAATGAAGTATCAGTCATTTTTTTCACTTTTTGGTGAACCTATAACACATGCTCTTATGTATGTATCAGCCCTATGGTGAGACTAGTCGGGAACACTTCATTGAATGACGAGTTCTTGCGTGTTAACTTTTATGCAGGTCGTGTGACGCTCCCTCTCCTTACAAGACGTTTTGGGGCGGTGTGCATAGTCTATATAGTTTTGATGCATGTGATAGTTCATACTATTGTGATAAAGTTATGGTAATGAGTTGTGTTGTATGTATAGCGTACAACAATGTGATTCGTTATTTGTGACCTAGTTGCTATTTATGATTTAACCTATAACTCACTTAGCCTAACTGGCTTTTAATATGTACATCAGGTTAGGTTAGTTGGACAAAGCAGAAACTAGCACATGGCGAAAATTCCTGAAGCACAATAGGCATCCACGTCTCTATTTGGTTTTTATGCTGAAGACAATGTTTTAGTCTAAATTTGGATTGTAAAGACATTATTGTTACTTTCCACTATGTATGGACTGAAATTGTTATTATCTTGAACTAACTGTCAAAGAGTAAATCTAACAGCCGAAACCCTAAGGATTGGGGCGTTTCAAACTGATCTAAAGATACTTTAACTATAGTCTTAATTATGTAGTTATATTTGAAGTAGAAGTTGAATAGGATTATATTTCGTAGTTCAATGATTTCTTGTTTTCCAAGTTGTTTACCTATATAAAAGGGTTGTTTGGGTTACTGATTATTGCATTATAATTTCTTCTATTATAATAACAAATAGAGTCGAACAAGTTTGCTCAAGTTGTGTGTTTGACAATCGCTTGGTAATTCAACACAAACTAGTACGTGTTTATTCGGTTTACTTACATGCCAAGTTTAAATTCTAGTAGAAACAAATTCTATCTATGTTGTAAAAAGTGTTATAATTTTTTTTTGAAGAAAACTAGTTTTTCAACAACATCTGATACAATTCAAGAAGTTAACTAAAATTATATATAATTAATTACACATTTTATGTTTGATGTGCTCGTGATTTGTAAAGTTTCTTGGTGTTTCCACACTTCAAACATTGTCTACGAAGGCAATAAGAATTTTCTCGTCACTCGTAAACAAAGAAGTTTTTAACCTTTATATGTTAAATAAAACATAGTTTATGGGCAGAATGGAACTTCGATTTCTCCCATTCAAAAACTTTTTTGAACCAAAAACCCATTCCACCCCGGCCACCTCCTCTGTATTTATTGTGTTAAGAAACATGATATGAAGATCGAACAAACAAACACAAAAAATAGCGCAAAACCAGGTGACAAAATCTTATTAAACCAACCAAAAATAGTTACCCCCCAAGAACCTTAAGATCTTACAAATTGTAAGATCTGTAAAAATACAAAAATACTGAAATCTCTTAATAATCGTGAATACAACCACAAGATCAATCTCTCTGAAATACAGATGAGAGATGATCACAATCTTCAACAGAACAACAAACCCTAACGACTAATACAGAGAGAGAGAGAGAGAGAGAAAGTGATAATGAAAAGGGGAGAATGACTTGAATCTCAGTCAACAACCCTTTTATACAAGCATCTTCATAAGTTACATCCAGGTCCAAAAGTATGAAGCAAGATGATCGCGAACCTTGAGAAGTTTACCATTACCCCTTCATTCATATGGTTTAAACAAATCAACCAATCCTAACTTTTCACAAAAATCTTCATGCTGAGTGACACTAAAACCTTTTGTAAATACATCAGCTAGTTGACTTTTTTTGTACTTGTAAAACCAATAGACACTTTTTTTCCCTCAAAAATACAAATCAATTTCAAAGTGTTTAATCCTTTATTGAAAAACATGATTGGCTGCTATGGAAATAGCAGCATCATTATCACAAAAAAGTTTTATTGGCAACTTATAATCAACTTTTAACTCTTTTGGAACATTTACAATCCAAATAAGTTCACAAGCAGCTGAACACGTAGCACGATATTCAGCCTCTCCAGTTGACCTAGAAACAGTACTCTGTTTCTTACATTTCCATGACACTAAATTTTCACCAATAAAGACACAGAACCCAGTAACTAATTTTCTGGTTATTAAACACTTTGCCCAATTTGAATCAACATAACTAGACAATTCATAATTAACATTGTTTTTTAACATACGACCTCTACATGGGCTTGATTTTAAATATCTTAACAACCTTAAAGCAACTTTAAGATGAACCTCTAAGGGACTATGCATGAACTGACTCAAATACTGAACAACATAAAATCAGGCCGTATTAAGGACAAATATATCAATTTCCTTTTCAGTTTCTGATAACTAGTAACATCTTTCAACTTTTCTTTACAAACCTCAGTTTTTGAGTTAATAACATGACTCAGTTCTAAACAGTATTTTCTCAAACTCAAAAACACCCCAATTGTATTATACAACACTTCCAGACCCAGAAAATATTTAAGTGTTCTTATATCTTTAATTTGAAATGTATCACTTAGCAAAGCTTTTACCTTAGCAATTTCTTTGTAATCATTGCCAGTAATCACAATATCATCTACATAAACTAACAGAATAATAAACACAGATTCCTTAGAAAATGTAAACATAGAGTGATCACAAACACTTTGCACAAAACCAACACTTTGTAATACATTTGTAAGTTTCTCATTCCTCTTCCTAGCAGCCAGTTTTAATCCATATAAAGATTTAACAAGTTTACACACTTTATTCTCATGTTTAGAATAATATCCATCAGGAAGTGTCATGTACACATCTTCATAAATAGATCCATACAAGAAAGCATTATTGACATCAAGTTGAAATAAAGGCCAACCATTTTAAACAGCAATACGCAACACACATCTAACAGTAACCCTCACAACTGGAGAAAAGGTTTCTCCAAAATCTATCCCTTCACGTTGATTATACCCCTTTGCTATTAAACGAGCTTTATATCTCTCAACCTCACCATTAGCTTTATATTTTATTTTATATATCCACTTATATCCTATAGGTTTTCTATCTTTAGGTAAATCAACAACCTCCCAAGTTCTATTCCTATGTAAAGCTTCCATTTCAAGATTCATGGCTTCAACCCACTTGGAATCTTTGGAAGCTTCACTATAAGAAATTGGTTCAACATACTTATTTAAACTACTGGTAAAACAAAAATTTTCAGCAAATAAACATGCATAACTAATGTCGCAACTCCCGATCCCTTATCTGTCCCGGGAACGGGCGGACGCGAACTCAGAATTTCGGTGGTATCAGCTTGTTAATTTGGCAGCGGAAATTACATCAGGACCGTAGTTAGGAAATGTTTATCAGAGTAAAACCACCATATTTAATATTAATAATCACATGGGCAAAACCCAGTTTCTTATTACAATACATTTATATGGATAAACCCTATTTTATTGAATTTAAAACAACGTCTTTTAGGTAACTTTTATAGCCACATTTTTCCCAAGCCTTCAGTGCTCTCCAGCTGGCTTTTTACTAATTGGCTGTCACATTGTGTTACCTGAAACGCGTTTTAAAAACATTTGTCAGTGGGAAATACTGGTGAGTGAATCCCAGTTTAATCAAGAAACATTTTACCAATTAAAACAGTATTGAGAGCGATCACATTGTTTATTTCTACACAATTACTCATTCAGTACTGTCAATCCTGACTTGTGGGTCATATTACACATTGGCTAACTCGTCGTCCAATGGTAACGTACTGTCATCCCCGACTTACTACTCACAGTGTAGTAAATTTTGTATACAAAACCCCAACATACCGGAAGTAATTGAAGAACTACAAAGACTCAATCACCGCTTAATCATATTGTAAAACAATTAAGGTTTTGTAAGACATTCCAAAAAGGTTATCAAAAAGAGGATAAACTTACATTGCTATCTTAGACTTCGCGTAAGGGTTTCCTGGATCAAATCTATAATTTATACAAATGTACATTGGTTAGTATCATAACCCTTTGAAAATATTAATGATACCCTCCCCGAGACGGTATTCCAACAACTACGTCGGGCAGAACCACGACAGTTGTTACGGAACCCTAAATCAATCGGGCATCGTATCTACTATGAAATTGGGGTTATAATACTTACAACGGAGCAGAACCTCGCTAAATAGTGGATATAATACTCAAATATTATGCCTAATATTTCAGAATTCGTTTAGAAAGAAAAGATGTGAGCGACTGAAATGAAATCCCGAGGCTTCTTTATATAGTTGCTAAATCTGGTCCTCTCGCGGCCCGCGTAAGATGAACACAGGGCCTACGCGGCCCGCGTCAACCCTGGTCAACAGGGTAGCTTGTCCCGGTCATGATCTAGCCCCGCCACGATGTCGACACGTGTCGGCCTCTGGTGTTGCCACTATTTTGATCTCACGCGGCCCGCGTAAGTGCTAAGGTGAGCTTGCGCGGCCCGCCTTGACTTAAGAAATCAACGATATCAGGTTCAACCCTGATACCGCCCGCGTAAGGTTGAGGTGGGGTCCTACGCGGCCCGCCTCAGCTTAAAAATCAGGTTTTTATTTATATTAAACACCATTTAATGTATTTCAGGCTCGGTTTTCACATACGGGGTGTATTTGAAGACATATTGGGACAATTTAAAATATAATAGGGTGTCGGAAATATTTGAGAGTGTTGGTTTTACTGAGGGTTGTTACATCCTCCCCACCTTGTTTTAGAGCTCGTCCTCGAGATCTACTGGAACAAGTGCGGATATTTCCTTTGCATTTCAGATTCAAGCTCCCATGTGTACTCAGGTCCTCTTTTGGAGTCCCACTTCACTTTGACCAGAACTAGTCTCTTGTGCTTGAGGTTCTTAACTTTCCTGTCTTCAATTAGTAAAGGTCTTTCTACAAACTTGAGTTGTTCATTTACCTATATATCCTTAAGAGGTACTATCAGTGATTCATCAGCTAAACACTTTTTTAGATTAGATACGTGAAATACATCATGTATTCCTGCCATTTCCTCTGGCAGTTGTAACTGATAGGCTACAGGTCATATTCTTCTCATAATCTCAAATGGTCCAATATACCTGGGACTTAACTTTCCTCGTTTGATGAATCTTACCACTCATTTCCAAGGTTTGCGTCGGTTATTAGCATAGCTCTTTTGTCGATCACGTGTTGCTTTCAGTCGTTCCTTGACTTGAATAATCTTATCAGTTGTTTCTTGCACTATCTCAGGTCCAGATAGTTGCTTTTCCCCAATTTCTGCCCAACAGACTGGGGTTCGGAACTTTCGTCCATAAAGTGCTTCGAATGGTGCAGCATTGATACTTGTGTGATAACTATTATTATAAGAAAATTCTATTAAAGGTAAGTGATCATCCCAATTACCTCCGAAATCAATTACACAGGCTCTAAGCATGTCTGAATTGTTCTTTCGCTTTGTCCGTCCGTTTGAGGATGATAAGTTGTGCTCAACTTTAACTTGGTTCCCATTGCCTTTTGGAAACTTGACCAAAAATGAGAGGTAAATCGGCTATCCCTATCAGAAACAATTGATAAAGGAATTCCATGTAAAGAAACAATTTCATTTACATATAATTTAGCTAGTTGTTCCATATTGAAAGTTTCTTTCATTGGTAGAAAATGAGCTGACTTGGTTAGCCTATCTACAATCACCCAGATTGTATCATTTCCTTTCTTTGTTTTGGGAAATTTAGTAACAAAATCCATTGTTATCAATTCCCATTTCCACACTGGCATTTCTAACTGTTGTAGCAATCCTGAGGGTTTCTAGTGTTCAGCTTTAACTTGTGAACAAGTTAAACATTTAGAAACATAGGCTGCTATGTCCTTTTTCATTCCTATCCACCAGAAATTTTTCCTTAAATCCTGGTACATTTTATCATTTCCTGGATGCATCGTATATTTAGACTTATGGGCTTCTTCTAAAATACGATAACGTAGGTTTCCTAATTTAGGTATCCATATTCTCTTTTCATGGAATCTCCAAATTCCATCTGTTCCTTGTTCTAATTCTTTTAACATACCTTTTAATTTTTCAGTATCATCCTTGATTACTGATTCTTGTGCTTCTCTTATCTGATCATTTAAATCTACTTGTAGATTTAATTTAAGAGAACGTACCCTTTTTGGCTTTTCATGATACTTTCGGCTTAAAGCATCTGCTACTACATTTGCTTTTCCTTCATGATACTGGATATCACAATCATAGTCACTAAGCATCTCCATCCAGCGTCTTTGTCTCATATTCAACTCCTTTTGCTTGAAAATATACCTTAAACTCTTATGATCAGTGAATATGGTAAACTTACTACCATAAAGGTAATGTCTCCAAATCTTGAAGGCAAAAATTATAGCTCCTAACTCCAAATCTTGGGTTGAATAATTTTCTTCATGATTTTTAAGTTGCCTAGACGCATAAGCTATAACCTTTTGTCGTTGCATTAATACACAACCATAACCTAACTTAGAGGCGTCACAATAAACTACAAAATCTTCAGTTCCTTCTAGTAACGCTAATATGGGTGTATGGGTTAATCTTTGCTTAAGAATTCTAAAAGCTTCTTCTTGTTTTAATCCCCATTCAAACTTAACAGATTTACAGGTTAGCTTAGTTAAAGGAATGGCTATTCTAGAAAAATCTTGAATAAATCTTCTATAATAACCGGCCAATCCTAAGAAACTTCTAACCTTGGTTGGTGACTCAGGGATTTTCCATTTAGTAATTGCCTCGATCTTTGTTGGATCCACATGAATCCCTTCATGATTGACTAGGTGTCCAAGAAACTGTACCTGTTCTAACCAAAATTCGCACTTAGAAAATTTAGCATAAAGCTTTTCCTTTCTTAATAAGCTTAAAAGTACGTGCAAATGCTTTGCATGTTCCTCTTTATTCTTAGAGTTAATGAGAATATCATCTATAAAGACGATTATGAATTTATACAAATATGGCTTACATATTCGATTCATCATGTCCATAAATGCAGCTGGGGCATTGGTTAAACCAAATGGCATGACAGTAAATTCATAATGTCCATACCTTGTTCTGAATGCGGTCTTAGGAATGTCCTCTTCCTGTACCTTTAACTGATGATATCCTGACCTTAAATCGATTTTAGAGAAAAATCGAGCTCCTTGCAGTTGATCAAACAGATCATCGATTCTTGGTAATGGGTACCGGTTTTTAATCGTGACCTTGTTTAATTCACGGTAGTCAATGCACATACGCATTGATCCGTCCTTCTTTTTAACAAACAGTATCGGCGCTCCCCATGGCGACGAACTTGGTTGTATAAATCCTTTCTCTAACAATTCATCCAATTATTTCTTTAATTCTTGCATTTCTGCAGGTGCCAAACGGTAAGGTGTTTTGGCAATCGGTGCCATTCCTGGTATTAAATGGATTCTGAATTCAACTTCTCTATCTGGAGGTTGCCCTGGCAATTCTTCTGGAAATACATCTGAAAACTGAGATACTACTGGAATATCTTTTAAATCCTTTCCTTTAGTGTTAGTGATTATGGAAATCAAATACACTATAGAACCTTTTCTTATGTAACTTGCAGTTTTCATCACAGAGATAAATTTTGCGGATCTAAATGGTTTATCTCCCTTAATTGTGATCGTTTTACCTTTTGGTGAATTTACTTGAATTGACTTTTGATCACATAAAATACTAGCTTTATTGGCTATTAACCAATCCATTCCTAAAACAACATCGAATCCTTCCAGACTCATAGGATAAAGGTTTGCAATAAATTTCTATGCTTGCTCCCTGCAAGATTTCAGAAATTCTAACGGTTTCTCCATTAGCTGTTTCTACTAGACATTCTTGTGGTAGTTTAGTTAATGACTGATTTAGAAATTTGGTTTGCACCAGAGTTAAATAATACTTAGCAAAAACATCATTAACTAAAAACGTACCAGCTATGACATCTGGAATCATCTTAGCTTCATCTGCAGTCAGAACAAATGCTCTAGCATTTTTAGTATTCTTGTTGTTTGTAGCTGGAGCTAATTTTGGGCAATTAAGCTTGATATGACCTTGTTCTCCGCAGTTGTAACATATCCTGTTATTAGCTTTCTTCCTGCAATTTTCTTCCTTGTGTCCCGATATTTTGCAAAAGTTACAGTATATGGAGCATCTTCCTGAATGCTTCCTTTTGCAATTCTTACAGTAAGGTGCAGAGGTAGAACCTATATTTTTCCCACGATTAGAATTTCCAGAACGAAATTCTTGTGTAAGCTTCTGGGTTAGGTTCCTCCTTTGATCCTCTTCTCGGGTACGGATTAACTCATCTGTCAAGGTATTGGCTAGTTCTACAGCTTCTTCTATGGTTTGAGGTCTAGCTGCCTTGACTACGTGTCTAATCTCTCCAATTAATCCCCAAATATAACGGGAGATTAACACTGGTTCTGGTGAAGCAAGAGTTGGCACTATTCTAGCATATTCGAAGAATAATTTAGTGTATCCCTTACTATCCACACCAGTCATTCTAAGGTTTAAGAATTTGTTTGCTATCTGTTCCTTCTCATTGGGTGGGCATAATTTCCTTTCTACCTTGTTCATAAATTCTTCCCATTCCATATTATAAGTTCTATCACTTCCTCTTGATTGGAGGATAGTGTTCCACCATTCTAACGCCGAATTATTAAACAGATTAGAAGCAAACAATATCTTATCTTCTTCAGCACACTTGCTTATTCTTAAGACTGCCTCAGTTTTCTCTATCCAGCGTAGGGTTGCAATGGCCCCTTCATTGCCCGAGAATTCCATTGGTTTACAAGACCAAAATTCTTTATAAGAACAACCGTAAGACACGGTTCTTCTCCTTTTGGGAATGGGCAATTGAAGTAAAGGTCCATTGTTCACGCTGTTTTCTGGTTCGATGGGTCGCTTACTGCTATGCTTACTTTTATTATTCGCTTCTTTAATAGTTTGAATAATAAATGGCATGGCATCTATGATTCCTTGTGCCACTATGTGTTGAACGACACTATTATCCATTTGGTTTCCATTGTTATTGATGCTCGGATTCTCATTAACCACGTTAATGTTACTCTGGTTATCGTTATTCAGATTTCCTTGATTTCCTTCATCGGTCATCTGAATTTTAAACATTTACCCGTATTAACATCACAAAAGAATAGTTAATATAGTTAATCACATGATACGCATTTTTACCAAAAGCGTCGATCATTGCGACTTGTACTCTATTCATATACTATTATGCATCTATTACACACTAGTACTGAAATAAAAATTACAATACCAACATAAATAGAATCACACTAATAGTAATAGGCATCCATACACATATTTTATTTTCATTTTTATTTTATTACTACTATTACCATCTTCTCCATCACATCACGGGTATGGATTTATCCAAAAATCCATATTGTGCTCATCGTATTTCCATACGAGACGCTCTCCCACCTGTCTCATTCTCTCACCGCTTTCTAAAATTTCCTCCCCAAAAGTCCTAAGTTCTTGCATGTTTTCTGCACTCATTGGGGGTGCAGGTTCTAGGACTGGGTTCGGAATCTAGGGTGCGGGTTCCTGATATGGGGGTGAAAGTGCCTGAAATCGGTAAGGATCTTCTAAGATCTCCCTAATATATTCATCGTGGTAATAGGGATCTAAAGGGTCCATACCTGGGTAGGCTCCTATGTTCTGTATGGGTGTGTCTTCATATATCGGGCAACGTTGCACAAAATCCCTATTATCGTCCCACCAGGGGTCGTAATTTGGGTATAGGGGGTTTTGTGCAGGTATCGTAGGGATTTCTTCTGGATTGAAGTCATGCATCTCCACTTGGTTTTTAGGATTTTCTATTTCCATGGGTTGGTCTGGGATTAGTGGTTGTGGGGTTACTAGTTGTTCCAGACTTGGATCAGCAGCAGTTGTAGCTAGGATATGGAAATTAGCTACGCTTCTATTAAGCATATCCTGTGTATGGGCATCTGTCTTTCGCTTAACGGCTGCTAAGGCTCTTTGTTGTTGCAACTTTCGCATTCTTTTCCTACGCACAAAAGCTTCCTTACTGAACCATCCTCGTTTCTTATGAGGGAATGGCTCTTCTGACTGAGCTTTAAAAGCAAACATTCCTTCTTCCTGATCAGCAGAATACCCAGAAAGGGCAGGCTGTGATGAGGTACCTTCACTCCTAGGTGAATCAGACAACTGACGACACATGTCTGAGGGTCCTTGATCACTCATATTGTAAACTAACAAATAGTCAAATAACACATAACAAATAAATACAGTTATACACGTATTTCCATAATTTATTTCCAAACACAAACTTTAGAATTTTAAGTGTCAGTAGAACACTTCTTTGGCTTAGACCAGTGGCTAGGCTCTGATACCACCTCCAGTCGCAACCCCCGATCCCTTATCTGTCCCGGGAACGGGCGAACGCGAACTCAGAATTTCGGTGGTATCAGCTTGTTAATTTGGCAGCGGAAATTACATCAGGACCGTAGTTAGGAAATGTTTATCAGAGTAAAACCACCATATTTAATATTAATAATCACATGGGCAAAAGCCAAGTTTCTTATTACAATACATTTATAGGGATAAACCCTATTTTATTGAATTTAAAACAACATCTTTTAGGTAACTTTTATAGCCACATTTTTCCCAAGCCTTCGGTGCTCTCCAGCTGGCTTTTTTATTAATTGGCTGTCACATTGTGTTACCTGAAACGCGTTTTAAAAACATTTGTCAGTGGGAAACACTGGTGAGTGAATCCCAGTTTAATCAAGAAACATTTTATCAATTAAAACAGTATTGAGAGCGATCACATTGTTTATTTCTACACAATTATTCATTCAGTACTATCAATCCTGACTTGTGGGTCATATTACACATTGGCTAACTCGTCGTCCAATGGTAACGTACTGTCATCCCCGACTTACTACTCACAGTGTAGTAAATTTTTTATACAAAACCCCAACATACCGGCAGTAATTGAAGAACTACAAAGACTCAATCACCGCTTAATCATATTGTAAAACAATTAAGGTTTTGTAAAACATTCCAAAAAGGTTATCAAAAAGAGGATAAACTCACATTGCTATCTTAGACTTTGCGTAAGGGTTTCCTGGATAAAATCTATAATTTATACAAATGTACATTGGTTAGTATCATAACCCTTTGAAAATATTAATGATACCCTCCCCGAGACGGTATTCCAACAACTACGTCGGGCAGAACCACGACAGTTGTTACGGAACCCAAAATCAATCGGGCATCGTATCTACTATGAAACTGGGGTTATAATACTTACAACGGAGCAGAACCTCGCAAAATAGGGGGTATAATACTCAAATATTATGCCTAATATTTCAGAATTCGTTTAGAAAGAAAAGATGTGAGCGACTGAAATGAACTCCCGAGGCTTCCTTATATAGTTGCTAAATCTGGTCCTCTCGCGGGCCGCGTAAGATGAACACAGGGCCTACGCGGCCCGCGTCAACCCTGGTCAACAGGGTAGCTTGTCCCGGTCATGATCTAGCCCTGCCAAGATGTCGACACGTGTCGGCCTCTGGTGTTGCCACTATTTTGATCTCACACGGCCCGCGTAAGTGCTAAGGTGAGCTTACGCGGCCCGCCTTGACTTAAGAAATCAACGATATCAGGTTCAACCCTGATACCGCCCGCGTAAGGTTGAGGTGGGGTCCTACGCGGCCCGCCTCAGCTTAAAAATCAGGTTTTTATTTATATTAAATACCATTTAATGTATTTCGGGCTCGGTTTTCACATACGGGGTGTATTTAAAGACATATTGGGACAATTTAAAATATAATAGGGTGTCGGAAATATTTGAGAGTGTTGGTTTTACTGAGGGTTGTTACAACTAACAACTTTCTCTATACCATATTTAATATTACTATTTAACACAAAAACAATCAAACCGTTTTGGCAATGAAGTATTCCTAGAAGATCTCCTAAGACCAGCTTGGGTCCCCTCAGATGGGTTGATCTCATAAGCTAATACTTCAGTGTCCTCTGCCCTGCCAAACTTCACTCTATCACTACTTTCTACACTAGAACCTAAGTTATGACTGGACTTAGTTGGTCTAGGAGTGGCAAATGTAGAGGGAACTTGTTGCTGATGAGATACAACAGTACCCTCTTCATCATTGGGAATGTGAAAAACTTCAGGTGTAAATATTTCATACAAGTCAAAAAAATTAATATGAATTAAATCTTTATCAACAAACACTTGATCATTAATGAGTTTAGGCTTGAAAGTGTAAACATATTCATAAAATTTCACATCTCTAGAAAAAAAAAGAGTTTTTTCTCATTCAAACTCCACAATTTATATCCCTTTTTAACATTGGAATAACCAATCAAAACATACTTATCAGCATGATAAATTATTAGATTCATATAATACTGTACTAAAGTATAAACACCCAAAGTTTCTCAAATGCGACAAGGAGGGTTTATAACCAAACATAAGTTCATACAGACTCTTTCCTACTAACACAGAAGATAGAAGCCTGTTAATTAAATAAACTACAGTTAGCACACAATCACTGCAAAATCTCAGAAGTAGAACACCCTGAAACATCAAAGCTCTAGCTATATTAAAAATAAGCCTATGTTTGAGTTCAACAACACCATTTTGTTGTGGTGTATATGAACAGGAAGTCTAATGTATTATACCTCTGTTATTACAAAAAAAACACTCATTTGATTATTTACGAATTCAGTTCTATTATCACTACGAAACACTTTAATCTTCTTCTTAAACTAAGTTAATATAAGTTTATAAAAAAACTTTTAGATTTTCAAAAACTTCCATCTTATTCTTAAGAAGATAACACCAAACAGATCTAGAGTAATCATTAACTACAGTTCAAAAATAGTTATACCCTTCATAACTAGTTACTCTATAAGGACCCCATAAGTCTAAGTGAATCAGATATCCAACACTCATAGGCTTATGATCACTTAATGGAAAAGGTACCCTAACTTGTTTAGACTTATGACATATTTCACAAGGGCCATGTTCAACATAATTAATACTCAAACTACCTTTTAAAACAACCAAAACTTGATCTGATGGGTGACCTAACCTATTGTGCCACATATTACACTTCAGAATACTATTAAAACACATGTTCATAATATCACCAGGATTTTCTTTGATCTCAAATCCTGTAGCATACAATTATTGTCACACCCCCCCCCCCCAAATACCACATGCGGAAATCCCCGCGAGGTGTGTGACGTACCAGGATCTAGCCACCAATCACATTGAACTAATAGTCAAGTACTAAATAAAAATTCTCATTATTCATAAACAGTGCAATTGAAAACATTTAATTCAAAACACAATCATGTTTAGCGGAAGAATAATTTAATTGTTCAAGTATTTCAAAAGCCATAGTGTTCAATAAACCAATACTCAACGTTACTCCTTGCATCTCGACCCATGACCACTCTAGCATCCCAGACTGCAAGCATGCAGACAAGTGTATCAGCACAAAGCTGGCGAGTTCACAGTTTTGTAAAAATGTTTAGTAACCAAGTGTTTTAATTTAAAAGCATGTTGTTAATAACTCGAGTACCGCAAGATGGTGTCAGTTTGTTTGCCCATCCCCAATGCTCTATCAAATATTGGTCGAGTGGTTAAGGTCATTAGTTCACGCCCATCCTCCCCGGTACGGTGTGAGGGTGCCAAACCTAATAGCGCTATCAACTAATAACCCCGTTGCCTCCCCGGCAATTAGTTCGGTAGTAGATGGGACTTAAGTGATAGATGTGAGTGTATTAACCAACATTCCAGTGGAACCCAATTACCTAGTATTCCTCCCTGGAATATTTACCAGTTGACCCTCCCCGGGATGCATGCTTGAAATGGAGTAGTGAACTCACCTTAGATTGCTTGGTAAGTTAAATTACTTGCCCAAGGTTGGTCAACCGAGTCCAATTACGGTTACCACACAAATCAGACTCATACTTAAGAAATACACATATTCTAACAAGTTGTACACACAGATTGATCATCACGTAGCACGTATAACATAACAGTCAACACAAGTTCACATCGCAAGTTCAAACACGTAGGGTTTAAGTGTGCGGCCCAATGACAATGGCCCATTATGAGTGTGCGGCTCTTGAACAATGTACGAGCCCATTTGCTGCCAGTCCACACTCGAGAGTGCGCGACCAAATAAACATGCACCCCAATATCGGAGTAGCCCAGTACAGCGTGTGTGAAAGGCCCAAGACTTGACATCAGTTTATTACAGTGTGTAGCCCACTATAGTGTGCGACACACGTGAGAGTGTGCGACCCACTATAGTGTGCGGTCATGCAAAGATCCTGTACAACAAGGTGGACGTGTGGCCTAGTTTGAGTATGCGACTACCATGCACTATGCGATCGACGTCTAGTGTGCCACCTGTTTTCTTTGTGCGACCCAGAACATAACCCGGCCCAGGAACTGTGCGACATATAACAAGTGTGCGAGGTGCTGATGCGCGGCCAGCAAGTGTGCGATCAGTTTAATTATCACCGTAAATTATGGAATCAGTTACGTTTTTCCCTTGCACAATCAATCAACAACTTTCCATGATTCACATGAACCCTAATCCCTAACAGTTTCATTCGTATCAATCTAATCACCATCATTTGCATCGATTATCATGAACATGTCTATTAATCAATCGTACATAAACCGATCCAACTCATTAACATACGAAATCATCATCCTTTTTACCCGACATACCGGTTCACTAGCATGACAAAACTCATTGAATTCTAATGTACAGGAATCCTAAATCATAGATCATGCTTCTAGTTTGGGTCTATCAGTTTGATTATCACAGAGTGTTCATCAAGGATTTCACTAATCATTCATTCGTACAAATCATTATGTAAAGCATATCCAACGTAGCATTCATGTATCGATCATCAAGTCATTTACATGTAGATTTAAACAATGATAGTATACTAACCGGACTGAATGATGAACAAAGAGGACTTCGAAAGAGATGAGGCTGTCGTCGGGTTGCAAGGATAAGGGAGAGGAGTTTAGGGTTTGAGATTATTTTGTTTTTTTGATAGTTATGGGAGCCACACACAAGTTATGTGTGTGTATACGTTACAAATGGGTACCGGGCCTAGCCTTCGGGCTTTGTTTGGGCCGAGAATGTATTAGCACAAGGGGAAGAGGTGTGCGGCTATGTAACAACCCGACTTATTGAAGTCAAAGTACAAGTAAAAGTCAAAGTCAAAGGAAGAAAAGACTGCTAATTTGATCTGTCATTCCTTGCTTACTTATAACTTGTACTCTTTGACTCGATAATCGATACCCTAGTTTATGTTACTTTAGTTGTATTATGTGGAGTAAATGCAATAAGCGCAGTTAACCGCTATCTCATCGCTATCACATCGCAATACGAATTATGAGTTCTGGATATTGTTTTACGTGTGTGTGCTATTATGTGTTACTTGTGCACGTTTATTTATGTTTTAGGTGATTATTTGAAAACGCAATCACAACTATATCGCAACGCAATCTCATCGCGAACTCGAAATATAAGGTTTACTTTTAGGTTATGTGTTAGTTATATTATTTGTGTAACTATTGTTAAATACTATCGCATCGCTTACTAGCAACGCACAACGTACGAAACGAAAAGTCGGAAACCAACCCACTCAAACCATCCGATCGAAGGACCATTCGATCGAATGGTCATCCGTCCGGATGACCATCCGATCAGAAGGCCCTCCGATCGAACCACTTTACACCGCATCAACTCCTCTTCACCTATAAATAGCACCTGTCACATCTTGTACTTCCTTGATCTACACACACTTTCTCATCGATTTCACCAACGAATCTCAACTTTACACCATGAAATCTGTGGATTTGGGCTGTTCAAGGGTGATGTCATCATGGAGTTCTTATGAACATTGAAGTATGACATCATCTCACCAAGAACAACTCAGATCTAAGGGATTTCTACAATGTTTAAACACTGATTTCAACTAAATCTAAACAAAATCAAAGTGTTTCAAACTTTTCTTCAAACTTTCTTCACTTTTCACTCTAAATCGATGGAATCCGAGCTCGGACAGGCATTCTACTCATCCTCTAGTGAAGAGTCGGTATGAGAATGGATTACTATCAAAAAGACAACCGATTAACGGGTTGAACATGAACTTCTATCAAGAATAGTTTACTGATCGGACGGGGTGATTCCCATCCGTTCAGACGACCTGGGCTCGATGGGGTTTCCGTTGTTTGACACGTTGTCATACCGTCTCGATTCAATTGCAAAACTTCCTAAACTTAACAAATTTTACAAGTTTCAAACGAACAGGTTGCCAATCAGATAGCCGTCCGATCGAAATGCCATCCGATCGAACGACTATTCGTCTAGGTGACTTATGGTTTAAATGTCACACCCCGACCACGTAAAACAACAAAACGTGGCGGAAACGTCGGGGAGTGTTGTAACAGAATCATTGTTTCACAA
Organism: Helianthus tuberosus; assembly: GCA_030545235.1. Taxonomy (NCBI): domain Eukaryota; kingdom Viridiplantae; phylum Streptophyta; class Magnoliopsida; order Asterales; family Asteraceae; genus Helianthus; species Helianthus tuberosus. Next base: position 38,115,717 of record CM060355.1, read on the forward strand.
CCATGGATTAAACAGTTTTGTTTTATTGAATTAAATGTTTTACATTACATTGGAATTAGAAACAAAACATGAACAAATAGACTTCCATTGTTATTAAGTCACTAAGGCCTCGTCCATTCCTATGTGAGCGTACACAAATATCATCATCAAACATCATCAACTATGATACCTGAAACACATGTGAAAATACGTCAGCATAAAAATGCCGGCGAGTACATAGGTTTTATGTGAGTGTCAGATTCATGGCTCGTTTTACATGTTGCAATACTTATTTAAAAACCTCATTTTGAAAAGTATAGTAATGCGACATAATTAACCAACTCAAATCAAGTTGGATATGATTTATAAAATCTCTTAGCCATGATTCTTAACTCCAGAACATTTGTTTTATGAAATCAAATTGTAAAACATATCGTAGAAACTTGTTAACAAAACTCGTATGGTTTATATTATTCAGAAAACATCATTGTGTGACATCGTTTCAAAATCGTTTACCCAAGTGATATAAATAACGCAACGATATATAATGTGTTAAAAACACTTATATATAGGAAGTACCAGCGGCGTATCCACCATGCTTTTAACACATTACACCCGCCCCGTTACCTAATCACTTCCCTAACCCAATGGTTCAAACAGTTACAAATGGTTCCCATATAATAAATGGTTACAAATGGCTCACATATATCAAATGGTTATGAATGGTTCACATATATCAAATGGTTACAAATGGCTCACATACATCAAATGGTTACGAATGTTTCACATATATCAAATGGTTACAAATGGTTCAAAAAGTTCAAAATGTAGAACAATGGGCTAGCATGTTAAGTGAACATACATAGAAAAACATAATGAAAACATATACTAATAGTGTACTAATGAACATAGCATGTATATGATATGAAAACATGGAAAGCATGAAAGTAACAAGTAGGCACATGTGTTTCACCCCAAAACAGTTTGAAAATAGTAAAAGAGGGGACTGTGTACTCACTTGAGATTGCCTAGAAGTCCTTGAATAACAATCAAGCAATGCTAGAGATCATGGAAATCAAACGGCACCTAATATTGATAACTAAGTTAATAAACGGACCTAAATCGGAGGATTTGATAAAATGAGGTTTCGTAAACCAAATGAGCGTAGGGACTCATGTAATATGGTTTATCAAAGCCTACATTCTAAAACGAAACCTAACCTAAGTGCTTACGACCCATTATGACTCGTTAAGGTAGCTTACGCCACTTTAACGCGTCGTTCGCGTAAAACACGTTCGGAACGCCTAACTAGTCCTATGACAAGTATTATATGCCTTAATATATCTAATATTGTTTTCTAGTCAGTTTAGATATCAAAAATTATATTACATATGCTTAAAATAAATTTATGAGCAAAAATGGCATTTTGGTCATTTACCCAAGGCATATAAACTACCTATCACACAACTACTTAAACGAAGTGACCATAAGGTATAACCTCGGAAGGTTATTCCCTATGCAACTATAGTCACCTAATGTGTTTGGTCGTATCCTAATGATCGACCAAACGGGTCGGGTTTGAAAGTATAAGCGGTTGTTTAGACCGCTTACCTTACGACCCTACATAAGCACTAAACCTAAAGTGACGAGCTAAACATGTTAAAACATGTTTAACGAGGTTTGAAAACAGGTTTGGTATCAAAACAAATGGGTTTGATACCTATAAGTAGTTTGGTTACAAAATACGGAATAATACGTATTTTGGCCGAAACTACGACTCACCACTATGCCTAGATAACATGGTAATCAGTAGGTATAGTCATAAGAGACTAAAACCATCATGATTATGCTCACGTTATGAAGTTCAAACGAACTTTGTGTTGACCATAAACTGGTCAATGCAGAAAGTCAAACAAAGTTTGACTTTCCTGCTAAAAACGCGTAAAAGAACGAAAGAGGACTTATAAAAGGTCCAAGAATGGAAATCTAGATCCAACTTGCTCAGGTATGAGGTGCTAAGCCCCAACTTAGAGCAAATAGATCAGATTGTGTGAGTTGCAACAATGAGGAGCATGGGTATTTATAGGATTTCTAAGACCGTTAGGATCGTTCCTCGAAAACCGAGCTTAAATCTGGACCGTACACATGCACCCATGGTTTTGCAAAACCATGGGCACCTTAAAAATGGCCCATAGTAAGTTATAAACCATGTGAAAATGAGGTGACCAGCTAGAACAAGCTGAAAATCAGATTTTCCATTTTGGTCCCTTCCTAAGATAACTATGGCAGATTGTCAATTTTGGTCCCTGAATGTGCAAAACATGGTTTTTGATGCATTTTTGACACGTTTATGCCCCGTTAATCCCATTTCAAGGCTCTAAAATGAAGTTAAAGTATAGGGAACATGAAACATGCTCAAAAATATCTTGTATGTCGGTTCGTTTGGTCGTATGGTTGCGTTGTTCGGTTAATTACGACAAAACACGAACGAATGCGAAAAACGATCCAAATTACGCGACGAATGGAATATTATCATGCCAATCACTAAAATAAAATATTTTAATGATTACATAAAGTTTTGGATGTCCGGATGTATTCAGAACGTAAGATATGCGCGAAAATGCAAACTTATGCACTTTTTGACGCTTTTAGTCCCTGAATGACCAAAAAGTTTATTTTAGCACACCGAACCCCTCAAAGCCTATTTCTAAGCTATGTAAAGGATATTTAGGGTATTTTTAACTTATGTTCATGTTCTGAAATGTTCGTTACAGTACGAATCGGCATACTTTCACAGTTTGTCAAATTTAGTCCCTGTAAGCGAGTAAACTTGATTTCGGCACACCAAACCTTCCAAAACTTATTTCCAAGTTATGTAAAGGTTATTTAAGGTATTTTAAGCCTATTTCACTATTCCAGAGTGTTTGTTGCATTAAACTGGTTATATTTACGCATCAGTGCGCGTATAACCTTCCAGAAAGCGATTTAGAGCCCGAAATTGAACAAGAATTGATATGTGCAAAAGATACACATAAATCCCAAGTATGAAATACAATATTTCATTGGTTTGGTATTTGTTTGATGGTTGCAGAGGCACATGTGTCACAGTCTCCCCTACTTTAGGAAATTTCGTCCCGAAATTTATTTGTAGGAGTCTGTCTGTGACGCTGTGTTAAATAATTGCCTTGCATGGAATCTAGGGTGTTTATTTATTTGCGTAGAATAACCCATCAAAGATTATGCAAGGCATAATCCTGTCATTTCTCTCAACGGACAATCTTTAAAAATGAAAATGAAGGAAAAATCAAGGATATTCATTTCCCTCGATGGATATTCTTCAGAAACGAAAATGAACGGAATGAGTCATTTTCCTCAATGGGTATTCTTCAGAAACAAAAATGAACGAATAATCAAGAATATTCATTTCCCTCGATGGATATTCTTTAGAAACGAAAATGAACGGAATGAGTCATTTTCCTCAATGGTTATTCTTTAGAAATGGAAATGAAGAAAAAATCAATAATATTCATTTCCCTCGATGGATATTATTCAGAAACGAAAATGAACGGAATGAGTCATTTTCCTCAATGGGTATTCTTTAGAAATGGAAATGAAGGAAAAATCAAGAATATTCATTTCCCTCGATGGATATTCTTCAGAAATGAAAATGAACGGAATGAGTCATTTTCCTCAATGGGTATTCTTCAGAAACGGAAATGAAGGAAAAATCAAGAATATTCATTTCCCTCGATGGATATTCTTCAAAAACGAAAATGAACGGAATGAGTCATTTTCCTCAATGGGTATTCTTCAGAAATGGAAATGAAGGAAAAAGAAAGATCAGGGATATTCATTTCCCTCGATGGATATTCTTCAGAAACGAAAATGAACGGAATGAGTCATTTTCCTCAATGGGTATTCTTCAGAAACGGAAATGAACTGAGTCAACTCTAGACACATGACAAAACTTGCTGTGGTTTCTGTGCACTGAATTCCATAATTATGTATGCATCCATAATTACGTAATTCCTTGCACAGTCCGCACAGTTTGTTTTGTAATGTGAAGAGGAAAGAAAATCAAACCTGTGATGAGTGTGACTAGACTATCATAGGGTCCTTTTAATTAGATCGACAAATGATCTCTTTAATTAGACCACCAAGGAGTCTTTTCAGCTATATCATTACATGATATTCCTAACCAGATTTTTGGATCAATTTCTTTAACTAGACCACTCAAGGGGTCTAATTATGGAATAGTACATTATAATCCAAGGGTCTTTACTATTACGTAGAAGCCCATTAAGGATTTAAGGTAGTACCTTTGGATACCCTACTATGAATCCCTTATTCGAAGATGTGGAAGATTCTACGAGGATTTGGATAACAAAAACTTGGATCACACAAAAACATAAAAGGGAACACATAAGCACTTAATCACATATTTGTTTAATTTGATCTTTAATTTGTTATCTTTGGACACGGATATTTAAAGCACACCAGGAATCCAATCCGTGGATTTCATTTGGCACTTTAATCATTTTCAAGAATCTATCTATGAAGATAGGATGATCTTCTAAAATTCGATTTTGTTTTCAAAGTAACGTAATATTCGAATTAAGGTACACAACAATTTTAGGATTTACGGAAATACCCTTAGGTACCCTATTAAGGATTTATAGTGGTACTTTGGGTATTCATCCAGAGTTGTAACTTGCGCCTTGTACTTCGTTTCTTTGGAAGAAACGGGTACTTAGGGTTTTCGTGGAAAACGCAAGAGATCATAAAATGGAAGAATTTTGGGGGTAGTCTGTTCTTCAAGGAATATGATTCCCTGATTGTCGGTATTGTGGGGGATATGTTGTTTATACATGCAACCACATAAATACATTGCAATGTAAATAAAAGATTTATTTATAAACAACGATAACAACTGTTTCATGGACCTTGACAACAAAAGAAAATAATACATAAGACGTGATTATTTCTAAATGGTGTTGTCTTCTAGTCGGTCAGATGCTCATTCCTGTGCTGGATTTGCATTAGGAAGTTTTAGGCAATTTCTTCGGAAATGACCCATCTCGCCATAGTTGTAGCAAGAACCTGGTGGAAAACGAGCTTGAGCAGGATTGTTGTCAGCTTGATTTGGTGCAACTGCAGCTCGGAAAACTCTTGCTGTATGACCTATAAGTCCACAAATTTGGCATTTGCGGCACTTCACACTAGCATGATGATGAAGGTTACATTGGTTGCACAAGGGTGCAGTTCCGTTGTATGGCTTCCTAGTTGGGGGTTGAGCTGGTTGGTTGGGGGCAGCTTGATCATTGTGAGCAACCACGGTGAAGTTCTGGGAAGCTTTTCGCTTCCTTGACTTCTTGGAGGATTCAGTCTGTTCATCTTTGGGTTTCGATTCCTCGATTGGTTTCTTATCACCTTTTTGGAAAAGTTTACCTTTCCTGATTTGAGATTCAGTCAAGGAAGCAGATAGCTCAATGGCCTGCCTAACCATAGTGGGGTTACTATCAGTCACAATGTCTTGTACTGGGTTAGGGAGGCCATCAATGTACTTTTCGATTGCCTTATCCAAAGGAGTAACCATATTCGGGCATAACAGACTTAACTCCTCATAACGATCCGTGTAGGCTCGATGCTCACCGCTATCTTGCTTAAGATCGTCGAATTCCTTTTCCAAGGCCCTGATCTCGTGACGAGGACAGAATTCCTTCATCATCAGAGCTCAAAGCTCTTCCCACGTTTGAGCCAGTGCCACATCGGCACCCCTATCTCTCATCACAGCATTCCACCATGTCAAAGCTCGTTTCTCAAAGACACTAGATGCGAATTCTACCTTTCGCTCATTTGGGCATTGAACATGCCTGAAGGTGCTCTCTAGACTCTCGAATCATTGCAGAAGTGCAGTCGCTCCTTGAGACCCAGAAAACTTTGATGGCTTAGCCAAGTTGAACGTCTTGAAGTTGCAGGGGGCATTATTGTTGTTGAGAGCTTGGTTACATTGAGCAACGATGTTCGGGATTGCAGCAGTCATTTGCTGTGTAATGACAACTGCCAGCTCTTCAATAGGTACCTGATTTTCGCGTCGTGGAGGCATTCTAAAAGGGGAAACAAGAGAGAAAACAAATGAAAGGGCATTGGGTAAGAATTGGATGTTACAATTACCGACCAAAAATCATGGGTGACGGTCATTTGTTTGAACCACAAAGCAAACAAACGACACACAAAGGCTAAATCAAAGTAAATAGGTCCTCATAATGTATCGCGAAGACATGCTCGCCTATAAGTGGACACTCACCCCAAGAGTTCCACGGTAAGAGTGACTGGTCCGATACTGCGGATTTGTAAGAACACTCTAGCCTTAGACAGAAAGCTCAGTGTACAGGCACCACCCTTCCAGTTTGCACGTGTTCACATTATGTAGCCCCAAACTTTGACGAGAATTTGAAAACTTTGAAGGTTCGTAACCTTAAAATAAATCATCCTAGAACAGATGAATAGTTTTCAAAGCAGATTCAAATTTTGTGTTCTTATTGTGGTTACTGCCTAAAGATAGGCAACGGTATTATTTTATGACTAAACGCAAGTAAACTCGTGTTAGGGTCTTAGGAAGGTTATAGTCTAGGTCAAAGCATTACTAATAACCTAATTTCCTATAACCATTGGCTCTGATACCAACTTTTCTGTCACACCCCGACCACGTAAAACAACAAAACGTGGCAGAAACGTCGGGGAGTGTTGTAATAGAATCATTGTTTCACAACCATGGATTAAACAGTTTTGTTTTATTGAATTAAATGTTTTACATTACATTGGAATTAGAAACAAAACATGAACAAATAGACTTCCATTGTTATTAAGTCACTAAGGCCTCGTCCATTCCTATGTGAGCGTACACAAATATCATCATCAAACATCATCAACTATGGTACCTGAAACACATGTGAAAATACGTTAGCATAAAAATGCCGGCGAGTACATAGGTTTTATGTGAGTGTCAGATTCATGGCTCGTTTTACATGTTGCAATACTTATTTAAAAACCTCATTTTGAAAAGTATAGTAATGCGACATAATTAACCAACTCAAATCAAGTTGGATATGATTTATAAAATCTCTTAGCCATGATTCTTAACTCCAGAACATTTGTTTTATGAAATCAAATTGTAAAACATATCGTAGAAACTTGTTAACAAAACTCGTATGGTTTATATTATTCAGAAAACATCATTGTGTGACATCGTTTCAAAATCGTTTACCCAAGTGATATAAATAACGCAACGATATATAATGTGTTAAAAACACTTATATATAGGAAGTACCAGCGGCGTATCCACCATGCTTTTAGCACATTACACCCGCCCCGTTACCTAATCACTTCCCTAACCCAATGGTTCAAAAAGTTACAAATGGTTCCCATATAACAAATGGTTACAAATGGGTCACATATATCAAATGGTTACGAATGGTTCACATATATCAAATGGTTACAAATGGCTCACATATATCAAATGGTTACAAATGGTTCACATACATCAAATGGTTACGAATGGTTCACATATATCAAATGGTTACAAATGGTTCAAAAAGTTCAAAAGGTAGAACAATGGGCTAGCATGTTAAGTGAACATACATTGCAAAACATAATGAAATCATGTACTAATAGTGTACTAATGAACATAGCATGTATATGATATAAAAACATGGAAAGCATGAAAGTAACAAGTAGGCACATGTGTTTCACACCAAAACAGTTTGAAAACAGTAAAAGAGGGGACTATGTACTCACTTGAGATTGCCTAGAAGTCCTTGAATAACAATCAAGCAATGCTAGAGATCACGGAAATCAAACGGCACCTAATATAGATAACTAAGTTAATAAACGGGCCTAAATCGGAGGATTTGATAAAATGAGGTTTCATAAACCAAATGAGTGTAGGGACTCATGTAATATGGTTTAACAAAGCCTACATTCTAAAACGAAACCTAACCTAAGTGCTTACGACAAATTATGACTCGTTAAGGTAGCTTACGCCACTTTAACGCGTCGTTCGCGTAAAACGCGTTCGGAACGCCTAACTAGTCCTATGACAAGTATTATATGCCTTAATATATCTAATATTGTTGTCTAGTCAGTTTAGATATCAAAAATTATATTACATATGCTTAAAATAAATTTATGAGCAAAAATGGCATTTTGGTCATTTACCCAAGGCATATAAACTACCTATCACACAACTACTTAAACGAAGTGACCATAAGGTATAACCTCGGAAGGTTATTCCCTCTGCAACTATAGTCACCTAATGTGTTTGGTCGTATCCTAATGATCGACCAAACGGGTCGGGTTTGAAAGTATAAGCGGTTGTTTAGACCGCTTACCTTACGACCCTACATAAGCACTAAACCTAAAGTGACGAGCTAAACATGTTAAAACATGTTTAACGAGGTTTGAAAACAGGTTTGGTATCAAAACAAGCGGTTTTGATACCTAAAAGTAGTTTGGTTGCAAAATACGCAAGAATACGTATTTTGGCCGAAACTACGACTCGCCACTATGCCTAGATAACGTGGTAATCAGTAGGTATAGTCATAAGAGACTAAAACCGTCGTGATTACGCTCACGTTATGAAGTTCAAATGAACTTCGTGTTGACCATAAACTGGTCAATGCAGAAAGTCAAACAAAGTTTGACTTTCATGCTAAAAACGCGTAAAAGAGCGAAAGAGGACTTACAAAAGGTCAAAGAATGGAAATCTAGATCCAACTTGCTCAGGTATGAATGTGCAAATGAGGGGAACAAATAGAACAAGCTGAAAATCATATTTTCCATTTTGGTCCCTTCCTAAGATAACTATGGCAGATTGTCAATTTTGGTCCCTGAATGTGCAAAACATGGTTTTTGATGCATTTTTGACACGTTTAAGCCCCATTAATCCCATTTCAAGGCTCTAAAATGAATTTAAAGTATAGGGAACATGAAACATCCTCAAAAATATCTCGGATGTCGGTTCGTTTGGTCGTATGGTTGCGTTGTTCGGTTAATTACGACGAAACACGAATGAATGCGAAAAACGATCCAAATTACGCGACGAATGGAATTTTATCATGCCAATCACTAAAATAAAATATTTTAAAGATTACATAAATTTTTGGATGTCCGGATGTATTCAGAACGTAAGATATGCGCGAAAATGCAAACTTATGCACTTTTTGACGCTTTTAGTCCCTGAATGACCCAAAAGTTTATTTTAGCACACCGAACCCCTCAAAGCCTATTTCTAAGCTATGTAAAGGATATTTAGGGTATGTTTAACTTATGGTCATGTTCCGGAATGTCCGTTACTGTACGAATCGGCATACTTTCGCAGTTTGTCGAATTTAGTCCCTGTAAGCGAATAAACTTGATTTCGGCACACCAAACCTTCCAAAACTTATTTCTAAGTTATGTAAAGGTTATTTAAGGTATGTTAAGCCTATGACACTGTTCTGGAGTGTTTGTTACATTAAACTGGTTATATTTACGCATCAGTGTGTGTATAACCTTCCAGAAAGCGATTTAGAGCCCGAAATTGAACAAGAATTGATATGTGCAAAAGATACACATATTTATACAAATCCCAAGTATGAAATACAATATTTCATTTATTTGGTATTTGTTTGATGGTTGCAGAGGCACAGGTGTCACATTAAACACTTAAACAAATTTCACAAAACTTCAAAGAAGATCAGTTTCCACGAAAGGCCATCCGACCGAACAGTCATCCGACCGGATGACCATCCGACCGGATGACCTGATATGTAGGAACACTTCTCATTTTACAAAATGCTACAACGAAAACTTCAAAGTTCACATCATACACAAACACATCCTCCCCAAACGGACAACCCTCAGACCGAATGGTCATCCGTCCGGGTGACCATCCATCCGGACGGGCATCCGATCGGATGACAATCCATCCCACGTCACTCCAATGCACCGTTCAATGCTGATACTGTCGTACTGTATTCAGGCTAATCTCTCAGCGCTCCCTTCAATCCATGCTTGTGTTTATTTATTAAACACGAATTGTGAGTATACTCGATCCCTTTTTACTTTACGCACTTTTGGGTGTTACATACGTTACTTATGTCAAATCACATCGATCACACAACACAAACACTTTGATACGCTAACTGCTCTGCATGTTGTACGTGTTATTCGATGAATGCTTCTATGTTATGTTTACACAGTGATTGTTGCCTGACACCTTAGCAACGATAGTACTATAGTTTGGACTCAGCACCTGTCGTGGACAGGGGTTGTTAAGGGTATTTCTTCACGTGTCACAGTGGTGATATGTGTTGCGCATTCTACAACTCGCAGTCATGTGTGTACATATTTCATTGTCGATAACCTACTTGCTTCGCATTACTACGTGTCACATGTTGGTTATGCGTAAACTCGCTTTCGCTACTACTATACTATTAAACTTGTATGCTCACCTTCACACTATGTGTATTGACTTTTATTTTAACGTATGTGACAGGTGTTTAGGATGCTTGTGCTATGCTTTGCTCTGTGGAATCAAGCTAGGAGAGTCTAGAAACAAACTAAATAAAATCTGAGTTGTTGGAATGGATTATTTGTCTTTGAGAACAACGTCTGTAATAACTGTTTTTATTTTATATGTTTGTGGTATGGGACATGAACCTTAATTATATTATAACTAATAGTTGTTATGGATTCTCTTGCACAATCTGTTTCACTCAGTGCTTCGCCCCGATGTTTCCGCCATCGGTTGGGGTGTGACAGCGCCATAACTGTAGGGGATTAGGCAAGAGTCGACCTAATCCGGGTCGATGTCTCAGAAACGACCTAGTCTATAGTCTAAGTACCAACAGACCGACTTGTGCAAACCTAGTAGGGGTTTTGTACGAGCTAACTTGCTATTCTTGCTCGAACTCGCTGAACACTACACTTTTGCGCGGAAAACCGCAAACTCTCGATTTAGATCGCTCGCCCGAACTCGTTGAACACTACACTCGCTGAAATAATCGCGTAAGCAAGTGATTTGGTCGAGATTATGTGTGAAAACCGCAAACTCTCGATTTAGATCGCTCGCCCGACGCGACTTTTTACTATAAACACGAGAATTTGCGTTGAATCAGGAGTAAAATCCATACTTCGACGCAGATTATCCCTCTCTATCTCGTGATTCTATCACACAAACAGGAATGCAGTTATTACGTTAGGGGTGAAACCCGAATCTAGATGACTCGTTCCGCTCTTGATTTTGGTTTTACAAAACTCTCACCAAAGTCTCGACGGACTCCAATGACCCGAGTCACGTAGTAACTGGAAGGATGCGTGTCGTTCGCCCGAATCGAGGCGAGAGCACAGTCCAGAAGGCCAAACCATGTACTCGAAGTCCTTGAGAATAGTCGAATCACTTTGGTTAGTCGATGTCTACACACCCACGACAATCCATTTTCGATTTTAAGCTTCAATCTTTGATTTTATATGTTTATGTGTTTCGATTCTGAACTCGCAATCCGCTGACTCTGTGATTTATCGCTTTTATGTGAAATTTTATGTGTTTTATATGATTTTACCTGTTTATGTGTTTCGATTTTGGAAGATTTATACGCTTTCCGCTATTCACTTCGATCAACACGCACAACTCGCACTACACATCTATCTCAAAACGATAACGAATCGCATGCTATGTTACTCGCTTACGCTATACTACACGCAATGTTACTCGCAATCGCTACTCGCTAATCGCACTCGCAACTCTCGATCACTTTACGCAGCTGTGAAAGATAGGTGAATACATGCAATATATGTAGGTGAATACGTGCAAAATATAGTGAAATATGTGGTTTCAGCAAGCTATGTGCTTATGTGGACTACGTGCGTATGTGCCTACGTGCTTAAGTGGACTATGTGCTATGTGCCTATGTGATTACGTGTCTAAGTGATTGATGTGTTCCTGAGCTTTACTTAGAGGATTTTGGTGATACGCTAGACTATACTCGATTTAATCGCGTCTGAGTCCTATGACAATGTCTGTTGCAGATAATGTCGTCATTCGGTTCTCACACTGCTCGCACCTCTCGACGAAACCACGAAACAAGCGCATCGCTGCGCTAGTCGCTAAGCAAATGGCTAAGGTCATTCCACGAATTGTCAGCGAGCTTAATGAAAACGCTAGCAAGTCCTCTGAGGAATCAAGGACTGACTCGCCTAAGTCGACTTTTAGATTCAAGTAGTTTAAGGCCTGCAGCCCCAAAGAATTCACCGGAGAAGACGGGCCTACTGCCATGTTTCAATAGTTCAATTCAATGGAAGTCACCAGATGTATTGCAAAATACATCCATTTATCGTGTAGAGTTTGTGCATATTTTGTAGTAATTTAGTTTAGATTTATTTAGAATTTCGTTACTTTGATCAAATCTCGTTTTACAGGTCGTTAGTGCTAAAAATGTCACGAAACGAAGAAGAATTGGCTAAGTTTCAGAGTTAGAATAATTACTGGGAATTTGCAATGCTGAAGCTGATAAAAAACGAGACATTCTGTGAAAAACAGGCCCTCACGTCGCACCACAAGGATCTCTTATACCCGTCGCGCTACGCTACAATTAAATAATGGATTTTTGGCATATTGTGTTGTCGCGCTACGCGATAAGGAAGTCTTATACCCGTCGCGCGACGCGACGGGGTGATGGGTCGGCAATTCTTTGTTACACATCAGGGGTTTAGTATAAAAGTATCATAATCATTCACCAAACCCTAATTACGAATTGTGTAAGCTGTGGACGAATTTCAGAGTATTTTCAGAGCGTTTTCGAGCACGGGAAGCTATCGGTTGAAGATACGAAGTGCGGGAATCATTCGGGTGTCTTTACTTTCGTATTTCTTTTACCTTCATGTTTTGCGTTTTCGTTAATACTTGGATTTTGATGTTTTTCATGACTATTCTTGGCTAAATATTTGTAACTACCTAGACATGGATGATTGATTGCTTATGTTTTGATTATATTATGGATTTATGGAAGCTATGGATTATTTATGAACTATAAACGACTTGTTCTATCGGTTAGATGTATATGCATGCTTGATATTGTTTGAAAATTGATTATTGCTTCGTATGATTCTTGGTGACGGTCTTTATCACATAATAGAGTCATACTAGGGTTTTAGATTTTGGTGAGTGTCTATATCACGTAATAAATCTTAACTCTTTAGGGCGAAATTGCGCAACTAACTTTAGAAGTAATATTCGGTAATCTTATAAAATCAAGTGTTCTACTAATCATCAATAGCTGCAAGGTGCGAGGTTATTGCTAGGTGTAAGCGATTAAACCGTAAGGTGGGTCCTTCTTAGGAAGTAAACCTATTAGCTGCTGTCTAGCAAGTCTAACTGAGAAAATAATTCTATCCTAGGTTTAGATCTCGACAGGGAGTGAGCCTTGTAGGATACTTTTATAAATCCATTAGATGTCTTGCAAAGGAGTCTAATAATCGGTCATTTAACAACCTTTAGGGGATCATAGCGTGCTCTTGAGAAGGGTTAGGGGTCCATTAGATTTCCCGAGAGGTGAGAATATTAAGATCCCAGTTCCATAGTAGACAACTTCCAAATATAATCTTAACTAAAAGCAATCAGGATTCCTGTCTAGGTAGTGTTTTCGTCATCTGAAAGAAGTTCACTGTAATTCGTTAATAAGCTTAGTTAATTAATTTAGTTTTAATTATTTTCTTAGGATTTTTAGAAAACCCCTTCTTAGGCATGTGCATGACGGATTGACGGGAGGTCATCATGGTGCACACACTACCGCACAAAAGGTCAACGATTGTGGTTTCTTTTGGCCTACGGTATTCGAGGATGCTCAACATCACCCTGTGCCAAAGTGGTTGTCCTGATAACCTCCGTACTGTCAACACAACCGGCGGTTTTCAGTCCAGGGCTTTGGACTGGTGGACGGCCGAAAGGAACAAGCGAGGGAATGATACAGCCTATGGGCTTACTTGGGAGGAGTTGAAGGAGATCATGATGAAGGAATTCTGCCCTCCCCACGGGCTTCATAAGCTGTGGAGGACGAGTTTTGGAACATCAAGTAGGAGGGTGGCGATAACGCTGGTCTAACTGCCCGCATTAAGCAGCTGAGTATCATTTGTCCTAGCCAAGTCTCTACTCCCGACATCACCATCAAGAAATACATCCGTGCTCCACCGGATTGTGTTGCTGATTTCATGCAAGCCGCGAAAAAGACCACCATCGAAGAGACTTACCTACTCGCTACGGAAATCAATGACAAGCGAGTTAGGGCTGGTTATTTCAAGAATACCACCAAAAGTCTCCATCAAGTTACCGCTGCTCCCACCGCTGAAACCGCCGCACCGCAAGCTTCCAAGTCTTCATGTCGCAAACGTAAGAACAACAACAACAAGAATTGTGTTGTCACCGCCGCACCGCTGAACGTCGTACCTGCCCCACCTCAGCACCAGAACCGCCAGGTAGCAGCACCAGTGACCAATGCACCTCCTACAAAACGTGCATATACTGGTCCACACCCGCTGTGCCCTACCAGTACTTACCATGATCCTGTTGGGATCGCATGTCGATTCTGTGTGCACTGCAACCTTTACGACCATTTTACTGCCAACTGCCGTACTGGTCCCCGTCAAGCTCAAGTTCCAGCTCCTCAAGCACTGCTAGCTCCTCTTCCCACTCCATAGGGCCAACAAGCAGCTCCTGCTCACGCAAGAGCCTGCTATGGATGTGGTGATCCCAACCACATTGTGAATGTCTGCCCGAACAGAGTGGTGAAGCAAGAGCCACAGCAGCAGCCAGCGCAGCAACAACATCAACAGCAGCAGCCTCAGCAGCAGCAGCATCCATCGCAACAACAAGCAGCCCGTGGACGTACTTTCAACATCCACGTCCGCCAGGCCCAAGCTGCTGATAACAACGTGGTTAATGGAACGTTTCTTGTCAATGGTATATATGCTTCGTGTTTGTTTGATACTGGAGCAGATAACTGTTTTGTTTCGTTTAAATTCGAGAAGCTCCTAAAACGTAAACACGCTCATCTCCCTACGACGTTCGATGTAGAAATTGTCACTGGAAGAACTGTCACTGTTAATTCTGTTCTACGTGATTGTACTCTTGAGCTCAACAATCATGTCTTCCCTATCGATCTTATTCCGATGCAGCTTGGTAGTTTTGATATCATAGTAGGAATGGATTTTCTTCGCGAAAATGGTGCTGAAGTCGTTTGTTTCGATAAAATGATTCGTTTCTCTCTCGCTAATGGTGATCAATTGTATGTTTATGGCGAAACGCTTTCGAAAGATCTCAAACTCATGTCGTGTATACAAGCGAGCAAGTATCTCCGCAAGGAATACAAAGCCTTCTTGGCACACATCGTAAGGTGCCTGTGGTTCGTGATTTTCCTCGTGTCTTTCCTGACGACTTACCTGGTTTACCTCCGAGTCGTGATATCGCCTTTTATATTGATCTCATTCCTGGAGTAAATCCTATTGCTAAAGCTCCCTATCGATTCGCTCTGTCTGAAATGCGCGAACTCTCGAGTCAACTCCAGGAATTGCTTGACAAAGGCTTCATTCACTCTAGCACCCCTCCTTGGGGCGCACCTGTCCTTTTCGTTAAAAAGAAGGACGGATCGTTCCGGATGTGCATCGATTATAGGGAGTTGAATAAGCTGACTATCAAGAATCACTATTACCGCCGATTTATCAAAGGATTCTCGACAATCGTTGTTCCTCTTACTTCTTTGATGCATAAAACAAGCCTTTTGTTTGGGGAACTGAACAAGAGATTTCCTTTCAGACTCTGAAGCATATGCTCTGCAATGCTCCTATTCTCGCTTTACCCGACGAAAACAATGACTTCATAGTCTATTGCGATGCCTCTAACCTCAGTCTCGGTTGTGTCCTTATGCAACGAGACAAGGTTATCACATACGTGTCTCGTCAGCTCAAGATCCACGAGAAGAACAGTACAACCAACGATCTCGAACTTGGTGCAGTTGTTTTTGCGTTGAAGATTTGGCGACACTACCTTTACGGTACCAAGTGTACGGTCTTCACCGACCATAAGAGCCTACAACACATCTTAAACCAAAAGGAACTAGATATGCGCCAACGCCGATGGGTAGAACTTCTCAACGATTATGACTGTGAGATTCGTTACCACCCTGGCAAATAAAATGTCGTTGCCGACGCTCTCAGCAGACGAATCTATTTGCATAGCGTTCGTAATATCCAAGCCCAGCATGACCTTGAAGCTCTTATTCGTGACGCCCAACATGCCTGTTTCACCGAGCGCACACTGAAGGAATAACGAATTCTTGGTTCCGAAAGCCGATTGGAAAGAAAATCGAACGGAATACTCTACTATCTCGATCGCATCTGGATTCCAAGTCGCAATAACCTTCGGGAGATATTGTTGATTGAAGCCCACAAGTCTCGATATTCCATTCATCCCGGTGCCGAGAAGATGTACCATGACCTTCGGCTACGGTATTGGTGGCCTGGAATTAAGAAGGATATCGCTATCTATGTTTCGAAATGCCTGACTTGTTTGAAAGTCAAAGCCGAGCAACAACGCCCCTCTGGCTTACTCGTGCAACCCGAGATCCGTATGTGGAAATGGGAGAGTATAGCTATAGACATCATAACAAAACTTACTCGCACGCCATCAGGTCACGATAGCATCTGGGTTATCGTTGATCATCTTACCAAATATGCTCATTTACTGCCGATACGAGAAGACTTTAAGGTAGAACGATTAGCACGGATCTACACCGACGAAATTATATGTCAACACGGGATGCCTCGTGATATCATCTCTGACCGCGATGGTCGGTTTACCTCGCGTCTTTGGGAAACGTTTCAATCTGCTCCCGGTACTACTCTTAATCTAAGCACTGCTTTCCATCCCCAAACCGAAGGTCAGACTGAACGAACGATTTGTACCCTTAAAGACATGCTTCGCTCGTGTGTCATAGATTTCGGTGGTAATTGGGACGCGCACGTACCTTTGGTCGAATTCTCTTACAATAACAGTTATATTCTAGTATTCAAATGGCAACATTTGAGGCATTATATGGACGAAAATGTCGATCGCCTATGGTATGGCATGAGATCGGAGATGCGCAAATTACTGGTCCTGAGCTATTGCAAGAAACGACTGACAAAATCCTCCAGATACGAGACAACCTGTTGAAAGCTTGGAGTCGTCAGAAAAGTTACGCCGATAGACGCCGCAAGCCCCTTGAATTTGACGTTGGTGATCACGTACTCCTAAAGGTTTCCACCTTGGAAGGGGGTGATCAAATTCGGCAAGAAAGGAAAGCTCGCGCCTCGATATGTTGGACCCTTAAAAATTCTTGAAAGAATTGACAAAGTGGCCTACGGACTCGAACTACAGGAGGAACTTAGCAACGTCCACCCGACTTTCCATGTTTCAAACCTCAAAAAGTGTCTTGCCAAGCAGAATTTACATGTACCACTTGAGGATCTACAAGTGGATGAAACATTACACTTCGTGGAAAAGCCAGTCGAGATCATGGACCGAGAGACCAAGAGACTTCGACGCTCACGCATTCCCATTGTGAAGGTTCGCTGGGAAGGCAAACACGGCGCCGAGTTCACCTGGGAACTCAAAAGTGACATGAAGGCTAAGTATCCACAGCTATTCGTTACGCCTGCGCCTTAATTTCGGGACGAAATTCCCTAAAGTAGGGGAGGCTGTAACAACCCGACTTTTTGAAGTCAAAGTACAAGTCAAAGTCAAAGTCAAAGGAAGAAAAGACTGCTAATTCGATCTATCATTCCTTGCTTACTTATAACTTGTACTCTTTGACTCGATAATCGATACTCTAGTTTATGTTACTTTAGTTGTATTATGTGGAGTAAATGCAATAAACGCAGTTAAACGCTAATCTATTAAAACGCTATCTCATCTCTATCGCATCGCAATACAAATTATGAGTTCTGGATATTGTTTTACGTGTGTGTGCTATTATGTGTTACTTGTGCATGTTTATTTTTGTTTGAGGTGATTATTCAAAAACGCAATCACAACTCTATCGCAACGCAATCTCATCGCGAACTCGAAATATAAGGTTTACTTTTAGGTTATGTGTTAGTTATATTATTTGTGTAACTATTGTTAAATACTATCGCAACGCAACGCCCAACGCATGAAACGAAAAGTCGAAAACCAACCCACTCAAACCATCCGATCGAAGGACCATTCGATCGAATGGTCATCCGTCTGGATGACCATCCGATCAGAAGGCCCTCTGATCGAACCACTTTGCACCGCCTCAACTCCTCTTCACCTGTAAATAGCACCTGTCACATCACTTTTCACGTGATGTGACAACTCTCCTCCGACCCAGCTCTCTCTTGGCCTATTTCCTCTCGATTTCTCTCGATTCTTGTAAGTTTCCACTCCAAATCTTGTACTTCCTTGATCTACACACACTTTTTCATCGATTTCACCAACGAATCTCTACTTTTCACCATGAAATCTGTGGATTTGGGTTGTTCAAGGGTGATGTCATCATGGAATTCTTATGAACATTGAAGTGTGACATCATCTCACCAAGAACAACTCAGATCTATGGGATTTCTACAATGTTTAAATACTGATTTCACCTAAATCTAAACAAAATCAAAGTGTTTCAAACTTTTCTTCAAACTTTCTTCACTTTTCACTCTAAATTGATGGAATCTGAGCTCGGACAGGCCTTCTACTCATCCTCTAGTGAGGTGTTGGTTTGAGAATGGATTACTATAAAAAAGACAACCGATCAACAGTTTGAACATGAACTTCCGTCAAGAACAGTTTACTGATCAGACGGGGTGATTCCCATCCGTTTGGATGACCTGGGCTCAATGGGGTTTCCGTTGTTTGACACGTTGTCATACCATCTCGATTCAATCGCAAAACTTCCTAAACTTAACAAATTTTACAAGTTTCAAACGAACAGGTTGCAAATCGGATAGCCGTCCGATCGGATTGCCATCCGATCGAACGACTATTCAAATTTCACAAAACTTCAAAGAAGATTAGTTTCAACGAAAGGCCATCCGACCGAACGGTCATCCAACCGGATGACAGGATATGTAGGAACACTTCTCATTTTACAAAATGCTACAACGAAAACTTCAAAGTTCACATCATACACAAACACATCCTCCCTAAACGGACAACCCTTCGACCGAGACCATCCGTCCGGATGGTCATCCGATCGGACGTCAATCCGTCCCACATCACTCCAATGCACCGTTCAACGCTTATACTGTCGTACCGTGTTCAGGCTAATCTCTCTGCGCTTCCTTCAATCCAAGCTTGTGTTTATTTATTAAACATGAACTGTGAGTACACCCGATCCCTTTTTGCTTCACGCACTTTTGGGTGTTACATACGTTACCTATGTCAAATCACATCGATCACACAATGCAAACACTTTTATATGCTAACCGCTCTGCATGTTGTACATGTTATTCGATGAATGCTTGTATGTTATGTTTACACAGTGATTGTTTCCTGAAACCATAGCAACGATAGTACTATAGTTTGGACTCAGCACCTGTCGTGGACAAGGGTTGTTAAGGGTATTTCTTCACCTGTCACAGTGGTGATATGTGTTGCGCATTCTACAACTCACAGTCATGTCTATGCATATTTCATTGTTGATAACCTACTTGCTTCGCATTACTACGTGTTACATGCTAGATATGCGTAAACTCGCTTTCGCTACTACTATACTATTAAACTTTTGTGCTCACCTTTACACTATGTGTATTGACTTTTATTTTAACGTATGTGACAGGTGTTTAGGATGCTTGTGCTTTGATTTGCTCTGTGGAGTCAAGTTAGGAGAGTCTAGAAACAAACTAAATAAAATCTAAGGTGTCGGAATGGATTATTTGTCTTTGAGAACAACGTCTGTAATAACTGTTTTTATTTTATATGTTTGTGGTATGGGACATGAACCTTAATTATATTATAATTAATAGTTGTTATGGATTCTCTTGGACAATCTGTTTCGCTTAGTGTCGCGCCCCGATGTTTCCGCCATCGATTGGGGTGTGACAGGCTAAGTGTTTCAAATGTAACTATCTATAACTCACAACCATTAAATAAAACAAATCACATTATCCATTTCATAACACATACACGTAATTACGACATACAACGAATCATGAAAAGGGGACTAACACTTAGAAAAACATCTGGAAACACGAGTTGTTACATCATCCCCAACTTGAAAGAAATTTTGTCCCGAAATTTGATAACCAGTCTCAGGGAAGTGGAGTGGTAGATCAAGACGTATGTGGATTTTCCTTGGGTGCCACATCATCCCCAACTTGAAAGGGAATTTCATCCCGAAATTCATCAGTTGCATTAGGATTTGATTCAGCGGTCTTAAACAATTGAGGATACTTAAGCCTCATTTGATCCTCGCATTCCCACGTGAACGATCTGGTCCATGTCTTGAGTTCCAACAAACTCTCACGCTGGGAATTCAACTGTGCTTATGAACCTTAACTTCCTGGTCCATAATTTCCATAAGCTCTTCAACAAACTGCAACTTATCGTCGATTTTCAGTTCTTGTAACGGTACTACAAGTGTTTCATCGGACAAACACTTCTTTAGGTTTGAGACATGAAAGACATCGTGAACGTTACCCAATTCATCAGGTAACTCGAGTTTGTAAGCCACTTTACCAATTCTTTCTAGAATTCTGAATGGCCCAACGTAACGTGGATTAAGTATGCCACGCTTCCCAAAGCGCACCACACCTTTCCAATGTGAGACTTTCAACATGACACGGTCGCCTATAGCGAACTCCAAGGGTTTCCTGAGCTTATCAGCGTAGCTCTTCTGGCGATCACGCGCTGCAGCCACACGGTTTCTGATCTGAAAAATCTTCTCAGAGGTTTCAAGTACAAGTTCTGGGCCTGTGATTTGGCTGTCGCCCACTTCAGCCCAACAAATAGGAGATCGGCCTCGAACGGTGCTGCCAGAATACTGGAATGGTAACTGTTGTTGTAATAGAATTCCACCAAAGGCAAGTGTCTTTCCCAACCTTTACTAAAATCAATCACACATGCTCGCAGCATGTCTTCAAGTGTCTGGATGGTTCGCTCACTTTAACCATCCGTCTGAGGGTGATAAGCAGTGCTCTTGTCAAGACGCAAGCCAAATGATTTGTGCATCGCTTGCCACAAATCAGATATAAAACGCGGATCACGATCAGAGATGATAGAGGTGGGCACTCCGTGCCTAGAAACCACTTCCTTCAAATAAATACTAGCAAGTTGTGAGAACTTATCAGTTTCCTTGATCGCTAGGAAGTGTGCAGATTTCGTGAGACGATCAACAATCACCCAAATGGTATCGTTCCCGTTTTGAGTTCTTGGCAGCCTGGTGACAAAGTCTATGGCAATCTGTTC
Organism: Helianthus tuberosus; assembly: GCA_030545235.1. Taxonomy (NCBI): domain Eukaryota; kingdom Viridiplantae; phylum Streptophyta; class Magnoliopsida; order Asterales; family Asteraceae; genus Helianthus; species Helianthus tuberosus. The sequence goes on from CM060355.1 coordinate 38,137,189, forward strand.
CCATTTCCACATGGGTATTTCTAGTTGTTGAATCAAACCGGACGGTTTTTGGTATTCTACCTTGACTTTCGCACAAGTCAAGCACTTGCTCACATACATCGCTATGTGGGCTTTCATCTTCGGCCACCAGTATAATACTTTTAGGTCCAGATACATCTTATCAGAACCTGGATGAACAGAGTAATGAGACTTGTGTGCTTCGTCCATCACAAGTTCTCTAAGGTTTTCGTACAAAGCGACCCATATTCGCTCCATGAAATAGCGAATACCGTCAGATTTTTCTGTGAGCTGCTTTTCCATGCCCCGCAAAGATTCAGCTTTAAGGTTTTCTTCCTTCAACGCTTTGGTTTGGGCAAAACGGATCTTGTCAGGAAGGTTTGAGTTGATGGTGAGCTGCAAGGCGCGGACATGTTTGGGTTCTTGTAAGAAGTCTTTAATAAATATGCGATAGTATCCAACGAGACCAAGAAATTGCCGAACCTCCGAAGGATTCTTCGGTGCCGTCCAATTCTTGATGGAGTCGATTTTAGCCGGATCCACGTGTATTCCCAATTCGTTAACAATGTGACCCAGGAAGTGTACTTTTCGAATCCAGAAGTCGCACTTAGAAAATTTCGCGGAAAGTTGCTCCTTCCTCAGGAGCTCCTAGATAAGACGCAAGTGCCGTTCGTGGTCCTCCTTGCTCTTAGAGTAGATCAGAATGTCATCGATAAACACAATGACGAAATCGTCGAGATACGGTTTGCAAACACGATTCATGAGATCCATGAATACCGCTGGTGCGTTAGTTAACCCGAATGGCATGACCAGAAACTCGTAATGGCCATACCATGTTCGAAAGGCTATCTTAGGAACATCCTCCTCTCGGACTCTCATCCGATGATAGCCTGACCTTAAGTCGATTTTTGAATAGAAGCTTGACAATTGCAACTGGTCAAACAGATCATCGATGCGTGGTAGAGGATAACGGTTCTTGACCGTCATCTTGTTGAGTTCCCGGTAGTCGATACACATACGGAAGGACCCATCTTTCTTCTTCACGAAAGGACTGGGGCTCCCCAAGGCAAAGAACTAGGTCGAATAAAGCCTCTATCCAACAGTTCTTGAAGTTGATTAGACAGTTCTTGCAACTCCCCTGGTGCAAGACGATAAGGAGCACGACCGATCGGGGCTGCTCCTGGCGTAAGATCAATCTGAAATTCCACCTGACGGTGTGGAGGTAAACCTGGAAGTTCTTCGAGAAATACATCAGGAAACTCACGGACAACTGGTAAATCTTCGATCATCCTTTCCTCAGGCTGAGTGTCAGTGACAAGTACTAGAATAGCAGGATAGCCCTTCCGTAAACACTTATGGGCTTTCATAGCCGAAATGATGCCAACCATTGCACCACTCTGATGACCTTGAACAGACAGCGATTCTCCACCAGGGAAGGGTATACGTACGATTTTCTCCTTACAGAGTATATCGGCGCGGTGCTTAGACAACCAGTCCATACCAACAACCACGTCGAAACTACCAAGAGTAACGGGAAGAAGGTCAATGTCGAACACTTGACTTAAGAGATCAAGTTTGCACCCTAAATGAACACGTGAGGCTTCAATTGACTTGCCATCAGCCAATTCTACAACGTGTTTGGTTTCAAGAGGTCTTGGAGTTAACCCTAACTGTCGAATGAACTCCAAATACACATAGCTCCAATCGGTACCAGAGTCGAATAATACATAAGCGAAAATGTTGTTCAAAGAAAACGTACCAGTCACGACATTGCCATCGTTCCTAGCATCTCCAGTGCCAATCGTAAATACCCTTCCACGCACGCTATTACCACCATTATTTCCATTATTGTTTTTCCCAACATTGTTGTTGTTCTAGCGGTTGTTGTTTCCGTTGTTATTGGCATTCTGATTCAACTGTGGGCAATCCCTCTTAATGTGGCCCTCGTCCCCGCACTGAAAACATCCCCTCCGGTTACCTTGGTTTTGTTGGGGTTGCTGCCTTTGTTGCTGCTTCTGCAGCTGCTGTTGCTATTGTTGCTGATATTGCGGTTGCGGTTGCTGTTGCTTTGGAAACGGAGCCCTGCAATCCTTTGCCATATGCCCCACTTTATCACACCTATGGCAGGCTCGAGTACACGATCCACGGTGATGATAGTTGCACTTGCTACACTTTGGCTATCTCCCCACGTAGGAGCCTTGATTCGGATTGCTGACCTGGCTTTGATTAACGGAGGATGACTGGCTGAAACTACGACTGTTGCTGTTGTCTGGCTTCTTCTGTGATTGGTTCGAGTTGGACACCTTGTCCGTATCATTCCACTTACGCTTGTTGTCAGCAACAGGAGTCGTAGCAGTAATAGCAGTAGTAGTAGGAGTAGCATTACGAGGTGGTAGCGAACCACGCTCAACTTCCTGGTCGGTGATCTTGTGAGCTAAACGGATGATTCATGGCATATTATCAAGATTCGCTGCGGTAACTAAGCCCTTGACTTATGGCGCTAAGCCGTTGATGTACAGCTCGATTCTCCGGTGTGGGGGTTGTGATAAATTAGGACACATGTTTGCCAACTCGTGATATCGTTTCGTGTAGGCCTCGATCTCAGATCCCACCATCTTCAAATTGTAGTATTCGTTTTCCAACTTCTAAATTTCGTCATGAGGACAGTACTCCTACCGTATCAGCTCTTTGAAATCGTCCAAAGTAGTTGCGTTCGCCATCTCAATACCCAGCATTTAGACTTGGGCATTCCACCAAGTTAAGGCACCATCCTCCAGTGTGCCAGTAGCATACTTCACCCTGTCCCCAGTGGGACAGTTACACATAGCAAAGACTGACTCGGCCTTCTCGAACCAACGAAGTAGTCCCACTGCTCCTTCGGTTCCACTAAATGTCTGGGGCTTACAATCCATGAACGTTTTAAACGTACACGCAGGCGAATTGTTCTGGTTCTGATTCGTAGGTTGACCTAAAGATGAGAGACAATACAACGCATTAGTGAGAATCGAATACACGACACAGGGATAGTGAGCGTTTGGTACATATCATACCAGCCTGCTGAGCTGCTAAGGCTTCAGCCACGTGAGTATTGATTAAATCGGTCAGTTCCACCTGGGACATAACAATGTTGCCACGTCCACCGCCGCGGCCACCACCACGTGCACCGTTACGTCCGCCACATCCACTCATGATTCTATTTAAAAAAAGTGGAAGAGGTTAAGGATCGGGATTTAGTAGAAGTCAAGCATCGCTATGACTTCTACAGATTACTAAATCCTACCATTATGTCAGATAATGGAACAGAACCCCTTTCACACTTGTTAAGCCTCACTGGGACTCACATGCACCCCACTTTATTATTATGTGTGCACCCATAATGATAATGCGATTTTCATGTTTATCTCAGCTCCTCTTAACTCGCGCTAAAAGGTTCCTCATATTCGAGTAGCAAGATAAAGGAAATCACAAAAACATGGATCATGAAAGTCTAGAGGAAATGTCACACTATCAATCACATATCATAGGAAAACAACACATGAATTCATACTGTAGTTCTAAGTGTGCAATCACATGCAATGTCATACGTAAGTGTACACTAGTTATGCAATGCAATAAGTAAACAAGAGACGAACCTTGCAATCTGGAGCTGAGTGTCATGGTCGATTTCAAAACTGTTCGGTTATAGTCTGGTTTTATAAAAACGTATTAAAACCTAGTTCACTATAACCAGTGGCTCTGATACCAAACTGTCACACCCCCCCCCCCCCCGAAATACCACATGCGAAAATCCCTGCGAGGTGTGTGACGTACCAGGATCTTGCCACCAATCACATTGAACTAATAGTCAAGTACTAAATAAAAATTCCCATTATTCATAAATAGTGTAATTCAAAACATTTAATTTAAAACACAATCATGTTCAGCGGAAGCATAATTTAATTGTTCAACTATTTCACAAGCCATAGTGTTCAATAAACCAATACTCAACGTTACTCCTTGAATCTCAACCCATGACCACTCCAGCATCCCAGACTGCAGGTCCCATGACCCGTATCTAACAACCTGGAAGCATGCAGACAAGTGTATCAGCACAAAGCTGGCGAGTTCACAGTTTTGTAAAAACGTTTAGTAACCAAGTGTTTTAATTTAAAAGAATGTTGTTAATAACTCGAGTACCGTAAGATGGCGTCAGTTTGTTTGCGCATCCCCAATGCTCTATCAAACATTGGTCGAGTGGTTAAGGTCATTAGTTCATGCCCGTCCTCCCCGGTACGGTGTGAGGGTGCCAAACCTAAAAGAGCTATCAACTAATAACCTCGTTGCCTCCCCGGCAACTAGTTCGGTAGTAGATGGGACTGAAGTGATAAATGTGAGTGTATTAACCAACATTCCAGTTTAATATTCCAGTTGAACCCGATAACCCAGTATTCCTCCCCGGAATATTTACCAGTTGACCCTCCCTGCGACGCATGCTTGAAATGGAGCAGTGAACTCACCTTAGATAGCTCGGTAAGTTAAATTACTTGCCCAAGGTTGGTCAACCGAGTCCTATTAAGGTTACCACACAAATCAGACTCATACTTAAGAAATACACATATTCTAACAAGTTGTACACACAGATTGATCATCACGTAGCACGTATAGCATAACAGTCAACACATGTTTACATTGCAAGTTCAAACATGTAAGGGTTAAGTGTGCGGCCTATTGACGATGGCCCATTACAAGTGTGTGGCTCATGAACAATGTACGAGCCCATTTGTTGCCAGTCCACACTCGAGAGTGCGTGACCAAATAAACACGCAACCCAATATCCGAGTAGTCCAGTACAGCGTGTGTTAAAGGCCCAAGACTTGACATCAGTTTATCACAGTGTGCAACCCACTATAGTCTGTGACACACGTGAGAGTGTGCGACCCACTATAATGTGCGGTCATGCAAAGATCCTGTACAACAAGGTGTGCGTGTGGCCTAGTTCGAGTGTGCAACAACCATGCACTATGCGATCGACGTCTAGTGTGCGATCGGTTTTCTTTGTGCGACCCAGAACATAACCCGGCCAGGAAGTGTGCGACATATAACATGTGTGCAAGGTGCTGATGTGCGGCCAGCAAGTGTGCGATCAGTTTAATTATCACCATAAATTGTGGAATCAGTTACGTTTTTCCCTTGCACAATCAATCAATAACTTTCCATGATTCACATGAACCCTAATCCCTAACAGTTTCATTCATATCTGTCACACCCCCAAAATACCACATGCGGAAACCCCCGCGAGGCGTGTGACGTACCAGGATCTAGCCACCAATCACATTGAACTCATAACAAGATTTCAAGTAAAAACTTTCATTTATTAAAATAAGTCGTACAAACATTTTATTGTTCAGCGGAAGCATAATACAATAGTTAAGAATTTCATAACCCAAGTGAATAAAAACCAATAGACTCGTCTCATAATTCCATGTAACTTGACCCATGACCACTTCGGCATCCCAGACAGCAAGTTCCAATGATATATATACCTATAGACCTGCAATCATGCAGAAATGTATATCAGACAACGCTGGTGAGTTCATAGTTTTACGAAAACGTTAGTTACCAAGTGTTTAGTTCAGTTCATTGATTACAATGTTGATAATACCTCGGATACAAGACGGCTCCTGATTTATTTTGCCCTTTCCCCAATGCTCCTATCAAAGCATTGGTCATGACTAGGTCATTAGTTCACACCCGTCCTCTCCGGTACGGTGTGAGGGTGCCAAACCTAAGTAGCGCTACCAACTAATACCATGTTACCTCTCCGGTAACAAACAAAAAGGAGGGACTTTAAAGGTGATAGGACGAGTATATTATCCAACATTCCAGATTTACCACAGGACGTATTCCTCTCAGGAATACCCAATTGATTTACCCAAACCCATCCCTCTTAGGGATGCCCAATTACCAAAATCTTATGTCCTCAATTTCTACATTTATGAATTCTACACATAACCACATACATATGGACGGCCCAATGAGAAGGGGACTTCGGCCCACCTATTCCTTGTTCACATATTAGACAATTAATGCACGAGTTGCACGCATGTCGTTCAAGTCATAAACAGTTAATGTATCAGCCCAATGTCATCATATAGTCACATAGCATGCATTCTATTCCAATACATAATCTAATCATTTCTGGTAAATAACAAACTTGAATATAATCATAGAAATGCAGTCAATTATATCGACTCAAATTTATTCGAACCGTCATCATACCATTTATCCAATTTCTAGTTTAGATACAACTTCCTAAAACACCAATTATCAATAAAATCTTGCATCACAGTGTGTATTCCTGAATATTACAAATTTCTACATATGAATATGAGGCAACTGGTCTATGTGTCAACCAAGAAACACAAAATGTGGGAAGATCATAACTAACACACATACTGACCGAAAAACTATGAGACGGATGATTATCCGCTGTACCTGAAACTTGACCCAAATCGAACCGTGCGGCTCAGTTGGCTCCGGGTCCAACTGAGGTACGCGACCCGGTGTGAACAACTAGAGCTTGTGGCCCAGTGTCAATGTTGCAGCCCAGGTTTAATCCGGTTTATGTGTGGCCCAACTTAATAGGATGGCCCTAGTGTGTAACTCACCTAACTAACACGTTGTCCAGATAAACCCCTCCTCGGCCCAACTAATTATGCGTTCAGCCCACTTTCATGTACAATGGATTAATCTCGTGCAACCCTCAACTTGGTCAAACCATTGTACTTTCAATAATTCAGCATTTTCTAAATATTCAATCATCATATACACATGTATTCAATAGCCACGATTATCACCGTTATGAATCCGGTATCTAATCGCTAACCGGAGTCGGCATCCTAGACTCACACGTCTAGTCTAATCGAGTAACATATGTGTACTAATTATACAACCCTAGCAACATTGATTAGCATCGAAATTCTTGATCAATAATTAATACATATTCATGAAACATCATAGAATCCTCTTCATATCGAATCTCCTATCAAGTGCACATTAACCAACATACATACTTTGACAACAAGTACATCACAATAGTCAGTTTCATGTTATCAAATATTCATGCAACACATTCATACAATCACATATTTATAACGCCGATAATCATAATTATTACGCAATTAATCAATCAATCACAATTACCTAAACAACACATTACATCACGTATCAACCACCTAATTTACGTATCAAATAAGAACACTGACCTAGAGATGAGTTGAAGAAAGTAAAGCTTCGGATGATGATGATCACCGTTGGTTCCAAAGGAGAGGATAAAGATTACTAGGGTTTGTTGTGATTATTCCAAAACAAAGCAGATTTACGTGCCCATATCTAGAGATATACGAAATCCTTGATTGGTGGGCTCAAGTGGTGTGGGCCGGACTTAAGTGTGGGCCGATGATATATGATTTATCTAATGGGGCTTGGTGCAAAACGTAATATATGATTTATCTAACTGTTATCATAATAAAAGTAATTGAAATCCCAAAACCCATTAGAATTTAATGCAACATGTATTTAGTTAATAAATAGTGGGGTGTAAAACGTATCCATGCAAGTTAGGGGTCGAGGAATCAAGAAACACTAACCTTGAAAGTTCGGGTTGTCACATCATCCCCAACTTGAAATAAATTTCGTCCCGGAATTTGATAAGTAAGCACAAAGGAAAGAAGTGATAGATCAAGATTGTTGCAGGTTTTCCCCAGGTGCCACATCATCCCCAACTTGAAGTGGAATTTCGTCCCGAAATTCTCCAGTAGCACCAGAATTAGATTGGTCATCAGGAAAAAAGTTGAGGATATTTAAGCTTCATCTGATCCTCAAGCTCCCACATGAACTCCGGTCCACGTCTTGAGTTCCAATGAACTATCACAATCGGGATACGACTATGTTTACGCACCTTGACCTCCTGGTCCATGATCTCAATAGGTTCTTCGACAAACTGTAACTTGTCGTCAATCTTGAGTTCTTGAAACGGCACAATCAGTGTTTCATCAGACCAACACTTCGTTAACTGTGAAACATGAAAGACATCATGAATGTTACCCAGCCTAGCAGGTAACTCAAGTTTGTAGGTTACGTTACCGATTCTTCCCACACTGTTGAATGGTCCATCATGACGTCAGTTAAGCTCACCATGCTTTCCAAGCATTCCACACCCTCCCAGGGTGAGACTTTCAACATGATACGATCCCCTACAGCGATCCTCCAGCGTTTCCCAAGTTTATCAGCTTTCACGACAGTCACGCGTTGCCGCCAATCGACTCCCGATCCAAACAACCTTCCCAAGAGTTTCGAGTACCAGTCCTGGACCAGTAATTAAGTTGTCAACCATCTCAGTCTAACAAGAAGGTTCGCATTATCGTCAATGTAATGCCTCAACGGAGCTGTCTGGTTACCAAAATGATAACTGACGCAGTAGTACTCAACCATAGGGAAGAGTCCTTCAAATTTGCACCAAAGCCAGTCACACACATGCTCGCAGCATGTCTTCAAGTGCCAGGAGAGTTCGTTTACTCTGACCGTTTGCCCAACGGTGATAAGCAATGCTCTGGTCCTGACGTGAGCCAAGGGTGTTGTGTATTGCCTGACATAAATCATGCATAGATCAAATTCAGAGGTAACAGGAGTTGGCACCTCGTGCCTAAAAGCCATCTCTCTCAAAGGAACATTAACAACTGTGAAGACTCGTTAGTTTTTTTTATTGCAAGAAAGTGTGCTGGTTACGTGAGACAATCAATGATCACCCAGGTGACATCGTCTCCGTTTCGGGTTTTAAGTGGATCAGTGACAAAATCCATGGCAGTCTGTTCTCATTTCCGTATGGGTGTTTCCGGTTGCTGACCCAAACCAGAGGGTTTCTAATACTCCACCTTGACTTTCGCACAAGTCAAACTTCGTTCACATACATTGCTATGTGGGCCTACATGCCCGGTCATCAGTACAAGATTTATAAATCCTAATATCTCCTATCCAAATCCAGACGACTAGAATATCGAGGCTGGTGTGCTTTGCTCAACACAAGTTCCCTACGGTTGCTGTATAGTGGGATCCATATTCGTTCCATGAAGTAGCGAATATCGTCCGACTTGCCAAAAGTTGCTCCTCCATGCCCCGCATGGACCCAACTTGAAAATTCTCTTCCTTCACTACTTCGGTTTGAATAGGGCGAATCTGATCGGGTAGGCTAGAGTCGATGGTGAGCTGCAAGCTCATACGCGTTTAGGTTCCATAGTCGTAATCGCTCGAGAGTTCCATCCAGCGTTGCCATCACATGTTTAGCTCTTTCGAAACAAGGGTACACGGGAGGCCCTTGTGATCGGTCGAAGTAGTGCATTTGGTACCGTCCAAGTAATGCCTCCAACTTAAATCCAAAGACCATGGCTTCCACCGCAGGTTGTGACTCGTGCCATTCTTTTGTAAACCCACCACCTTCTCGTGTTGCATCGGCGTGTAACTAGGACTCTGATTCAAACCATCATGGTATACCACTAGATCACCCGCACTCTCGGGTAAAGACGATACTCAGTGCATTGCAGAGTTGGGATTCGAAAGCTGAAAAGACGTCCTCCTGTTTTGTCTCCCACGAATACACAGCACCCTGTTGTGCTAAAGAGATTTAAAGCTGCGCGATCTTCGAAAATCCCGCGATGAATCTGCGATAGCATCTAGCGAGACCAAGAAATTGTTGTATCCCCGAAGGACTCCTTGGTGTCTACCAATTCTAATAAAATGGATCTTAGCGAGATCCACTTGTATCCCTACTTCGTTGACTACGTGGCCCAGAAAGTGTACTTCTCGAATCCTGAAGTCACACTTAGGTAGACTTCGCATGGAGTTGCTCCTCCCCTAGGAGCTCTAAGATGAAATACAAGTGCCATTCATGGTGTCCCTTTCTCCTGGAAGTGATTCAAAACATCATAGATAAACACGGTTGATGAATCTGGCAAGATGAGGTTGACAAATACTACTCATGTGATCCCTAAGGCTGCTGGTGTGTTGGATAACTTAAACAACATGAATAGAAAATCGTAGTGGTCGTACTGTGTCTGTAATGCCGTGTTAGGAATCATCCTCCCCTGGGTCTTCCATCGGGTGATAGTCCGATCTTAAGTCGGTTTCCAAATAGAAGCTTGATCATTGCAGCAGGTCATCGATGCGAGATAGAGGGTGACGGTCTATGATTGCCACCTTGTGGTAGTCTGTACACGTACGAAAGGACTCGTCCTTCATTTACACAATAGAGCTCGGGCTCCCCAAGACGAGGAGCTAGATCGATAAAATTCCGATCAAGTAGTTCCTGAAGTTGGTTAGGCAGTTCTTGCAACCCTCCAGGCGCAAGACGATAAGAGGTGCCAAAAATCAGGACTGCTTCCGGCATGATACACATCTGATGTTCCTCCTAACAATGTGGCGGAAAAACCTGAAAGTTCTTCGAGCTGCGCACCGGTAATCAATGATAGGGTAGCAGGGTAGGTGAAACACTTCTGGGCTCCCACCGCCGAAGTGATACTGACAATCAGTGAATCTCCACCATGAAGGGATTTACATGCGATTTCCTCCTTACAGAAGATTTATGCTTGATGCTTGGACATCCGGTCCATACTATCGACTACACCGAAGCTTCTAACAGTAGTAGGGGGAAGGTCAATGTCGAACTCGTGACCTACAAGATTGAGTTGCACCTTAGGTGAACACGTGAGACTTCAATTGACTTGCCATCAGTCACTTCTACAACGTGTCTGTCTTCAAGAGGCATCAAGGTTAAACAGAACAAGGACGAAGCGATTAGTTACCCAAAAACATACAAGCTACCATGTTTCTATTATGCCTGGCGTCGCCTACGCCAATCCTAAAGGCCCTTCCAGGAGTACCACTTCCAGTGTTGTTGTTACGGTTACGAGGATTCCCAATATTGTCATTCTTCCCTGGGTTGTTGACGTCTTGTCTTAACAACGCCCAATCCTTGTCAAAGTCACCTTCATTTCCATACTGAGAGTTATGATTTTGCGAGTACCTTGTTGTCACCGTGGCCATTGCCTCTAATGTTGTTGCTTTGAAAACAGATCCTTGCGATCTTTTTCCCTTAGGGTCCACCTTCCCGTTGCTCTTGTCACGTCCTAGGGTACTGCCCATGGCACTAGTAATTACACATCCCATATTCCAGTCGGTTTCCAGCGGTTTATGCCCGATTGATTCATAAGAGTTGGCTCCCAGATGTTGCTTACTAGGGTTAGGGACTCGATTGAAGTCAACCTACGGATGTTCGTTGTCAAATAGCAGGGTCCTCTTAACACTAGGGTTGGTAATGCATCACGTTCATCTTCTTGTCCATCGGTCTTGCGAGTTGATTGAATTGTGCACGGTAAATCGTTAGAGAGTCACAGAGGTGTCCGTACTTCTGAATTTGAGGCATCAATTCGTTGCGTCAAAGTAACGAGAAAAGTGAAAAAGTATAGACCAAACATTTAACGTTTCGACAACTGTCTCAAAGACGTTCGCACCATCACCTAACATTTCTACACGGCTCGCTGGACGTTTAGTTACATGTTCAGGTATCACTCAATATCATCGAGACTCGTAAGGGTTCAGAGGGAAGGGAAAGGACCACGTTCAAACAGGAGACAGTCATTGCTATGACCCCTATGGATCGTTGTGTTTCACATTTGGTCGAATAATGGAATGGAACCCCTTTCACACTTGTTAGGCCTCATTGGGACTCACATGCGCCCCACATTATTATTATGTGTGCACCCACAATAATAATATGATTTGCATGCTCGTCTCAGTTCCTCCTAACTCGTGTTAAATGGTTCCTCAGACTAGAGTAGCAAGACAAGGACATCACAAAACATGGGTAATGGAAGCCTAGGGAAACACCACACTATCAATCACTTAACACATGCAAGTAATACATGAATTCATATTGTTGTGCTAAACGTGCAATCACATGCAATATCATATGTAGGTGTTCACTAGTTATGCAGTGCAATGAGTAAACGAGAGACGAACCTTGCAGTCTGGAGCTGAGTGTCATGGTCGTATTCAGAACTTGTTCGGTTATAGTCTAGTTTTATAAAAACGTTTTTAAAACCAAGTTCACTATAACCAGTGGCTCTGATACCAAACTGTCACACCCCCAAACTACCACATGCGGAAACCCCCCACGAGGCATGTGACATACCAGGATCTAGCCACCAATCACATTGAACTCATAACAAGATTTCAAGTAAAAACTTTCATTTATTAAAATAAGTCGTTCAAACATTTTATTGTTCAGCGGAAGCATAATACAATAGTTAAGAATTTCATAACCCAAGTGAATAAAAACCAATAGACTCGTCTCATAATTCCATGTAACTTGACCCATGACCACTTCGGCATCCCAGACAGCAAGTTCCAATGATATATATACCTATAGACCAGTGTTGTAAAAGTCGCTAGGCGGTCCCTAGTCGGCCGACTGGGGAGTTGGGAGTAATCGGAGTACTCGGAGAGTACTCGGGGAGTACGCGGACATGGTAAATATAAAGAAAATTAATTGTTATATATTATTTATGTGTTAAAATAAGCATAATTCATGTCAACTGAGTATAATTTAAAATGAAACATGTTTAAAGTTCAAATATTCTGAATACAAGTCCGACTAGTCTGAGTACAAGGCCGAGTAGTCCGAGTAGTCCGAGTACAAGGCCGAGTAGGCCGATTTTGATCGAGTTTGACCGATTAAAAGTCAACAAACCACGTTGACCGCCTAGACCGACTAGGCCGACTACGTCCGACTAGGCGCCGACTAGGCCAACTAGGCACCGAGTACTCCCGAGTAATCCCGAGGCCGACTAATTGAGACCGCCTAGGAGGAAGTCGCCTCGGAGGGGGTCCAAGGACCGAGTACTCGGCCGAGTAATCCGACTTTTACAACATTGCTATAGACCTGCAAGCATGCAGAAAAGTGTATCAGACAACGCTGGTGAGTTCATAGTTTTACGAAAACGTTAGTTACCAAGTGTTTAGTTCAGTTCATTGATTACAATGTTGATAATACCTCAGATACAAGACGGCTCCTGATTTATTTTGCCCTTTCCCCAATGCTCCTATCAAAGCATTGGTCATGACTAAGTCATTAGTTCACACCCGTCCTCTCCGGTACGGGGTGAGGGTGCCAAACCTAAGTAGCGCTACCAACTAATACCCTGTTACCTCTCCAGTAACAAACAACAAGGAGGGACTTTAAAGGTGATAGGACGAGTATATTATCCAACATTCCAGATTTACCACAAGACGTATTCCTCTCAGGAATACCCAATTGATTTACCCAAACCCATCCCTCTCAGGGATGCCCAATGACTGTCCCAACCACCGGGACGCATGCTCAAGAGAAATGAACTCTGTAAGGGTATTAACTAGTATAGGTTTGCGTCTGTCTTGGGCTATCTAGTTTGTTTTGGGTTCGATATGTATAGTGGGTTTGCTTAGTTGTTTTGTGGTCTTTGGGGTATGGGCTTGGCCCAATGTAAATGGATTTCCTATGTTAGTATAAATAGGGGAATCCATAGTCGATGTAGGTTTTTGATTCACTAGCAAACTTTGTGCTTTTTGTGCGATTGGAGTACCAGACGATTCTAGGAATCGTGTGCTCTTGTTCTTGAATCAATATACTTTGCTTTTCAATCTTCGACATCTTGCTTGTATTTCCGCTACTTGTTTGGTGTTTGATATTCGATTGTATTGTTCCTGGACTTACAATTGGTATCAGAGCCTAAGTAGTCTCACGAAGGCTCGGTTGGATCGGATAACTTGAAGATTGAAGGTTGTTTTTGCTGCTGATCGTGTTCAAGTTCGACAAGAAAGGTCTGTTTTCTGGTTTGTTTTGATTTTATCTTACAGATTTGTTTTTGTCGACTGTTGGTTGGGTCATTGAGATTTCGAGTTATCTAGTTTTATTGCTGAAAATCTGCTTATTTGCTTCTGAATATCGACCCAAGTTATAGCACAAACACTGATTTTAACGTGGTTTTCTGTCGGTTCAAAATCAAAATTAAACAACTGTGAAACAATAGGGCTGCTTTAATCTGGAAAATTGATCTGTTTTGGGTTAAATTTTCGTGAAAATCAATTGATTTAGATATCAAAAATTAAACTTCAATTATTGATTTTTTAGATTAAATCTTTGGCTTGTTGAAATTGAAAGATTTTTAGTATACACATAGATTTTATACCGAAAGTTTTGTTAAAAGATCTTGAAATTTCTGGGTTTCTTGTGCTTCGTTTTCATCAATTATTCATCGGAATTTTTGAAAAACTTGTAGGTTTGATCTATTTTTGTGCAAGTTGACTGTGTTTGCAGAAAGTTTGGAAAGTTGTTGTAGGAAATATCGAACAGATTCAAAAATTAAATTCATCAGATCTTTCGGGATTTTAGTTGAAAATTGGGAATATTATTTTTCCAAATTCAGCTTGTGCGACTGAAGAGCTTGTACGATTGGTGTTTTGGGCCTTTAAAGTACTGAGGCCCAACAATACCTCTTGTGCAATCTGGTTTGGGTTGTGCGATCAAAATTGTTTGGGCTATTAAGGATTCAAGCCCAACATCTAATTCTTATGCGATTGAGGACATCTTGTGCGATTGAGAAGATATTGTGCGCTCCACTGTTTGCTATTGAACTGGTGTCAGTGACCTTGTGCGACTGGACTTCTTGTGCGACGTAAAAGGCTTATATTGAAAAGGTTCACATTAACTTGTGCGTTTGGCAAAAGGTTCAAATTGAAGAAGTCTTGTGCGACTCACCTTGTGCGATCCAGCTTGTGCGATTGGACAAAGGTTCAGTTTAAAGTAGTCTTGTGCGATTCATCTTGTGCGACTGGGATTGGACTTATTCACGTGATCTGGACTGTCTGAACTCGTGAACTATTTCAAATTAAATTTTGAATTATTTGTGAACCATCTGAATTTTTGTTTGAACTGTATTGTAAACATTAGTGATTTTCAACTGATCTTTATATTTAAAATTACGAGTTACTCATAAGTTCATTTTTTTTCAGAAATGGATCAAACTAATCAATTGGGATTGACTAAAACTGCTGCTATTAACCAGGATCTAGATAACATTATTGGAACTAACAACAGGGTTCCCAGGCTCATTTCTGGGGGATCCTTTTCAGAATGGAAGTTCAGGTTCATTCAGTATATGAGGATCAAAGATCCAAAGGCGTGGAGGTCCATCTGCAACGGACCAACTGTGATCACCTATGTTGTGAATGATGCTGACGGAACAACTGCTCCTAAGCCCGAGTCTATGTTTACTGATGAGGAACGTGAAAAACGTGATGTTGACAACAAAGCTCTTACTATGCTGCACTCTGCTCTTGCACTAGAAGTTGACATTGGAGTTCGTGACTGCCAAACTGGTAAGGAAATGTGGGATGCTTTGCTGGCCACCTATGAGGGAAATGAAGAGATGAAGGAAAGTCGAAGAGAAATGCTTACCCAGAAGTTCAACCTGTTCAATCACTTCCCAGGGGAAACATTAGAAAATCAAATCCAAAGATTTGTTGCCTTGGTCAGTGATATGAAAACTCATGATATCAGCCTTGAAAAAAATGTCATTAACAAGAAATTGCTCAATGCTCTTCCAAGAAATTGGGATACAAATGTGACTCTCATCAAAAGGACCAGGGACTTAGCTAGAATGACTCTCTCTGAGCTGATTTCTTTGCTAAAGTCTTTTGAAATGGATGACAAGCAAAGGCTCTACAACCATGCTGTAAGTTACAACAACGCAGGTGTGTTGACCAACAGCGCCTTGATGTCTCAGCAAGGAATGAGTTCACTTGAAATGGATGACAAGCAAAGGCTCTACAACCATGCTTCTTCCTGTTAATCTTGGAACGTATGTTAACCAATCTGGCTACTTTCCCGCTGCTACTCAACATGTTAACCAAACTTCGTCTGCTGCTCAACCTACTAATCCATCTGCTCTCACACCCACATAGTTTCTTTCAAACATTACCACTGCTTTTGCTGCAGCAAACTCCTCAGTTGCTACATCAAAGGATTTCGAACAAGCTATGGCTTTCATGACAGGGGTCATGAACTGTTATCATGCCTTTATTGCTGGAAGAGTAAAGAACAATATTGACTCTGCTGAACTGTTGGAAGTCCATCCTGATGATGTTAAAGAGATGGATATTACTTGGCAAATGGCCATGGCAGTGTTTCGTGCCAGAAATTTCGTGAAGAAAACTGGAAAAGGCACTTGGGACAAGATTGATGGTGAGATTGGCTGGAATAAGGCAAGGCTTCGGTGTTACAACTGCCATGAGCCTGGGCATTATGCTAGAAAGTGCAAACAGCCAAAGAGGGAAAGAACTGATCCAAATGTCACTGTCACTGTTAGTTCAGCAGCTCGACCAGCTCCAAATGTTGTTTTAACTTCAAACATTACTGTTACTCGTCCCACTCAAGGTTCAACCTCAAACACTGGTGCTAGAACTCAAGTTACTGAACCAATTGGAGCTCCTAGAAATGCATTGGTGATTCAGGAAGGAGGGGGATTTGACTGGAGTCAACAGATGAACGATCAGCAGATTACTACAGACACCTTGTACCAACAGAATCAAGCTCTCATGGCAGAAGTGAAGGAAGATGCTGATTTGGCTGCTGAAGATGCTGAGGAAATGATTTATCATGCCCTCATGGCTCAAATGAATGACTACACTCCTTTTGAGGCTGAGGTATGTGTAGATGATGTTTGTTGTACTGAATCATGTAGAAAGAAAGTAAAAGGTTTTAAATAACAGGCTCAATCGTTTTCTATGCAACTTCAATGTACCAAATCCAGTAGTTACGAAGTTAAAAAGAAACTGGATGGGTATAAAGAAATGATAGAGGCTCAAAAACGTGACATTCGACAGTTGCATAGTGATCTAAGCGAAGCAAAATGTCGATATCTCCACTTCAAGGAGCTATCTGAAAAATTAACTGTTGAATTAAACAACTTAAAATCGACTTTCGAAAATACTGAATTTAATTTCAAAAAATTTGATGTTTCAAGCGAAAAGGTCGAGAAAATGATAAATCAACAGTTAAAGTATAGCAAAAAGGAAATGACGAATAAGGGGTTGGGTTTTGTGGCTATACCCCCACCCTACAACCATAACTATTCCTCAATTCCTATGACTGAAGAGGAGATAGACAATTTGCCTAATATGGAGTATGGAAAACCAGAAGATAGAAAGTCTGAACCTGTCAAGCCTCGAAAATAAAAATCACCAGGCCTGATAATACTAAAATCATTTTAGAGAAACAGGCCTACAATCAAACATTTATTAAGCCAGAAAATGTTTTAAATCACACTGAAACTTTGAATTTTGAGAAAAACGCAATTGTTGATAAGCATTTTCAAGTGTTGGAAGAAGAGGAATCATGTGACTCAAAGCAATTTTTTGAAAATAAATGTGTCACAAAAGAGTCTGAAACAAAAGAATCCAGTGTTAACGTAGATAACATCGAGTTTGCTATGTTGAGAGGTTTGACTGAGTTTGTGAGAGAATTTAACAAGAGCAAACAAGCTAAATCTGCTTCGTCATTTGAAGCATCTTGTGATACTTCTGAAACATCCACTTCTGAGAAATCAGAAATGGGCGAATCAATTAGTGTCAACAGTGTTTCACCTGAGGAAACAGAAGAATCTCAAACTGAATCAATAGCTTCATTTGATTCAATTAGTGACTCCCATGAAAAGACTGACTGTGATAATTCAGAGCCAGTTGCTTCAGTGGAATCAACAAATGAATCATCTGAAACTGTTGACTCACATTCGATCAAAGAAGAATCAGAAACAACTGCAGGAGCATCTGTTGAGTTGAATGGTAAATCAATCACAGAAGCCCCTGCTAAATGTTCAAAAAAAACAATTCTGATTCTTCAGAATCAATCGAGTCACAAGAAGCTGAGAGCGATTCTGCAGCATCAAGTGACCCTGTTTATGAGAAAATCAACGATACTAACCCTGTTGCTTCAAATGCAGACCAAGTAATTATTGAAGATTAGGTAGATGAAGATGAAGATGATGGTGACGACGTTGTTTTGAAAAATAAAATTCAGAAAAACAATTCTTTAATTTCTGAAAAGTCAAACAATATTTCAATTTCTTTTGATGCTTTGAATTGTGTGGGCTCTGTTTTTAGGAGCGATGAATGTTCTGACATTTATTTTGGTTCTATTTGTGTGGATTTGAATTCAGTTGTTTTGCCTAATAAAGTCGATAAATCTAAAAATCTTTTGGTAAAACAAACTAAAGGAGGAAATGAAGCTAAATATGTTCCTCCAAAATCAAGATCAAACAAGCAAACTAAGTGTCACTCCATTTCTAAGTACAAATCTAAACATGTCTCGTTTGCATCTCAGGAACCACACAAGCCCTCAGGTTCTGCAAAGTCTGATGGATGTCAAGCAAAAGCACATGTGAAGCGACAAATTTGTTACATGTGTGGAATTGCTGGACATATTGCAAGAAATTGTCAGCATCGTCCTGATAAACTAAAAGGGGGAGAGCATCAGAAGGCTCCAAAAGGAAATGTCAAGCATCCAAAACAGGATAAGACTTCAAAATCTAAACCTGTTAGGAAGCTGAACTCCAAAATGAAGCCTTCTGATGGAGATTGGAACAAATCTAAACAAATGAAAATAAAATCAAATAATTGCATTCCAAACTCAAATTCTATTTCGCCTAAAACATCCAAGAAATTAGAAAGTTCCAGGCAAGTTTGGAAACCCAAGAATATTGTTCCAAACAACTCTCCTAAATCATCGTGCATCAATAATAAACCTATCTACTCTAAAGAAAAGTTGATTTGGATGCAAGTAACGTACGTTAATGCACAGGGTGTACCCACCACATCTATGGCTTGGGTACCAAAGTCTAACTAAACCCACGTAATGTGCAGGAACGGCTATGGAGGGCTGTCATTCGACTTTGGGTCATTGACAGTGGCTGTTCCAGACATATGACTTGCGATATATCTCAACTATCTAATCTTGAAGAATTTAATGGAGGATATGTTGCTTTTGCGGGTGGCGAGAAAGGAAAGATCACACAAAGAGACACAGTCAAGAATGGTGATCTCTGTTTCAAAGACGTCAACTACATTCCTGAGTTGAAGCACAATCTACTAAGTGTTGCTCAAATATGCGACAACGGTTACTCAACTCACTTCACTAATAAACACTGTCTTATTCTGAAACCAGGAATGGTCATTACTGATGAATGGATTTTGTTGAAATCTGAACAAAAAGGCAACGCTTATGTCATTAACATGAATAAATCTCCCACTGAAGGTGTTGCCTGTTTGTTTACCAAAATCTCTGAGCACAATGCTATGCTGTGGCATCGTCGTTTAGTACATTCTAACATGAAAAATCTAAATCGTCTTGCAAAAATGGGGTTGGTAAGGGGTCTACCTGTAAAAGACTTCATAACTTTTGAAAAATGTGTTTCTTGTGCAAAGGGTAAACAACATCGAAAACCACACTTTCCCAAAACTGTAAACACTATTAACAGTGTGATGCAGCTTCTTCACATGGATCTTTTTGGTCCAGTGAATGTGCTCAGCCTGTCTGGAAAGTCTTACTGTCTCGTAATTACTGATGATTATTCACGTTTTACTTGGGTTTTCTTCTTAGTTAACAAAAGTGAGACTGCAGAATTAATCAAGAGATTCATAATCTTTATGGAAAATAAGACTGGAAAGAAAGTGAAAGGGATTCGAAGCGACAATGGAACCGAATTCAAGAATGCTGAGTTGAATTTCTTTTGTGCCAAGAGGGGAATCGCTCGACAGTACAGTGCTGCTAGAACTCCTCAACAAAATGGAGTTGCTGAAAGAAGGAATAGAACTCTGATTGAAGCAGCTCGCACTATGCTTTGTGATTCGAAACTTCCAGTTTTCTTCTGGGAAGAGGCGATTAACACCGCGTGCTACGTTCAAAACAAAGTTGTTATCAACAAAGCACACATGAAGATGCCTCATGAAGTAATGTTTGGCGAGAAACCATACGTGGGGCACTTTAGAGCTTTCGGTTGTCCATGTACTCTTTTGCATCTAGAATCCATACCAAAGTTTGACGCTAGGGGAGATGAATGTTATTTCATTGGATATGATGGGAAGGCTGCTCATGAAAACAAGATGGCATATAGAGTGTACAACAAGAAGACTAGACAAATCATTGAGTCTTATGATGTGCGGTGGCTAGAAGAGAATCCGACAGAC
This sequence comes from Helianthus tuberosus, assembly GCA_030545235.1. Classification (NCBI taxonomy): domain Eukaryota; kingdom Viridiplantae; phylum Streptophyta; class Magnoliopsida; order Asterales; family Asteraceae; genus Helianthus; species Helianthus tuberosus. The sequence goes on from CM060355.1 coordinate 38,157,496, forward strand.
GCTGGAAATGGGCCATTTACTCTTTATAATTATGCCCATTTATTCAAATCCTTCGATATTCTTGATGATCCTTCTGTTACTCATGCAGGTACTTCGGGTACAACAAATGTCGCTGCTCGACCCTCCATTATTCCTCATAATGCTGAAGAAGAGGGGGATGTTGAATGTGAGGGGGATTCTACAGCTGTGGGGGATCACACATCTGCAGTCTCATCTTCAACATCTGCAGCTGAGATTCAAGTGGCTCTGGATTATTCTGACATTCTTAATGATGGAGGGGAAGGGTTGGACTCGTCTGATGAGGAGGACACACCCATTGATCAAAACGACATGTTTGGTGGTCCCATTCCTGAAGATTTTATCGCAAATGGTGCAGAAGAAGAGCAACTCACTAACCAAACTGATTCAGTAGCAGTTGATCACTTAACGAATGTTTCTTCAACTGAAACTGCACCAGAAGTTGTTATTCCTGCTAGTGTCCAGCGTGATCATCCTATCGAAAATGTGATTGGACCAATAGACGCAGGAGTGTTGACTAGAAGTCAGTCAGGAATTATCAACAACTGTTTGTTTTCATGTTTCATCTCTCAAATCGAGCCAAAGACAACTGATGCGGCTCTTTTGGAACCTAGCTGGGTAGATGCGATGCAGGATGAGTTGAATCAGTTTGAGAAACTGAAAGTATGGAAGTTAGTTACTCTACCTGCTGGAAAGAAGTCACTCGGAACTAGATGGGTCTATCAAAATAAGAGAGACGATAGCGGAGTGATTGTCAGAAACAAAGCAAGACTGGTTGTCCAAGGGTTTAGACAGATAGAAGGCCTTGACTACGATGAAGTGTATGCTCCCGTGGCTCGACTAGAGGCGATCAGAATCTTTCTAGCTTATGCCTCCAACATGGGATTCAAGGTCAATCAAATGGATGTCAATACGGCGTTTCTATACGGCAAAGTAAAAGAAGAGATCTATGTGTCACAGCCACCGGGATTTGTGAACAAACAGTGTCCCCGTCATGTGTATAAGCTTGATAAGGCTTTGTATGGGTTACACCAGGCTCCTCGTGCTTGGTATGCTACTCTGACAAAGCATCTGCTCGCTCATGGTTACACTCGGGGTGTGATTGATCAGACACTGTTCATTCGAAAAGTGGGAGAGGATCAAATCTTGGTGCAGATCTATGTGGACGACATCATCTTCGGATCCACTAGTGACGCGCTGTGCAATGAGTTCGAAGAAGTTATGAATAAGCAATTTGAAATGAGTGCGTTGGGAGAAATGAGTTTCTTTCTGGATCTGCAGATTCGACAGGATTCCAAAGGAATTCTCATCCATCAAGGAAAATATGTCGATGATATTCTTACAAAATTCAAACTTCAAGATTTCAAACCTGCAAACACTCCTATAGTAGAAAGACCAGTAATGACAGAAGATACAGAAGGGGAAGCCGTTGATGTTACACTGTACCGGTCGATGATTGGTTCGTTGATGTATTTGACAGCCAGTAGACCAGATATCATGTTTGTTGTGTGTCAGTGTGCTCGTTATCAGGCTACTCCTAAACTTTCTCATTTAAAAGCTGTTCAGAGAATCTTTCGATATCTTAAGGGCAGGCCTCGGCTTGGACTGTTCTATCGAAAAGAGTCTCCATTTGATCTGTGTGCTTTTTCTGACAGCAATTTTGGAGGTACTGGTCAAGACATGAAATCTACGTCAACTGGATGCCAGTTTCTGGGGGATCGTCTCATCTCCTGGCAATGCAAGAAGCAGCAAACTGTCTCTCTATCCACTGCAGAAGCAGAATATGTGGCTGCTTCAGCCTGCTGTTCACAGGTTATCTGGATTCAACACCAGCTGTGGACTACGGTTTGAATTTCTCCCAAACTCCTATTTATTGTGACAATGATGCAGCTATCCAAATAGTGAAAAATCCGGAGTATTTTTCAAAAACCAAGCATATTGCCATAAAAATTCACTTTATTCGTGATTCTTTCAACCTAGGTTTAATTAAAATGGAACAAATTCATACTGACGACAATGTCGCAGATATTTTTACAAAACCGGTTGATAAAGCACGTTTTCTTGCTCTTCTCGAACTTCTCAAAATGGTCGAATTCGAGGATTGACCGCGGTCACACAAAAATATTTTTCTTCGTTTCTGTAAATTTGTTTCTTAAAATAGAGTTTCTTTCATTTTAAGCAAAAATTTAGGGGGATGTAGTCTCTCAGAAAAATACAAAAACATTGCAAAATAAAAAAAAAATACAAAAATAGTTCTTTGTTTTTGCCATGCCTTGGCTACAAACCGGGAAATGAAGTAACTTCACTATGTGGATTAAGGCTGACTCATGTAAGACCAATATTGAAATGGTCTGACTCCAGAGTGATGTGCTGGTAGGCTTTATCCTGATGGCTGGACTCTTTGACTGGTACTACTTAGAACACTAAATTTACTCTATGACCTCAGGAAAGATCGTTCACTTGGAATTAGAGCATAGCTATTTGAATGCGTATGTGATGTCCCGATACACACAATTTCGTTCTAGTTCTGAAATCTTTTCTAAACAACTCGTGTATCTCCTCTGTTTTGCGTGAGCAAAGACCTGGAGGTGCTAGGCAACGTCAGCTTCTGTTTTACGTGAGCAAAGACCTAGCTGTACGTTGTCGCGCTGTAGATCAAATACACCCGAAAGAGGCCCTCTAGTGCCCAAAAGAAACCCAAAAGCAAAAACCTATATCAAACTGAGAAAATCTCATTTGATTTGTATATTATATCCATCTCTGCTGATCCATTCTGTTCTCTTCTCAACCTAGTCCAGTCAAGGTTTCAGAACTCTAGAATGGGCTTGTGAAATATGTGGTAGGGAAACTACTCGTATGATAGCCTGTTCAAATCTAAAATTCCGGGATTTGATCGTGATTGATTTGAGTGTTCATATAATTTAAAATGAAAACATGATAAATAAGTTTTTTGGGTAAAGGGTTACCCCGGTGATTCTATTATAGACAACCGCCAAATAAGTACAAGTAGTGAGGATGAGTTCCCCACTAGTTCATATACAGGACAGGCCCCATATATGTAAGCAAAAAAACAAACCAAGATACCACCTCGACCTAGCCTACTACAATCATGATAATAATGACTAACTAGTAGACAACTCGAAAATAGACCAAACAACAACGTCAACCACCATCATCAAAAATGAAATTGCCCCCAAACGGCAGCCCCCTAGCATGAATCAGAAACAACCTATCCATTGGATAACTTTGTTGAAGAGGTGCTTGCCCCTGTACTGGAAGACTTAGGATGTGTACCCGATGTTATAAACTCATTCATTTCATCATAAACAACCTCTACCTCGTCCTCGTCAGACTCCTCATTTGCGGTCAGTTATTTGATAAAGGCCTAAGGAGATAAGTTTAAGAGGAAAAATATATTGGCAATCGCTCGGATCTACTAGAGTAAATTAGTGTTGATAAGTGTAGTCTAGCCCGAAACTCTGTGATTTGATCCCGTAAGAAAAGTGCATGCAAAAATGGTGTGTAAGATATTGTGTTGATGTAAATATTTCGTATTATTTCTTTTGTTTATTTATTTATTATAGTGTAAATATTTCTTCATTATTTTATTTCTATATAATTTCATGTGGCCGTGTGTTTATGAATCGAAAGGGACCGAATTTTTAAAGTGTTCTTTGCACAAAGTTTTAAAAGTGGTTTTCCTCGGGATCTGAGTTGGACCCACCGTAAACTTGGTGGGCCCCACAAAATCAAAAACACTTTTCAAGTTTCAAATCGGTAAACAAAAGGCATACAAAAACGACGGTTGGGCCTATCAATGACCTGGTGGGCTCCCTTGGTTGAAAATTTGTGGTTAACATATATAGGGACTTGTACGACGGCTACCCCCTTTTTCAAAACTTTATCATTCAAACCTTTATGTTTTCTCCCAAATATCTGTAAAGATCTGATCGCACAAGTCTTCTATCTTCTTCATCATTGTCTGCAATCATGTCTGTTCAGAAAGAAAAATCAAAAGGTTAGTGTTTCTCACTATTTTCTTTTGAATCAGAATTCTGTCATATGCCTAAAGGTAAGTCATTAGTTTTGTTTGAGTGAATGATTGAGTAACAATGGTTGTTTAGAGAGTGTTTCTGTTGAAATCGAAAAACAGTTAGGGTTTATAAGTTTTAACAGGTTAAATGATAACTAAAGATTGGATTAAAACCCTAAGTTTTGATCGAGAAAGCGTGTTTTGAAACCCTAGACAGTCGCCGGAATACGCAGGTCTGGCCGAAGAAGATGACCGGAGACGGCGAGTGAACTTCACGCGCCATCAGAGTGAATCGAACAATCTAGGGTTGGACGGTTTTGCCTCTGAGATTTTGTGTGAAAAGACTGTGTTGCCCTTGTTTTTAAAAAATCTTGTGCGATTGAAAGTTTGTTTGACTTTCGTTGACTAATTCTTGTGCGTTTGACCAAAGTTGACCAGGTCTTGTGCGTTTGACCCTAGTTGACCGGTCTTGTGCGATTGACCTTGTGTTTTATTACTAAATTGCCATCGCACAAGATCTGCTTGATCGCACAAGAGACATTCAATCGCACAAGGTGTTTGCATTGGGCCTGATCCAGTTTATTTGGGCCGATAGCTACTCAGTGAGTTTGATTAACTGTTAAGTTATAATTTTTGAATTCTTTTAAACAGAACACAGTTGTGTTTTGTTTCTAAGGATTTTGAAATTATAATGAGTTAGTTTGACCAAGTTTACGGTCAAACTTCGAAATCTTTGATGTTAACATCTGTGTATCTGTATTTATTCGAATTTTTTTTTGTGCAGATACAGGAAAGAAAGCCAAAGGTCCGCATGTTCCAGGATGGGAGAAAACCATGAATATTGCTTGCTATTTATCAGATCCTCCAAAGGGATTCGAGACGTACAAGTCATTGATAGTGGGCCTAAACACTTGCAGACTAGCACATTCTCTTCGGGAGAACCCAGTCATCCGTGAAAACTGGATCAAAGATTTCTGGGATAACTCAACGGCAAAGAAAGGTGACTCAGTGATCAAGTCAATGGTTCGGGGTACAGAAGTTTCAATCAGTGAACAAGACATACGAGATGTGTTGCTATTCGGAGATGCAGCTGATGATCCGATATAGTATTTGAAAGAAAAGGTTATGGATATTTTGGTCCAAATGAGCTATGAGGGGGCGATTCCTCCTCCCACAATCAAGAAGCTATTGCATCCATACTGGAGACTTCTGGTTCATATTTATCTGGTATGCGTCAGTGGAAATAAGAGTGGTCTTGACAAACTGACATTGAAGCAAACTTCTGCAGTGGTTTCGTTGGTGGAAGGGTGGAAGTACAACTACTCCAAAAGTGTTTTTGACGATATGTTTGTAAATGTGAAGACATTGAATGAGAAGTACTGGTAAAAATTTCCAAGATTTATTCAGTTGATCTTGGAAAAGAAGTATCCTAAGTTGCCAATCACTGTAAAGACCTATGATGCCAAGATGATGAATCATTTGGTGTTTACATGGATAAATCAGAAGTCTAGAGATAATGTTGGGATTAAGTATGAGAACAAGCGCGCATTAACAAAATTTGGATTTTTTGCTGAGATTCAAGAAGCAGCATCAACTCAGATCAATGCTATTGTGGCCGAGGAGCATGATGTAGAGATAATCGAACCTCCCGTTGGTGCTCAAGAGCCAATTGAGAACGTAGATTTGACTAGTATTGAAAGTGAGGAAGATGTTGGAGATGACAGGATGATTGAAGATGAAGAAGAAAATGAACATGTTGATGAAAGTGAAACAGAGACAGAGATAATGGATGAAGGCTTTACTGCAGAAACTGAAGAGATCAGTGAACCAGTTCACGTGAGCCCTCCTCATGATGAACATGTGTCTACAACTGAAGCTACCACTATTGATCGCTCTTTAGAAGAACCTGCCGCTAATCTTCTTCCTAGGAAACGAAGTAGAAGGGATCCTAGGCTCAACGGTGAGGTAAATGTTCAAACAACCTCGGAGACAATTAACCCCATTGGTGACACACAGCCCAGAGTTAATTACATTCCCACCAAGTTGAGCCCATCAATAATTGATTTTATAACCAATGAAAGAGCTGCCATGTACGTGCCTGTTCCTAAGCCAGGTGAAGGTTCAAGCAGTGGTCCATCAGATGCGGATGTTGTTAGAGCTGCTGAATTGCTACAAGCTGCTGTTGTTCAAGCTGAAGTGGCAGCTAAATCAAAACAAGTTGAAACTCCTGAGACAACTGCTAATGCTGAAAGTTCCGATAGTGAAGGTTTGTTTGAGGAAAATGAGACAACAATCCTGATGCGGAGGATTTCTACTCTTGAAGAAGACAAGATATTCAAGGATGCTCAGATTGCCAGTCTAATGGAAGACTTGGTGGTTAAGAATCAGAAGATCAATGAATTGGAAACCAACCTGGGAGCTCTTAGTGCTGTAGTAATGGATATAAAGCAGAAACTGCAAGGAAAATTTCCTAAAGAGTTCGCTGATCCTCCAAAAGAGTCAACTGCTGAAGAGAGAGAGCAGCAGAGGAAAGAGCACGAAGATGCTATGAACAGGTATTATGAAAGCACTCCTCATACTGTGAATCAGAAACCAAGAAAGAAAATGGTGGTTATGAGAAATGTAGGAGCTGAACGGAACTTGCAGTTTGGTGATCAACCTGATCGATATGTAATCACTACTGAAAAGAGCAAGAAGGGAAATAGATCTGGTATTAAAAGCTGGGCATACAACGATGAGAAAGGAATGTTTATCATACTAAGAAAGAATAATGAAGCGGAGTATTACGAAAATTCTGCAGATTTCAACTCCTGGACTCTAGTTGATTTGAGAGAATTGAGCAATGCTGGATTTCATGATCAGGTCAAGAATCCTAATTGCAAAATTGGAGTTAATTTCTACAACAGACTGGAGCAACAGGCTCGAGTCAATTTCAGAGATATGAAATTAGCTGAGTCTACTATTGAAGAAGATGCTGAGGTGTTGGATCCTGCAACAGGAAAGCCTTACAAGACTGTGAAGTGGCCTGCAACTAAACAGGCGAATACAGTGCCACTGCTAAAGGAACTTCCTGATGATTCTCTGAAGAACTTTCAATTTTGGATGTATGATCCGATTTCTGGTCAAGCAGTGATTGTATGTGATGATGTTGAGTACATGTTCATTGATACTAGAGACTTGATGTGTTTTGGTGAAAAGGACATCAATCTCTTAGCAAAATCACAAATTCGGAGTGATCCTCAGTACGAGGTGTGTGCCAAGAGTTGGACTGGAGTTGTGGCCCAGATTATGAGTTTCAAGTTGTGGTCAGGGCAGCGTTCGAGAGTTGAGACACAGCTGTTTGGTCCATATGTGGGAAGGGATATATCGATCCTTCCTGAGCTACAGAAGAAACAAAAGGAGCAAGCTAAGAAGCAGAAGAGGAGGCAACAGTGAAGCTGAAGACGCCAAGCCAACACAAACCTAGGGGGATATTGTAAGGGTATTAACTAGTATAGGTTTGCGTCTGTCTTGGGCTATCTAGTTTGTTTTGGGTTCGATATGTATAGTGGGTTTGCTTAGTTGTTTTGTGGTCTTTGGGGTATGGGCTTGGCCCAATGTAAATGGATCTCCTATGTTAGTATAAATAGGGGAATCCATAGTCGATGTAGGTTGTTGATTCACTAGCAAACTTTGTGCTTTTTGTGCGATTGGAGTACCAGACAATTCTAGGAATCGTGTGCTCTTGTTCTTGAATCAATATACTTTGCTTTTCAATCTTCGACATCTTGCTTGTATTTCTGCTACTTGTTTGGTGTTTGATATTCGATTGTATTGTTCCTGGACTTACAAACTCACCTTTGTTTTGCTCGGTTTATGATTATGTACTTCTACACTTTAAATGTTAAGTCCGTTACACGCGACCTAATGTATAGTTAAACGTATGTGTGTGGGTAGGATCATGCAATACCCTAATGTCCAAACAACCACATGTAATAACTATATAACTCAGAATCTACGCAATTAAATTCAGGATTTTTAGTAACATATAATAGAAGAACAATTTAATTCGAACCACTCTTATATACCTTTTAATAAGTAATGATGCCAATTAAAGTTGGCCACATTAATCTATATATATATTGGTTCAAACAATGCTTAATTCATTCTCACATATGAAAGTATATATATGTTAATGCAATTCAAGCCTACCTCTTAATTTCTTTCATTTCCTCAATGTAGCCACATGTTAGTTTAAATCATTCAATTATGGGACCCTTCACGTGCACATGCCAATTACCAAAATCTTATGTCCTCAATTTGTACATTTATGAATTCTGCACATAACCACATACATATGGATGGCCCAATGAGAAGGGGACTTCGGCCCACCTATTCCTTGTTCACATGTTAGACAATTAATGCACGAGTTGCACGCATGCCGTTCAAGTCATAACCAGTTAATGTATCAGCCCAATGTCATCATATAGTCACTTAGCATGCATTCTATTCCAATACATAATCTCATCATTTCTGGTAAATAACAAACTTGAATATAATCATAGAAATGCAGTCAATTATATCGACTCAAATTTATTCGAACCGTCATCATACCATTTATCCAATTTCTAGTTTAGATACAACTTCCTAAAACACCAATTATCAATCAAATCTTGCATCACAGTGTTTATTCCTGATTATTACAAATTTCTACATATGAATATGAGGCAACTGGTCTATGTGTCAACCAAGAAACACAAAATGTGGGAAGATCATACCTAACACACATACTGACTGAAAAACTATGAGACGGGTTATTATCCGCTGTACCCGAATCGAACCGTGCGGCTCAGTTGGCTCCAGGTCCAACTGAGGTACGCGACCCGGTGTGAACAGCTAGAGCTTGTTGCCCAGTGTCAATGTTGCGGCCCAGGTTTAATCCGGTTTGTGTGTAACTCACCTGACTAACACGTTGTCCAGATAAACCCCTCCCCGGCCCAACTAATTATGCGTTCAGCCCACTTTCATGTACAATAGATTAATCTCGTGGAACCCTCAACTTGGTCAAACCTGTTAGGAAACTTTATGTGTAGGTATTGAAGAAAATCACAATCAACTGTATCTATGAAGAGATCACAGTCCTGAAGATCACGAACTAGAAAATGAAGATCAGATGGGACAACTGGAAAGCACAACATCTACTTCAAAGAATTACAAGTTGATCAAGAGCTGAATTGGATTATCAGAAGAGGTCATTTCTGATGGATCTGATGATATTTCTGATGAAATATCATCAGTATCTGACGATTCTGATCATCAAGGATTTTCTGATGATTTGTTCATCAGAATTTCTGATGAAGTGGTTTATCAGAATTTCTGATGAAACAACCCACTTGTCTGAAATTGGCTCTGTCCTGCCACACTTACCGAAGCAAGTTGACATTAAATGAAATCATGATGAAAAAGCAAACTTTAACGTTGGAATCAATGAATATGTCAATTGGCTACTTTTTGCAGGAATTATTGTATGAATAAACTATTGTTTATTCATACAAGCCGACTATAAATAGAAGGCTCAACCAGGAGAAGCAAAGTGAGTTTCAAGCTTAGCATTCACACATACATCTAAACTCCATTGCTCTCTCCCCCACAGAATTCAAGATTCGTTTGTATTAGATAATAATCTTTCAATCACCTTGTAAACCATTTTTGTTTCAAAGTGATATAAACTTGATAATTCTGTAGGTCTTGTTTCTTGAAAGTCTGATTTCCATTTCCGCACATCTTTTTCACATCTACTGAAATCACTTGCCATATTACGTGAAAAGAAGTTGTTTTGAGACTGAACTGGGTCTAACAATTGGTATCAGAGCAGATTGAATAAACTATTTTCAAACGATCAATCGCTCATCTTCTTTTCTCTAAATATGGCCAGCTTTCAATCCTGGAATAATGCTTTTAACATTGGTTCTATGTCTAAACCTCCGACTCTGGTCAGAGAGGAATACCCCCAGTGGAAAATCAGGATGGTCAATTTCCTTAATGGTCATGACCGAGCTTTGTTTCAATCCATTGAAAGGGGTCCACAGATACCAATGACTGCTATACCAGCTATTCCAGCAACTGACCAATCACCTGCTATCCCTGCCTCCCAAGCTCCTAAAAGTGAAATACTTTGGAGTGAGGAAGACAAGGAAAAGGTGGTTGGGGATGAAAGGGCAAAGTCACTTTTAATTATGGCCATCCCCAATGACATATTTTCACAAGTTGATGCATGTGCATCAGCTAAGGAAATATGGGATCAGTTGGAAAATCTTTGTGAAGGAGGAGAAAGGATGAGAAGAAACAAGAGAACAAATAATGTCTCATCTTATGAAAGGTTTTAAAGTTTGCCAAATGAAAGGTTAAATGATACATATCAAAGATTTACAAAACTTTTAAACGAGCTAAAGAAATTTGGTATAACAAAATCAAACGATGAAAGAAACATAAAATTTCATGATGCCCTTCCTAGAGAATGGAGAAGTCTAACCATGACTTTATCATCAACCTTAGAACTAGGAAACATGAGTCTTCATGACTTATACAGCATCTTGATCCCCAGAGAGGAAGAAATATTTGAAGAAACCATTCAAAGAGGGGGGATCTTTAGCTCTAATCTCCAACTCACAAAGATCAACAACAACAAATGATCCACAACCTTCAAACAGTCAAAATCTTGAAACTTCTGATGCATCATCAGACTTTTCAGCTTTTGCTGAAGCAATAGCACTGCTCACTAAAACATTGAGCAGAGGTTGAGGGGAGGTAACCAGAGATACCAGAGGAGTGACAAAGGAAGGATGGATGGAAGATCTAAAGAAGAGTTTAGATCTAAGGATAAAGGGAAGGCTGAAGTTGTGTGTTACAAGTGCAAGCAGAGAGGTCATTATGCATCAGAATGCAAGACCAAAAAGCTGAAGGATGTTGCCTATTATGAGAAAAAGCTTGAAGAAGCAAAGAAGCAGCAACAGATACATAGTTATCTGATGATTCTTCTGATGATGAAGAAGAAGAGTTGGCAAATTTTTGCCTCATGGCACTCTCTGAAGGACTACCAGAAACTTCAGAACAAAAGGTAAATTTAGACAATCTTGATCTTGAACACAAGCTAAACAAGTTCATGTCAGATTTTCTAAATCTGCAAGAAAAACATAAATCAGATATTAGAAAATCTGATGAGTTGCAAAGGACTTTGAATAAAATCATTCTTGAAAACCAACATCTTATAGAGGACAGTTTAGATCAAAGAGCAAAAATTGAGTTTTATGAAAATGAAAGAAAAGATCTTTACAAGAAAATCAATGACAAAGAAATCAACGTAAGAGGTTTTCAACAGGCTAAAGATTTCATAAATTTTATTGAGTCCACACCAAAGAACAAAGGAGAGGGTTTAGGCTATACAAGTACTACAAGGTCAAATAGAAATAAACCCACTATCTTTGTAAAAGCAACTCATCAAATTTCTGATAATTTAGTATCAGAATCTGAATCTGAATCTTGCAAATCAATCTGTTCTGAATATTCTTTTGAAAAACCAAACTTCAAAACAAACAAGAGTGAATGCAGTCAAGAATCTGTAAAAACTCCGGAAGCAGTTCACTCATCTTTTCAAAATTATCCAATCATTTCATCACAAGAGGAACTATCAGAAAATTCTGATAACTCTTGTATGTGTGTTGACATACTGAAGCTTGTCCAACACCATCTTCAAAAGAAAAATGTAAAATCTGTTAATGGCTCAGCATATAACAGAGTTTCTGATGCAAAACCAAGAAGAAATAAAAATAAAATGTTTCAAATCTCATCAGAAACAGTACCCAAGCATGCCTGGGTACCAAAAACCCTCTAATCATTTCATTTCAGGACCATCATGTGCAGCAGATCTGGTACTGGGACTCAGGAAGCTCCAAGCACATGACTGGGGACAGGAGCTTACTCAGCAACTTTGTTTCAAAGCTGGGTAGAATGGTAAATTTTGAAATGGAGTGAACGGAAGGATCATGGGGTATGGTTGCAGAAATTTGAATGTTTAACCATAAAAGAGAGTAGTCTTTGTTGAAAGGCTTAACACATAATTCGCTTTGTTATGGTCAATTCATTGATAAAAAAACTACTTAGATAATTGCTTTAGTGATAATCAAATTCATATGTCAACTTATCATAAATTCTGATGAAGTTGTCAGAAAATCTGATTCAACATCAGAATATCTGACAAATCATTAGAATTCTGGTGAATCTTCAGCAAAAAGGGTTGATAGTCAGAATTATCGTAGTTCATTGAAACAAATAACAGCATGTTAATATCTGCATTCATATTCCTTGTTTATATATTCATTTATTGCTTGTTATTGTTTGAAATTTTTTTTATATATATATATTTTTTTGTGTTAGTGCTGATAACGTCATACAAACAGAAAATTTCTGGGAACTCGTTAAAATAGATATTTCTCTCTCCTTCATTTATTACACACCATCATGTTTAAAAAGGTTGAAGTGACATATTGGTTGGCTACAATGATACATTACCAGAAATTTGCCACCTAGATAAATTAATGTAGTGAAGAAGGAACTTATCTCTGGTCTCTGGTAATCATTAAAATAACAAGAATGGCAGTGAAGAAAGTCCACAAGTTGGTAGCTTCCATTTTTAGCAAATATTAAATTTACTATAAATATTCACCACTTTGAGTTAAAATCTGTCATCTTCACTTCTCTTCTTCATCACATAATCACACACACTCACAAAATGAACTCTATCAATGATGCATGTTTCCCACTTGTTCTTTATCCATATCATAATCTAAGATTGAGGACAAATCTGGAAGGTCCTCAGTGGGAAGGGTGTCAAGTTGTACTCAAGATGCTCATGAATAGCAACTTGAGCTATGCTCTCACTGCTCACATAAGTATTCATCCAGAGATTCTTCAAATCTTCTGGAAAAATGCAACACTATCTGAGTATCAAAACAGGGAGCAGATGACCATCAAGAGTGAGGTGCTAAATCAGCAAATTCTGTTAAATGAAGCCACCATAAGGACAGCTCTTCAACTAAATGATGATAATGACGTTCTGATGTTCATAAGGAATCAGAAGGAAAATGTCTTAAGGGAAATGGGTTATCACACACAAATCCAACAACGGGCAATCAACAAAAATGGCTTTAAAAAGCCATGGCAATATCTGGTCACCCAGATGGGTGCATGCTTTTCAAAGAAGGTCATCAATCATCATGAAATATCTCTAAAATTGATGGAACCTATACTGGAACTGGTACAGAAGGTACCTTACAACTTCTCTCATTATCTGATGAGTGATTTTGTAAGTAACATGTGGGTTGCAAAGCCATTCTTGATGTATCCTCGTTTTCTAACAAAGATAATCACAAGTCAGCTAGACTTTGCAGGCATTCCTGCAAGCTATCCAAGGGCTAATATGAGACTTCAAGAAAACATGGGTCTTAGCGTGCTTGTACCCACTAACAATAACTCTGGGGTGATAACTGATCTGTTGTTACTATTGGAAATGGAACATGGTGTAGGGGTAGATATTGATTAGGTTTTATTTGTTTTTTTTACTTGTTTGTTAATATTTTTGCTTACTAGCTTTCTGGTCTATGTTTTATATGTCTGGGAAAAAGGTAATTATAAAATGATCATCAGAAATCAAAGTCATAAATCAAAACTCAAAATTTCTGATGAAAAGGGATAAAATCTGGTATTTCAAAATTGTATCATAAATTTTTCTGATAAAACATTAAAATTATAAAACATTTTTAGAAAATATCAGAAAAGGTAAAGAGACATGGATGCTACCAGAAAAACAATTGTGAGTCTTCTGATCTTATCTCATTCCCTCTCATCCTAAAAAAAGGGGGGGGGGGGGGCACTCATAAGTTTAGGGGAAATCTCAGAGATTCTATTGAAAAGACTGATTATTTCTGTTGACTACATCACAAAAAGTCAACAGAAGTCAAAACAAAAGAAAGATAAATTTGGTCAACAGAATTTCTGATGACCTTATCAGAATGGGAATTTCTGACTTATGAAGAAAAGAGGGAACATATGAAGGAAGATGATTGGACCACTTATCAAAAGGGGTCCACAGAGAAGAAAAGGTGTCATAGAACCGATAGCTTTCACCAATCAAAAATCAGTGCAACACTTTCAAGAAAAGATTGAAGAAACTACAAATTGAAAAGTCAAGTTGAAAGGGCATAACCACGATTCCATGATAAACAATTTCATTAAAGTCTTAACACCCATGATCCAACGGTTATTTTTTGAACCAAAATCTCAGCATCCACGATCTAACGGTTATAAAGACAATTAATGATCCCTTTATCACCATCTCATACCACGATTTATACCCCTTCAACATCTTCTACTTCATACAACCACAATACTCTCAACTTCCTTAAATCCTAAAATCCCCTGTTTTTCACTCGTAAATCAAAAATCCCTAAATCTCAAACCCTAACTCCAAAAATGGCAGAAGTTAACCTCAATATTCCAATTGATCAACATGAAGTATCTTTTGTCGAGGAAGCAGAATTTTTACCAATGAAGGAAAACAATCTGCTGCTGAATACAGAGTATTCAGAGTATGATAAAAGATGTCAACTTCTGGTAGAATATCTTACAAAATGCCCAATCTCAGGTGCACTAACAAAAGAAAGAGAAATACCAGAAAGGTTGCTACAGCAATTTGTTTACACCTTTAAAGAAGATGAAGAAAATAGGGTGTCTGCTCATGTTTGGGGAAATGTCTATGTAACATTAACTCCAGCAAGAGTAAGAGAATGGCTTGGACTGCCTATTCTTGGCAGTTACACTGAAGCCCCAAGCAAAGAAGATTTATTAGACTTTGTCATTAGGCTTGGTTACAAGAAAAGAGATGTCAACAAAATTGGAGCAATAAGAAGAAGTGAATTGCCAGCTATCTGGCAAGTGATGATGGAAGTGTTAAACAAATGTCTCACCTCAAAAATAGGAGGAACTGATCAAATCAATCAAGCTATTCTGACAATCATGTTTGGACTCATAAATGGGTTCAAAATCGATTATGGGTCAGAAATCTTAAATCTTCTCAAAAGATCAATCATCACCAGAAATGGAAAAATAACCTCTCATCTGCCATATCCAAGGTTAATCTCAATTTTCATTTCTGAAGCATTTGCTGAAAGAAACATGGAGATTCTAATCTTAGAAGACATCTGGAGATCAAAAACAATGAAGGCCTGGAGTTCAAATCATGGATGGGAATCAGAAAAAGATATTCCTGTGTTACCAGAAAGCATGTTATGCTTCATTGCACCTGACTCACAATACAAAATACAACATGAAAAACTTCTGATAAAATCAACCTCTCCCACAGAAGAACCAAGCAGAGAAATTGTGAACTGCTCTTCATCAACAGAAAAAGGAGACAATGAGAAGTCCTCACCATCAGAAAATGAGGGTGTAGAAGAAAGAAGAATTCTGGAAAAAGCTAACTTGGAGATAGCCAAATCACCAGAAAATGAAGAAAAGCATGCTGAAAGTCAACAGATTCATGGAGCAGGAATTCATCATAAATTTGAAATCCATCAAACACATGATGCAGGATCACACATTGCTGGAGAAACACACGATGTTGAAATTGAAGCCACTAAAGTCATTCATCATGAAGAATCTTACATTGCTGGTACATCCCTTTCAAACACTGTTCTAGTAAAAACTCACACAGAAGAAACAAAATCAGAAAGTTCTGTTAACGTTTCTTACAAAATAGAATACAGAACAACGAATGTTGATCAAGAGGTTACTAGTTCCATAAATCTCAACTCTGAATCAGAAAATGAGGAAGAGGATGAGATCCCAACAGATGGAGATCAGGAAACTGATCAAGGAAATCTGGCTAAAGGTAATTTGTTTACCTCAAAAACTTATGGAGGATCATATACTGATATGATTCAAGGAAATAAGGAAACCCAGAATGAGAATGAGTTTTTCATCACTGGTGGAGATAATTCTGGAAAATTCGAAGCTGCACCAAGTGTGCTGGCCAAGAATGATCCTATCATCTCTAAAACAGCATCAAATGTGTTTGCAGCTGGAATGTTAGAAGGAACATCTGTTATTCCAATTATCCCTGAAAAACCCATGAACCAAGAAAATATAAATCCAGTAGAAGAAAAACCTGATATGTTGCTGTCAGAAATACAAGGTCAAAAGGCTGATATGAAGACTTTGTCAGAGTCAGTGAAGGAAATAAAGAAACAAACTAAAGAAAACACTGAAGCACTAAAGTCTCTTCAGAAGATGAAAGAAAAAGCACCAGAATCCAACATCTCTGCATCAGAAATCCAAACGATTCTCACAGAAATAGAAAAAATCAAAGCACAAGTTGCAAAAGTGATTGAATCAAGGCAGTCAAGTAGCACAAACAGAGTTTTGGAAGAAGTTACCATACTAAGGGCAAGTAATAATAGTATCACAGATGCCCTTGAGAAGCTGTCAAAAGAATGGGCTGAAATTCAAATAAAAGCTCAAACAGAATTCACAAATATTCAGAAAAACATACACAGCAACTCAAACCAGGTAAAAGAAGTGCAACAACTGGTAGAGAAGATGCAATTCAATATTGTAAAACTAGCCAAAGTGAATCCACAAGAACTCATGAAAGAAATTCCTGCTGAAAGCTCACATCAAGAAGCTCCAAAGTCAACTCCTCAACAATCATCAATCTCACCAATCACAAAAGCTGGAACTACAGTAATGGGTCCTCCTCCGAATGTTCCAAAAGATGAAATACTGAAAAGGTTAGCAACTGCAAAACCTCAAGTTATTACAAATTTGAAATTGCTAGCATCTGCTCCAAATCCAACAATATCTGATGACTCAGCAATAAGTAAGTATATGAATAAACAAACAATGAATGAATGGGAACAAGAAGGAGAGTCAGCATCAAAATCAAAGACTGTTAAGAGAAAAATCTCTGAAACCAAGTCAATCATGGTTAAAGAGATTGCACGAGATGTAATGATATTTCCTGAGACCAATCTGGTGAGCTACTATCTGACAAAAGAAGATGCAGCACCAAGATCACTATCTCCAACCAGACTGAGCTTAAGAGAAGAAAGAATAAAAAGAGGGCCAAGCAGCATTCACAAACAAAATTGGAATCCAGTAAAAAGAATTCTAAATGTAAGTGAAGTAAAGAGTGCAATTGATGATATTGGAGGAATTGATGTGCAAAACATATACACACTTCAGAGGGAGAATGGAGAAGAACAGAAGGTGACTGATGAAGAAATAGCTGACCAGTTGCATCCTTTGGACATTTTGTTTATGAAGGATCATTATGAAAAGGAAAAGGAAAAGAAAAATAATCAAGAAGTCAGAAGAGCATTAAATGGCATATCAAAGGCTGGAATATTGCTGTTTGAAAGAATAGCTTTTTCAGACTTTGATCTATGCATAAATTTTGAGCATGTACACAACAAAAAGGTATATGTCAGATCACCAAAGACAAAAGTTCCTTCAGACATAGTAGAAGATGCAAGATCTGGAGACATCATCATACTAACAAACGCAAATAAAGAACAAGATTATGGTGTAATCTTCAGAGATCAGGATGAAAACAAAGCTATGTTCAGAAGTGTTGACATCTGCAAGTACTCAAATCAAACTCTGAGGTATATCTTGAAAACCATGAACAAAAGACAAGAACATCTTCAGAAGATAGAAAAGAACATGGAGGAAAGCAGAAAAGAAATTGAGCAGATGATTGAAGAATGGATTCAAGCAAGAGAATGGTATAAAGACATGTATGTCAGCTGCAACAAATATATCTCCTACAAAAAGAAGCTAAAGACAGGAGATACACATAAGAGAGTGAAACTTAACTGAAAGAACCATGTTATTTAAATTTCTCATCTTTTATGTAATTTGTTTTAACTTCAGTAACTGGTTTATATTTTCAAGTATTATATTTCCACTGTTTGGAAATTTTTCTGTTTATGAGGTAGTTCTTTTTCTTACAATACTTAGGAGGAAACTGTTAGGAAACTTTATGTGTAAGTATTGAAGAAAATCACAATCAACTGTATCTATGAAGAGATCAGAGTCCTGAAGATCACGAACTAGAAAAAGAAGATCAGATGGGACAATTGGAAAGCACAGCATCTACTTCAAAGAATTACAAGTTGATCAAGAGCTGAATTGGATTATCAGAAGAGGTCATTTCTGATGGATCTGATGATATTTCTGATGAAATATCATCAGTATCTGACGATTCTGATCATCAAGGATTTTCTGATGATTTGTTCATCAGAATTTCTGATGAAGTGGTTTATCAGAATTTCTGATGAAACAACCCACCTGTCTGAAATTGGCTCTGTCTTGCCACACTTACCGAAGCAAGTTGACATTAAATGAAATCATGATGAAAAAGCCAACTTGAACGTTGGAATCAATGAATATGTCAATTGGCTACTTTTTGCAGGAATTATTGTATGAATAAACTATTGTTTATTCATACAAGCCGACTATAAATAGAAGGCTCAACCAGGAGAAGCAAAGTGAGTTTGAAGCTTAGCATTCACACATACATCTAAACTCCATTGCTCTCTCCCCCACAGAATTCAAGATTCGTTTGTATTAGATAATAATCTTTCAATCACCTTGTAAACCATTTTTGTTTCAAAGTGATATAAACTTGATAATTCTGTAGGTCTTGTTTCTTGAAAGTCTGATTTCCATTTCCGCACATCTTTTTCACATCTACTGAAATCACTTGCCATATTACGTGAAAAGAAGTTGTTTTGAGACTGAACTGGGTCTAACAAAACCATTGCACTTTCAATAATTCAGCATTTTCTAAATATTCAATCATCATATACACATGTATTCAATAGCCACAATTATCACCGTTATGAATCCGTTATCTAATCTCTAACCGGAGTCGGCATCCTAGACTCATACGTCTAGTCTAATCGAGTAACATATGTGTACTAATTATACAGCCCTAGCAACATTGATTAGCATCGAAATTCTTGATCAATAATTAATACATATTCATGAAACATCATACAATCCTCTTCATATCGAATCTCCTATCAAGTGCACATTAACCAACATACATACTTTGACAACAAGTACATCACAATAGTCAGTTTCATGTTATCAAATATTCATGCAACACATTCATACAATCACATATTTATAACGCCGATAATCATAATTATTACGCAATTAATCAATCAATCACAATTACCTAAACAACACATTACATCACGTATCAACCACCTAATATACCTATCAAATAAGAACACTAACCTAGAGATGAGTTGAAGAAAGTAAAGCTTCGGATGATGATGATCACCGTTGGTTCCAAAGGAGAAGATAAAGATTACTAGGGTTTGTTGTGATTATTCCAAAACAAAGCAGATTTACGTGCCCATATCTAGAGATATACGAAATCCTTGATTGGTGGGCTCAAGTGGTGTGGGCCGGACTTAAGTGTGGGCCGGTGATATATGATTTATCTAATGGGGCTTGGTGCAAAACGTAATATATGATTTATCTATCTGTTATCATAATAAAAGTAATTGAAATCCCAAAACCCATTAGAATTTAATGCAACATGTATTTAGTTAATAAATAGTAGGGTGTAAAACGTATCCATGCAAGCTAGGGGTCGAGGAATCAAGAAACACTAACCTTGAAAGTTCGGGTTGTCACAGTATCAATCTAATCACCATCATTTGCATCGATTATCATGAACACATCTATTACTCAATCATACATAAACCGATCCAACTCATTAACATACTAAATCATCTTCCTTTTTACCCGACATACCGGTTCACTAGCATGACAAAACTCATCGAATTCTAATGTACAGGAATCCTAAATCATCGATCATGCTTCTAGTTTAGGTCTATCAGTTTGATTATCACAGAGTGTTCATCAAGGATTTCACTAATCATTCATTCCTACAAATCATTATGTAAAGCACATCCAACGTAGCATTCATGTATCGATCATCAAATCATTTACATGTAGATTTAAACAATGATAGTATACTAACCGGACTGAATGATGAACAAAGAGGACTTCGAAAGAGATGAGGCTGTCGTCGGGTTGCAAGGAGAAGGGAAAGGAGTTTAGGGTTTGAGATTATTTTGTGTTTTTTGATAGTTATGGGAGTCACACACAAGTTATGTGTGTGTACACGTTACAAATGGGTGTCGGGCCTAGCCCTCGGGCTTTGTTTAGGCCGAGAATGTATTAGCACAAGGGGAAGAGGTGTGCGGCTAAGTGTTTCAAACGTAACTATCTAATAACTCACAACCATTAAATAAAACCAATCACATTATCCATTTCATAACACATACACGTAATTACGACATATAATGAATCATGAAAAGGGGACTAACACTTAGAAAAACATCTGGAAACACGAGTTGTCACAATTATTTTCATTAAACAACACTGTAATACTATTATCCTTAGCAAGTTTATGAACATACAACAAATTAATACTATAGTCAGGAACATAAAACACATCTTTCAATATCACATCATTTATTAATTTTAATTCTTCAATTTTTAGCACTCGTACACTAGGTTCATTAGGGTGACTAACAGTTAAACCACATTCGATAAACATCTACACAATTAATCATATCTTTATCAGACTTAATCATATGTTGATTAGGACCAGAATCAACTATCCTATTATACTCATGTTCAAGACTCACACTACTAGAACAGCAAACAAAATTATTAACATAGTTAGACATACAGGACAACTCACCTCTCATATTAGACTTTAACTGCTCTCCCCCAGCTTTTTCACCAACTAAACTTAACAACTTAGTTATCTACTCAGAAGTAAATGGTAAAGCAGATACAATAGAACTCGAAGAAGCATCAAATAAACAAGATTTACTATTATTATTATTATTATTGTTATTATTATTATTACTACTACTACTCTACAGGCCTTTTCTTCATTCCAAGAGGATACTGGATTATTTCAAAACAACAATCAACTGTATGTCATAACATATTGCGATGAGTACACTTTAAATTCGGATTAGGACTCTAAAGTTTCTTCTTCTAGGATCAAAAGTTTGAATAGTCTTAGACAAAAAATGACACATTTTGCCCTTTAGACCCACCACTAGCAATCCTATGAGACTCTTTTCTAAAAACAATAGAGAAAGCAACTTTGACAGATGGAAATGGCTCCCTGGTTAACAAGTTTGTTCTTACAGGTTGATAAACATCATCAAGACCTATAAGAAACTGCATTAATTTGATTAAGGTTGAAAAATCATTATAGTCTTTAGCTGCCTAACAAGAACATGAATGTAGATGAATAATAGCATCAAACTGCTTCTACATTGTTGTCAGTTTATTATAATACTCTGCAACACTACTGCCATTTTGAAAAATACAGTTTATTTTTTTGATAAAGGTCATACACAACTAAGCCATCCACTGTATCAAAAGATTCTTTCAAATCTGTCCAAACCTTAGAGGCAAGTTTTTAACTCCTCGGATATAGAATTTAACAACCTAGTAATAACCATAGAATTGCACCTATCACACTGACTAGCTAACATATCATCATCTTTAGATTTCTCACATTTACCATCAATGAAACCATATTTATTTTTCGCCTCTAAAGTAAGCCTCATAGCATTAGACCAAGCAGAATAGTTTTCGGTACCTTTTAACTTTATATTCACTATAGTTAATGCACTAGAATCACTAGGGTGCAAGTATAAAGGATCACCTATGTCCAGTTTACTAATAAGAGAAGCATAATTACTAGTACCACCCGTAATAACACAAACAATCAACACAGAAACACCAATAAAGAAACAACACCAGATCAAACAACACAAAAGAACAAGAACCCTAAGGCGAAATTGTGTCAGGGGCCAGATCCAGGGTTGTCACTCAATAGTGCCTGGACAAGTCGTAACACAAGAGCCAAAAAATCTAAACAACAACCAACAGGACTCGATTAAGGTCGGTCCGACTAGCCTGGTAACAAGAATGCCTAGACTCAATGCAGATGTAATAGAACAAAAAAGAAAAAGGTTAGAAAGATCTCACAAAGAGCATATAACTCCAAGCTAATCAGACTAGTTAGTTTACCCTTTAATCTTCTAGGATTACAGAGACTAATGCAGATCTGAGCAAAATATCCTCAAGAAATATCAAACCCTAAGTTAGGGTTTTGTCTCCAACTATAACCATCACACCTTCAAGACAACACATCTATGTAGATCTGACACAAATCACCAATAGCAGTTTCCAAGATCATAAACCCTAAATACACACAACAAACAACAATCAGAAATAATATCACAGGGGAAAGAAGAGATTGATCAACAACAAGAGCCACATGGCTCTAATACCATGTTAAGAAACATGATATGAAGATCGAACAAACAAACACAAGAAATAGCGACAAAACAAGGTGACAAAATCTTATTAAACCAACCCAAAATAGTTACCCCACAAGAACCCTAAGAGCTTACAAATTGTAAGATCTGTAACAATACAAAAATACAGAAATTTCTAGATGATTATCAATACAACCACAAGATCAATCTCTTAGATGATCATCAATACAACCACAAGATCAATCTCTCTGAAATACAGATGAGAGATGATCACAATCTTCAACAGAACAACAAACCCTAACGACTAATACAGAGAGAGAGAGAATGAAAGTGATAATGAAAAGGCGAGAATTACTGAAATCTCAGTCAACAACCCTTTTATACAAGCATCTTCATAAGTTACATCCAGGTCCAAAAGTATGAAGCAAGATGATCGTGACCCTTGAGAAGTTTCACATAAGCCCCTCAACAATACAACCTGAATACAATAAACCCAACAGTTCCAACAATACATCACATATTATCACCACTGAGCCCACAAGATATAAGCCCATAAGTCCATATCATAATTACTTACCAGTAGCCCATACAACAACCATAATTAGCCCATGACCATATGAATGACTGTCTACAACATATTTTAACAATTTGCATGTCCCTTATATAAATAGGCAAAATCAGTAACTTGTACCTAAAAACATTTAGTATATGCACAAAGTAATGGATAACAAAAGCTTAGTGTTCCTTACTCTTTTCATAATCTTTTGTGTACCTTTAGCTATAACTCAAGTAGTTGGAAAGTTCCTAAACAATTTAACTTCCACATTGTAATTGTATATTCTATTGTTTGATATGTGTGTATATTCTATTGTTTGATATGGGTTTGTGTATGTCTCTCTCTGTGTGTTGGTGTATAAAGAGGCAACTCAAGAAGGAGTGGAATAAAATAAGGGATTTGAGACCCCATTTCCATCTCAAAATTCTTAAAAAAAAAGCAATATGTTGGCAACTTGGGGTTTGAGATTGTTGATATTAGGGTTGTACTCTATGGTTAGTTGTAAATACATAGATGATATAGGAATAATAGTACTAGAGCAAGTTTTTCTTTTTACATAAAAAGCCTCATTTGTATTATCTCATATCACATGAACATTAAAGGCCCTAACCATCAGGGATAAATTCATCCTGATCGGAGTATGTGTAATCATAGTGACATGTAGTCACTAATTGATCTCACAATTATTAATTGGGGCTATTATGATAGGCAAGCATGGACCATATAAACTTTCATCGTCTTAAGATAATAGTTTCGATCATTAAAATCGAATTAACTGATAGAAGTGATCCACGTCCCCTGCAAATCGTTCCCACAAGAAATGACTAGATCCAGACTTACCCAAGTTGGTGTCAACTGGTGAGAAGTTTTCCCCAGGTTATGGTATCTGTTGGTAATTTTGTCGGTATTCGGCGATGGATATAGACGTTTTCTTAATATTCCTTTTTGGTTTTTTTTTGGGGGGGGGGGGGGGGGTTATTGTATTCGTCGATTGGTCCATTGATTACATCATTTAGGTTGTGATACCACCTTCTGTCACAACCCCCGATCCCTAATTCCCGAGAACGGGCGGCCGCGAGCCAGTTTCGGTGGTATCACGTATTGTCTAATTTGGCAGCGGAATTTTTCATCAGGACCGTAGTTAGGAAATATTTTATCAGAGTAAACCACCATATTTTATAAATACAAATACATGGGAAAAACCCAAGTTTGTAGTACACACATTTTCATAGGAATAAATCCTATTTTATTTAATAAAAAAAACATCTATTTTATTTTAGGTAACTTTATTGCCACTTTTTCAAGTCTTCAGTGCTCTCCAGCTGGCTTTTACTGGCTTCACACTAAGTTACCTGAAACACGTGTTTAAAACATTTTATCAGCAGGAAATACTGGTGAGTGAATCCCAGTTTAATCAAGAAACATTTTATCAATTAAAACAGTATTGAGAGCGATCACATTGTTTATGTCTACACAATTACTCCATTTGGTACTATCAATCCACTGACTTGTGGGTCATATTACACATTGGCTAACTCATTGTCCAATGGTAACGTACTGTCAACCTTGACTTACTACTCACAGTGTAGTAAATTTTGTATACAAAACCCCAACATACCGGCAGTAATTGAAGAACTACAAAGACTCAATCACCGCTTAATCACATTGTAAAACATTTAAGGTTTTGTAAAATATTACAAAAAGGTTAACAAAAAGAGGATAAACTCACATTGCTATCTTAAACTTCGCGTGAGGGTTTCCTGAATATAATCTATAATTTACACAAATGTACCTAGGTTAGTATAATAACCCTTTTAATAATATTAATGATACCCTCTCCGAGACGGTATTCCAACAACTACGTCGGGCAGAACCACGACAGTTGTTACGGAACCCTAAATCAATCGGGCAGCGTATCTATTACGAAACTGGGGTTATAATACTTACAACGGAGCAGAACCTCGCTAATTAGGGGTATGATACCCGAGTATAATAACTCTACTACAGAAATTGAGAATTGAATTGTGAGCGAATTGAAATGAAACCTGATGGCCTTCTTATATAGTTGCTGAACCTGACCTTGTCGCGGCCCGCGTAAAACAAGCACAAGGCTTACGCGGCCCGTGTTGACTCCAGTCAACTCAGTAGCTGGGCTGAGTCGACACTAGCTCCGCCGGGTGTCGGGCCACGTGGCGGCCCAGGGCTGCGCCACCTTTTTAACCTCTCGCGGCCCGCGTTAACTTAACGGGTAGCTTACGCGGCCTGCTTGAACTTAATAAAATCAAAGGAATCAGGTCTCAACCTTCATACCGCCCACGTAAGAATTGAGGTGGGTCTACGCAGCCCGCCTCAACTTACTATTTATTGTTTTTTTTTATTTATTTTTAATACTATATTATATTTCGGGTTTAGTTTTCACGTATGGGATGTATTTTAGAAAGTGTAGGGTGTCAGGGGTCTTTTAGGAGGGTTGATATATCTTGGGTAAAATTCCTGGGTTATTTAATAAAATATATAATGTACTCACATTAAGTATAGTAACTCAATTCCATATTATCCCTACGTCACGAGACAGAACCCCAACGAATTTAGGCAGAGCCTTGACATTCGTTACGGGGCCCTACGTCACTTGGACAGGGTATTAGTGATCAGGGGTTACAATACTTAAAACAGGGCATGACTTTATTATTATTAGTAATAATAAAAAGTTAGAAATTTAAAGAGAGAGGGGAAGGATTGCGAAAGGTATGGGAGAAGGCAGGAAATATGGATCTGTGTATGTTCCTATTTATAGTGTTTTTTTTTTTTTTTTTGAACGGCAATTTATAGTGTTTTATTAATAATAGTTTCGGAATGCATGCATTCATGTCTAGATTCTTTACAAACAGACACGTAGATATATAATTGATTCATATGCATACAATGCACACACGTAGGTGCTGTTTGTTTTTGCAGACATAAAATGTCTGCAAGCTGATTTCATCTGTTTTCATGTCTGTAACTGAAGATGTGGTCTGAAGCTCTGCAAGCTGAAAATAGAAGACTGTTTGTTTTTTATAAATTGATACCGTCTTTATAACTGAAAATATAAATTGGTCTATTCCCCTTTTTCTCTCATAACCCACAACATCAGCCACCTACCCCCTTTACTCCAGCCGTCTTCATAACTGAAAATATAAACCGGCGCCGGAGCAACTCCGGCCGGCTGCCGGCGGTGCTTTTTCTCCAGCAAAGACACCCATCTAACCTCCTTCTTTATATACACCTACAAACGCTAGAGAGAGAGAGAGAACGTCTAGAGAGAGAGCAGCGGAGAGAGAAGAGGGTCGGCCTCCTCCTCGCCGGCAACGACTCCGGCTGGCAACGATGATGACAACGATGCTGATGATGACGAAGAACGACGACGCTGATGATGAATCGATGATGTTGATGATGAATCGATGATGCTGATGATGAATCGATGATGCTGCTGATGTTGTTTGGAGAGGAGTAAAGTGGATGTCGTCGGAGATCGTCGGAGATCGATGATGCTGATGATGAATCGATGATGCTGCTGATGATGCTGCTGGGTCTTCATTTGTGTTCAGGTCTGGGTCTTCATTTGCTGCTGATTGTGAAGATGTTTTAAGCAAGGATCCAAAGCTTTTTTTTTAAGAAGAAAAAAGCTTAGTTCAGATCTGTTTAAAGAAAAAAACAAACAGTCTTCAAGGCCTTATGTCTGCCCGCCTGCAGACATAGGCTCTTTGCAGACGTTTTAAGCAAAAACAAACAGCACCGTAGACTACATAATTAATGCATGCAAATGTGGAGTTTTGATTTTGTTTTCCTTTATCCTTTTCTTGAGGACACGTACACCAACTTTTTAAATCTCATATATAGATATAGTTTAGTTACTATTATGTTATTATATTATAACTAATTTAGCTACTTTATTATTTGTTGCTTATAATTTCTAAAATATAACGTTTTATAAAATAAGGAATATGTCTTTAGAATGAGAATAATTTTATCTACATTTTGAACCAAGTTTCATTAAAAATAGAGTAGGTTCAAATATAATGTATTTTTATAATTTAATTATTAAATGGTTCCTACTCTTGCCCAAAATATCTCATATTTTCATTGGTCAATTTACTCATCATGCATTCTTTTAATAACATAAGTTGATATATATATATATATATATATATATATAATTAAAAATTTTGGGAATGTTACATCCTCCCCACCTTATTTTAAATCTCGTCCTCGAGATTCCTTGAGTAAAACCATCTCTTTTGTTCTCAATAATGAAACTAAATTTCACACAAATATTGTTGTCTTTCTTAATTATTAATAGAGTAAATTACAAGTTTTGTCCTTTATGTATGTCCCAAATTGCAGGCGCTGTCCTTTGTCTTTAAAATTGATGAGTTTTGTCCTTAATGTTTGCAAATCTTGCACGTTATGTCCTTTAGGCCAAACCCAGTTAGATTTTTTGGTTAAAACTGGGTCATCCAAGGGTATTTTAGTCTTTTTACCCCATTTATTTAATGGTATTTAAAAAATAAAACAAAATAACTTAAAATATTATTATTATTTTAACTATAAATATAACCTCCATCACCACCACCCTTCACCGCCACCAGCACCCTCCACCGCCACCTGCACTGCTACTTGCATCAAAAACCCCCCAAAAATCAAAAACCTAAATTCCAAATCAAAAACCCCCCAAAAATCCCCAAAACCAAAAATATAAAAAACCCTGAACAAGCATGCAATGAGCATAGTCGAAATCCATAGCTGATCTGTTCGGTATGAACCGATCTAACTGCAAGTAATCAATCAAACACGAACAAAAACCCCAGGTCAGTAACCAACTCATCAAATCCACCAAAAATCACGAAACAATGAGAACAGACGTTTGATATGAATCGATCTAACTATGAATAAACAATCAAACACGAACAAATACCCTAGGTCGATAACCGATTCATCAAATTAACCAAGAATCACGGCGGGAGATCAGAGGGAAAAGAGAGAGAAAGAGAGAGAGAGAGGGAAGACGGAGAAGACGGAGAAGAGTAGTGCCGTCTGCAGCGGCGGAGGAGCACGACGGCGGCGGTGATTGTGGCGGTGATGGTGGTGGTGTGTCTCCGACGAGCTCCGTTAGATTTGGTGGTGATGATTGTGGTAGTGATGTTGGTGGAGGTGGAGTTGAAGGGGATGGCGGCGGTTGTGGTGGGGAGTGGTGACAGTGGCTGTGAAGGTGGAGGTGAAGGGTATGGCGGCAGTGGTGGTGCATCTCCTCCGCAGATGGAGAGAGAAGAGAGAGAGAGAAGAGAGCGAGAGAGTGAGGGAGGAAGAGAGAGAGTGCAGGTTTTAATTTAATATATTTTCTATTTTTACAAAATAGTCTCAATCTATATATTAGTTACATAATAGCCCCTTAAATGGTGAAATTACAATAGTACCCTCATGTGCCTTGCACATGATCAGTTTTAACCAAAAAATCTAACTGGGTTTGGCCTAAAGGACATAACGTGCAAGATTTGCAAACATTAAGGACAAAACTCATCAATTTTAAAGACAAATGACAGCGCCTGCAATTTGGGACATACATAAAAGACAAAACTTGTAATTTACTCTTATTAATAAGTTGGGTCCTTGTATAAGTTGCTTTATAAGTTAAACTTGATTTAGATGAATTGTAACTGTTACTAGCTAATTCGTCAAAATTATGTAAAACACATTTGGTCATGGTGACAAAAAGGAAAACAGAAAATCAAAGAGGTAGCTCAATGACATCTTCTTTTTTCCCATATCAGTCGCCCTTCGATCACATCCTGTCAAGAAAAGGTGAATCCGACTAGGTTATGTTTATAGGGCATGTGTGTTGAAAGTTTCTATTTGGATTCTTAAATGTTACCCAAATACTAAATTTGCTTACAGAACGAAAGTTCAAAAGAAGATTTTCAATCAGTAAATAGTTCCAAAAGAATAAAATAATGGATTTGTACGGTAGCATATTCAATCAATTCAGAAGGTTGGTAAATGCTTTGAATTTTATCCACGATTTTACCATTCCACTTTCACATTAATTTCTGGAGTGTTATGATGTGGTATTGAAAACTACGAACTTTTTGAGTTATCACGATAATAATAATAATAATAATAATAATAATAATAATAATAATAATAATAATAATAATAATAATAATAATAAAGTTAGTAATTCTAAAGTTTAAAAGATTATATTATACATATCAAAACAAAGAGGTGGTGAATAGTAACCAACAATTTTTAAGTATTTAATTTTTAATAGTATTTTATTGATTATGCATTTTGATTTTTTAGTAATTTAATAGCAATACCTATATTTATATTTTACCATTCTGCTTCACGTTATGAAGGGACATTATCACGGGCATGATTTATTATTCAATTTGAACTTTTAGTAATTTTAAAATATATTATAAATATGTTTCCATGTATATTTATCTTTTTACCATTCCAAGTTATTTGCTTGCGCGTTGTGACGGTACGTTACCGCGTGTACTGGATCGATATCGATTCATTGAAGTACCGATATGATATATGCATTCGGTATGGAAATTAACTGGTGTTTACATTATCGCGGGCATGATTTATTATTCACTTTGAACTTTTAGTAATAATAAATTATGAATTCGTATATATGTTTATTTATCTTTTAACCATTCCAAGTTATTTGCTTGCGCGTTGTGACGTGACGGTACGTTACCGCATGTACTGGGTCGATATCTATTCATTACAATACCGGTACAATATACGCATTCGGTATAGAAATTAACATCGACCGAAAATGATAAAAACGAACATCATATCGGCACTATGGTTGTTCGAACGACATCGATCGGTTCAAATTTTCATGGTACTGGTACCGGTACCGATATTCATTTATCGTCACAGACAGAGTTATATAAATGAACATTTTTCTTAACCGGAAACCATAAAAATAAATATAGGTACCGGTTATGATGTTCATTACGCTACAGTAGCGATACAAAGTTAGTTTATCGAAAGAGAAAACAATAACATAAATATCGATAGCGAAACCGTTGTTGTTCGTTTGGTTTTAGTTTGGTTCACTACGGTAGCGGCACGATATTCATTATCAAAAAGAAAACCATAACACTGAATAATGATGTTGTTCAATTCAATTTAGTACGGTATGGCAATGATACAGTTTCAGGTTATCAAAAACAATAAAAAGAAATACTAGTATTGGTACAAATGTTGTTCTCTCGGTTTCAGCTCGGTTTGGTATGATAATATCACACTATTCATTTTCAATATAATCTATATCGCAACGCTGAAAAAAATGAAACATAGAACACAAACTAACGAAACCAATATCAACTGAACACATCAGTATCGATATCGATATTCGTTTTTGTGGTTTTCGATTGAGGTAAACTTTTCTCTTTTGATTATAATAGTGAGTGTCGGTACTGTAACAAACCGAATTGATGTCGATCGAATTCCCGCGCGCAAAGCGCGGGAGAATATCACTAGTTAGAATGATATTAGTTTCTTTTAGGTCATACATTATACTCAACGTATCTAGATGCGGGGATTGGCAAAGGCAAAGCCTTTAAACATTTTAGAAGATGGGAGGTCTTGGGTTTAAGTCTCACAGACAGCAGAGAAAATAAAAGAAATTTGTCGTTCAAAAAAAATGTGGATGCGGGGATGGAAGTTGATTTGGAGGTAGTGGAAAACACCATGGCACCGCTGAAACATGATGCGAGAAGCGGGAAACCTGACGAGTATAACGCTAGGCCTTAAAATGACAAGTTAAAAGTTTATAAGTTATTAATCATCCTACTACAAGAGATATCTTTTTCCAAATAATCCGTTTCACAATAACAAAATGTTTCCTTCCCTTTTTTAATATAAAGCTCGAGAAGAAGAAACATAATATGTTTCAGTATTCTCGTATTCCTTCATCACAAACGTAGAACATGAGTGTTATGTTTTGAAAAACCTGAATACTTGATGTTGATTTTTACAGTCATAATTCATTTTACGATAACGAGAATTTCTTTTTTCTTCGTATTTCAAGAAACTACTTTTTTTATAATGTTGTAACCCCAAATGATCTTATTGATCAGAAGAAGTTAACTAAAATCATTTATAATTTATAAATAGTTACAAGTATTATAATTAAGGCGGTCGAATCCAAAAGTTATTTGTTGTATATCAAGACTTCAAACCTTGGCTACCAAAACAAGAAGAAGTTTCTCGCCACTCGTTGGAAACAAAGAATTTTTTTACCTTTATATGTTATTTAAAACATAGTCTATGGTCAAAATGAAACTTCCATTTCTCCATTCACATAACCAACTTTTTTAACATGACCCCCACCCCATGCCCACCTCTCTCTCTATATATATATGTATATATGCATATATGCATGCCCCCTATACAAAACATCAATAACTTATACAAAATCCTATAAAGATTTGATATATGCACAGAATAATGGATAACAAAAGCCTTTTGTTCTTTGCTCTTTTCATCATCTTTTGTCTACCTTTCGCTCTATCTCAAGAAGTTGGTTAGTCGCTAAAACGATTTAATTCAGTATTACAATTGTCTTTTCGTATGTTTGGTTGTTTATGTTTTTTTTGTTCTTGAAAAATGTTGTGCAGATGATGAACATGAATTCTCGTATGACATTAATAGTCCAAATGGCCCAAACCATTGGGGAGAGATCCATCCAGAGTGGAGTATGTGTAATAACGGAGACATGCAGTCGCCAATTGATCTCACTCATAAAAGAGTTCACACGACATCCAAACTCGGAAGACTTGATAGAGATTATAACCCTGCTAATGCAACACTTATTAATCGGGGCCATGATATGATGGTAGGAAAGCATGCACCACAACTAACTGATAAACCCATTGGCACAACTATAAATATTTACTCTAGTAATTACTAACTTGTTATGATAATACACAGTTGAGATGGATTGGAGGAGCCGGACATATTCATATAAATGGAACCGAGTTTCAGCTTAATCAAGCCCATTGGCACACCCCTACCGAACACACCATAAATGGCCGAAGGTCTCAAATTTTCTTTTGATTCTTACATGGCAAAACTGAATTACCAATAAATTAGTCTTTCATCTAATATCTTTATCTTTTTTATATGCATAGATTTAATCTCGAGCTACACTTGGTTCATCAAAGTATAGACGAAAAGGTTGCAGTGATTGGAATTCTATACAAAATTGGTCGCCCTGATTCTTTTTTAGAGAAGGTATGTTCATAAACAATATCTTTAACAAATACTACAATTTAACTTACAGTTTTCTCTGGATATAAATTTATAAATTTCCATGTAATATGCAATCAGATGGAGCCATATTTAAAAGCAGTGTCATCTACAAGAGAAGTTGAAAAAAGCGTGGGGATAATAGACCCACGACAAATAAAAATAGGGAGTAGAAAATATTATCGATATATTGGCTCACTTACTACTCCACCATGCGACCAAAATGTTACTTGGACCATTGTTCGAAAGGTAAAAACATATTTATATATTTTTATAATATTTCATACTACTTTTACTAGGTTTAAGGTATGTGATCACTAAAAGACATTTTTCCGCTACCTCATTTATCAGGTGAGAACGGTTTCGCGAGAACAGTTGCGTATAATCCGTGAAGCAGTCCATGATGTGAGCTTTATACATATGTTCTATCATAATTTGTTTGCACTTTTATAAAGTTGTTTCTTAATCTTAGCTTGTGTTGTAATAGGAAGCTGATGCTAACGCAAGACCGCTTCAAGCATTGAATAATCGTTGGTTGAAGCTTTACCGACCAGACGACAAGGAAACGAATTAGGGTCACAACCGGATTGATTTGCAACTCATCATCGACACATAGTTTATATTTTTAATATTGATCATGATTTTTTTTTACTTTTATATTTTTCCATTCTTGATTGTATGATTTTGTATACCAGTTGTCACTTGTTATTATTTTGTATAAAAAATATAATGATGCTTATTCTTAAATAAGGTTTAATTTTTTGCAACACGTTATATTCTATTACAATGTAAGAGTCAACACCATCTTTCAAAAGCAAAAAAAAAAAAAAAAAAAAAAAAACATGTCCATTTCACAACCTTTACAATGTAAGAGTCAACACCATCCTTCAAAAGCAAAAAAAAAAAAAAAAAAACATGTCCGTTTCACAACCATGTTTAACACATAGTGGCATAACTCCGTCGGTTTAGTTCGATTTAGTTTATATCTTATCGGTCCTTCAAACTGTAGCTAGTAGTTCGTTTTAGACCTTTTATCAAGACCGGCTAAACAAGGCGATAAAAACCTCTAGGAAGAGTGTTTTGTATGAACAAGTTATCTATATATTTCTTTTAAAGATAAAGTGTATAGTACAATTGACCTTAACGTACATTACATACGCGATTAGAAATCGCATGTTATACACAAACTCGGACATGTCATAATCGCATGTTATACAAACCCGGACATGTATAATTCGCATGGCTGATAAACTCGGACTCCCCATAATCGCATGTTATACAAACCCGGACATGTATAAATTTGCATGGCTGATAAACTCGGACTCCCCAAAATTACAAAACCGCATGTTATACACAAATCGCGTACGTAATGTACGTTAAGGGATATTGTACAATAACCGACCTGTTCTTTTAAATAGCGATTTACGGAGTAAAATCAAAGTCATAAGGATATTGGAAACATCCAACTTGGAAATGCATTCAAGAATCATCCATCCTATATATAAGAGAAAATTGCACTTTTCGTCTTTATGTTTCAACGTTTCATCAGACGGTTTCCTTTAACTTAAAAAATTACTTTGGTTATCCTTTACGTTTGCACATGATAACAGGAGGTATCCTTTTGCAATAACCCAATTAATTATCTTTGTTAAGTTCAGACATATGGCGATTTGGGCAGGAGGACAGCTTGTCTCCAACCCCCGATGACGGGGTTAGGTGGTGGATCAACGACATAAATCTTCAATCACATTTTGGACCCACACACATGTTCTTTCTAGAGCTTTGGTCTCCATAACTGATTAGAGTAGAGGGGGATGGGGTTCTTGGTCGACGGATGTGAGAGTTGGTGTTGGTGGCCAGAGATTAGAGTTTTAAGAGAGAGTGTGTGAGAGTTTGTATTGTAATATATGCTTATATATATTTTATGTTATTTTTAAATGGGATGTTAAAAGACCATTATGCTCTCACGTGAGTGGCACATGGGTGGACTTGACGTCAACAACTAACTGGGTTTGCTCTAAAGGACACCGTCTGTTATTATGTGCAAATGTAAATGACAGCTAGTATAATTTTTGAAGTTAAAGGACACTGTCTGATCAAACATTGAAACATATAGGACGAAAAGTGTAATTTTCTCAATTTATTACTTTGAAGGGTTTATGGTCTAGGTTGGTTACCAGAGAAATCCTGATTTCCACTTATGCAATGTCTGGACATAACTTAAGCTTTCATAAAATTTCATCCAACTTTATGATACATTCTTTACAAATTTAAGTCACTTTTAGGTTCCATTTCAAAAAAAAAAACTTGCAAGTCTAAATGTTTCATTCACTTTAAGCTTATTTTGGATTGGACATAACTTAATTCGTCAGGTTGCTCTCATGCACCAAGAAGAACGCAAAACAGTAAATTACTAATTATATATCTCACATATAAAATTGATATTTGTGTTCAATGTTAGTGAGAGATAGCTTATTTCTAAAACTATGTACGACACTATAAAACATATGACTTTCATTGGTGAATGAGTCCCTCGATATTCTGACAGTGTAGGCGGGTTCTGTTGATACTCCATCGGCAAACATGGTGTGCGTTATACTTTTTTTTGACGGATTACCAAAGAATCTACAAAAGGATTATTGAGGGAGGGAGGATCTGTTGAAAATTAGCTTCTTCCTCGATGACCATTGTTTGGGTTTACCTCTGTCAGTAGTCGTCAATGATTGGTCGATAATAATCCCAATATTGTGAGTTAATTACTGACATTGGTTTAAATTTTAATATTTCTTTTTTTTGTGATTTCTGACAGGATCAATCGTTGATTCGTCGGTAATCATTCCATCCGTTGGTGAATCATCATTCGCGATACTCATTCTTCTATAAGGAACGATGCAAATCATAATTTATGTAGGTGATAAAAAGGAAACCAAAAAATCAAAGAAGCGAATTCAGAACATCTTCTTCTTTTATCATCACTCGTCTTTCGAAGGCAATCTCGGATGTTTTTATATAGTATGTGCGTTGAAATTTTGTTTTTTAGTTATTAAAAATGTTACCCAATAAACTTTGCTTACGATATAGAAAATGTAACACCTCGAAAATTTACGTCCAATAATATATTGACACGTGTCATGGGCTTTGAATATGTGAAAACATACTTTAGAGGGACTAAAGTTGACAAACAGTGAAACTATGTGAATATAAGGGTCCAAAGTGTCAACAATGGATATATAGGCTCTAAAATAACCCTACATGATGTTTATAATCTTAAACGAATAAATCATGGATCATACGAAGCGGAAGATGAAAGAAAGTGAGGAATTACAAACTACAGGGGCTAAAAGTGTCAACATGTTGAAAGTATACTTCTGAGTGACCTTTTGGCAAACCCGAATCCTTGTTATGATAAAATGTACTCACTAGAATATGTGATAAAAATTTCATCAAGTTTCGTTATCATATGAGAAAGTTATGATCAAAACCGTGCACGAAGGGTTAATTGCGTTAACGTTGAATTTCGTGACTTTTCGGGTAAGCACAAAGTTAACCGAGGACTTTACCATGTTTGTAAAAGTCCCAAGGCCCTTAAAAATCAGATTTGAGGGTCTATTGAGCAAGATAAATAGCCAAAACCACGTATCTAAGGACCAAGGACTGAAATGCAAAGCAAAGGAAACTTGTAACCTGATCTGCACATGGTCGCGCTACGCGAGGGGGGTCTCGCGCTACGCGAACGACCTGCCAGCGACAAATACATGCGCAGCTGCCAGTTTCAGACCTGTTGCGAGTTGTTTCCAGCTGTTGTCGATTCAGGGGGCTCACCAATGAACTTACATGCATCTAGGGCACTTGGACACTTCTCACAACATCAGTAGACCTCTGTGGCAGCCTCTAATCAGATCAAAATTGAGATAAAAGGATCTTGAAGCTTACTACATTGAATACTTGCATTCACAAATTTCACAAGGCAACTTCTGGGGCTCTCTGGACGTCAAGACATCTTTCTAGTGATCTCTAAGCTTTATTAGGACTCTTGTAAGTGTTCATAACCTTCTCAAATCCGTTCTAGCTTAGTTTATTAACCGAAAGTCAATCCATCGTAAATTTAGTTTGACTTTGTGATTAAACGAAATTTGCTCAGTCATTTCTCAAATTGAAGGTACCTACAAGTTGGTATTTATGTGGGTAACAAACCCTCAAAAGGGTATTTTCAGATTCCCACTCTAAGTATGCTAATTGTCGAGTCAAAGCTTGTTTCAAAAAGTCAACAGAATGTGTTTTTGCAAATTTAAGCATGATTAACAATGTAGGGTACATGCAACCTGTTTGATCATTAAAATAACTTGGTAATTAATGCAAGAACATGTCTCAACATGTTCATCTCGACAATTTTCAGTTTAAACCCGAATCGGAACCGAAAGTCGCATAAATTGACTTTTTCTTTGACTTTCAGTTCTGATCCGTTCATACATGTTTGAGATCTTCCTTAGAGCTTATTTTGGACCAAGTTTCATATAAGTATAACTCTCTGAGATTTTACAACTTGGTTCAACACTTATGTGTGTGTACACGTTACAAATGGGTGTCGGGCCTAGCCCTCGGGCTTTGTTTAGGCCGAGAATGTATTAGCACAAGGGGAAGAGGTGTGCGGCTAAGTGTTTCAAACGTAACTATCTAATAACTCACAACCATTAAATAAAACCAATCACATTATCCATTTCATAACACATACACGTAATTACGACATATAATGAATCATGAAAAGGGGACTAACACTTAGAAAAACATCTGGAAACACGAGTTGTCACAATTATTTTCATTAAACAACACTGTAATACTATTATCCTTAGCAAGTTTATGAACATACAACAAATTAATACTATAGTCAGGAACATAAAACACATCTTTCAATATCACATCATTTATTAATTTTAATTCTTCAATTTTTAGCACTCGTACACTAGGTTCATTAGGGTGACTAACAGTTAAACCACATTCGATAAACATCTACACAATTAATCATATCTTTATCAGACTTAATCATATGTTGATTAGGACCAGAATCAACTATCCTATTATACTCATGTTCAAGACTCACACTACTAGAACAGCAAACAAAATTATTAACATAGTTAGACATACAGGACAACTCACCTCTCATATTAGACTTTAACTGCTCTCCCCCAGCTTTTTCACCAACTAAACTTAACAACTTAGTTATCTACTCAGAAGTAAATGGTAAAGCAGATACAATAGAACTCGAAGAAGCATCAAATAAACAAGATTTACTATTATTATTATTATTATTGTTATTATTATTATTACTACTACTACTCTACAGGCCTTTTCTTCATTCCAAGAGGATACTGGATTATTTCAAAACAACAATCAACTGTATGTCATAACATATTGCGATGAGTACACTTTAAATTCGGATTAGGACTCTAAAGTTTCTTCTTCTAGGATCAAAAGTTTGAATAGTCTTAGACAAAAAATGACACATTTTGCCCTTTAGACCCACCACTAGCAATCCTATGAGACTCTTTTCTAAAAACAATAGAGAAAGCAACTTTGACAGATGGAAATGGCTCCCTGGTTAACAAGTTTGTTCTTACAGGTTGATAAACATCATCAAGACCTATAAGAAACTGCATTAATTTGATTAAGGTTGAAAAATCATTATAGTCTTTAGCTGCCTAACAAGAACATGAATGTAGATGAATAATAGCATCAAACTGCTTCTACATTGTTGTCAGTTTATTATAATACTCTGCAACACTACTGCCATTTTGAAAAATACAGTTTATTTTTTTGATAAAGGTCATACACAACTAAGCCATCCACTGTATCAAAAGATTCTTTCAAATCTGTCCAAACCTTAGAGGCAAGTTTTTAACTCCTCGGATATAGAATTTAACAACCTAGTAATAACCATAGAATTGCACCTATCACACTGACTAGCTAACATATCATCATCTTTAGATTTCTCACATTTACCATCAATGAAACCATATTTATTTTTCGCCTCTAAAGTAAGCCTCATAGCATTAGACCAAGCAGAATAGTTTTCGGTACCTTTTAACTTTATATTCACTATAGTTAATGCACTAGAATCACTAGGGTGCAAGTATAAAGGATCACCTATGTCCAGTTTACTAATAAGAGAAGCATAATTACTAGTACCACCCGTAATAACACAAACAATCAACACAGAAACACCAATAAAGAAACAACACCAGATCAAACAACACAAAAGAACAAGAACCCTAAGGCGAAATTGTGTCAGGGGCCAGATCCAGGGTTGTCACTCAATAGTGCCTGGACAAGTCGTAACACAAGAGCCAAAAAATCTAAACAACAACCAACAGGACTCGATTAAGGTCGGTCCGACTAGCCTGGTAACAAGAATGCCTAGACTCAATGCAGATGTAATAGAACAAAAAAGAAAAAGGTTAGAAAGATCTCACAAAGAGCATATAACTCCAAGCTAATCAGACTAGTTAGTTTACCCTTTAATCTTCTAGGATTACAGAGACTAATGCAGATCTGAGCAAAATATCCTCAAGAAATATCAAACCCTAAGTTAGGGTTTTGTCTCCAACTATAACCATCACACCTTCAAGACAACACATCTATGTAGATCTGACACAAATCACCAATAGCAGTTTCCAAGATCATAAACCCTAAATACACACAACAAACAACAATCAGAAATAATATCACAGGGGAAAGAAGAGATTGATCAACAACAAGAGCCACATGGCTCTAATACCATGTTAAGAAACATGATATGAAGATCGAACAAACAAACACAAGAAATAGCGACAAAACAAGGTGACAAAATCTTATTAAACCAACCCAAAATAGTTACCCCACAAGAACCCTAAGAGCTTACAAATTGTAAGATCTGTAACAATACAAAAATACAGAAATTTCTAGATGATTATCAATACAACCACAAGATCAATCTCTTAGATGATCATCAATACAACCACAAGATCAATCTCTCTGAAATACAGATGAGAGATGATCACAATCTTCAACAGAACAACAAACCCTAACGACTAATACAGAGAGAGAGAGAATGAAAGTGATAATGAAAAGGCGAGAATTACTGAAATCTCAGTCAACAACCCTTTTATACAAGCATCTTCATAAGTTACATCCAGGTCCAAAAGTATGAAGCAAGATGATCGTGACCCTTGAGAAGTTTCACATAAGCCCCTCAACAATACAACCTGAATACAATAAACCCAACAGTTCCAACAATACATCACATATTATCACCACTGAGCCCACAAGATATAAGCCCATAAGTCCATATCATAATTACTTACCAGTAGCCCATACAACAACCATAATTAGCCCATGACCATATGAATGACTGTCTACAACATATTTTAACAATTTGCATGTCCCTTATATAAATAGGCAAAATCAGTAACTTGTACCTAAAAACATTTAGTATATGCACAAAGTAATGGATAACAAAAGCTTAGTGTTCCTTACTCTTTTCATAATCTTTTGTGTACCTTTAGCTATAACTCAAGTAGTTGGAAAGTTCCTAAACAATTTAACTTCCACATTGTAATTGTATATTCTATTGTTTGATATGTGTGTATATTCTATTGTTTGATATGGGTTTGTGTATGTCTCTCTCTGTGTGTTGGTGTATAAAGAGGCAACTCAAGAAGGAGTGGAATAAAATAAGGGATTTGAGACCCCATTTCCATCTCAAAATTCTTAAAAAAAAAGCAATATGTTGGCAACTTGGGGTTTGAGATTGTTGATATTAGGGTTGTACTCTATGGTTAGTTGTAAATACATAGATGATATAGGAATAATAGTACTAGAGCAAGTTTTTCTTTTTACATAAAAAGCCTCATTTGTATTATCTCATATCACATGAACATTAAAGGCCCTAACCATCAGGGATAAATTCATCCTGATCGGAGTATGTGTAATCATAGTGACATGTAGTCTCTAATTGATCTCACAATTATTAATTGGGGCTATTATGATAGGCAAGCATGGACCATATAAACTTTCATCGTCTTAAGATAATAGTTTCGATCATTAAAATCGAATTAACTGATAGAAGTGATCCACGTCCCCTGCAAATCGTTCCCACAAGAAATGACTAGATCCAGACTTACCCAAGTTGGTGTCAACTGGTGAGAAGTTTTCCCCAGGTTATGGTATCTGTTGGTAATTTTGTCGGTATTCGGCGATGGATATAGACGTTTTCTTAATATTCCTTTTTGGTTTTTTTTTTGGGGGGGGGGGGGGGTTATTGTATTCGTCGATTGGTCCATTGATTACATCATTTAGGTTGTGATACCACCTTCTGTCACAACCCCCGATCCCTAATTCCCGAGAACGGGCGGCCGCGAGCCAGTTTCGGTGGTATCACGTATTGTCTAATTTTGGCAGCGGAATTTTTCATCAGGACCGTAGTTAGGAAATATTTTATCAGAGTAAACCACCATATTTTATAAATACAAATACATGGGAAAAACCCAAGTTTGTAGTACACACATTTTCATAGGAATAAATCCTATTTTATTTAATAAAAAAACATCTATTTTATTTTAGGTAACTTTATTGCCACTTTTTCAAGTCTTCAGTGCTCTCCAGCTGGCTTTTACTGGCTTCACACTAAGTTACCTGAAACACGTGTTTAAAACATTTTATCAGCAGGAAATACTGGTGAGTGAATCCCAGTTTAATCAAGAAACATTTTATCAATTAAAACAGTATTGAGAGCGATCACATTGTTTATGTCTACACAATTACTCCATTTGGTACTATCAATCCACTGACTTGTGGGTCATATTACACATTGGCTAACTCATTGTCCAATGGTAACGTACTGTCAACCTTGACTTACTACTCACAGTGTAGTAAATTTTGTATACAAAACCCCAACATACCGGCAGTAATTGAAGAACTACAAAGACTCAATCACCGCTTAATCACATTGTAAAACATTTAAGGTTTTGTAAAATATTACAAAAAGGTTAACAAAAAGAGGATAAACTCACATTGCTATCTTAAACTTCGCGTGAGGGTTTCCTGAATATAATCTATAATTTACACAAATGTACCTAGGTTAGTATAATAACCCTTTTAATAATATTAATGATACCCTCTCCGAGACGGTATTCCAACAACTACGTCGGGCAGAACCACGACAGTTGTTACGGAACCCTAAATCAATCGGGCAGCGTATCTATTACGAAACTGGGGTTATAATACTTACAACGGAGCAGAACCTCGCTAATTAGGGGTATGATACCCGAGTATAATAACTCTACTACAGAAATTGAGAATTGAATTGTGAGCGAATTGAAATGAAACCTGATGGCCTTCTTATATAGTTGCTGAACCTGACCTTGTCGCGGCCCGCGTAAAACAAGCACAAGGCTTACGCGGCCCGTGTTGACTCCAGTCAACTCAGTAGCTGGGCTGAGTCGACACTAGCTCCGCCGGGTGTCGGGCCACGTGGCGGCCCAGGGCTGCGCCACCTTTTTAACCTCTCGCGGCCCGCGTTAACTTAATGGGTAGCTTACGCGGCCCGCTTGAACTTAATAAAATCAAAGGAATCAGGTCTCAACCTTCATACCGCCCACGTAAGAATTGAGGTGGGTCTACGCAGCCCGCCTCAACTTACTATTTATTGTTTTTTTTTATTTATTTTTAATACTATATTATATTTCGGGTTTAGTTTTCACGTATGGGATGTATTTTAGAAAGTGTAGGGTGTCAGGGG
Source organism: Helianthus tuberosus (assembly GCA_030545235.1). Classification (NCBI taxonomy): domain Eukaryota; kingdom Viridiplantae; phylum Streptophyta; class Magnoliopsida; order Asterales; family Asteraceae; genus Helianthus; species Helianthus tuberosus. The sequence continues at coordinate 38,199,609 of CM060355.1, forward strand.
TCTTTTAGGAGGGTTGATATATCTTGGGTAAAATTCCTGGGTTATTTAATAAAATATATAATGTACTCACATTAAGTATAGTAACTCAATTCCATATTATCCCTACGTCACGAGACAGAACCCCAACGAATTTAGGCAGAGCCTTGACATTCGTTACGGGGCCCTACGTCACTTGGACAGGGTATTAGTGATCAGGGGTTACAATACTTAAAACAGGGCATGACTTTATTATTATTAGTAATAATAAAAAGTTAGAAATTTAAAGAGAGAGGGGAAGGATTGCGAAAGGTATGGGAGAAGGCAGGAAATATGGATCTGTGTATGTTCCTATTTATATTGTTTTTTTTTTTTTTTTGAACGGCAATTTATAGTGTTTTATTAATAATAGTTTCGGAATGCATGCATTCATGTCTAGATTCTTTACAAACAGACACGTAGATATATAATTGATTCATATGCATACAATGCACACACGTAGGTGCTGTTTGTTTTTGCAGACATAAAATGTCTGCAAGCTGATTTCATCTGTTTTCATGTCTGTAACTGAAGATGTGGTCTGAAGCTCTGCAAGCTGAAAATAGAAGACTGTTTGTTTTTTTATAAATTGATACCGTCTTTATAACTGAAAATATAAATTGGTCTATTCCCCTTTTTCTCTCATAACCCACAACATCAGCCACCTACCCCCTTTACTCCAGCCGTCTTCATAACTGAAAATATAAACCGGCGCCGGAGCAACTCCGGCCGGCTGCCGGCGGTGCTTTTTCTCCAGCAAAGACACCCATCTAACCTCCTTCTTTATATACACCTACAAACGCTAGAGAGAGAGAGAGAACGTCTAGAGAGAGAACAGCGGAGAGAGAAGAGGGTCGGCCTCCTCCTCGCCGGCAACGACTCCGGCTGGCAACGATGATGACAACGATGCTGATGATGACGAAGAACGACGACGCTGATGATGAATCGATGATGTTGATGATGAATCGATGATGCTGATGATGAATCGATGATGCTGCTGATGTTGTTTGGAGAGGAGTAAAGTGGATGTCGTCGGAGATCGTCGGAGATCGATGATGCTGATGATGAATCGATGATGCTGCTGATGATGCTGCTGGGTCTTCATTTGTGTTCAGGTCTGGGTCTTCATTTGCTGCTGATTGTGAAGATGTTTTAAGCAAGGATCCAAAGCTTTTTTTTTAAGAAGAAAAAAGCTTAGTTCAGATCTGTTTAAAGAAAAAAACAAACAGTCTTCAAGGCCTTATGTCTGCCCGCCTGCAGAGATAGGCTCTTTGCAGACGTTTTAAGCAAAAACAAACAGCACCGTAGACTACATAATTAATGCATGCAAATGTGGAGTTTTGATTTTGTTTTCCTTTATCCTTTTCTTGAGGACACGTACACCAACTTTTTAAATCTCATATATAGATATAGTTTAGTTACTATTATGTTATTATATTATAACTAATTTAGCTACTTTATTATTTGTTGCTTATAATTTCTAAAATATAACGTTTTATAAAATAAGGAATATGTCTTTAGAATGAGAATAATTTTATCTACATTTTGAACCAAGTTTCATTAAAAATAGAGTAGGTTCAAATATAATGTATTTTTATAATTTAATTATTAAATGGTTCCTACTCTTGCCCAAAATATCTCATATTTTCATTGGTCAATTTACTCATCATGCATTCTTTTAATAACATAAGTTGATATATATATATATATATATATATATATATATATATATATAATTAAAAATTTTGGGAATGTTACATCCTCCCCACCTTATTTTAAATCTCGTCCTCGAGATTCCTTGAGTAAAACCATCTCTTTTGTTCTCAATAATGAAACTAAATTTCACACAAATATTGTTGTCTTTCTTAATTATTAATAGAGTAAATTACAAGTTTTGTCCTTTATGTATGTCCCAAATTGCAGGCGTTGTCCTTTGTCTTTAAAATTGATGAGTTTTGTCCTTAATGTTTGCAAATCTTGCACGTTATGTCCTTTAGGCCAAACCCAGTTAGATTTTTTGGTTAAAACTGGGTCATCCAAGGGTATTTTAGTCTTTTTACCCCATTTATTTAATGGTATTTAAAAAATAAAACAAAATAACTTAAAATATTATGATTATTTTAACTATAAATATAACCTCCATCACCACCACCCTTCACCGCCACCAGCACCCTCCACCGCCACCTGCACTGCTACTTGCATCAAAAACCCCCCAAAAATCAAAAACCTAAATTCCAAATCAAAAACCCCCCAAAAATCCCCAAAACCAAAAATATAAAAAACCCTGAACAAGCATGCAATGAGCATAGTCGAAATCCATAGCTGATCTGTTCGGTATGAACCGATCTAACTGCAAGTAATCAATCAAACACGAACAAAAACCCCAGGTCAGTAACCAACTCATCAAATCCACCAAAAATCACGAAACAATGAGAACAGACGTTTGATATGAATCGATCTAACTATGAATAAACAATCAAACACGAACAAATACCCTAGGTCGATAACCGATTCATCAAATTAACCAAGAATCACGGCGGGAGATCAGAGGGAAAAGAGAGAGAAAGAGAGAGAGAGAGGGAAGACGGAGAAGAGTAGTGCCGTCTGCAGCGGCGGAGGAGCACGACGGCGGCGGTGATTGTGGCGGTGATGGTGGTGGTGTGTCTCCGACGAGCTCCGTTAGATTTGGTGGTGATGATTGTGGTAGTGATGTTGGTGGAGGTGGAGTTGAAGGGGATGGCGGCGGTTGTGGTGGGGAGTGGTGACAGTGGCTGTGAAGGTGGAGGTGAAGGGTATGGCGGCAGTGGTGGTGCATCTCCTCCGCAGATGGAGAGAGAAGAGAGAGAGAGAAGAGAGCGAGAGAGTGAGGGAGGAAGAGAGAGAGTGCAGGTTTTAATTTAATATATTTTCTATTTTTACAAAATAGTCTCAATCTATATATTAGTTACATAATAGCCCCTTAAATGGTGAAATTACAATAGTACCCTCATGTGCCTTGCACATGATCAGTTTTAACCAAAAAATCTAACTGGGTTTGGCCTAAAGGACATAACGTGCAAGATTTGCAAACATTAAGGACAAAACTCATCAATTTTAAAGACAAAGGACAGCGCCTGCAATTTGGGACATACATAAAAGACAAAACTTGTAATTTACTCTTATTAATAAGTTGGGTCCTTGTATAAGTTGCTTTATAAGTTAAACTTGATTTAGATGAATTGTAACTGTTACTAGCTAATTCGTCAAAATTATGTAAAACACATTTGGTCATGGTGACAAAAAGGAAAACAGAAAATCAAAGAGGTAGCTCAATGACATCTTCTTTTTTCCCATATCAGTCGCCCTTCGATCACATCCTGTCAAGAAAAGGTGAATCCGACTAGGTTATGTTTATAGGGCATGTGTGTTGAAAGTTTCTATTTGGATTCTTAAATGTTACCCAAATACTAAATTTGCTTACAGAACGAAAGTTCAAAAGAAGATTTTCAATCAGTAAATAGTTCCAAAAGAATAAAATAATGGATTTGTACGGTAGCATATTCAATCAATTCAGAAGGTTGGTAAATGCTTTGAATTTTATCCACGATTTTACCATTCCACTTTCACATTAATTTCTGGAGTGTTATGATGTGGTATTGAAAACTACGAACTTTTTGAGTTATCACGATAATAATAATAATAATAATAATAATAATAATAATAATAATAATAATAATAATAATAATAATAATAAAGTTAGTAATTCTAAAGTTTAAAAGATTATATTATTATACATATCAAAACAAAGAGGTGGTGAATAGTAACCAACAATTTTTAAGTATTTAATTTTTAATAGTATTTTATTGATTATGCATTTTGATTTTTTAGTAATTTAATAGCAATACCTATATTTATATTTTACCATTCTGCTTCACGTTATGAAGGGACATTATCACGGGCATGATTTATTATTCAATTTGAACTTTTAGTAATTTTAAAATATATTATAAATATGTTTCCATGTATATTTATCTTTTTACCATTCCAAGTTATTTGCTTGCGCGTTGTGACGGTACGTTACCGCGTGTACTGGATCGATATCGATTCATTGAAGTACCGATACGATATATGCATTCGGTATGGAAATTAACTGGTGTTTACATTATCGCGGGCATGATTTATTATTCACTTTGAACTTTTAGTAATAATAAATTATGAATTCGTATATATGTTTATTTATCTTTTAACCATTCCAAGTTATTTGCTTGCGCGTTGTGACGTGACGGTACGTTACCGCATGTACTGGGTCGATATCTATTCATTACAATACCGGTACAATATACGCATTCGGTATAGAAATTAACATCGACCGAAAATGATAAAAACGAACATCATATCGGCACTATGGTTGTTCGAACGACATCGATCGGTTCAAATTTTCATGGTACTGGTACCGGTACCGATATTCATTTATCGTCACAGACAGAGTTATATAAATGAACATTTTTCTTAACCGGAAACCATAAAAATAAATATAGGTACCGGTTATGATGTTCATTACGCTACAGTAGCGATACAAAGTTAGTTTATCGAAAGAGAAAACAATAACATAAATATCGATAGCGAAACCGTTGTTGTTCGTTTGGTTTTAGTTTGGTTCACTACGGTAGCGGCACGATATTCATTATCAAAAAGAAAACCATAACACTGAATAATGATGTTGTTCAATTCAATTTAGTACGGTATGGCAATGATACAGTTTCAGGTTATCAAAAACAATAAAAAGAAATACTAGTATTGGTACAAATGTTGTTCTCTCGGTTTCAGCTCGGTTTGGTATGATAATATCACACTATTCATTTTCAATATAATCTATATCGCAACGCTGAAAAAAATGAAACATAGAACACAAACTAACGAAACCAATATCAACTGAACACATCAGTATCGATATCGATATTCGTTTTTGTGGTTTTCGATTGAGGTAAACTTTTCTCTTTTGATTATAATAGTGAGTGTCGGTACTGTAACAAACCGAATTGATGTCGATCGAATTCCCGCGCGCAAAGCGCGGGAGAATATCACTAGTTAGAATGATATTAGTTTCTTTTAGGTCATACATTATACTCAACGTATCTAGATGCGGGGATTGGCAAAGGCAAAGCCTTTAAACATTTTAGAAGATGGGAGGTCTTGGGTTTAAGTCTCACAGACAGCAGAGAAAATAAAAGAAATTTGTCGTTCAAAAAAAATGTGGATGCGGGGATGGAAGTTGATTTGGAGGTAGTGGAAAACACCATGGCACCGCTGAAACATGATGCGAGAAGCGGGAAACCCGACGAGTATAACGCTAGGCCTTAAAATGACAAGTTAAAAGTTTATAAGTTATTAATCATCCTACTACAAGAGATATCTTTTTCCAAATAATCCGTTTCACAATAACAAAATGTTTCCTTCCCTTTTTTAATATAAAGCTCGAGAAGAAGAAACATAATATGTTTCAGTATTCTCGTATTCCTTCATCACAAACGTAGAACATGAGTGTTATGTTTTGAAAAACCTGAATACTTGATGTTGATTTTTACAGTCATAATTCATTTTACGATAACGAGAATTTCTTTTTTCTTCGTATTTCAAGAAACTACTTTTTTTATAATGTTGTAACCCCAAATGATCTTATTGATCAGAAGAAGTTAACTAAAATCATTTATAATTTATAAATAGTTACAAGTATTATAATTAAGGCGGTCGAATCCAAAAGTTATTTGTTGTATATCAAGACTTCAAACCTTGGCTACCAAAACAAGAAGAAGTTTCTCGCCACTCGTTGGAAACAAAGAATTTTTTTACCTTTATATGTTATTTAAAACATAGTCTATGGTCAAAATGAAACTTCCATTTCTCCATTCACATAACCAACTTTTTTAACATGACCCCCACCCCATGCCCACCTCTCTCTCTATATATATATGTATATATGCATATATGCATGCCCCCTATACAAAACATCAATAACTTATACAAAATCCTATAAAGATTTGATATATGCACAGAATAATGGATAACAAAAGCCTTTTGTTCTTTGCTCTTTTCATCATCTTTTGTCTACCTTTCGCTCTATCTCAAGAAGTTGGTTAGTCGCTAAAACGATTTAATTCAGTATTACAATTGTCTTTTCGTATGTTTGGTTGTTTATGTTTTTTTTGTTCTTGAAAAATGTTGTGCAGATGATGAACATGAATTCTCGTATGACATTAATAGTCCAAATGGCCCAAACCATTGGGGAGAGATCCATCCAGAGTGGAGTATGTGTAATAACGGAGACATGCAGTCGCCAATTGATCTCACTCATAAAAGAGTTCACACGACATCCAAACTCGGAAGACTTGATAGAGATTATAACCCTGCTAATGCAACACTTATTAATCGGGGCCATGATATGATGGTAGGAAAGCATGCACCACAACTAACTGATAAACCCATTGGCACAACTATAAATATTTACTCTAGTAATTACTAACTTGTTATGATAATACACAGTTGAGATGGATTGGAGGAGCCGGACATATTCATATAAATGGAACCGAGTTTCAGCTTAATCAAGCCCATTGGCACACCCCTACCGAACACACCATAAATGGCCGAAGGTCTCAAATTTTCTTTTGATTCTTACATGGCAAAACTGAATTACCAATAAATTAGTCTTTCATCTAATATCTTTATCTTTTTTATATGCATAGATTTAATCTCGAGCTACACTTGGTTCATCAAAGTATAGACGAAAAGGTTGCAGTGATTGGAATTCTATACAAAATTGGTCGCCCTGATTCTTTTTTAGAGAAGGTATGTTCATAAACAATATCTTTAACAAATACTACAATTTAACTTACAGTTTTCTCTGGATATAAATTTATAAATTTCCATGTAATATGCAATCAGATGGAGCCATATTTAAAAGCAGTGTCATCTACAAGAGAAGTTGAAAAAAGCGTGGGGATAATAGACCCACGACAAATAAAAATAGGGAGTAGAAAATATTATCGATATATTGGCTCACTTACTACTCCACCATGCGACCAAAATGTTACTTGGACCATTGTTCGAAAGGTAAAAACATATTTATATATTTTTATAATATTTCATACTACTTTTACTAGGTTTAAGGTATGTGATCACTAAAAGACATTTTTCCGCTACCTCATTTATCAGGTGAGAACGGTTTCGCGAGAACAGTTGCGTATAATCCGTGAAGCAGTCCATGATGTGAGCTTTATACATATGTTCTATCATAATTTGTTTGCACTTTTATAAAGTTGTTTCTTAATCTTAGCTTGTGTTGTAATAGGAAGCTGATGCTAACGCAAGACCGCTTCAAGCATTGAATAATCGTTGGTTGAAGCTTTACCGACCAGACGACAAGGAAACGAATTAGGGTCACAACCGGATTGATTTGCAACTCATCATCGACACATAGTTTATATTTTTAATATTGATCATGATTTTTTTTTACTTTTATATTTTTCCATTCTTGATTGTATGATTTTGTATACCAGTTGTCACTTGTTATTATTTTGTATAAAAAATATAATGATGCTTATTCTTAAATAAGGTTTAATTTTTTGCAACACGTTATATTCTATTACAATGTAAGAGTCAACACCATCTTTCAAAAGCAAAAAAAAAAAAAAAAAAAAAAAAACATGTCCATTTCACAACCTTTACAATGTAAGAGTCAACACCATCCTTCAAAAGCAAAAAAAAAAAAAAAAAACATGTCCGTTTCACAACCATGTTTAACACATAGTGGCATAACTCCGTCGGTTTAGTTCGATTTAGTTTATATCTTATCGGTCCTTCAAACTGTAGCTAGTAGTTCGTTTTAGACCTTTTATCAAGACCGGCTAAACAAGGCGATAAAAACCTCTAGGAAGAGTGTTTTGTATGAACAAGTTATCTATATATTTCTTTTAAAGATAAAGTGTATAGTACAATTGACCTTAACGTACATTACATACGCGATTAGAAATCGCATGTTATACACAAACTCGGACATGTCATAATCGCATGTTATACAAACCCGGACATGTATAATTCGCATGGCTGATAAACTCGGACTCCCCATAATCGCATGTTATACAAACCCGGACATGTATAAATTTGCATGGCTGATAAACTCGGACTCCCCAAAATTACAAAACCGCATGTTATACACAAATCGCGTACGTAATGTACGTTAAGGGATATTGTACAATAACCGACCTGTTCTTTTAAATAGCGATTTACGGAGTAAAATCAAAGTCATAAGGATATTGGAAACATCCAACTTGGAAATGCATTCAAGAATCATCCATCCTATATATAAGAGAAAATTGCACTTTTCGTCTTTATGTTTCAACGTTTCATCAGACGGTTTCCTTTAACTTAAAAAATTACTTTGGTTATCCTTTACGTTTGCACATGATAACAGGAGGTATCCTTTTGCAATAACCCAATTAATTATCTTTGTTAAGTTCAGACATATGGCGATTTGGGCAGGAGGACAGCTTGTCTCCAACCCCCGATGACGGGGTTAGGTGGTGGATCAACGACATAAATCTTCAATCACATTTTGGACCCACACACATGTTCTTTCTAGAGCTTTGGTCTCCATAACTGATTAGAGTAGAGGGGGATGGGGTTCTTGGTCGACGGATGTGAGAGTTGGTGTTGGTGGCCAGAGATTAGAGTTTTAAGAGAGAGTGTGTGAGAGTTTGTATTGTAATATATGCTTATATATATTTTATGTTATTTTTAAATGGGATGTTAAAAGACCATTATGCTCTCACGTGAGTGGCACATGGGTGGACTTGACGTCAACAACTAACTGGGTTTGCTCTAAAGGACACCGTCTGTTATTATGTGCAAATGTAAATGACAGCTAGTATAATTTTTGAAGTTAAAGGACACTGTCTGATCAAACATTGAAACATATAGGACGAAAAGTGTAATTTTCTCAATTTATTACTTTGAAGGGTTTATGGTCTAGGTTGGTTACCAGAGAAATCCTGATTTCCACTTATGCAATGTCTGGACATAACTTAAGCTTTCATAAAATTTCATCCAACTTTATGATACATTCTTTACAAATTTAAGTCACTTTTAGGTTCCATTTCAAAAAAAAAAACTTGCAAGTCTAAATGTTTCATTCACTTTAAGCTTATTTTGGATTGGACATAACTTAATTCGTCAGGTTGCTCTCATGCACCAAGAAGAACGCAAAACAGTAAATTACTAATTATATATCTCACATATAAAATTGATATTTGTGTTCAATGTTAGTGAGAGATAGCTTATTTCTAAAACTATGTACGACACTATAAAACATATGACTTTCATTGGTGAATGAGTCCCTCGATATTCTGACAGTGTAGGCGGGTTCTGTTGATACTCCATCGGCAAACATGGTGTGCGTTATACTTTTTTTTGACGGATTACCAAAGAATCTACAAAAGGATTATTGAGGGAGGGAGGATCTGTTGAAAATTAGCTTCTTCCTCGATGACCATTGTTTGGGTTTACCTCTGTCAGTAGTCGTCAATGATTGGTCGATAATAATCCCAATATTGTGAGTTAATTACTGACATTGGTTTAAATTTTAATATTTCTTTTTTTTGTGATTTCTGACAGGATCAATCGTTGATTCGTCGGTAATCATTCCATCCGTTGGTGAATCATCATTCGCGATACTCATTCTTCTATAAGGAACGATGCAAATCATAATTTATGTAGGTGATAAAAAGGAAACCAAAAAATCAAAGAAGCGAATTCAGAACATCTTCTTCTTTTATCATCACTCGTCTTTCGAAGGCAATCTCGGATGTTTTTATATAGTATGTGCGTTGAAATTTTGTTTTTTAGTTATTAAAAATGTTACCCAATAAACTTTGCTTACGATATAGAAAATGTAACACCTCGAAAATTTACGTCCAATAATATATTGACACGTGTCATGGGCTTTGAATATGTGAAAACATACTTTAGAGGGACTAAAGTTGACAAACAGTGAAACTATGTGAATATAAGGGTCCAAAGTGTCAACAATGGATATATAGGCTCTAAAATAACCCTACATGATGTTTATAATCTTAAACGAATAAATCATGGATCATACGAAGCGGAAGATGAAAGAAAGTGAGGAATTACAAACTACAGGGGCTAAAAGTGTCAACATGTTGAAAGTATACTTCTGAGTGACCTTTTGGCAAACCCGAATCCTTGTTATGATAAAATGTACTCACTAGAATATGTGATAAAAATTTCATCAAGTTTCGTTATCATATGAGAAAGTTATGATCAAAACCGTGCACGAAGGGTTAATTGCGTTAACGTTGAATTTCGTGACTTTTCGGGTAAGCACAAAGTTAACCGAGGACTTTACCATGTTTGTAAAAGTCCCAAGGCCCTTAAAAATCAGATTTGAGGGTCTATTGAGCAAGATAAATAGCCAAAACCACGTATCTAAGGACCAAGGACTGAAATGCAAAGCAAAGGAAACTTGTAACCTGATCTGCACATGGTCGCGCTACGCGAGGGGGGTCTCGCGCTACGCGAACGACCTGCCAGCGACAAATACATGCGCAGCTGCCAGTTTCAGACCTGTTGCGAGTTGTTTCCAGCTGTTGTCGATTCAGGGGGCTCACCAATGAACTTACATGCATCTAGGGCACTTGGACACTTCTCACAACATCAGTAGACCTCTGTGGCAGCCTCTAATCAGATCAAAATTGAGATAAAAGGATCTTGAAGCTTACTACATTGAATACTTGCATTCACAAATTTCACAAGGCAACTTCTGGGGCTCTCTGGACGTCAAGACATCTTTCTAGTGATCTCTAAGCTTTATTAGGACTCTTGTAAGTGTTCATAACCTTCTCAAATCCGTTCTAGCTTAGTTTATTAACCGAAAGTCAATCCATCGTAAATTTAGTTTGACTTTGTGATTAAACGAAATTTGCTCAGTCATTTCTCAAATTGAAGGTACCTACAAGTTGGTATTTATGTGGGTAACAAACCCTCAAAAGGGTATTTTCAGATTCCCACTCTAAGTATGCTAATTGTCGAGTCAAAGCTTGTTTCAAAAAGTCAACAGAATGTGTTTTTGCAAATTTAAGCATGATTAACAATGTAGGGTACATGCAACCTGTTTGATCATTAAAATAACTTGGTAATTAATGCAAGAACATGTCTCAACATGTTCATCTCGACAATTTTCAGTTTAAACCCGAATCGGAACCGAAAGTCGCATAAATTGACTTTTTCTTTGACTTTCAGTTCTGATCCGTTCATACATGTTTGAGATCTTCCTTAGAGCTTATTTTGGACCAAGTTTCATATAAGTATAACTCTCTGAGATTTTACAACTTGGTTCAACACTTATCCGATTCATATGCATGTTTCCGATTTATGCTTAAATATGACTATTACGCCCTTTTGGCTATAAAACGTGATTTTTGAAAAAGTGAAAGAGTAGAAACCTTTGTTACTGATTTATAAACTTGCACCTAAAATTTGATATCAGTTTGAGGTCCAGAATAAGAGTTATGCTCATTAGCGTATTTTGAAAGCTTTATGTTAATTAATTGGCGTAATTAGCATGTAACCTATTTAAACCCACTTTTTAATATCAAACACTTTACCCACTGTTATAATATAATATTTTGGGATTTTTAAAGATTTTTATTTAATTTTTGGCTGATTATAACATAGGTCTCTAAGTTTAATTCGGTAAATACCGATTTTGGCCTTTTTGGCCATAAAATGAGTTTTATAAATCCTTTTGACCCCAAACCTTTTTCTACTGATTTTATTTGTTAAATAAAATAAGTTGAGCATTCTGGAAATATAAAAATATCAGCTTTCTTTTAAAAACCCGGAAACGGCTCTAAATCGCCTTTTTAAGCATTTTTATCGCATAGTATGCACTATAACCATATTAAACATATAAGGTTGATACCTACTGATATTTTTAGTATATTTTTATATAATAACAGTAAGTATAAGCTTTTGAACTCAGGTTTCCAGTTTTGACCTTTTTAGCTCTTGTGAAATTACCAAAATACCCCTAAGGTGCATAATTTGGTTTTAAATGATAAGTTTCACATATAGAACATACTCTACTGTTATAACATGTTAAATTAAGTATATTTACTGTATAAATCAGACCCGTCACTCGGATTTACAAATAAACTCTTTTATAATCTTTTAAATGACCAAAATGCCCTTATGAGGCATAATTTGTGTTTAAATCCGTTTTGGGCATAATAGAAGATATCTTACTGATATTATAACATATTTTGAGCATATTAACTCAGGGAACTTGCATATGACTCTTGCGGTTACCTGTTACGCTCTTTTCGCGTTCGGTTCGGTTTATGTAACTAGTTTGCATAAATTGACCGAGACGGGTCAAACATTATCATTTTTTGTCTCAAAATCCAGAATGTATTTAGTATACCCATATTATACAAGTATTCAAACTTGTCGGGTCTAAATCACATTCTATCTGGTCTTCGCTTAATCGTGCGTTTGAATCGTTTCGTCCTTAAAGCTAACCGGTCTAAGCTTAAGCTTAAATAAAGACCCGTTAGAAATCTAATAGGTTATTATAAACCTTCGTTCCAGATTAGGAGCATCGGTAAAAGCTACTTGCATTTTGCTTGTTGAGAATTATACTTTACTCAGGTAAATACTTTTAACTTATTTTCCCTATACGGGCTTGGGTTACAGTATATAGAATACTGCTTGATCGAGCATCAAATCTTACATCTTTGGGTGGTTAATTGAATAATTTGATCGGCTCGTTTAAACAGTCTTGTTCACTTAAAGCCTTTGGGGGGTTAATGACCATGTCCCGGATATCCTTGGCATCATCTTACGAGATGGCCACGACCTGAGCACGAGGTGTAGGCGTACACCTGTCAGTGTATAACTCTATATTGTGGTGTGTCTATTGATCTTTAACCCGGACTAGATCCGGGCTACTGAACGCACTAGTAACATGTAATTCGTTCACAAGTTTATATTAAATAATTATCCCAAGTTATAAAATGTTTTGTGCCTTGAGCATTCAAATCAATTTTCAACCATTTTCAAAATGAGTCAGTTAAATTGTATTTGCCAGTGTAAACTGACGTATTTTTCCCAAAAGGTTAAGTGCAGGTACTACACGTAATAGGCTGGCTGTCTTCTAGAGCGTCCACAATAAGTCTCGCAAGCTTGGATGACAATAAACTGTTGAACAATATCTTATTTTATTTTGATCTGCCTGTGGATCCGTTTCAACTATTTGTGATATTTGATATTACACTTTATTAAAGTTGAAATGAATCTATCTTTGCTTCCGCTGTGCATTTATATATTGTGTTGTTTGTCTATGATGATACCAACTACGTCACGATACTCCCCACCGGGCACACCGGTGACACGTGGAAAATAGGGGTGTGACAGGTTGGTATCAGAGCCAACTCTGAGTGAATTAAACACTAGTCTTTTGTGTTTAATCTCAGTTACACAATTGCACATTCCTCGATTCTCGAGTCTAGACAAAGAACTTAGGAATTTTCCAAATATTTGTTTTATTTCTAACTTTGTCTTATATAAATTTTTGTGTTGTATCACTTGTTGTTTTTGACAGGTTCACAAAAATGCCGCCACGTATAAGAGGAAGAGGAAGGGGACAAGGAGCTCATGTAGCCCCAAATGACCACGAGGCCGGACCGTCACACCGGCGAACACCTTCGGACCCCCACAACACGGATGCTCAGGATCTTTGGAGGTCCTTTATTGAACCTGCTAGGCGCTCAGTATCACTGAGTACCTCCCCATCAATCCCACATTCCTTTGGACCTCATTCTGAGAATGAGCCCCATAACTCACACCAGTCCTTCATACCTCTCCAAGGACACCAGTCACCCTTTGACCATCCATCACCCGTCTTTCAGGGTCAGTTCAACCCCGACGACTACTTAGGAGCAGCAGTGGGTTTTAACCCACTTGGACCCGAAGACCACTTTTCTGGTGGCAACCCGATGGACATCGATGAGGATACTGATCCTGCAATGCCACCGTCCGGAACACCGAACCACCCCATCGAGATTTCAGATGGGTCACCGTTTATGGGATCACCTTACAATGGTCCCGACAGCTTTGAGGAGAACTTCAAGCAGTATGACTGGGCATTTACTCCCAGTTATCATAACTCTCCCTTGCACCAGCCACATCACTCTCCCTTGCACCAGCCACATCACTCTCCCCTACACCAGCTTCAGCCACATAACTCTCCCCTGCATCAGCTACAGCAGCAGCAGAATCCTTCTGAGGATTCTCGACTTGTCGCGGTCACTCCGCCGCCACCACCCCCTCGACTTCAACCTCCCTCGCCTCCGAGGCGAAGGAGAATGACAGCGCGAATGTCCACACGAGGGGGAGTGCGCATCAGCACCCCTCCACATTCAGATGGCAGCCGGTACTCGCCTGTCCAAGAAGAACCAGAGATGGGTGAATCCTCACACCCCGTCTCTGAAGTAGCCTCTGCGCCAGTCGCACCACAGCCACCATTGGGTTTTGGAGACCCAATTCCCACTTACACTGGAGCTGCAGCATTCAACCCTTTCGAGCAGCAGATCCACACAGGTTACAACTTTACAAAAGATCCCTACTGGGTTGCGGCAAACTCTCTCCAACCGGGAGGTTCTTACGGAGGTCCCTGGGCTACGGGACAATCGACCTATGGATACCCACCATATGGGTATCAGCAACCGCAGCCTCCTCAACCCCCGCATTATCAACCACAGCCTCCTCAACCCCCGCATTATCAGCAGCCACCTCAGGCGCCGGCGATGTCACCGCCCCAAATGCAAGAAATCTTTCATGAGATACAAGAGGTGCGTCAAGAGATGCGGCATGAGTTGCGGCATGATCGGAGGCATAACCGGGGGATGTTTAAGAAGATGGTGGATCTGATCAAGGGTAAAAGCAAGAAGGGTCACTGAATCCTTTGTTTGTTTGTTTATCTTAGTGTGGTACTCATGTCCCTGCGTGGACATATATTTATTTCAGTACTCTACCCCTGCGTGGGTATTTCTTTCTGTTTTGCCCCTGCGTGGGCATATCTTTTTATTTGACCCCTGCGTGGGTTTGTTGTTTTGTTATTTGGCCCCTGCGTGGGCATGTTGTTTATGTAAAAGACCCGTTTAGGGCAAACTCGTACTGGTTTAATTTTTATTTGAAATGGTTAATTTAAGTTTTCATTTTTTAAATTATGTGCATAAACATAGTGTATAAATAAATGAAAAATAACATTTATTATTTTGATGTACCATTTTAATAAAATAATAAGGATCTTAAAAGGTAAAACCTAGCTGTTATGTTGTCATTAATCTAGCCAATATGGTAGAACCTGTTTAAAAAAGATTCAAATCTCTGTTAACATCTGTAAACATGTTAACATTCTTGGCTAGTGTGATCCGTAAAATCACACACGCCACCCTTTTAATAAATTATCCAAGATTATTTTATATATATATTTGGTTGTGACATAATGCCTACGGGTTATAATTAATGTCATATAAAACAAAAAGGCAGCTGTAGTTTATAAACTCCCTGCCAAGAAAATGATTGATTTGTCTTATTTATTCAAACTTTAATCCTATAAGATCTAAATTTGTAATTTAGAAATTTGTCTACGTGACTAGGCTTATTATGCCAATATTATATTTCATTCTAAAAAGATTGCTAGTAAAAATCCCGAATGAAATTACTTAGCAAATTAACTAATATGGCTTTTATTTACCATGGTTAATAAATCGTCTAGAACGATAATACTGTTTAGGCTTCTAAATAGACCTTATCCTTATTTTTATGTAGCAATTAAGACTACATGGCTAAGTCTGAAGAATTAAACAGTCGTCCAGTGGAAAACCCTGATAATACTAAAATACTTGTAACGGGTGCGGAGTTGAAAGCATTAGTGAATGATGCTGTTATCAAAGCACTAAACAGACAGTATAGCGAATCGAGCGGGACCCGAAGTAGGACCCGATCTGCACCGCATTCCAAACCAAAAGTTCACTCGGAAGCTCATAGCAAACCGCCCTCTAAGAAAGAGGTACCTAAGAAAGATGAGCCTAAGAAGGATAATGATCGACACTCATCAAATCAAAATAGTGTTCCCTCGAAGAAGAAAGAGTTTGATGCTAAACCTCAAACCAAATCATGTACTTACAAATACTTTGTCTCATGTAAACCCTGGGACTTTACTGGGGAGAAAGGAGCGGTCGATTGCATGACCTGGTTGGACGAAATGGATACAATAGTGGACATCAGCGGTTGTGCTGAAAGGGATGTAGTGAAATACGTATCCCAGTCATTCAAGGGAGAAGCACTGGCGTGGTGGAAGTCACTCATACAAGCTGCTGGAAAGATCCCACTTTACAACTTGTCATGGGATCAGTTCGTTGCTCTTATTAAAGAGAATTATTGCCCATAGCACGAAATTGAGAGAATCGAATCAGACATCATAGCGTTAGTGATGAAGAACTTAGACTGCCAGGCATACCTCACCACTTTCAATACCCTATCCAGGTTGGTTCCTTACTTGGAAACCCCAGAGCCTAGGAGGATTGCTCGCTTCATCGGGGGTTTAACCCCAGAGATTAAAGCAAGTGTCAAGGCATCAAGGCCTGCAACCTTCAGATCAGCAGCTGATCTATCTCTCTCTCTCACCCTGGATGTAGTAAGGTTGAGAGCACTCAGGAATTCAGAAGAGAACAAAAGGAAGCGTGAGGACGATACCTCACGAAGATCAGGTAAGAAACACCGAGGAAATGACGACCACAAGAAAGGGTCGGGATCTAAGAGAGATGGGCAACAATCGGGAGATAAGCCCAAATGTAAAACTTGTAAGAAGAACCATTTTGGGAAGTGTCGGTTTGAGTCAAAATCCCAGTCTCACACGAGATCCTGTGGAATTTGCAAATCTACGGATCATAAGACTTTGGAGTGTAAGAAGCTAAAGGATGCAACATGTTACGGTTGCAACGAAAAAGGGCACATTAAGTCTAATTGCCCAAAGTACGCCAAGAAAGCCGAAGATGGGAAGAAGACCAATGCGAGAGTCTTCAAGATGAACGCTAAAGAAGCTGTTCAAGATGACAACGTGATTACAGGTACTTTTCTTGTAAATGATGTTTTTGCTAGAGTATTGTTTGCTTCTGGAGCAGATAAGTCGTTTGTAGATAATAAGTTTTGTGAATTGTTGAAATTGCCTATAAAACCCTTAAGTGTGAAATATGAGGTGGAATTAGCTGATGGAACCATAGAAACCGCCTCAACTGTTTTAGATGGATGTGTTATATCCATTAGGAATCATTCTTTTCCTTTGTCCTTACTTCCCTTTAAGCTAGCCGGCTTTGATATAGTCATAGGTATGGATTGGTTATCGCATAACCAAGCCCAGATTGTGTGCAATAGAAAGCAAGTAGTAGTCAAAACTCCATCTGGGGAGTCACTTACCATCCAAGGGGATACCCAGCATGGATTACCTAAGCAAGTGTCTATGCTCAAAGCATCCAGATGTCTGCAGAAGGGTTGTGTCATTTATATGGCACAAGTTACTATAGACGAGCCAAACCCTAAGATTGAAGACATCCCTGTCATTTCGGAATATCCTGAAGTTTTTCCCGAAGAACTACCTGGTCTACCACCAGATAGGCAAGTGGAATTCCGAATCGACATCATCCCTGGTGCTGCACCAGTAGCAAGAGCACCTTATAGGTTAGCACCAACGGAGATGAAGGAGTTAAGGACGCAGTTAGACGATCTGCTAGCCAGAGGTTTTATTAGACCTAGTTCGTCTCCTTGGGGAGCGCCGATCTTATTTGTCAAGAAGAAGGATGGATCGATGCGTCTGTGCATCGATTACCGTGAGCTTAATAAAGTTCTATCAAGAATAGGTATCCTTTGCCCAGGATCGATGATCTGTTCGATCAGTTGCAAGGAGCAAGCTACTTCTCTAAGATCGACTTGAGGTCAGGCTATCATCAGTTGAAGGTCAAGGATGAAGATGTGCACAAGACAGCGTTTAGGACTCGTTATGGTCATTACGAGTTCCTAGTGATGCCTTTCGGGCTCACTAATGCACCGGCCGCATTCATGGATCTCATGAATCGCTTCTGCAAGCCTTACTTAGACAAATTCGTCATCGTCTTTATTGACGACATCCTTATTTACTCGAAGAGCAAGGCGGACCACGAGAAACACCTTCGTTGTATTCTCAAACTTCTACACCAAGAGAAACTCTACGCCAAATTTTTGAAGTGCGAATTTTGGCTTCGAGAAGTCCAATTCCTTAGACATGTGGTAAGTGAGCGTGGTATCCAAGTGGATCCCGCTAAGGTAGAAGCAGTTATGAATTGGCAAGAGCCAAAGACGCCTACTGAGATTCGTAGTTTCCAGGGTTTAGCAGGATATTATAGGCGTTTCATCGAAAACTTTTCTAGGATTGCTGCACCCCTAACCTCGTTGACACGTAAGAAGGTTAAGTTTGATTGGGGCCCTAAGCAGCAGGAATCCTTTGACATTCTGAAGAAAAAGTTAAGCAATGCACCAGTATTAACATTGCCCGATGGTATAGAAGAATTTGTGGTGTACTGTGATGCATCACACACTGGTATGGGCTGTGTACTCATGCAGAAAGGCAAGGTTATTGCCTACGCTTCACGACAGCTAAAGGTGCATGAGAAGAACTACACCACCCACGACCTGGAGCTGGGTGCCGTTGTATTTGCATTAAAACTTTGGAGACACTACTTGTATGGTACCAAATGTGTGATCTATTCAGATCACAAGAGCCTTCAACATTTGTTCAATCAGAGGGACTTGAACATGCGACAAAGATGATGGATGGAAACTCTAAATGATTATGATTGTGAGATAAAATACCATCCAGGCAAAGCAAATGTAGTTGCTGATGCCTTAAGCAGGAAAGAAAGAGTGAAGCCGATAAGAATCAATGCCAAGCGCATCGAAATCAGGAATAGTTTGAACGAAAGGGTGTTAGCTGCATAGAAGGAAGCTGTGTTGGAAGCTAACTATCCTGAAGAAAAGCTAGGAGTAACTGGAGAACAGTTATCCCATGACAAGGACGGAATGCTAAGATTGAATGGACGAATATGGGTTCCAGTTTATGGAGGACTTCGGGATGTTATTCTCCAGGAAGCCCACAGTTCCAAATATTCTGTTCATCCTGGAGCCGATAAGATGTACCAGGATCTAAAGGCCAACTACTGGTGGATTGGTTTGAAAAAGTCTGTAGCTGCTTATGTAGCTAAATGTTTGACTTGTGCCCAAGTCAAAGCTGAACACCAGAAACCTTCAGGTTTGTTACAACAGCCTGAAATTCCCACATGGAAGTGGGAGATGGTGACGATGGATTTCATCACCAAATTGCCAAAGACGAGAAAGGGAAACGATACTATATGGGTCATAGTGGATAGACTGACGAAGTCAGCATATTTTCTACCCATCAAGGAGACCTATAGCTCGAATATGTTAGCCCAGTTATACGTTGATAAGATTGTAGCTTTACATGGAATACCTGTGTCTATTATCTCTGATAGAGATACTAGATACACGTCACATTTTTGGAAAAGTTTCCAACAATCTTTGGGTACGCGCTTGAATTTTAGTACGGCTTACCACCCACAGACTGACGGTCAGAGTGAGCGTACTATTCAAACATTAGAAGACATGCTACGTGCATGTGCGATCGACCTAGGTGGTAATTGGGATAAGAACCTACCACTAATTGAGTTCTCCTACAACAATAGCTACCACACCAGCATAAAAGTTGCGCCTTTTGAGGCCTTATACGGTAGAAAGTGTAGATCGCCTATTTGTTGGGCGGAAGTTGGAGATGTCCAACTATCAGGACCAGAGATAGTTTTTGAGACGACGGACAAGATTGTCCAGATTCGCGATCGTTTGAAAGCTGCCAGGGATAGGCAGAAAAGTTATGCGGATCCAAAGCGTAAGGCTTTTCACTTCGAAGTGGGTGATAAAGTGTTACTTAAAGTATCACCCTGGAAAGGGGTAATGCGGTTTGGTAAGAAAGGCAAGCTAAGCCCGAGATACATAGGACCTTTCGAGGTTATCGAACGTGTCGGGTCAGTTGCTTATAAGTTAAACTTGCCTGAAGAACTTAGCGCTATCCATAATGTGTTCCACATCTGTAATTTGAAGAAGTGTTTCGCTGATGAATCACTGGTTATACCGCATACGGATGTACATATAGATGAAAGCTTGAAATTTGTGGAAAATCCATTGTCGATTGAAGATCGACAGGTAAAGAAGCTTCGAAGGAAGCAGGTACCTATTGTGAAGGTCAAATGGGATGCCCGTAGAGGTCCCGAATACACATGGGAGGTAGAATCCACGATGAAAGAAAAATACCCTCATTTGTTTCAGTAAATCTCGGGGTCGAGATTTCTTTTAAGGGGGTGAGGATGTAACACCTCGAAAATTTACGTCCAATAATATATTGACACGTGTCATGGGCTTTGAATATGTGAAAACATACTTTAGAGGGACTAAAGTTGACAAACAGTGAAACTATGTGAATATAAGGGTCCAAAGTGTCAACAATGGATATATAGGCTCTAAAATAACCCTACATGATGTTTATAATCTTAAACGAATAAATCATGGATCATACGAAGCGGAAGATGAAAGAAAGTGAGGAATTACAAACTACAGGGGCTAAAAGTGTCAACATGTTGAAAGTATACCTCTGAGTGACCTTTTGGCAAACCCGAAGCCTTTTTATGATAAAATGTACTCACTAGAATATGTGATAAAAATTTCATCAAGTTTCGTTATCATATGAGAAAGTTATGATCAAAACCGTGCACGAAGGGTTAATTGCGTTAACGTTGAATTTCGTGACTTTTCGGGTAAGCACAAAGTTAACCGAGGACTTTACCATGTTTGTAAAAGTCCCAAGGCCCTTAAAAATCAGATTTGAGGGTCTATTGAGCAAGATAAATAGCCAAAACCACGTATCTAAGGACCAAGGACTGAAATGCAAAGCAAAGGAAACTTATAACCTGATCTGCACATGGTCGCGCTACGCGAGGGGGGTCTCGCGCTACGCGAGCGACCTGCCAGCGACAAATACATGCGCAGCTGCCAGTTTCAGACCTGTTGCGAGTTATTTCCAGCTGTTGTCGATTCAGGGGGCTCACCAATGAACTTACATGCATCTAGGGGCACTTGGACACTTCTCACAACATCAGTAGACCTCTGTGGCAGCCTCTAATCAGATCAAAATTGAGATAAAAGGATCTTGAAGCTTACTACATTGAACACTTGCATTCACAAATTTCACAAGGCAACTTCTGGAGTTCTCTGGACATCAAGACATCTTTCTAGTGATCTCTAAGCTTTATTAGGACTCTTGTAAGTGTTCATAACCTTCTCAAATCCGTTCTAGCTTAGTTTATTAACCGAAAGTCAATCCATCGTAAATTTAGTTTGACTTTGTGATTAAACGAAATTTGCTCAGTCATTTCTCAAATTGAAGGTACCTACAAGTTGGTATTTATGTGGGTAACAAACCCTCAAAAGGGTATTTTCAGATTCCCACTCTAAGTATGCTAATTGTCGAGTCAAAGCTTGTTTCAAAAAGTCAACAGAATGTGTTTTTGCAAATTTAAGCATGATTAGGAATGTAGGGTACATGCAACCTGTTTGATCATTAAAATAACTTGGTAATTAATGCAAGAACATGTCTCAACATGTTCATCTCGACAATTTTCAGTTTAAACCCGAATCGGAACCGAAAGTCGCATAAATTGACGTTTTCTTTGACTTTCAGTTCTGATCCGTTCATACATGTTTGAGATCTGACTTAGAGCTTATTTTGGACCAAGTTTCATATACGTATAACTCTCTGAGATTTTACAACTTGGTTCAACACATATCCGATTCATATGCATGTTTCCGATTGATGCTTAAATATGACTATTATGCCCTTTTGGCTATAAAACGTGATTTTTGAAAAAGTGAAAGAGTAGAAACCTTTGTTACTGATTTATAAACTTGCACCTAAAATTTGATATCAGTTTGAGGTCCAGAATAAGAGTTATGCTCATTAGCGTATTTTGAAAGCTTTATGTTAATTAATTGGCGTAATTAGCATGTAACCTATTTAAACCCACTTTTTAATATCAAACACTTTACCCACTGTTATAATATAATATTTTGGGATTTTTAAAGATTTTTATTTAATTTTTGGCTGATCATAACATAGGTCTCTAAGTTTAATTCGGTAAATACCGATTTTGGCCTTTTGGCCATAAAATGAGTTTTATAAATCCTTTTGACCCCAAACCTTTTTCTACTGATTTTATTTGTTAAATAAAATAAGTTGAGCATTCTGGAAATATAAAAATATTAGCTTTCTTTTAAAAACCCGGAAACGGCTCTAAATCGCCTTTTTAAGCATTTTTATCCCATAGTATGCACTATAACCATATTAAACATATAATGTTGATACCTACTGATGTTTTTAGTATATTTTTATATAATAACAGTAAGTATAAGTTTTTGAACTCAGGTTTCCAGTTTTGACCTTTTTAGCTATTGTGAAATTACCAAAATACCCCTAAGGTGCATAATTTGGTTTTAAATGATAAGTTTCACATATAGAACATACCCTACTGTTATAACATGTTAAATTAAGTATATTTACTGTATAAATCAGACCCGTAACTCAGATTTACAAATAAACTCTTTTATAATCTTTTAAATGACCAAAATGCCCTTATGAGGCATAATTTGTGTTTAAATCCGTTTTGGGCATAATAGAAGATATCTTACTGATATTATAACATATTTAGAGCATATTAACTCAAGGAACTTTCATATGACTCTTGCGGTTACCCGTAACGCTCTTTTCGCGTTCGGTTCGGTTTATGTAACTAGTTTGCATAAATTGACCGAGACGGGTCAAACATTATCATTTTTGTCTCAAAATCCAGAATGTATTTAGTATACCCATATTATACAAGTATTCAAACTTTTCGGGTCTAAATCACATTCTATCCGGTCTTCGCTTAATCGTGCGTTTGAACCGTTTCGTCCTTAAAGCTAACCGGTCTAAGCTTAAGCTTAAATAAAGACCCGTTAGAAATCTAATAAGTTATTATAAACCTTCGTTCCAGATTAGGAGCACCGGTAAAAGCTACTTTCATTTTGCTTGTTGAGAATTATACTTTACTCAGGTAAATACTTTTAACTTATTTTCCCTATACGGGCTTGGGTTACGGTATATAGAATACCGCTTGATCGAGCATCAAATCTTACATCTTTGGGTGGTTAATTGAATAATTTGATCGGCTCGTTTAAACAGTCTTATTCACTTAAAGCCTTTGGGGGGTTAATGACCATGTCCCGGATATCCTTGGCATCATCTTACGAGATGGCCACGACCTGAGCACGAGGTGTAGGCGTACACCTGTCAGTGTATAACTCTATATTGTGGTGTGTCTATTGATCTTTAACCCGGACTAGATCCGGGCTACTGAACGCACAAGTAACATGTAATTCGTTCACAAGTTTATTTTAAATAATTATCCCAAGTTATAAAATGTTTTGTGCCTTGAGCATTCAAATCAATTTTCAACCATTTTCAAAATGAGTCAGTTAAATTGTATTTACCAGTGTAAACTGACGTATTTTTCCCAAAAGGTTAAGTGCAGGTACTACACGTAATAGGCTGGCTGTCTTCTAGAGCGTCCACAATAAGTCTCGCAAGCTTGGATGACAATAAACTGTTGAACAATATCTTATTTTATTTTGATCCGCCTGTGGATCCGTTTCAACTATTTGTGATATTTGATATTACACTTTATTAAAGTTGAAATGAATCTATCTTTGCTTCCGCTGTACATTTATATATTGTGTTGTTTTTCTATGATGATACCAACTACATCACGATACTCCCCACCGGGCCCACTGGTGACACGTGGAAAATAGGGGTGTGACAGAAAATTAATATAAGTGTAATTTTTTATATGTAAATGGTTCCACAACTATTAAGTAATCGATTTGTGTAATAAATTCAACAAGTTGGTGGATGCTTTGAATTTGATCTATCATTTTACCATTTCACTTTCAAATGTTCCCATTGTCATAGTAATATATGGAATGTTAATGATCTGATATTGAAACAAAGAACTTTTTAAGTTATAATAATTAAAAAAAAAGTAACCATCATTGTTTACCAACTAACCGTATGGTCCGGTCTAGTTCTCTCAAATCCGACTCTTTTTTAGATTTCTTTATATAATTCGAAAAACAAATATGGCAATTGTTTGGTTAAAAAGAGTAAGGGGCTGTTTGGTAGCCTCTTAATGACCATTCAGATGCTACCTCTTAATGGTTTAAAACCTCTGAATGAATAAGAGGTAACCTCAAGTCTGAATGGGTAAGAGGTAACATCTGAATGGTAAATCATCACATGTCACATTGTTTTACCTTCTCATTAGTAAAATTCTTAATGGTTCCATTAAGAGGTAGCCTCTTAATGACCATTCAGAGGCTACCAAACAGCCCCTAAATGATATCAGTTGAATACTTTTGCCAGGATTAGTTCACTCAGTTCGCAAGATACACTAGTGTTCACTCTTGAACCTAATCCTATATATATATAAACGGGATCAGGAGAAAACGACCAAAAGTGCGAGAACGGTGAGAACGCATTCTGGCCAAACACATGGCGCGGGACATGATCAGGGTCCGAGGGGTTTTTTTGTCTTTTCAATCTTCTTTTATTTTCTCAACGCGCTATAATTGTATTTATTAAACTTTTTGGCGTTAATTGTATTTATTAAACTTTTTGGCGTTGAATTAACTGTTTTTGTGTCACATAGATAAATTTTTGACGTTATAGCGTTTTCTGGTCAATTTTTTTGGCGTTTGTGGCGCTTTGTATAATAATTCACTACGAGTCATTAATATTTTCATAAGATTACAATAAGACCAAATGTTTTTTTTGTCGTTTAATACATTTGACTAGGTGCATTGCATGCACCCGTTCTCATAGTTTTCATACTACTAGCGTTTTGGTGTTTGTATTTTTTAACGTTTTATATAATAATGTATTTTATTTGTAGAGAATTAGATAACAAAACAACATATAACTTGATAATAAAACAATATAAAATGAAAATAAAAAAAATTAAAAATGGTAATCTAATTTCTCTTCCGAATCTTCACTGTCATCAGCCTCTTTCTTCTTGAATTTGTTTTGGCGTTTTGAACCTTTTTTAATACCTTAGCTAGATGCCAAATTTCCTACATAAACCCCATATTTTTCAGCCGAAGCTGCTTAATGGCATCCTGTGTTTTGTTGTGATATTCTTGTTTGGTGGCATTTCATTGAAGATCAACTCTTGCTTGATGTTATTTATAATAATGGCGTCCAAAATAGCATTTTACACTTGTGTTGATCTCTTTATTCCATGCATATAGTCATCAAGAACAAAGCTCACATGATGACATATCATTGTCATCAGTCTCTTTTTCTTGAATATTTGTCTATCTCATTCAGCAAAATATTATTGAGATAACCCCCTCACAAGAAGAATCCATTCAATTAAAGTTTTGCCATCTGTGGTTATTTTAACTAACATTTGTTGACGTTTTAAAATGAGTGGTTTCTAGAGGATATGGCATTTTTTTTTCTGGGTGTGATCAATTCATTGTGTATAGACCCCTCTCTTTATAGGAGTTTTTTGGCGCGTAGTTTAGGCGGGACTTTTTTATTGTAATAAATGATAGTAATAAAGTAACTGTCTTTTCAGTTACTGTTTTGATCAGCTTTATCAGTTTTATAGGTGATAGACGTCCCATCTTCTAAGTTTGACGTTTTTTAAATGGCGTTATGCAGACCAAGATTACAAAATATAATAATGGAGAAAATAAAATATTAAGCAGGAAATTTTTTTTTGTTATTTCTGGCGTTTTGTAAGCAATAACTTATTTAGTATTTTTTTTGGCCGTTTTGCAAATAACTAGAGAAATATATCATTTAATTATCTTAAAAAAGATTACACAGAAGAAAAAAAAGAAAAAAAAATAAAACCCTTCGTCAGAAGGTACTTTATCCGAAAAGTATCCATCACTTGCGTCATCTTATTCCTCGGAGTATTCATCTGGATCTTCATCCATGTCATCACCTTCACCTTTATCAGCTTCTTGTTCCTGAAGATTCTGAAGCCTCCATTTAAATATGTTTTGCATTAACTCCAATTTTGAGTCCATTTTTGTGTTCACACAATTGGCGTTATGCAATTCTTCCATGAAACCAAACCCCTGCTTTGTCATGATGTTTTCAAGCCAGTAGACTTCCTGCTCTCCGCTGTCGTATATAACGGCCACCATGTCTGTTTCATCATCAGAACGCCATGATGTCATGATAGGGTCCAGCTTTACATCTGCTTTAATTGGTCCAAATTTCCTTGTTAATGCTTTCAAAAGCATATGTGTTTCATGGCATTCGTTGTCCAGAGCGATGCCAAGGGATAGGATACCCCTCTGTACCTCTTCTTCCATCTTCAAAATTGCCTTGATGGTCCTAACATAAACCCTCCTTCTGTTGTCAAAACGCAGGACAAATCGCCTGATTGCCAGAGTGTATCTCCACGAAACGATTGTTGGCATTTTTGGCGTTTTGGTTAAATTGGCGTTTTTGGTTAATGATGTTTTTGCAGAAATGGATAGAATGAAGTGATTATGGAAGCGATGTTCCTACGTTGTTTATATAATGATGTTTTTGGCGCGTAATTTAGCAGAGAATTTCTTCTAATAAATGCTAATAACTGAAATTCAGTTAGTGTGTTGTTTCCTCTTCCTGTAATATCCAACGCGTTTTATCACTAATTTTTGGCGTTTTGTTTTTAATGGCGTTTTTTTTAATGGCTTTTTATCATTTGATGGCGTTTTGAATTTGAGCGGTAAAAGACCATTTTACCCTTATTGAAGCGCGTCCCACATAATAAAATTGATGTTATTTAGGAAAACGCCACCGCGCAATCTTGTCCATGGATTGTTTTGATCTAACGATCCATAAGCGTTCTCTTCGTTCTCACACTTTCCACCGTTTTCTCAAAATCATATATATATATATATATATATATATATATATATAGGGGAAGGTTAAAATGAGAACCACCTCGAGTTGTAAGAACCCGCGAGAACCACCCCCGCGGGGGGCCGTTGACCACGATTTTTTTTTAACAACTAGATGTGTATATTTTAACAACCTACGTAAAGTTTGGGTTTAAACGGCGCGCCCGAGGGGGTAGTTTTTTACGCCCAAAGTTTGGGTTTTTTATTTTTTTTTAATTTTTCTTTTTTTTTTAACCAAACTTTGGGCGTAAAAAACTACCCCCTCGGGCGCGCCGTTTAAACCCAAACTTTACGTAGGTTGTTAAAATATACACATCTAGTTGTAAAAAAAAATCGTGGTCAACGGCCCCCCGCGGGGGTGGTTCTCGCGGGTTCTTACAACTCGAGGTGGTTCTCATTTTAACTTATTCATATATATATATATATATATATATATATATATATATATATATATAGGGGGCCGCTAGAATGAGAACCACCACGAGTTATGAGAACCGCGAGAACCAAGTGCCACGAAGGGCCGTTGACCACGAAATTTTTTTTACACCTAGATCCGTATATTTTAGGACCGGGTGTAAATTTTGGGTTCAAACGGCGCGCCCGAGGGGGTAGTTTTTTAAGCCCAAAGTTTGGGTTTTTTTAATTTTTCTTTTTTTTTAACCAAACTTTGGGCGTAAAAAACTACCCCCTGGGGCGCGCCGTTTGAACCCAAAATTTACACCCGGTCTTAAAATATACGGATCTAGGTGTAAAAAAAATTTCGTGGTCAACGGCCCTCCGTGGCACTTGGTTCTCGCGGTTCTCATAACTCGTGGTGGTTCTCATTCTAGCGGCCCCCTATATATATATATATATATATATTGTAGAGAGAGAGAGAGAGCTCTGGTCGTGCGATTGGAGAGAGAGATCGAAATTGTAGGGATTTGGATTACAGTTTCCTCTTTTGAATGGATATAAAAACTTTATTACCCCTATGATTTTCAATTCAGTCCAAAAAAATAAAACAAATTTTACAATTTAGTCCCTATTAATCTAAACCATTAGATCAAAGATCTAATGGTGTAGATTCTTTCTTATCATTCTCACACTTTTGGTCTTTTTTACAGGAACATTTACCTATACCCTTAATCTAGAAAATTAATATGTTTAATAGTAAACATTATTTACAATTTTACCATTATGATCTCAACCATTAGATCAAAGATTGATCTAATGGTGTAGATTCTTTCTTACCTTTCTCACAAAAAAACCATTTTTTTACAGGAACCTCTACATATATATATATATATATATATATATATATATACATACATACATACATAGGAGAAGGATCCATTAGGAACCACCCTTTATTGCGAAAACCAACGTGAACACAACCAAATATACCAAAAAAATCTAAAAAAACTCACACAAAAAAAATTTAAATATTTTTTTATTAAAAATCACTACCTTTCGTCAATAAAAAAATTTAATTTTTTTAGCCGAAAACTAGCAACTTTTATAAAAAATAGTAAAAAAATTGTAAATTTTTTAGATTTTTTAGGTTTTGGGTGGTTTAGCTTTATGTTTAGTTTTTAGCATTTAGCTTGAGGGGGGTTAGGTTTTTTTAGGTTTTGGGTGGTGTAGTGGATTTATTTTGTTGTATTCATATTGGTTCTCATGTTTCTCACAATAAAGGTGGTTCTCGCATGAACCCTACCCTATATATATATATATATATATATATATATATATATATATATATAGGGGAAGGTTTAAATGAGAACGCTAAATATTGTGCGAACCGTGAGAACAAATGAAAAAACCGTGAGAACTTGGTCAAAAACAATTCAAATTCAAAAAAAATTTCTACACTTATCATTATTATTCGAATACAATGTTAAAAATTTAATTTACACGTTTAAATTTACGTGAATTCGTAAATAAAGAAAATTACACATGTGTAAGTTTGCCATTTACACATGTGTAAATCTGTTATATTTACACATGTGTAAAAAATATAAAAAGAGTGATTTTGAAAGGAAAAATGAATTATTTGATGTTGTTGGATCTGAGTTTGGTTTTGATTGTATTTTATGTTTGAATTAGAATGGAAATGGATGAGTTGTGCAGCGGAATTAATATGGAAACAAACTTTGCATACAATCAAACGAGAGTATTGCTTTGATCAAGACATTTTCAACAAAGAACCGAATGATTTAATTAAATTTCAATAACGATTACAAAGTAATGCTTGAATACAAACTCCCCCTCAGCCAGAGCTCAGTGTATGTTCGTGCAAAGAAGACGGTGTTGCAAAGAGCTAATAGAACAGTACAGAGCACTGTTCTATTTATAGGCACTAGCAAACCACTGAGCATCTAATGCTGACATCACAATGAAAGTGACATCTAACCTCCTAACAAACTCTAACCCCTGATCTATACAAACACTGTTATACTAACTACTGCTTATTACATTACATTACATAAAGATAGAATAAACAACTGTTGCATCCCTCCACTGCTGTGAACCCAGCAGTACTTGTCCGGATCAGCAGTGCTTGAACCAAGGCAGTAGATTGAGCAGCAAGACTTTAGTTCTATCATCAGGTCTTTACTAGAGCAGCTGTTGTGAGTCAGTAGTTCGCATGATCAGTAGATAGGAGGTCAGCAGATGTTGAAAACACTTTCAAGGGGAGAGACTTGTATGTAATATCTGCTTATTCTGGATCCACTGCTCTGACCCAGTTTTGGATTTAATTATCTGTTCCTCTGGTAGGGTTCAATCCCAACATTCTCCCCCTGGAACAGATAATGCCAAAACTCTTCATTATTGTGGAATTCTTTATTGCCTCATCAGCAGTTCCCTTATCTGACCTTTAAATTGTAGTTCAAAGTCTAGGGCATCTGTGTCTTCATCATCCCTGCTAAGTGGAAGATCAAGGAGATCCTGCAAATCTTCAAGACTCAGGCCAAGAGCTTGTTCCCTTGATATTTTCTTCACTTCTCCACCAGACCTGAGCAAAGTCAATACGTAGGTCTGTTTGTCAGTTTCCCACTTTTGTATTTTTGAGTCTGGTGGGTTTCTTGGGAGATGTTTATTTGCAGAGGTATTTGGTGAGGCTGGCCTATTCATGACTGGCTGAGCAGCACTTGCAGATTGTTCCAATTCAAGATCTTCTTTTATCATTAATTTAATGCCTGCTTTTACAATAGCATCTCCAGCTTTTAGATCTTTAATTGTTTCAGTACTCGACTGGTTTTGGCTCCTTCTTTTGTAGATGGCAGCACCAGCTGGAGCAGTGGTTCTTTTAGCGTGCAGCTTTGGTGGTCTTTTTGAAACCTCTACTTTAGAATAGTCAGGCTTTTGTGGAACTTTTGGATCTTTCTTTATAAGTTCCTCTAACCTTTTGTAGGTAGCCCTGACCCTATCTTCTCCCCACTTTGACACAGAATTCTTTGACCCATAATCAGCTGCTATCAGCTCCTCTTTCATTCTCTTCAACTTTAATGCCTTCTCAGCTTCAAATTGTTGGAACTTTTCAGGAGGAGTCTGCTTGACCTTATTTTTGATCATTTCTTGAATCCTGGCTGCCTCTTTTTCAAGCTCAGGAATGGTCCAGTTTTTGTACATGTGTTTCTCCCCCTTGTATTTCTTGTAGGTCATGATATTCTCAATGTAGTCTTTTCTCAAGGACTCATCTGCCCTTTCAGAGATTTGCTGACATACATTTTTGGCAAATTGCTCCATTGCTCTGACCTGTGTGAGTAAAAATTGATAGTTTTGTTGAAATTCTCTATCAGATTTCCCTTGTTTATTTTTTATAGCAATATCCTCTGCTTGCTTGGCCTTGAGTTTCAAGTATTCTTCAATATTGTGAGGCCTGGGATATCCTTCAACTGATGGCAAACTCCTTTTAGCTGGGCCATCCTCATAATAAAAGGATTTGATTTCTTCCCTAACTGCAATGAGTTCTAGAGGAAATGAGACACCAGCAGGAGGTAGTGATTTTAGGATTTGAGCTGAAGAGAGAGGTATGGGTTTTGGAATGGTGACAAGTGACAGGGATTTTGAAGATGTTGGTGGTGGTGAATAATCATCATCTTTGAGAATTAGCCTTCTCCTTTTTGGTTGAGGAGGGACTGATGATGTTTTGGGTGGAACAGTGGTGGTAGATTGTATGGCAGTGGTTTGTGATTGACTAACAGTTGTTGAAACAACTGGTGTCTCAACCACTGTTGTCATTACAACAGATGTTGTAACATCTGTTGTCTTCTGCTTTTTGGCAGGAGAAAGTGGTGGTGAGTTTGTTTTTGGTGGTGATGGTAGTGGTGATAAGACAGTGGTTGTGGTGTGTGTTGAAGTGATAACAGATGTTGAAACAACTGAAGTATCAGCAGTAGTTGATACAGCAGGAGTTACAACAGCTGTTTGGGTGGAGGTTTGATGCTGATGGCTTTTGGATGGTGGTTTTGGAGGCTTTGGAAATCTGGATAGGATGGACTTAGGTTTCCTTTTTTGTCTTAGGATTTTTAGTATCCTTTGATCTAGAACAACCCTGCGCATACAGTTCCATGAAAGCTCTTTTCTCCTCATTCCATCTTGAAATATCCTTTGCCATTCTATCCCTCTTTACACTTGCTACTCCTTCATCAAGTGCTTCTTGGGTAGCATCAACCTTTTTACTACCATCTGGCAATGGAATTTTTCTGGTCATAGCATCCTTCTCAGGTTCAATGTATAGACCATCATCTATTCCTTTCTTCTTCCACTCCTGAATTTTCTCCCCCTTTTTGGCATTATCTTCTGGGAGT
Source organism: Helianthus tuberosus (assembly GCA_030545235.1). Taxonomy (NCBI): domain Eukaryota; kingdom Viridiplantae; phylum Streptophyta; class Magnoliopsida; order Asterales; family Asteraceae; genus Helianthus; species Helianthus tuberosus. Next base: position 38,231,627 of record CM060355.1, read on the forward strand.
TGATCAATGAAAAGTACTGTTGGAGGAGCAGTGCCAGTGGTTTGCAATAACTGGGCCTTGATTGCCTTAATATCTGCTTGAGTGTTCTTGTACCTAGACTCCATAATGTTTCTCAGCTTTTGGACATGAAGTTCATGTTGCTGATCAGCCATTTCTTTTTGTTGTTGGAGAAAAGGTTGGAAAAGGTTCCAGAGCTCATTTGTAGCAAAAGCTTGTGTTGGAGCAGGTGCTTGAGGTGGAACAACAGTGGATGGCATCTTTTGTGTTTTCAACACCTGCTGTAGCATATTTTTAAGATCTGCAACAGATGTATCCAACTTTTCAATTCGTTCCGTCAAATCCTGATATTTTAAATCATCACCCAATTTAATAGGATCATCTGATTTCCCACTATCAGTGGTTTTATCAGTGGTTGAGGTAGGGAGTGTACTCCAAACACTAACCACGGATGCCCCTTTTTTCTTGGTACTGGGGTCTTCTTCCTTCAACACTTGACAAACTTTTGATGTTGCTAGTAGGATAATTAAATCCACTGGTGGTTGGCAGAGGTGCTATGTAAGGAATTGCCTCCAAGGAAGTCTTATTAATGTAACCACTGTCCAACTGTAAACCAGTGGGTTCAACAGTTGTAGTGGCTGCTTCACTTGGACTACCACCAAGAGTTACATGTAACTCAAGGGGTGTAACCTCCTCAGGTTGTGTTGGTGGGTTAGCAAAGATTGATACATCAGACCCAGTCATTTGTTGAGGTATGTTCTCATTGATAGGTGATTAAGAAGGACTGGTTAGTGCCTGGTTCAAATCAATTGCATCCAACAGCAGTTTTGTTGGTGAGGGAATTGTAGATGTGAAGTTTGGTGTAGAAACTGTATTTGCTCCGGGCATTGAGCCGTGGATGATGAAACCAAGTGATTTCAGAGCATCATGATGTGGTGGCCCTATGTGTACAACCTGTTCTTTTTGTGAAGAAGCAGGAGGAGTATTGGTTATGGGTTGAGATATTTGTACCAACTGCTGTGAGGAAGAAGCAACAATGGTTTCTTGTGACTTTTGTGTTGTCACAGGCATTTGCCCTGGTATCTCATCCTCCAGAGTTTCCTTTTTGATTGGTTTGGGGGGTTTTGAATTTTTCTTTTTCTGTGGCTTTTTGGTGATTTTAGGTGTGGGTTTCAAAGCAGTTGTGCGGCCACTTTGATCACCTTGAGCAGTGGGCTCAGCAGCAAATACCTAAGGAGCAGTGGTAGCTGCTAAAAACTGCTCAGGCACCTCTGCTTGTGTTTTGCAAGGTGTTAACATTCTTGAAAAAGTTTCAGTAGTTAAACTGTTTATTTGAATATAATCACCTTCGTTTATTACAGCAATATCATCCTTACTGAATTTCTTTTCAAAATAATAACTTAGAAACCTTGGAAACAGTAGGAATGATTTTGTTTCAACATTATTAACCAAATCATTAAAGATTTCCCGGGAATAATTAAAATTTTCTTCTTGAAGAATAGCATATCCCAGATTTTGAATCTTTAATGGTATTTCATTAAAAGAAGTGGTTTTGTTTGAAACACACATTAGGAGGGTATGGAATAAAAATCTTGTTGCAGAAGGAAAGAAACCTTTTTGTAAGGTAGCTTTCTTCATCATTGTGTCTGCATACCCTCTCTCAATGAAGTCAATTTTCAACTCGTTTTTAGGGAAAGAAATTTTACCTTGTTGATCCTCGAGTTTAATGGTGATTAAACCTTGCTCTGTTTTTCAAAAAAAACGAACAAACTATCGATATCAACGATTTTGAGCTGAACTATTTATGTCAAAATGATTGTTAAATCAAATTTGACTGTCCAAGCTCTGATACCAATTGTTGGATCTGAGTTTGGTTTTGATTGTATTTTCTGTTTGAATTAGAATGGAAATGGATGAGTTGTGCAGCGGAATTAATATGGAAATAAACTTTGCATACAATCAAACGAGAGTATTGCTTTGATCAAGACATTTTCAACAAAGAACCGAACGATTGAATTAAATTTCAATAACGATTACAAAGTAATGCTTGAATACAAACTCCCCCTCAGCCAGAGCTCAGTGTTTGTTTGTGCAAAGAAGACGGTGTTGCAAAGAGCTAATAGAACAGTACAGAGCACTGTTCTATTTATAGGCACTAGCAAACCACTGAGCATCTAATGCTGACGTCACCATGAAAGTGACATCTAACCTCCTAACAAACTCTAACCCCTGATCTATACAAACACTGTTATACTAACTACTGCTTATTACATTACATTACATAAAGATAGAATAAACAACTGTTGCATCCCTCCACTGCTGTGAACCCAGCAGTACTTGTCCGGATCAGCAGTGCTTGAACCAAGGCAGTAGATTGAGCAGCAGGACTTTAGTTCTGTCATCAGGTCTTTACTAGAGCAGCTGTTGTGAGTCAGTAGTTCGCATGATCAGTAGATAGGAGGTCAGCAGATGTTGAAAACACTTTCAAGGGGAGAGACTTGTATGTAACATCTGCTTATTCTGGATCCACTGCTCTGACCCAGTTTTGGCTTTAATTATCTGTTCCTCTGGTAGGGTTCAATCCCAACAGATGTTGTAAATTCTTTTTTTGTTGTTGTATCTTAATTACAATGAGGTTTGTATTAAAAAAATTGATTTTGACTGGTTTTTTCATTCGTTCTTACGGTTCTCGCAATATTTAGCATTCTCAAGATAACTCTCCCATATATATATATATATATATATATAGGGGAAGGTTAAAATGAGAACCACCTCGAGTTGTAAGAACCCGCGAGAACCACCCCCGCGGGGGGCCGTTGACCACGATTTTTTTTTTACAACTAGATGTGTATATTTTAACAACCTACGTAAAGTTTGGGTTTAAACGGCGCGCCCGAGGGGGTAGTTTTTTACGCCCAAAGTTTGGGTTTTTTTTTTTTTTTTTTAATTTTTCTTTTTTTTAACCAAACTTTGGGCGTAAAAAACTACCCCCTCGGGCGCGCCGTTTAAACCCAAACTTTACGTAGGTTGTTAAAATATACACATCTAGTTGTAAAAAAAAAATCGTGGTCAACGGCCCCCCGCGGGGGTGGTTCTCGCGGGTTCTTACAACTCGAGGTGGTTCTCATTTTAACTTATTCCTATATATATATATATATATATATATATATATATATATATATATATATATATAGGCTAAAGATAAATAGAAAACCCACTTTAATTTAGAAAACCCGGGAAACTCTAACCTCCCGATGTTTTTAAAAAAAAAATATACACATGTTATATACATGTTTTTAAGGTATTTGGGCCAAAAAAATCAAAAAAGCGCCGAGTAGATATTTTTAAAAAGGAAAATTGGTATTTAATAAACCAACATTTGCCCAGTTGGTAAATAATAATCCAACCTACAGAATTGGTATATAATAATCATACCTATCAACATGTTGGTACTCAATGAACTTCCGTTAGTTTTTTTTAACTTTAGTTTTTTTTAACTGAAGTTAGTTTTTAAGTTTTATTTATTACACAAACAGTCCCTGTAGTTATAATTTACTAGATTTAACTATGAGTTAATAGCCAAAATGGTCCCTGAGGTTAATAGCCACAGCACCGCCACCACCACCACCACAGCACCGCCACCACCACCACCACCACCACCACAACACCGCCACCACCACCACCCCCACCACCACCGCACCGCCACCACCACCACCACCAACAATACACAAAAGTGACAACTTAAAAGAAAAAAAAAAGGAATTATAATATAACTTTTAGACCAACTTTTGCAAACTTATTAAAACCACATGGACTAAAACACACCACCATTCAAACATCTTCTTTTAACTCACATCGTCTCCAAATTATCCCCATTTGATCCAACAATTCATCCTTCACTTTCCGATTCAACTTCTCTGTAAGTTCTCCTCATTTTGCTACCTTCAAACCGCTTCATATCCTCCAATCGCCTGCAAAAATTTGAAACCTTAACCCTCAAATTTCATCAACATTTGAAATAGGTTAAATTTATCATATTACGGTGTTCTAGGGTTTCGATTTTGCTTATTTTTCTTGTAATTTCTGTTTATTTGCTACAATTATGCTACAACATTTCAAATTAGGTTAAGTTTTCCTGTTACGGTGTTCTAGGGCTTTTGAATTTGGATATTTTTGCTACAGTTATTTGATTGTGTGGATTTGGTGAGTACGGCTCATTGTATGTATTTGTGTTTGGTAGTTTGATTGTGTTTGTAATTATGAATCTGTTGTTTTGTTGACAAATTTTGTGGCTATATGGTTGTATTGTTTGCGGGTTTTGATGCTCAATTGAAGTTTTTCTGGTGGAAACTAGTGATGAAATGATGTTCATTGTGAAGATTTTTGGATTGAAAATTTTTACATACAGTGTAAAAAATCATGTTTTGGTTCACTAAATTTGATGTTTTTGTAAAGCAAATGTATGTTTTCTTCTTACGGTGGTGGAGGTGCTGTGGCGATGGTGGTGGTGGTGGCGGCGGTGCGGTGGTGGTGGTGGTGGTGGCGGTGCTGTGGCGGCGATAGTGGTGGTGCGGTGGTGGTGGTGGTGGCGGTGCTGTGGCTATTAACCTCAGGGACCATTTTGGCTATTAACTCATAGTTAAAACTAGTAAATTACAACTACAGGGACTGTTTGTGTAATAAATAAAACTTAAAAACTAACTTCAGTTAAAAAAAACTAACGGAAGTTCATTGAGTACCAACATGTTGATAGGTAGGATTATTATATACCAATTCTGTAGGTTGAATTATTATTTACCAACTGGGCAAAGGTTGGTTTATTAAATACCAATTTTCCTTTTAAAAAAAATAAACAAGTTTTGGTGTAACACGTGTTACAAATATGTCAGATGAATGTAACACGTGTTACACCAAAACTTGTTTATTTTTTTTTTAAATATATACTCGGCGCTTTTTTTATTTTTTTGGCCCAAATACCTTAAAAACATGTATATAACATGTGTATATTTTTTTTTTTTTAAAAACATCGGGAGGTTAGAGTTTCCCGGGTTTTCTAAATTAAAGTGGGTTTTCTATAGATATTAACCCTATATATATATATATATATATATATATATTTAGGCTCATCCTCTATTTCCCATGGAGGGGCATCCTCCTTGGATGTTGATGTGTCGCTAACGTAGAAGGACATCCTCCAAGGACTTGACTCCTCCACACTGAGTAGCCTAAAAGAATAACAGAGCAATTTTGTGAGAGCTAGGAAAGTTTCCATTTAATGTAAAAACTCTATTCGGTACCGACTTTTGGCGTTTTATATATTAGGCTGGTGCTGGGTTTTTCCTTCATGTACCGATAACGAACTGATAGTTTCGATACAAATACCGGTTGACACCAAACTTATAAGCTTAAAAAGTACAGAAAATAACAATTTTATAGTATTAAAATAATAAAACTATAAAAAAACTGTATCAAATGTTTTATTGTATTATAAAACTTTAGAAACACTGTTCATTGTGTTTCCTTTCCTTTTTAATATATAGACAATAATAATAACTAGTGGTTGACCCGCCGCGGTGCGGCGGGGTATTTCATTTCTATTAGGTAGATAATGTTAGTTACAAACATGGTTTGTAGTTGAAGTAGAATTCCTGAAACCTACAATGTAACAAAGCTACCAAAGCAAAACATGTATACAGTCATCATATCTAAAGTAAAGGTGTGAACCCCTAAACAAATCGGCCAATTCACTTAATAAGCAAACCATTGAATAAGAAATGAGCAATGTAATTCATAAGTATTTGAAACTTATACATAGCTATGCACAAAGATCTTTTAATTCAAACTTTCATCTATATACATAAATAAGCGTATTCAATTTGCCAAATTACTATAGATTAAACAATCAATTAGAATACTAAAGTAAAACTGCTACCGGTAATGCATGGGGATAATAAACCATTCGAAAGCGCTTTTAATGACTCCAACGAAGACGACTTAAGCGTCAGTTTAGTCGATACACCGAGCGCAGGCCAAGCCGCACCCATAACCGGACTAACCGCATCCACGACTTCATCAGAAAACTTATTCCACACAGGCTTATTCCACGCAGGCTTCTTACACGCAACGGCTTGGCCCTCTCTCCCAAATCTTCAATAGAACTCACCTCCCCTACCACGTTAGACAACGAACCAACCTGAACAACCGTCACCATCACGCTCCGTCACTGCCAACCATGCCGGCGGCTCCGGCGCTATAACCGTCATTTGACACCACGGCAACGTGACTGATGTAACCGGATTTTATCCCAATAATTGATGCATTAGACTCTAATCAATTTGTTTAAAACATGATTGATGATGTAAACACAAAGGTGCATCCAATTGAACTTCAACATTATAATCATCACAAAGGCTCGTGCATAAACACAAAGGTTCGTGAATAAACACGAACGGCTGCAATACGTCATCGTTAAATTCATATCAGTTTAATCATCAACACTAAAAATGATGTTAAACACAACGGGGCATCCATCCTATTGATCTTCAATAGAGCACACAGTAACAAAATTCATAACATATGCCTATTACACGGCTAATAATCATAGCCATAATAAAAACCATTTTTATTTACTACGATTCGAACCGATTTTAATACTTACAACTCGATCCACCCATATTTAACCCGGGATTCCTTTCTTGAGCAGAAATATAACATCATTGGGTTTTTACACGCGACCCTCCGAAACCCCAATTCCAACAAAAAAGTCTATTTGTTCAAAACTTTTTCAAACAATTCCTCCTAATGAACACTAAAAGTAACTGAAATTGGAAACCTAGTTTGTTAAAGCGTACCTGTTGGAGCCCTTATCTCATACGAAAACCATCGCTTGGGTTGTGGGTAGGAAATAGATAAAGCTGCGAGCTTCCGATTTGGCGGTGGTTGTGTGGCCAATGACGATTGGCACGGAGCAGTGGTGATCGAAGGCGATAGGTGACCAGAGAGGTGGTGCTCGATGGTAGTAACTGGAGGCATAAGTGGTGTCTCGATGCCCTTGGCGTTTGAGCGGTTCGTGCCAAAAAGGAATGGTGGCAGTACCGTGAAAAAGAGTAAAAATATGACTAATTGTTGTACTGTACATAAGGTCGACCACAATTGTTGATTCCACTGACCTGTAAAAAGTGGGCCTTGGGCATACATAACATAGAAATCACACTGCCATCCTCGCGCTTCCCGGCGCGTATGTTTTTCTGTTTTACATCAGGAATACATAACATGAAATTACCTGTGTTACATCAGGAATATAATCTACAAAATATAAAGGACTGTACGTTGTAGTTCCTGTTTTGACACATACTTCAAGCCTGGTCCATTACAAAGCCAAATGAGTTGCCTTGGAGAGTTGAACAGGGCTGCTGCTACCATCCTTCTGATTCTGTTAGGCTCCCATTGGCAGGACCAAACAATAACTCTGTTAAACATCAAAAAACAACATTTTATCAAACAGGTAACATGAATAGAATAAAATTTAATGACAGGCTTCATTTCACATTTGATATTGGGTTTGATTACAAAAAAAAAAAAAAAAAAAAAAACCATTTGAGTTCACATGACCAACTGCATTTATTTTTTCTATTAGCTTCAAATGTTGTTAGGAAATACATTTGATCAGCATGTCACTATAGATATCAATTCAGAGGCCAAGGGAAACAATATTTTTATAGAAAAATCCGTATGACTGATCGGGATAAACTTTACAAAAAAGGATAATTCTAATGATTTATATGAAGCAAAATAGAAAAAAAAAACTATAGAAATCAATCAATCATGAAATTTAGTGAAGCAAAATTAGCAGCTACCTCCTATGATTTTGATCAACGGCAAAGCTTCATGTGGGTATTCGTCATTGAAATCTTATGATTCCTTTATAAAAAAAAAACGATGCGAAGGCCGGAGGAAACGAACCTGATGAAGAAGACGGCAAACTAAATGAAAAAGCTCCTAGAAGTCGTAAATGAGGTTGACTGACTGGTTGTGGGGATCGCCGGCGTGTTTCAAAATTGGGTCTGTTAACAATCATATCAGTTTCAATAGGAGTAAGGTGAATAGGGAGTTAAGGTAGAGAAATCGTTAAAGGACCTACAATGGGGCTGTAATTTGTGATTTGGTTGATGTGTTGAGTTGAGTTGGGAGATGGGTTTTTGCACAGGTGGCCTTCGCCCTTCTTCCTCTGAGACAATTTGTGATCGGTTGGAGCCAATAGCGTCACACGCCGGCAAAAAAATACTATCTTGCGGCCGTCTTCCATTGTCGTCGAGCCATTAGCGTCACACACCATTGCGGCCGTCTTCCACTGTCGTTGCCGAAGGAGGCCTGGTCACCGGAGGTCGGCTTCCTCCTTTGCCGGCGGCTTTATCACTCTCTCTCTGATTTGGTGGGTGACGTGAGTGGTGTAAAATGATATCGAAAATTAACACATGGCAGCAGTTTAGGGCTTCTTTGTGGCAATTATGTAATTAATTTGAATACGGTGGCTTCTTTGGCTACTGTAGCCAATAAGCTACCCTAAATGTTATTATGTATAATAATAATAATAATAATAATAATAATAATAATAATAATAATAATAATCTATTATAATAAAAGAAACCAATAAGTGACACGTGTCATTTATTGAAGGTGTCTACATTTGTAATTTCCTGTCTTTTCATACTTATCTTATATCAATTAATCAAATAATAAATAATCAATTAATATTAAATCTTATCTTACTTTGAATGTCGGATAGAATCATTCAATTTTTTCTAATAATATATTATCTTCAAATTTAATTTATAAATTGAAGATATTTTTTAAATAATAACACAAAACAATAATCTTAAACTTAAAAAAACAATAATACGCTCATATAAAAAATTTAAAGTACAAACAAAATATACAAAATAACTTATTAGACATTAGATCAAACTTAAAAAAAAAACACTAATTAGGAAGATAAGCTAATAATATAATTCTGTTTTTTATTTCAAATTGGGGTTCTAATCAATTCGAATTAAACTTAACTAAGTTTGTGATTTGATTCGAATTAAACCGAACCAAATTTATGATTTTCTAAACGAATCTAATAGCATATTATTTACTATACAAAATTACATTTATTTAACCCGTGTAATACATGGTGTTTTTAAAGATATAACTTTTTTTTATTATTTAGTATATATTTGTCCCGCTTGAGGTATACAAGGTTACAAAATTACATTTATTTAACCTGTGTATACACAGTGTTTTTAAAGATATAATTTTTTAGTATATATAATTAGATTTATTCAACCCGTACAATACACGGATTTTTATTATTTGGTATATAAAATTACATTTATTCAGTACAATACATAGGGTTCTTAGAGATATAATTTTTTTGTTATTTAATATATAAAATTACATTTATTCAGTACAATACATAAGCAGGAGCAAAACTGATACCACGCACTTTGCTGGTACAAGGAGAGCTAACGCCATATATCCCCTTCAAGATGTTTGTAAACATCCTCTCCCACAACTGCTGTAAAAAAACTTACCTAATGCAATGAAAATGGTCAATTACTATTCCCATACTTCTCTTTTAAATAGAGAGAACTGAAAATATTGACAGCCTGCGGCATTGAAGACCAGCACTTGGCAGAAGCCTTGAACTTTTCGCAACGTTATGCCCCATAGTTACAATAAAAAAACCCAGAAATTAGCCTATTGCCTTTGCTTGTTGTTCCTGGTTACAGCAACATAACTTCCTTTTTATGATAAACTAATAACATTTTAAACTTACGAAAGAATTGAAGATAAGACTAAAGTTATGGAAAGAAAAAGAACCCTAAAAGGGATGAATTAGCCAAAAAGGACTCACTTTTACTATATGTTATATCGGATTCGTCTTTAGCATGCTATTACTTCATTTGGATATAGAGTATTACTATCCTTTAATCCAACAAACCACCTCAATTTCAAATTGCTTCTTTTAATCTTGCATAAATCGAGTGTCCACCTGACATGATCAATTAATTAGCAATTATCATAACATGGTTTAATATGCAAATATTTTTTTTAACCAGTCGTTTAGCAACGGCTACCCCCAACGACTACTTTGAACCAGCCAACCACAGTCCGACATATCTCCTAGCCCCCCCCCCCCCCCCCCTCTTGCCCCACGCCAGACACAATCTCTACGCCAAGCGGGCAATGTCAAGCCTAACGTTGAGCCGGGGTGGTGTAGCCGGCGTTAAACACCCTTTAACACCAAAACCGACACCCCACACCACATAGTCTAATGTCAACACTAAAAGGGAAATAAAATTTGAGGCTTTAATATATATATATATATATATATAAGTGACCGCTAAAATGAGAACCACCTCGAGTTGTAAGAACCGTGAGAACTTTTTGATCCGGGGCGAGGTGGACCAAATTTTTTTTTCATAAACGTAGATGCGTGTATTATAAACACATTTGTAAAAAAAATTCAAAAAAAAATGTCGTGTGTGTAGTTTTGAGCACCACAAGTTTGTGTTTACGGGTACCGTAAATTTTCCGGTTAAATTTACGGTACCCGTAAACACAAACTTGTGGTGCTCAAAACTACTCACACGACATTTTTTTTTGAATTTTTTTTTACAAATGTGTTTATATTACACGCATCTACGTTTAGAGGTTGTTATAGTTGTTAGATGTCATTGTCTAGGTGACGTCAACATAGATTCCACAGTGGTTTGCTTTGTACTTTAAATAAAGCAGTGCATGCACTGTTCTATTCATCACTTCACACACTTGACATTTTGTACGAGCAAACTGGGTGATCTAAGGCTGAGGGAGAGTTTGTATTCATGCATACGTGAATTATTGTATTTTCAATCATTCAATTTAAAGTATTCATGACGAAAGCAAATCTCTCATTGTTTGTGATTTAAAGTTTACTTTCATTCCGCTGCAATTATTTCCATCTTTACTATCATCTTCCATTGTTCATCTTAAACATTCACAAACAATTGAAACTCAGATCCTAACAATTGGTATCAGAGCATAGGTCAATCAAATTCGATTTAACAATCAATTTGATATAAAAGATCAGCTCAATTCATTGATATCGTTTGTTCGTAGGAAGTTGAAAAACAAAGTAAAAAGTTTAATCATGTTCAAAGTTGTTTAAATGAAGCTTTGTAAAACAACCAAAATGTCTCAAAACACACAAGATTCTCATAACACTGGCACCTTGTATAAGCCACCTATGCTTGTCAGATCTTAGTACAATATCTGGCAACGTAGGATGGGTCATGTACTTGCACAGCAAAACACCGGATGCTGGAAATCGGTTATCTTCGGACCACATGTTCCGATGGTGCCGAGTGCAGAAGATCCCAAGGTCAAAGTACCTAAGAGACCTGAAAATTACTCTGAGTAGGATTTTCAGAAAATTGAGTTAGATGCTAAAGCATTCAGTATAGTTGCTACAACACTAACCAATGATATCTATGCTGGCCTGTTACATTGTAATAGTGCAAAGGAGTTATGGGATGCACTAAAAGAGCAATTCAGTGGTACAGAAGAGGTCATTGAGAACAACAGAGAGGTTTTGAACCAACAATATGAATACCAGAGAGGTTTTGAACTAACAATATGAATACGTTTTGTCATGTCATGTCAAAGGAGAGTCATTAACCCAACAATTTGAAAGGTTTAGTTGTCTAATTAGTGAGTTAAAACCGGTAAATGTAGAATATGCTAATTCAACTTTGAATAGTAGATTTCTTAGATCACTTCCAGAAAAGTAGGACATTATAGCCTTTGTTACTAGAAATTCAGTGGGTTTTAAGGAGATGAGTTTGACTCAGCTTCATGGTAGGCTCCTCACTTATGAGAGAGAGCTTAATCAGAAAAAGAAGCTACAAGAGTCAGGAAAAGTGGCTGATGACTACTCTTTTGGTGTACAACATTTTTTGGTCAGTAAGAATTATCTGGTAGCAGTAAGGATCAGAATTATGATCATTTCATTGACATAACCTCTGGTGGAGCATTCAACTCTGATTCTTACTCACCCAACTATGCTTTCACAGCAAATGGAGAAAACCATATCTCTGACAACTTGTCATTTGAATTAAATGACCTTCAATATTTTGACCCATCAGATTTGGAAGAATTGGACATTTTACATCAACTTGCCTTGTTGAGTGTTAGAACAAGCAAGTTTTACAAAAGAACTGGTAGGAAGTTTCTAGGGTTGGATGGGAACTTAAAAGTTGGGTTGGATAAATCAAAGATTAAGTGTTATAAGTGTAATAGGGTTGGTCACTTTGCTAGGGAATGTAGGAGCCAAACCAGTGTTCCTATAATCACACACCCCAGTCCAAGACCTCAAAACACCCAAAACAATGTTCATTATTCCCAATATACCCCTGCTCCTCACATGCAAAACACTGCTCATTTTGCACACCCTGTAAACAATGTTCATGTCTAGTATGTCCAAACCAATGTTCCTCAAATTCAATATGTTCAAGCCCCAGCACCTCAGGTCCAAGTGCAACCTGCACCACAAGCTGCACAAACATCTGCTCAAGTAGAGGCCAACAAACAGAGCTTCTTTACAGAAGGCTTTGTTGATTGGAGCAGCTTACATGAGGATTTAACTGATGAAAATGTTGCTCTAGTTGCTAATTCTGATAAGAAACCTGATGAATTTTGTTTTATGGCTCTAGAGATAAAACCAGAAACCCTTGAATCAGAGGAAGTGGAGTCCAAATCCGAAGTGATGAAAGAAAACGCTAAAACAGATGTTACAGAAGAAAATGTTGGTGGGGTTTGTAATATACAATTATGCATAAAAAGATGATATAAAAATAATATGATTAAAAGCAAAACTTTTTATACAAGAAGCCCTTAATAGTATAATCCCATATGACGTGAACATTCCAAAAGGCCGGAACCATCAGAGATAAATTCATCCTGATTGGAGTATGTGTAAACATGGGGAGATGCAATCACTAACTAATCTCACTTATAAAAGAGTTTAGACGACATCTGAACTAGGCCAATACAACACTTACTAATCGGGGCCATGACATGATGGTAGGCAAGCACGTACCACATAAACTTTCATCATCTTAAGATAATAGTTTTAATATATACTGTCGTCGAAACCAATTAATAATCGAACTGATGAACAATAGCAAATAGCTTCCACCAAAAAAAAAACAACTAGTTCCAGACTCACCCAAGTCGGTGTCCATCGACGAGACATTATTCCCCTGTTATTGCATTGGTTAGTAATTTTATCAGTAAATTGCTAATATGGATAGTTGTTTATTAAATATTCCTTTTTCTATTATTTTTTTTTTGGGGGGGGGGGGTTGGGTTACTGTATTTTGTAACTGATCGATTGGTGATAACCGAAGAATAAGTCCATCGTTTATAAGTAGGTTGTGATACTCATTCGTGTAGCAGCAATATTGTGTCATTGTGTGAGACATTATGATGTATTTCATTGAATACAAACTTTCCTTTTGTTCTTAAAAAATGAAATTAAAGTGCACACAAATATTACTTTCTTTCTTCATGATAATATTGGATTCTTGTATACATTGTTTTGTTTTATAAGTTAAATACATTTAAAGGAATTGTAACGTGTTGTCACTGATTCGTCAAGACTATGTAAAACAAATTAGTATAGTTAAAAGTCACATTTGATCATGTTGATAAAAAGGAAAAAAAACAAAAATAAAGAGAGAGCTCAATGACATCTTATTCCAGTTCAGTCGGCTTTCGATCACATCTTGTCAAGAAAATTAAGGTGAATCCGACACGGTTATGTTTACAGAGCATGTGCTTTGAAAGTTTCTATTTTGATTGCTTAAATGTTACCTAATTAACTTTGCTTACAAGAACGAACGAAAAATAAAAAGAATTTTCTATACTGTTAAGTTCTGTGATGATAATATTAAGAGGTATATTGTTCTTTACTTTTAGTTGATTTGTTATTTATTTTTATATGTATTTCTTTATGTTAATTTACATACATTAACAAACAAGAACACATTCATTTTCATAATAAACCAACATGAAAAAGAGTATACGTTCATTTAATTGTTCGTGATCGTATGCTCGTTCGACTAAAGTTAAAAGATTGAACACGAACAAGCTTCTTAGTGTTTGTTGGTTCATTTACAGGCCGGATGTTTTTTAGTAGAATAACTGTGAGTTAATATGTACTAAATATTTCTAGAAAACAATTTTTAAGTGTTTTTACAACATTTGATACAATTCAAGAAGTTAACAAAAGTTCTATATAAATAATTACAGATATTTTATGTGATGTGGTCGTGAATTGAAAAGTCTCTTGGACAAATTGACAAGAACAAATTTCTCGCAACTCGCTGGAAACAAAGAAATTTTTAACTTTTATACGTTAAATTGGAACTTTCATTCTCTCATTCATAGAACCTTTTTGAACTAGAAAGCCACTCCACCCCGGCCACCTATTTATTTACGTGTTCCATATATAGATTGACAAATTCAATAATTTTTAGAAACCCTAAAAACATTTGGTATATGCACAAAGCATAACAAAAGCTTAGTGTTCATTGCTCTTTTCATCATCTTTTGTGCACCTAAAGTTATATTTCAAGAAGTTTGGAAAATTCCTATAACAATTTACCTCAACATTGTAATTGTATTTTCTATTGTTTGATAAGCCCCTCTATTTCTCTATAAATATACACACACACTTCAACATTATAATTGTATTTTCTGTTGTTTGATAAGTCTCTCTCTCTTTATATATATATATATATATTCCTATATATATATATATATATATAGGATTATGTTCAAAAGTGAACATTAGTGTAGCTTGCGAACTGAGTGAACTAATCCTGGCCATACACGTGTGTAGATCTATGGTCAGGATTTGATGTTGAAATACACTAGTGTATTTTACGATTTGATGATGAGATCCTGGCCATACACGTGTGTAGATCAATGGCCAGGATTTGTTCACTCAGTTCACAAATACATTAGTGTTCACTCTAGAACCCCACCCTATGTATATATATATAAATATATATATTACTAGCCATTTACCCGGGCGATGCGGCGGGGGTGGCGATTTACAATAGGATACTCGTTTACAGTTGGTTTATCAGTCGTCTCGTGATATATTGTATAGTACTTAAGTTAGTTTTCTTATTCGTGATAACATTTGATGTGTAAACTCCGCGTTGTTTGAAACCTTTGGCGAGATATACCAACACCTTCGTATTTTGTCTTGAAATCCCTCTTGATAACGTCACATAAAGTTGTCCATGTGAAAATACAGAATCCGCGCGATGTGGCGCCGACAATTAACAACGTAGTACTCATTTTATAGTTAGTTTATCATTCCTCTCGTGATATATTATATGATACTTCTGTTAGTTTTATTAAACATAGTATCGATGTGGTCTATCTATACCTTACAGATCTCAGTTAAATAATAACGAACAGAAAAAATCTCTCATAAATATAATATTATAGTCACATGCACATTTGAAGAAGGTTTTTATCAAGATTGGTTATTGGATGTTTTCTTAATTGAGTAGGATCTTCAAAAATATTCATATAATTAGTGGTTCTAATTGAAATATCTTAAAAAAACATTAAAAGCATAGTTTTTATTTGTTTTGTTTCACAATTTGTTAAATAGATAATAAGAAAAGGTAGTAGTTAATGTAACTAACTCGAAAAAAGATAATAAGAAAAAGTAGTAGATAATGTAACCAACTCAAAAAACTGACCAGCAAAAATAGGAGAAAACGTTTGGGAAAAGGTATCAAAATTCAAAGTTAAATATGATTAAAAAAATGACAGGAACTTCATGATTTAATCTAGTTCCAATTCTGTCATAATCAACTTTAATCCAATTACGCAGCATACACATGGGAATCATTATAAAAACTCAACTTAGATATAAACAAACGATCGCCCGACACGCTCAGATATCGATTGACAATGTGACTCGAGATAAGACCACTGCTAAGGACATTAATAAAGTTATGATGCCACATTCTTTAATCAGATTTTGAAAGCATTGATTGGACCAGGGTGTAGTACAACAGCAGCCTCGATCTCACCATACGCCGACATTTTTGACACCGTTATTCCTAAATAAAGGAACAATAAATTGAAATGACAAAACAAGTACACGTACATACACTATTTACAAAGCTAAACAGATATACAGTTATACATTATACTGGTTGTGTATCGTGTCAAAACATGCAGGGTGGCATAGGGCGAAATGTTTGGGTTGGGTTGAGTCAAAATCAAACCCTGACTCGTTACCTATTTAGTCGAAACATTTATCTCAACCTAGTGTTAAAAAACAAAAACAAATAAAATATAACCCAAATCGACCCATGGGCCATGAGTGAACCGCACCTCCCCAGTAGAAAACGCCTGCTCCAACGGCAGATGCTTCTTTGGCTTTCAAATCAGCAAACTACCTTTCTTGCATCTTCACACCCTTTTGCCTAAATTAAAGCATAAATCAAGGAAGGTTTTAGAGGATGAATGTGAGATCAAGCCAGCCGACAGTCGGGAACTTACTGGTAGATGATTTAGAAACCAAGAAGATATCTCCATATCAGGTAAATATGGATCTCCATAGAAGAAGTCAGGCACCACCACATAGAATCCAGCTGCTGCAACTTTTTCAGCAATTTGTCTTCACACAAAACCACATATTTTTTTAACTTTTAGATCAAACTTCATTTCAGAAGTTAGAACACACACACCATAAATATTCAAAAACTTCATCTTAGAATACACAATACACATGTGACTACAAGATGTGGACATCCATATTCCATAGTTTCATACCTTAGTTGAGTTTTAAACAAAATTTACGGTGCCCGTAAACGCAAACTTATGGTGCTCAAAACTACACACGACATTTTTTTTTAATTTTTTTTACACATGTGTTTATAATACACGCATCTACGTTTATGAAAAAAAATTTGGTCCACCTCGCCCGTACGGTGTAGTTCTCACGGTTCTTACAACTAGAGCCGGTTTTCATTTTAGCGGTCCCCTATATATATATATGGATCATGAGAAAACTAGTTTAAATGAGAAAACCAAAAAACTAACCGAAAAAGCCTAAAAAAACACCAAAAAACATACCAAATTTTTTTTTTTTTTACATTTTTTTATAGAAAAATCGCTACTTTTTATTTATGGAAAAAAAATTTCAAAAAAATAATAAAAAACCTTTTTTTTTGTTGTACTGCACATGTGCACTAATACATAAAGCTTAAACCACTTAACCCACCCCCCACCGACACCCCCCAAAAACCTAAACCCCCCACCCCCACCCCCCAAAAACCTAAATTCACCCTCCCACCAAAAGCCTAACCCCCCACCCCCCCAAAAAACTTAAACCCCCCACCCCCACCCTCCCAAAAACTTAAAACTAAACCCTAAACATAAACCCGAAAAAAACCTAAACCCCCCCCACCCCCACCCCCCAAAAACCTAAACCCCCCTCCCCCCCACACCCAAAAACCTAATCCTAATCCTAAACCTCCAAAAAAACTAACCCTAAAAGCTAAACTAGACTCAAAAGGCTAATTTTAAGCATGTAATGCAATTGTAGTACATGTTATATTGCACATGTGCACTACTATAATAATAGTATTGAAAACAAGACGACACCATAAATTTTTTTTATGTCATAAAAAATATGCTCGAATATACTTGAATGAAAGATACAAAAATTTGTGATCTTATGGTGTCATTTTTGTTTTAAAATGATAACGTATGGAGAAATGGGAAATGTTTGAAAAGTTACATATTTTTTTTTTCAATTTTACCCCTCCTTCATTTAAAGTCCCCCCCCCCCCCCCCCTCCTTCATTAAAAGTCTCCCCCCTCCTTTTTAGTGGTTTTTAGTTAGTTTTCTAGTTTCTCATTTATATCTAGTTTTCTCATGATCCTCTCCCTATATATATATATATACAGGACAAAGATCCGTTAGGAACCACCTCTTATTGCGAGAACCGCGAGAACCAACGTTAACACAACCAAAAATGCCTAAAAATAGCTAAAAATCACACAAATTTTTTTTTTTTTTTTTTTATAAAAAAATTGCTACTTTTCGGAGCAAAAAAAAAAACTTTTTTTTTTTGCTACTAAAAGTAGCGATTTTAACATAAAAATATTAAAAAAAAATTTAGATTTTTTTTTTATTTTTTTAGGTTTTTTTGGGGTTTAGTTTTTAGCATTTTAGCTTGGGGGGGGGGGGGGGGGGGGGGGCTGGGGGTTAGGGTTTTTTAGGTTTTTTTAGCTATTTTAGGTTGTGTTCACATTGGTTCTCGCGGTTCTCGCAATAAGGGTGGTTCTCGCATGAACCTTACCCTATATATATATATATATATATATATATATGGTTCAAATGACAGTGAAATAAAACAAGAGTTTTGGGATCCCATTTCCATATGACTTATAAAAAAAAGTTATGTGTAGGCAAGTTGGGCTTTGATTTAAAAGCAAAACTTTTTATACAAGAAGCCCTCAATAGTATAATCCCATATGACGTGAACATTCCAAAAGGCTGGAACCATCGGAGATAAATTCATCCTGATTGGGTATGTGTAATTATGGGGACATGCAATCACTAACTAATCTCACTTATAAAAGAGTTTAGACGACATCTGAACTAGGCCAATACAACACTTACCAATCTGGGCCATGATATGATGGTAGGCAAGCACGCACCACATAAACTATCACCGTCTTAAGATCATAGTTTTAATATATACTGTCGTCGAAACCAATTAATAATCGAACTGATGAACAATAGCAAATAGCTTCCAAAAACAAAAGACAACTAGTTCCAGACTTACCCAAGTCGATGTCCATCGACGAGACATTATTCCCCTGGTTATTGTATTGGATAACCGAAGAATAAGTCCATCGTTTATAAGTAGGTTGTGATACTCATTCTTGTATCAGCAATGTTGTGTCATTGTGTGAGACATTATGATGTATTTTATTGAATACAAGCTTTCCTTTTGTTCTTAAAAAATAAACTAAAGTACACACAAATATTATTTTCTTTCTTCATGATAATATTGGATTCTTGTATACATTGTTTTGTTTTATAAGTTAAATACATTTAAAGGAATTGTAACTATTGTCACTCATTCGTCAAGATTATGTAAAACAAATCAGTATAGTAAAAAGTTGTAAGTCACACTTGATCATGGTGATAAAAAGGAAAAAAAAAAGTGAAAAAAATAAGGGCTGGTCTATTCGCACACGCTGTTTGTCTTTTTGCACACTCAAAGCGCCCCGCTTTGGCCATAGCGGGGCGCTTTGGCCATGGTCAACAGACAAGGACTGACTCTGTTGACCATGGCCAAAGCGCCCCGCTATGGCCAAAGCGGGGCGCTTTGAGTGTGCAAAAAGACAAACAGCGTGGGCAGGAGCTTGTCGGTTAGTTTTATTTTTGAAATAGGTGGGATGTGGGTTAGTTTGGTAGTGTTTTTTGGAGGAAAAAATTGTATTTGAGTTTTATTATTATTATAAAATATTAGTTACATATAATTCATAGTTGTTTTATAATTACGTTTTTTACGTCATTATTTTTATAGAACGTATATAATATAGGTGCGTCTTTATAAACTGTTAACCTTGTTTATTTTGTTAAATTAAACGAACACGTTAAATAAAATGTACAAAAGCCATAAGAATTAAACGTAAACAATCCAAAACCACCGTGATGTAAATAGAAGATTAACTGCAATATATATATTTATATATATCAGTTTGTACATACAAAACAAAAAGGTACAACTGAGTACATAATACATAACAAATCACTATACAAACAAACTAAGATACTAATCCTCGTGCGGTGGGGACGGTGGGAGGGGAAGTGGAGGCAACTCAGCGAGCTCTCGTAGAGAAACGAGCGTCTCGACGATCCAGTCAATGCGTGCGCCCTGGCGTCTGAGGCGCCGGTCGAAGTCCCGAGCCACCTCACGCGCTACCGGAGGCAGGTCATCGTAAACGTGCTGCGGGTACTGTGGCGGCTCAGGAGCTGGCTGAACTGGTGGTACCGGGATCTCCTCGACATACTCTTCCTGAGCCGGATCCTCTAATACAGGCTGAGCCTGAGCCTGAGCCTGAGCCTGAGCCTGAGCCTGAGCCTCAGCCTGAGGCTGGCCCAGGAACTGATCGAGTCCCAGAGCCTGTAGCGGAGCTTGCCGAGCGGCCGCCTGAACATCAGGAGGGGCTAACACTCCAGGCCTCACCTCAATAACAACCGGGATGACCTCCGGCACCACCTCCGGCTGCCAAATCTGCCTGTTACGTCCCTTAAACCTCAGACCAACATCAAAGGTACGGGTGATCTGCATAGAAGATACTGACGCGCGGCCCAACCTGGTAGACGGGACCGGATCGGACAGCTCCGGATCATGCTCGGGCACGAGCCCTAGCGAGCGTGCAATGGCGGTGATGTATGAGCCAGTGTGCACGTACCCGCGGAGCTGCCGGTGGTATGCTGTGGCAAAGAAAAGGTCACTGAGGTTGACCTTCTCCCTGCTGGAACCCCGCGGCACGATAGTTGCCGCGATAACATGGTGCAGGTATCGGAACAAGGGGTCTTTAATGGAGGTGGCCTTTTGCCAAGATTTCCCAAAGGGAACCCTGGAAATGGCCCTCTAGAAACTGATAAGCGTCTGCCTGTCCATCATCCTAACCGCCTGCGTATATAAATCAGTATCAAGCTCGGGCTCTGTGTACAAACCTGTATGGACAGCAAACTGCCACACGCTCATCTGAAAGTCCTGACCGGCGAGACGGAATGTAACCTCGTGGACTGGAAAATCCGGGTCCTCCACGTAATCCGCCGGATGCGGCGCGTATGTAAACGTGGAAAGAAACTCGACCGTAAGCTCAGGGTACGAGTCCTCCATCGCTATCTCAAATAGGCGCGACCAAGGAGTATCCAGTCCAACTATATCACGCGCCCGCGCGGCCTCTCCCACGGTCTCCAGCAGGTCCCAGTCTATCCCTACGTGCGACCCAATCTCTATGGTGCGCAACCTAGCGCATCTCCCCCTCGCCTGTGACCCCTGCGGAAACTGCAGGTACGGACATGCCGGCTCTCCCACCTCTCCCACATCTCCCTCAGCCTCCATATGCTCAATCTCGTCATCGGAGGAATCCATCCCTGCACGTTGAAAAGATAATATTAAATATAAAATAATAAACAAATAATATTACTAAACAATTTATTAAACAATTTAAATAATAAACAAATAATATTAAATATAAAATAATAATAAACAAATAATATTACTAAACAATTTATTAAACAATTTAAATAATAAACAAATAATATTAAATATAAAATAATAATAAACAAATAATATTACTAAACAATTTATTAAACAATTTAAATAATAAACAAATAATATTAAATATAAAATAATAATAAACAAATAATATTACTAAACAATTTATTAAACAATTTAAATAATAAACAAATAATATTAAATATAAAATAACAATAAACAAATAATATTACTAAACAATTTATTAAACAATTTAAATAATAAAAAAATAATATTAAATATAAAATAATAATAAACAAATAATATTACTAAACAATTTATTAAACAATTTAAATAATAAACAAATAATATTAAATATAAAATAATAATAAACAAATAATATTACTAAACAATTTATTAAACAATTTAAATAATAAACAAATAATATTAAATATAAAATAATAAACAAATAATATTATTAAACAATTTAAATAATAAACAAATATTATTAAACAAATAATATTAAACAAAAACAAATAATAAAAAAAATAAATAAACATGAACCACAGCGCCGCGCTTTGGCCTCGGCGCGGCGCTTTGGTTCCTCGTGATGAAGAACAGCACCAGCAGATCCTCCATACCCACCCCAATCAACACATATTTCAACATGTACATTAAACGAAAATGATTAAGGGTGTTCGATCTTACCTTTTAGCGGTTGAATGCTTGAAAACGAAGATCTCCGGCTCAGAGTGTGTGAAATCGCACCTTAGTGTGTGTTTTTGTGTTTAAGTTTGAAATGGGGGAGAAGCTGCCCCGCTTTGGTTTAAACGAGGGATCGAAGCGCCCCGCTATGGCCATAGCGCGGCGCTTTGAGGTCAACGCGGGGCGTTTAGGGCCTTTTTTTATTTTTTTAAAATTGTTTTTAATTCACAAACGCGTCGATAATAGTCTAAAATTTACGATTTTTCCATTATACATCATTTTTATTATATATGGACTATACTGCAAGTTCCGGATCAAATCGGTTACGTGTGATGTCTTATTCCGTTATATCGTATCATTTTGGTTTGAAAGCACAAGTACTCCTGTGAGAGGTGTTATGTGTATCAGCCGCCTACGGTACATGAACATGACGTATTTTTTCATTAATTGGTGTATTATGATGTATATTGTCATTAATTGTAGTATTATGATGTATATTGTCATTTTGGGTCGTGTCGGTGACATTCGGTTTTTAACGTGATGTAATGCATATATTGAACAAACACAAACGTGATTATTATTAAACACATTTAACATACATCGTGAACATATGGGGTTACATTAAGGTCAGGGGCACGATACGTAAGCATTTCGTACGCGTTGATCTGATCCCTGTATAATGTATGCCAGGCTGCTGCGCGCTCTGTTCTGTTCACTGTCCAGAGTAGGTTTGGGGGAGGCATTGGATAACAACCTCCAAGCTCTACATGTATGAAATGCCCATGGTCGACGAACACAACCGCAACCACCAGGTGAGGTTGCTCAGCTTCGTTTGGCCCGCCCAGCAGAGGGAAAATTGTATTGCTCCCACGCATGTCGAAGGTGTGAACAATCACACCGTATCGTTGGGCAATAAGAAACCCCGTCTCAGGCATCGTCATGTAATTTTCGATATCTGCTCGTCCCACCCCCTTGAAATCGATCCGTCTAAGCAGCGCATCATAATGTCCTATGTTTTCCGGATCGAAAAACTGCCTCCAAAGCGATTCGTTCGTACGTAACTCCTTTATAAGTTGTTTCCGGATCATCAAATATGAATTTTGTTTCACTCCTAACCCAACAGCCACCGATCGAAACCCACAATGACCATCTAGTTTCACGTCCTTTATTCTAATGATGTATGGATGGATCACTTCGGGAATCTGAGATGCGTAGTTGCGGATCGCTATATCCGTCTTAGGACCGAGCTTGATCATCGGGAAATCAGGGTGTAGGTTGATCGTCTGAGGCTGTGACGGTGATATGTACGAGCTGTGACGGGGAAGATCGTCTGAGGCCTCGACCCAAGTTTCTCCCGACGGAATGTACGCGCTTTTTCTAGCGGCTTCAACCTTTCTTTCTTCCTACGTTTTCAATGTTGGGCGACCACGAGTTTTCTTCAGAACAGCAGGAGGTTTTTTGTTATTGTTCCCTGGATTGAGGATTTGCTGAAACTTTTCAAAGAAGCTCCTTTTCACTTGAGGGGGTGTTGGATCGATCTTTTGTTTCAATTTTTCAAATTCCGCGTCTACATCGATATCCTCTATGTTTTTCTTTGCAGGCTTGAAGTCAAGCTTCTTCCAGAACACGTCTATGTGTGTGATCCGGAGTTGCTGACCTGTGGATGAAAACAAATTAGGTGGCAAAATCATAACGAGAAAGGTCAAAGATATTAATTACCTTTATTTTCCAACTTTTCCAAACGACAGGCACATGGCAAACCACAGCTGGTAAAAAGTTGGCAACCACAGCTTGCACCGTAGGCTCTCAACCCGTCTTCCTTACGTTTTAGTTCCCTACTCAAAAGCTCAATCGCATATATTGAAACCTTTCTGAGAATATATGCAAGCATGGGCTGCTTCTTGTGGTGCGTCATCACTTTTCGGAGGCTTGTTTCAAAGCTACTACTAATCTCGGTGTATTGTCTATCAACAACATGATCAACATACAGTACAAGTTTATCCAGTGTGTTGCGATGACTTGGAAAGTGACTTTTTAGTGTTGCATGCATGCCCTCAACCCTGTTGGTCGTAGTTTGGTGAAAGTTGATAGTTTTGTTAATCCAGCATGATACAAACTTTTCACGGTACGGATCCAACCAGGATTTCTTCAAATAATCAAAAACCTCTAAAATTAAAAAAAATGTAAATAGTCAGTTTTTGTTATTATATAAAATTTGAACATAATTATGTAAGAAATACCTACGTTCACGGTCATCTTCTTTCAGCTGTGCTTCAAGGTTTTCCAAGTTATACCTGTATATTTCCTCGGTCGTAGACTCGCACAATAACCAAAAACTACGTACGAATTCTTTCCAATCCTTGTCAGAGAATTTCTTCTTGCTGTTCTTATTAATATTTTGTTGAATATGGAACCGACAAAGATACTTATGCGCTTTTGGAAAAACTTGTTCACACGCGTTCATTAGCGCAAAATCCCTGTCTGTTAAAATCACGCGCGGTTCCATACATCCTACCAGCATAGACTTGATCCTCAGCAACACCCATAGGTAGTTCTCTGACTTCTCAGCGGAAATTACCGCACAAGCAGCCGTAAACGATTTGTTTGTCGACGTCATGCCTACGACCTGAACAAATGGCAGGTTGTACATGTTCGTTTTGTAGGTGGCGTCAATCATTAGCACATGCGGGAAGGCACACCACATAGTGAATGATCTTTCGTGAACAAAGAAGACATCTTCAACTTCGTTCGATATCTCATTCGTGCGCATGTAATAAGTGTAATTTTTTTCGAGAAGAATGCTTTCAAGTTTTTGCATCGAAGACTTACCGACATTTTTTTCGGCGTTGATCTTCTGAACAGCGTTGTGTATATCTTTCGGAATAAGCTTTCTAGCCGGATTGTTTTTTGTCAGCGTTCGCCAGATACTTTGGTTGGGAATGTCTTGCTCTGCCAGCTCCTTAACCAGTTTTTTATCCTCCGAAGAAAGCCTTCTCGCATACGCGTGACCCTCTAAGTTTTCAATAGGAGTGTGGTTATGCTTCGCCTTCGTCACCTCGATCCTCCAAACACTTCCGGATGATTCCGAAAACTCGATCATCTCGAACGGGCAGCCTATTTTCTTGCTACCCGTTTTCCTCTGTGTAGCTATACTCTTATGCTCCCCACCAAAAGTACATTGAAATCAAATCTTGTAATTCTCTCCTCTTTTATTCGACCTCTTAATCACAATGAGGTAACCGTTGTCTTTTGCCGTGTCTTGTACCCAACGCACCAACTCTTTACGTGACGAAAAGGTATGCGTTGTATCAAATGAAAACGTAACCGGGTAACAGCCTTCCTCGTCAACAGACACATCCCCCGGCTCACCATCGTCACCGAGGTCCGAATATACTTGATGTTCAAAGTTGTGCTCGCCACCGTAACCGGAATTCGAATAACCTTGTAAGCTCTGTTGACAACCGTAACTGTCGTTTGGACCACACTCCTGCTGTACAAAGCTGTACTCGCCACCGTAACCGAAATTCGAATAACCATGTTGTGCGTAAGGGTCCTCCACAGGGGTATTCAAATCCAGCGTCACCGTGTTATCACGATAACGAATGCCAGATACAACCTCTGCCTCCCTCAAGTTGGACGAGACCAGTTTCTCATACGAGTCAGAAATAGCGGTCCCCTCGTAAGAATCAGGAACAACTGTCTCGTCAGAATATTGACCGAAAATATAGTTGTTTAACCACGACATCGTTTTTTCAAGAGATGTAACTAATAGAGCAAAGAAAATCGACAAACAACAAAATCACGCGTATGTTGAATGTTCCAAAATCAATATAGTAGAGTAACAATATCGCATAAAACTTGAATGTTCCGTGTCTGAGCAGGTGAGGCCTTTTTAAAGTGAAAATTTGGGGTCGAAGCGCCGCGCTATGGCCAAAGCGCGGCGCTTAGGGTTCACGAGACTCTGCGACCTCGTATCACTTTATGTCTCTGCAACTCATGTCAGTCAAACGATCAAATCACCTTTTGTCGACCGAAGCGCCTCGCTATGGCCATAGCGCGGCGCTTCGAGGTGTGAAAATAATTTCTTGCGTGTGGAAATAGCATGACCCAAAAATAAAGAGAGAGCTCAATGACATCTTATTCCAATTCAGTCGGCTTTCTATCACATCTTGTCAAGAAAATTAAGGTGATTCCGACAAGGTTATGTTTACAGAGCATGAGTTTTGAAAGATTCTATTTTGATTGCTTAAATGTTTTTTTTTTTTAACAGCAACCAACTTTATATATATATATATAAAGGGCCAGCAAGAAACTGGAAGAAAACAAACAACCGGAAAAACAACCGCAAAACCTTACAACATATCTATTACATTAAAATCCTTCCAGTTACTCCAAAGAGGGGTCTTCAATTTCGTCCGGTTGCTGATCCACACGAAGGAGTCTTCCTTTATAAGATCAACAGAACGACGAACAGGAATGAATTTATCTTCAAAAGCTTTAGTGTTTCTCGCATGCCATATTCTCCAAGCCGTAGCCAAAGCCACCGTATGGGCCAGCCGTTTCCACCTGTAACTACCAGGACAGTCCTTAAGGAAATCAAAGATTTCCTGCAGAGAGTTAACATGGAGGGGTGGTTGCAGCCTTATCCAAACACTGACGTTCCACCAGATACTTTGTTGGAAATTTTGTGAAAATAGCATTTTCACAAATATAGGAAAATGATTTTTTCCTATTTTGGACTAGAAATAAATATAATAAAATGAGCGGGTTTTATGTATTTATTTGTGGGTTTGTGTTCTATGTTGGAAGAGCTTCGCAACGAACTAAACCACGTCCAAAACAGAGCTAAGATGAATGAGATATCGATGCTCAAAGTTTGGTGTTTGAAACTTGAATGCTGAAATAAGTGGGAAAGTGGCACCTTGTCCCACATCGGATGAGAGTTGAAATTTAAAGGGGTATTTAAGTGGGAACTCTCCATCCTTATTGTTTCATGGAAGCACTCACTAGTGTACTCGCGAAGGGTGCGGAGCACCCTAACCCTAACTCGCGCTCGCGCTCGCGCGCGCGCGCGCGTGGCGTGGGCGATGAGGCGCAATGTGGCGCTTTGATGGCGCACTTTGCACACTCGCATCGCCGCGAGCAGCTTGAGAGCCGCCTTTGTATTTTTGACCACGTCCGCGTGGTGGAAGCCCAAGGGTTGCAAGGACCAAGTGGTTGGTGATGTGGCATGCATGCGCATGACCCTGGTGGGTCTGCGCGCGATGGCGCATGACGTGGCAATCATGCGCGCGGGGTACACATGGCGCGCGCTAGCGCATGGTGCATGGGCCTGATGTGACGTGCGCGGCGCACCAAAGTGAGCCAAAACGGCGCGACTGTGTGGCGTGCTCGTAGAGGCTCACAGGTGACGTGGCACACGCGCGCAGACGCGCATGGACCTGAGTGAGTATGGCGCACGCGCGCATGGCAGTGAGCCAAACGGACGCACCGCGCATGGAACGTGCAGACCTGGGCACGCGCGCACCAGTGTGACTTGCGCGCACGCGCGCTCAGAAGCTTCCAACAGCAGTTAATGCTGTGCAGTTACGTTTTTAGTATTCGAAACTGACAAAGTTAATGCGTTTGACTGAGAATTAAGTGACGAATTAAAGTGCATTAAAGACGTCTAATGCAGTTTAATTCTCCCATTTAATTTATTTTCAGTTTCGAGTTCAACCTGGTGTATAAATAGGAGGCTCCTTTCACCAGATTAGACACACCGAATTTCACCAGCTCTATACAATCTTCTCTCCCTACAGAATTCTCATCTTCTTCTCTCAAGCAAGCTAGGTACACCTTCGGGTTGGAGTCAAGACCGGCAGTGCAACTGCTTGCGGCTGTTGTATCTTGGAAACAAACGTGTTCTCCTGGGAGACACGAAATTTGTTTTAAGGGACCCGTGTCTAACACGATCCTCAGCCAAGAACAGTTTCGTCTGTTCGAGTTTTCAGTTCTTGTATTTATATTTTTCAGTTGTAATTTGTACTGTAATTTTATTTCATTATGATTTGTTTCTGTAATTCAAGTTAATAATGGAATTTTTATTTATTTTACACGAACGGATTCCTACAATCTTAAAACAAATTTTTAAAACACCGTTCGTGTAGAAACACAAACATATTCTGCTGTGAATTCGAACCAGTTTTGAATTCATACAGTTGTGTTTTAAAAACAGTTTTTTTTTCTCTGTTTTGATTCAAAGTAGCGACTTTGTCAAAACAGAATCTGCTTCTACTCCTTTCTGTCGCTGAAGTTCTAAAAATCCTACTGTTGTAGTCTTCAAAGTTGGACTTAGAAGCTACACGGCTGAATTTTTTGAACTCCTATTAATAATAAAGTAGCGTCTTTATTATTTTGAAAACAGAATTTAACTTGTTTTCTTGGAACTTTTTCAGAATGTCGACTGAAAATGTGAACACGAGCAATACCAATGTTGTCGTTGGAACCCCTGCCAACACTGTGGGAGCGTCCACAGTGGTAAATCATGCTGAACGACCCGAGAAGTTCTCGGGTCTCCACTTCAAGAGGTGGCAACAGAAGATGTTCTTCTACTTGACCACCATGAACCTTGCGAGGTTCTTGACGGAGACCGTTCCCCAACCTGCGGAAGGGGAGACCGATGCTCAGGCTCTGAGCGCGGTAGAGGCGTGGAAGCACTCCGACTTTATATGTCGAGGCTACGTACTAAACGGTCTCTCGGATGCTTTGTATAATGTGTACTATAATATCAAGACTTCCAAAGAATTATGGGAGTCTTTGGAGAAAAAGTACAAAACGGAGGATGCGGGAACAAAGAAATTTGTTGTCGCCCGTTTCTTGGACTTTAAAATGGTTGATAACAAGTCTGTTATGAACCAAGTCCAAGAGTTGCAAATTATACTAAATGACATCCATGCTGAGGGTATGGTACTTAGCGAAACTTTTCAAGTGGCAGCCATGATCGAAAAATTACCTCCTGCTTGGTTGGATTTTAAGAATTATCTTAAACACAAGCGAAAGGAAATGTCGGTCGAGGACCTTGTTCTTCGTCTTCGTATAGAAGAAGAAAACAGGGTGGCCCAAAAAGGCACCATTTTGCAAGCTTCGGCTAAAGCAAATATGGTGGAAATTGGGGAATCCTCAACGGCCAAGAAGGGCAAGGGTAAAACCAACAACAAAGGGAAAGCAAAGGTTAACAACCTTGGACCTAAAAAGGGGGTTGTGAAAAGAAGCCTGCGCCTTTCCAAGGTACTTGTTACAATTGTAACGAGACGGGGCACCGTGCTAACCAATGCAAGAAACCTAAGTGTGAGCGTGCGCATATGGTTGATGAGGATGGTATGCCTCTGATCGCAATGATAACCGAGGAAGCGGCTATGATTGAAGAAGTCAACGCAATGGGTGAAAACCCAAAAGGATGGTTCGTTGACACTGGTGCAACCCGCCATGTTTGTGGAGACAAGGCTCTTTTCTCTACATTCAAGGAAGCTTCGGGTGAAGAAAAGCTTTATATGGGGAATAAAGCTACCGCAAGCATCAAAGGGGAAGGCACGGTGGTCTTGAAGATGACTTCTGTCAAGGAGCTGACCTTGACCAATGTGCTTTATGTTCCAGAGATACGGAAGAATCTCGTGTCGGGATGGATGCTCAACAAGTTTGGATTTTGTCTAGTGTTTGAATCGGACAATTTTGTCTTGTCTAGACGTGGTACTTTTATTGGAAAGGGCTATGCCCTAAATGGAATGTTTAAAATGAATGTAATGGTTGTTAACCAAAACAAAAGTTTGAATGAAACTTCTACTTCTACTTACATGGTTGAGTCTTCTAATGTTTGGCATGGTAGACTAGGACATGTAAATTTTAATTCTTTACGACGTTTAATTAAATTAAACTTGATACCAACATTCCATATCGAGTCCAATCACAAATGCGAGACATGTGTTGAATCCAAACTTACGAGATCATCGTTTAAATCGGTTGAACGAATAACCGAACCCCTTGATTTAATTCATACCGATGTGTGTGATTTAAAAGCGGTTCCCACGCGTGGAGGAAATAAGTACTTCATCACGTTTATTGATGATTGTACGAAATATTGCTACGTGTATTTACTTAAAAGTAAAGACAAAGCAATAGAGAAGTTTATCTTGTACAAAAACGAAGTTGAGAATCAACTTAAAAAAAAGATAAAAGCTTTGAGAAGCGATCGAGGAGGTGAATATGTTGCACCTTTTGCGGATTTATGCGCAAAAAGTGGCATTGTACATGAGTGTACACCTCCTTATTCTCCACAATCAAATGGCGTTGCGGAACGTAAGAACCGCACATTGAAAGAGATGATGAACGCCATGTTGATAAGCTCGGGAGTGAACCGAGAAATGTGGGGGGACGCCATTCTCTCAGCAAACTATCTTTTGAACAAGATACCTTTGAAAAATAGGGACGAAACTCCATATGAGTTATGGAGAAAAAGGAAGCCTTCGTACAAATACTTGAAAGTGTGGGGGTGCCTAGCTAAGGTGATTGTACCACCTCCTAAGGCTCTTAGGATAGGACCCAAAACTGTTGATTGCATTTTCATTGGATATGCACATCAAAGTAGTGCGCATCGTTTTCTTGTACATGAGTCCAAGAATCCCGATGTACACAAACACACTATCATAGAGGCAAATCCTAATGTCGTCTCATATTTTGAGAATGTGTTTCCTATGTTAGGACAAACACATGCGCCTTTATCAAGAGCGGTTGATGAAGCAGGTCCAAGTTCGTCTACATGGTTAGATGAAGCAGGACCAAGTTCATCTACGAGGATAGATGAAAGACATGAACGACCTGAGGTCGAGGAGGGTGAGCTTAGACGAAGTAAACGACAAAGGGTTGAAAAATCTTTAGGTCCAGACTTCATGAGCTATATGGTTGAGGGTGAGCCCAATACCTACCGCGAAGCGGTTACCTCCGTGGAAGGACCTCAATGGCAAGAAGCAATTAAGAATGAAATTGATTCTATATTGCAAAATCATACTTGGGAGTTAGTAGATCTTCCACCTGGTTGTAAACCACTTGGATATCGTTGGATATTCAAAAGGAAGATGAAAGCCGACGGAAGTATTGATAAATACAAGGCAAGGTTAGTGATCAAGGGATTTAGACAAAAGGAGGGTCTAGACTACTTTGATACTTACTCGCCTGTAACGCGAATAACCTCTATTCGATTGGTTCTTGCAATTGCGGCTCTAAGAAATTTGGAAGTTCACCAAATGGATGTAAAGACCGCATTTCTAAATGGCGATTTAGAAGAAGAAATTTACATGGAACAACCTGAGGGTTTTTCCGCCCCTGGAAACAAGGGTAAAGTATGTAAATTGGTCAAGTCTTTGTATGGCTTGAAGCAAGCTCCAAAACAATGGCATCAAAAGTTTGATCATGTCATGATTGACAATGGTTTCAAAATAAATGAGTGCGACAAGTGTGTTTATTTTAAAGACACACCAAGAGGTTATGTGATTTTATGTCTTTATGTAGATGATATGCTTATCATCGGGAGTGATGATAACATGATCAAGTCAACGAAAGACATGTTGAAAGCGAGGTTTGACATGAAAGACATGGGTCTCGCGGATGTGATTCTTGGTGTTAAGATCACTAGAACCCAAAATGGTCTTGTGTTGAGTCAATCTCACTACGTGGATAAGATCCTTGGGAAATTCAATTCGGACGATACGAGTATAGCTCGATCTCCAATTGATAATACCCAACGCCTAAGGAAGAATAGAGGCGAGAGTGTTTCTCAGTTAGAGTACTCAAGGATCATTGGTAGTCTAATGTATCTAATGACATGTACTAGACCCGACTTAGCATATGCTGTGAGCAGGCTAAGTAGATACACCAGTAATCCGAGCGAGGATCATTGGAAAGCTATCACGAGGGTGCTTAGATACATAAGATACACAAGAGACTATGGATTGCATTATACCCGTGATCCAGCAGTGATCGAAGGATACACTGACGCTAACTGGATATCGGATATAAAGGATCACAGATCAACAAGTGGTTACGTGTTTACACTTGCTGGCGCAGCTATAGCTTGGAAGTCTTCCAAGCAAACGGTTATAGCGAGATCCACGATGGAATCCGAATTCGTCGCTTTAGATAAAAGCGGGGAAGAAGCGGAGTGGCTACGTCAATTTGTGGAAGATATTCCAAGATGGCCAAAGCCGTTGACGGCGATCTGCATACATTGTGACAATCAGTCTGCTCTTGCTAGAGCACAAAACATGATGTACAATGGCAGATCAAGGCACATTCGACGTAGACACAACACGGTACGACAACTTATCTCAACGGGTGTTATCTCAGTTGACTATGTGAGGTCAAATGAGAACATTGCGGACCCGTTAACGAAAGGCTTAAGCACAGATAAGGTGTATAGGTTGTCAAGAGGAATGGGACTAAAGCCCATAGATGAAGGGAATATGAGGGAAACCTAACCTAGTTGACTGGAGATCCCAAGATCTAGGTTCAATAGGCAAACTTAATTATAAACCCAAAGGGAGTCACTGTGGGGGTGCCCCAAAATCAATAAAGGGAGTTGTATACTTCCTAGTCCATTCCAATCAGTGACATGAAGGAAAGGTTAAGCATGTTGAGCTTAAGGATTTTGAGGAAATCCGAATTAACCATGATGCTTTTAATGATTCAGAGGAATCACCTATGTTAGAGAGAAGTGGGGTCGCTTCGAATGGATTTGTGGGGAGGCGCAAATCCTAGAGCTCTCGCAGAACCAGGAACGTGTTCCATGACCATAAACGGACACAACCATGAGGTCTTAACTCGACTAGGGAGAGTATTGTGTGAATGTATATTGTCGCCTACATAAATGGGGGATTGTTCAAAGACCCCGCGTCTACAAGTCCCTAGGAGGCTAAGTATGCTTCACAAAAGTAGGTTCAAAGGTTACACCTACCTAACTTGCAATGCTCAACTGTTGAACGTGTATCGTTGAAACTTGATAGATCGATTTCTATTCATGTGGGGGATTGTTGGAAATTTTGTGAAAATAGCATTTTCATAAATATAGGAAAATGATTTTTTCCTATTTTGGACTAGAAATAAATATAATAAAATGAGCGGGTTTTATGTATTTATTTGTGGGTTTGTGTTCTATGTTGGAAGAGCTTCGCAACGAACTAAACCACGTCCAAAACGGAGCTAAGATGAATGAGATATCGATGCTCAAAGTTTGGTGTTTGAAACTTGAATGCTGAAATAAGTGGGAAAGTGGCACCTTGTCCCACATCGGATGAGAGTTGAAACTTAAAGGGGTATTTAAGTGGGAACTCTCCATCCTTATTGTTTCATGGAAGCACTCACTAGTGTACTCGCGAAGGGTGCGAAGCACCCTAACTCGCACTCGCACACGCGCGCGCGCATGGCGTGGGCGATGAGGCGCACTTTGCACTTCGTACACTCGCATCGCCGTGAGCCGCTTGAGAGCCGCCTTTGTATTTTTGACCACGTGCGCGTGGTGGAAGCACAAGGGTTGCAAGGACCAAGTGGTTGGTGATGTGGCATGCATGGTGCATGGGCCTGATGTGACGTGCGCGGCGCACCAAAGTGAGCCAAAACGGCGCGACTGTGTGGCGTGCTCGTAGAGGCTCACAGGTGACGTGGCACACGCGCGCAGGCGCGCATTGACCTGAGTGAGTATGGCGCACGCGCGCATGGCAGTGAGCCAAACGGACGCACCGCGCATGGAACGTGCAGACCTGGGCGTGCGCGCACCAGTGTGACTTGCGCGCACGCGCGCTCAGAAGCTTCCAACAGCAGTTAATGCTGTGCAGTTACGTTTTCAGTATTCGAAACTGACAAAGTAATGCGTTTGACTGAGAATTAAGTGACGAATTAAAGTGCATTAAAGACGTCTAATGCAGTTTAATTCTCCCATTTAATTTATTTTCAGTTTCGAGTTCAACCTGGTGTATAAATAGGAGGCTCCTTTCACCAGATTAGACACACCGAATTTCACCAGCTCTATACAATCTTCTCTCCCTACAGAATTCTCATCTTCTTCTCTCAAGCAAGCAAGGTACACCTTCGGGTTGGAGTCAAGACCGGCAGTGCAACTGCTTGCGGCTCTTGTATCCTGAAAACAAACGTGTTCTCCTGGGAGACACGAAATTTGTTTTAAGGGACCCGTGTCTAACACGATCCTCAGCCAAGAATAGTTTCGTCTATTCGAGTTTTCAGTTCTTGTATTTATATTTTTCAGTTGTAATTTGTACTGTAATTTTATTTCATTCTGATTTGTTTCTGTAATTCAAGTTAATAAAGGAATTTTTATTTATTTTACACGAATGGATTCCTACATACTCTTTGCCCAAAGAGAAGACACAAAGATATGCGAGGAATCCTCCTCAAACAGACCGCATCGAGGACATAAGGTATCCGAGAAAATTATCCCCCGCGAGACTAAGGCACATTTTGACGCAATTTTACCCTGCAACGCCCTCCAGCTCAGGAAATTGCATTGGGGGGGGGGGGGCACGAGTTCCACCGAAAAAAACCTCCCAGAACTTCCTGCATTGTCTCAGCACGAAGGATGTCTCGCCTCAGAATTCTGGCACAAAAATGCATACATGCTTGATTTTCCCAATACCACACATCCCTCCCTTGTTTTAAATGGACCTGCTGTAGACTATCCATAAGTTCCCCAAGTTGATTCCGTTCCGAACTGGAATTTGGGGGCTGCTCCCAATCCCATCTCCACTCCTGGTTAACCCCCGCCCCATCCACATGCGAAGCGACGCTGCTAGCTTTTGATTTTGCCAGCTTATAAAGATCAGGAAACATGTCTTTTAACGGCTGCTGGGATATCCAACAGTCCTTCCAGAACCGGATGTTCGACCCTTCCCCCACCGCCACTTTAAGCTTATCTTGAATATTAATCCCGTATTTCAAAAGCTCAGCTTCCATGGAACCAATCTCCTTCCAAATACCCGGAATAGATTTCTTTAACGAGATTAAATTATAGTCGTTCTTCGTCATATGAATGGCGGATACAACACGAGCCCAAAGCTAATCCGGATCCGATTTATATCTCCACCACCACTTAGCAAGCATAGCAAGGTTAAAATCTTTTTTACCCCCCATACCTACGCCTCCGAAGGCCTTCGGCCTAATAATTTTTTCCCAACGGATCCATCTAATTTTACGCCTCATCCCCGTCTTGCCCCAACAAAATCTCTTCTAATTTTTTCAAGCTTGTTAACTATAGCCTTCGGAGCTGAAAAATAGAAAGATAATAAGAGGGAAGGCTTCCCAGAACCGCCTTAGCCAAAGTTACCCTGCCCGCGAAGGAAAGATTTGTTGCTTTCCATTTAGACAGTTTTTTATGGAACTTTTCCACGATTGGCTGCCAAAACTTTACCCTTTTCATGTTCACCCCAATGGGAATTCCTAAATAAGTAAGCGTAAATGACCCAACCTCACAATTCAGGATCCGAGCCAAACGTGTCACCTCATCATCATGAACTCCCACTCCAAAATGCTGGCATTTATGGTAATTCACTTACAGCCCCATGACTAAGTTGATCCATCTCAAGAGATGATTTAGACTTTTCACATTGTGCTCCGACCAGTCACCAACGAAGAGCACATCGTCTGCGTAGAAAAGGTGGGAGAGAATAGGCCCTCCATTAGGAAGCTGAATACCATGGAAAAGACCCAAATTGACAGCCTTTTTCATAAACATGATGAGAACTTCCATAGCTAAAATAAAGAGGAAAGGAGCTAACGGGTCCCCTTGGCGTAACCCACGTTTATAGGCAAATTCTCCCGAAGGGGAACCGTTTATGAGCACCGAACCTCTCCCGGACATTAGGCAGCCTTTTATCCACAACATCCACCGATCCGAAAAAGCCATGGACTCCATAATTTGGAGAAGAAACTTCCAGTTTAAAGAGTCGTACGCCTTATGAAAATTCACTTTGAAAATCAGAATTTTAGATTTGGATTTCTTGGCCCAAGCCAAAGTTTCACTGATCATAAGAAGGTTGTCAAGAATGTTTCGACCCCCGATAAAAGCCGATTGTGTTGGCGAGATTAACCTATCCATAACATTCTTCATCCGGTTGGCTAAAAATTTTGAGATCACCTTATAAATCGACCCAACTAAAGAAATAGGGCGGAACTGAGAAAGATTTTGAGGATCAGTCACCTTAGGAATTAAGGCCACGAAGGACGCATTGCATCCTTTGCTAATAGATCCGTCATCATAGAAGTCAGCCATCATGCCCATAATCTTCTGTTTAATAGGATTCCAGAAAAATTTGAAAAATTTTAACAAAAATCCGTCCGGGCCAGGGGCTTTACCTCCGTTACAGCTCTTAATCGCCTTGATAATTTCTGATTCAGCGAACAGGACAACCAGCTCGTTACTCAGATCCTCCGACAGAAGTGGGAGCCCTAAATTAGAGAACCGAGGACGCCTCCGAATTGGTTCCGAAAATTGTTTTTTGAACCACCGTCTCGCCTCATCCTTCAATTCCACAGGATCGGAAACCCATTTTTCATTGAAGTACAGACCATGGATTCTGTGATTAGCGAGGTTCAAATTAACCAGCCCATGGAAGAAGGACGTATTTTCATCTCCGAATTTTATCCAGTTAACTCTAGCCTTCTGATGCAGATCTCTTTTTAATTTTCTGACGAAGAGCGGCCCTAGTGCACAATTCATCTTCAGTTAACGGATTCAGCTCCGCCCACTTTTCTATCTCTTCCACCGCTTTATTCATTACTACCAAGTCTCTGTTAACAGATAGACGGACCTCTTCCCTCCAAACCTTGATTTTAGATTTTATATTTTTTTAAATACTAGCCAGAACTAAATCACCTCTGGGAGCCCCCACTTCCAGGGCACAACAATTATCAACAATTTCAGCCAACTTACACTCCCCTAGCCAGCTATTAAAAAAATTGAAAGGAAATGGCCCGAAGTCGGTTGAAGAGCAGGACAGGGATAACGGGCAATGATCGGAATACCCTCTTTGGTGAACCAATAACTTTGCTTGGGGCCACTTACTCATAAAATGATCGCATACTAAAAAACGATCGAGTTTGCTTTTTTTTTTTTTACTTCCATATACCCATATACACAAGTAAACTTACCTCCTGCCATTGGGTATTCGAGAAACCCGGAAGTACGGATGAAACCGTAGAAAATATCAGCAGCTAAGAAATCGAACCGAGAGTTCAGCCTTTCTTCTGCACATCTCACCTCGTTGAAGTCTCCAAAAACGACCCAAAAACCATCAAAACTTGATTCGAGGTCAGAAATTTTTTCCCATAGAACTCTCCGACTAATGGAGTCGTTTGGAGCGTAGACATTCAAGATATTGAATCTCTCCTCCAAGCCCCTGATAAACCCAGAAACAAAGAGGTAAGACTGATCTTTGCGAACGTTATCTTCAGAAAAAACCTCTGGGTTCCAGATTGAAGCAATTCCCCCTGATCTACCGACAAAGTCAACTGAAACCGCCCTCATCGGAGATCGACCCCAGAATTTATTCAAAACTGAATCAGTGAGCTTCTCTTGGTGTGTCTCCTGCAGACCCAGAAAGGAGCATTTCGAATCACTAATAATTTTCCTCACCCAGCCAGGTTTGTTGGGATCGGTCACCCCCCTTATATTTAACGATAAAAAATTCATTGATCGCGATTTGGCTCATTTTCCCCACGAACCAATTTTCTCAAGTGATTTTCGAAACCCTCAGTCTGTATCCCCAAACAACAACCAAATCTGATCGTCTCTGTTACCTCTTTTTCTAATTCCACATCGCAGAAGTCCTCCTCTCCATTTGTCGCGTTCCCACCACCGTCTTCTCTGTGTCCGGAATTAGGCTCTAGTGGGTTTGAGGAATGATCTCCCAAATTTTCTCTAACTTCATCTGCAACCTGTCTGATGACCTCACTAAGGTTAAAAGGGTCCGAATTCTCAGGATTGGCCTGAGTATTAAGATCAGGGGTTTTGAAGTGGGCCTCTTCTTGAGTCTTAGAAATTTTCTTTTTGGGCCTTAAAGCAATGAAACTGGGCCGATCTGCTAAAGAAACAGGGGAGGTGGGCTCCCTCAGCTCAGGTTCACCACTTACAGGTTCTCTCTCCACGTGCGATTCAGCCGACTTTTCTTCTTTGGAGCCCCCACTATGCCTCGAACTGTGAGACAAATTATCATTGGCAGGAGTGTCGTAGGCATGCACACTCCCCATGCATGCCTTTTCATTGCCCAACATGCACCCTTCCATCTTCTCTTTGCCTTTGCCGGAACCGGAGAAGCTCGCCGGAGATTCTGACACTGAATCTTCCGTCTTGCTGTAATTAAGTAAGTCAGGGCTCCATTGACCGTCAATCTCTTCTACCCAACACTTGATATTAAATCCCTACCAAACCAGGTTCACATCAATGGAAACTCGAGATCCCATTTTAACCAGAATTGCCATGGTATCTTCTGTGATATTTCCATCTATAGTGGAAGCCTCAGAATTAACCAACAATCTTCCACACCTTTCGCCAATCGTATTAAACACATGTCTATCCCATAATGATTCCGGAACTCCACAGATTCTTATCCATGCAACCCTTTCATATATCGGGGGAATACCGTCCCAAATATATAACCTCGAAAACCAAGAAGACCAGGTATCAGCTTGAGTTCTTAAAAACTCCTCTGCCACTTACTTATTCTCCAGTATTATCAACACCTTCATGCCTCCCAAGTATCTTAGCACCGGCCCTATATTGAATAAATCCGACAGGAGGCCTTTCAGATTATTTAACGTATTCAGGTCCTTAGCTTCCCCAATAAGAGATTTTAGTTCCCATCCTTTCTTAGCCTCCGTATTCAAAGGGGGTAACTCAATGGTAAAAGATGGTTGTACAGAACTGTTATTCTTTGTTAGCACAGAGCTATACGTCATGTTGGAAGATCCTCCGGTCTGAGCCTTATAATTCTCCCCTCTGTAAGTTTCCGTCGGTGGAAAACCGATATTTTTTCCCGCCACCTTGACAGGTTTTTCTTCAGAGAGTCTAGAAAAAACCGAGTTATTTTGCTTTCCAATCCTTGAAAATACCGAGACTCTATCTCCCTTGTTCTGCATCTCTAACTTCGATCCATCCCTGTCAAATTTTGCTAAGTTGACACAAATAACCGCCCCATCTATTCGAACTTCCTTCAGCAAATCCAACCACCAAGCCGGATCCTTAACACTGGATAATTTAATGAAACCGAATCTATTTCCAGCTCTATCCTTTTTGAGTGGCACGAAAACATCCTCCAGGTTATCCAAATGTTCAAACGCCTTCCACAAAGTCGCCCGATTACAAGAATCGGGAAAGTTAGAAATAAAAAAAGAGGTTGTGTTACGAAGTCTGCGTTCCCTGTTGACAAAAGTTTTCTCCTGCCTAACTTGCTTCCTGCTGAGAAGTGTATTCCAGTTATCATTTTGATTCCTCCATACTCTCCTACCCATGATGAAGAGCCTAAAAATACCACGGATCTTTAAGAGGTTAATGGGATTCGTAACGATCTAGCTGAACTATATCAATAGCCGCGACCGATAACAGACCCAATAAGCAATCAAAACCCGGATATAACTCAGACTCCGAAAAAGAAGAAAAGAAACCTACTCCGATCAGACCCAAACTCCGCTAACAATGCTCGTACCGAATAAGTGGAAAAGAAACACTAGATCGATACAGGAGTGTTACACGGTGCCCGAAAAAGATCAGGAAGGTCGGAAAGGACTGTTCATATTCTCGTGATTGCTTAAATGTTACCTAACAGCATGGGGTGTGGTTTGGGTAGTCTCTTTGGGGACTATCCGCCACGTAGGCGTCATGTCACATGGAAGGGAGGATCATCCATTTGGGGACTACCTAAGGGTGTGGAGACCTACCCAATTTAATTAAAAAACCAATATATAATTGAAGGAGAGAGAGAGAAACCAATATATAATCGAAGGAGAGAGAGAGAGAGAACAAACCTTTTGCAGGCTTGTCTCTTCCGGCTAGAAACCGACGTTTGCGACTTGACGAGGGGAGGGGGCGGTGTGGGACGAGGAGGATGAGCCTGGGACGGGGGGGGGGGGGGGGGGAGGGGGATCCCCACATCCCAACCCCACAGTCTAAATAACTTTGCTTACAAGAACGCACGAAAATCAAAAGAAAATTTCCAATCAGTAAATAGTTCCAAAATAATGGATTTGTATGGTAGCACTTTTAATCAATTCAAAAAGTTGGTAAATACTTTGAATTTTAGCTATGATTTTACCATTCCACTTTCCATTATTTGTGTTGTCATGTTAATTTATTGAGTGTTAGGTCTTGAAGTGTACCCTAACATATGATGTTTTAAAGTGACGTGATATATTAACGAATTTTGTATACCACTCTCTTTTTTTGTTAAGGGTTATTAAAAAGGTTACTTGTTAACATATTAACCATATGTTAAAAGAATTAATTTTCTTTCATTTTTAAACTTAAATCACTAAAAAAATAAGGTTAAATAGAGTTAACAGGATTAGACCATTTCTTTGAGGGGAGGTGAAGTAAAATAAGTGATGTGATACTTAGATGAAGTAAAGAAAAATTGAAGTATATCCCATGGCCTTATATGATGTGTTAACCCAACATTGACATTAGAAATCATATATATTTAAAGCGTTATTAACTATTATCCTTATAAAACATAATTTTTTTAAATCTTTTATTATCTAACTAATTTTTTTAACTATTCAACTGAATAATTTTTGAAATGGTAAAAAAAGTTATATATTTTAAAAGATTTTATCTACGTGACGTTTTTTATGTTTTATTGTGTGAAACCAATCCGAACTACGATGTGGTTTTTATTTACGTACGGCTGTGTGAAATCGAGCCGAACTCACAATGTATTTTTTTTATCTACATTTCATTGTGTGAAATCGAGATGAACTCACGACGTAATTTTTTTTATCTACATTCGTTATGTAAAATGTTTTATATTCTAAAATATTTTATCTACGCCACCATATATTTTATCATCTACATTTTGTTCGGTGAAACCGAGCTGCACTCATGATGTATTTTTTATCTACGTTTCATTATGTGAAAGTTATGTATTCTAAAAGATTTTATATACGTCATGACGAATTTAATATATGTGTTTCGTTATGTGAAACCGATGCCAATCCATGACGTAGTTTTTAATCTACGTTTCATTCTAAAAGATTATATTTACGTCACTATATATATATATATATATATATATGTAACACCCGTTCTTATAATTCAAGGTTTAACATATCATTTACGAAAAACAATCATGTAATTAAGATTATATATGCATTGGAAATCACGGGTTTATTAAAACTTTTTACAATTTAAAAGTATACAACATATCATGTGTACGCTCGTCGTTTAACATAATAACGATACATAGTGCGGAAGCTTATTTCGTGATCGTGTTCGGTTCTTGCTCGTCGCTTGATCTTCATCCGTGCACTCTTGGCATTCACCTATGATCAAAACCAACTTAAAAGTTAGTTTTGATAGTCAAATATTAAGTTCAAACAAGTACAGGGGTTAAAAATGACAAAAATTAAAAATTTTCGGAGTTAGGGGGCTTGGCGTGACGCCAAGGGCCTAGGTATCACGCCTAGCCCTATTTTTCACAGCCTGTGCCTTCAGCTGTACATACCCAGCACGACCTGATTTCACGGAAACGGCCATAACTTCTTCGTTATTGATCCGTTTTACCCGATTCTTTTTCCTATGCGTCCGTAATTTAATCCTCCATCTTATGGAGTTAAAATCCTACATCCAACATAAGAAATTTTGAGACTTCTAAGCCTTCGACTCGTTACCTTTTTACCGAATTTTAACCCGTTTATGCATTTTATCAAACAAACGTATTTATTTGATTCCTATATCTCATACACTTCTTCAAATTAATGTTACCTACTATATTAGGTTCTAATCATAGGTTTATTACACAATTTAAACACGTTTTCGCTCGTATGTTTATTTTGACCCGTTAAGGGTACTTTAGCACTTTAAAACTTGAACTCGCTTTCATTCATTTCTAGCATCTTATTCCTACATTTCTTATCAAGTTATCTTCCACCACATCTATATGTGCGTTGGATTTAATATGGATATCTATATGTTCCGAGTTTCT
Source organism: Helianthus tuberosus (assembly GCA_030545235.1). Classification (NCBI taxonomy): domain Eukaryota; kingdom Viridiplantae; phylum Streptophyta; class Magnoliopsida; order Asterales; family Asteraceae; genus Helianthus; species Helianthus tuberosus. The sequence goes on from CM060355.1 coordinate 38,273,915, forward strand.
ACCCCGCGGATTATCATTTTACGGCAAAGACTCATATAAAGTCTTTCGACCCAAGGATTTACATCCTTCACTACCTATACTCATTCTAATCATATATTTAATCATAAAACTTGTTTCCGAACCACCTTTATGGGTCGTTCGTTCAAATTAGCTTACAAGGGCAATTTGGTCAATTTTCATCCTTCTTTTACTACAAGGACCTTTAAATACTTGTTTGACTAAAAATCCAACCTTTTAACTATAATTCTTGTTTATAAACTCGTGTGCTTCTAAAACACCATAAACATAATTCAACTTATTCGGTTTACCTAAAAGATAACCGAATATCTATACTTTAACCTTGTCTAACTCTTATAGAACTCCAAATTCTACGTGATGAGTTGTGTTATTATACATACCTCGCTCGGATCAATATATTGACCCGTTTCAATACCTTGCCTTAGTGGATGTTAAGTGATAGCGCTGTAAACATCCATATGATATTCATTCCTATAATCATATAACTTAACGAACCATTAGTCGATATTGTCAAAGGGTGATAATTTCACCTTTTTACCCGTTTATCTACTTAGTGATCTTCGTCACTTTAACTAAATACCAATTTCATCTATTATGATAATTTAAAGTCTACTAGCGAAATACGTAATCGAGCGTATCGTAACGAAACCGTAGTTACGTACCTTTAAAGCATACCTTTCAAGCATGTATCACCTCCGGCTTGTCCACTTGACGACCCGGATTCTTTACCTATAGAGTTCCATTCACAACCTAATTTAGAACTCTTTTTATCATAAAAAATTGGACAATTCATTATAATATTCGAATCTGCGTTTTTGTCCGATCTTTAACGTTTTACTCCTCACTTAGGCGTTTTAACAAACACCTAGCGGGTCAGATTTTTACATAACCATTACTAGGTTCTTGACATGTTATTTTCATCTACATCCACTTCAATTAACAAATCTATACTAACTTTTAACATGAATAATTTCAGATTCACCACTTGAATTCAGATTTCACTAGAATAAGAACCATAATTCTAGTGTTTATTTAGTTTCTACAAACTAACTAATCACCTACAATGGTGATTATAAACCTCACAAGTATAATGCTAGATTTTAACAAGAAATCATCTAGGGTTTATCCCTAGATGCCATATCACTTCTAATTCCATCCATGCAAGACATAATCAAGCTCAATTTCAGTTTTTCACAATTAACCCATAATTTAAGATGGATCAAAACATCAAGATTTTGCATACCTTATGATCCCCTCAACAAGGTGATCACTAATTCGTGCTTGAAAATCGATTTAGAGCTGATTTGAACTCTCAATTTAATCAAATTTGACATGCACTAGGGTTTGGTGGGGAGCCTGTGTCGCCCTCTGTGTTCTTGTTCGACCAGAGCCTCAATTTGAGGTGTTTGGTTTTATTTTTTGATTAAAACTAATAATAATAGTTTCAAGTTTAACAACATTGGTCCCTCCCCTTTTGTTTAACATTTAATTTTGGTTATTCTAACCTTATTTCAAGTTATTTATAGACTTGTAGTTAACTAGGTTATAATTTTTCCTAGTTAATTAGTTCTTGTTCAAAAACCCGTTTTATTTTAAGTCCCGTTAAATCTCGGGCCTTTTTATATACTTTTCTTTCTCAAAGTATTTCCCATCCTTTTTATAAATATTAGATTTATTTATTTAAATCCTAATATTCACAAGGTTAATTTTACCTCTAACGGTATTTTACCCGTTTTTACTATTAACGAGGTTTGATTACCAAACCCGTTTTCGGGGTGTTACAAGTCTACCCCCCTTAAAGACGTTTCGTCCTCGAAACCTTTTCTTTCATAATTTATAGAGTTTAACTCCAAGCATATGCTCTCAGTAATCAATTGAGCATTGCTCATATTTTAATCGATTGCTAGTATTACCAGAAAAATTATGGTAATACCTTTTTGGTTACAAAACATCTACGTGCTTCATTCGACATAATGCAACTTGAAATAACGTAATTTCGTTATTTCTACTAGTTTAATTAACTTAGAGATATCCATATTATCGAACCCTTTGTGAATCCGTTACCTTGACCCGTTTAAAGGTCTTTAGTGAAATATTTCACTTTTAACAACAATTTCTTTTGTTTTTAAGTTCATTTATTCGGTTCAGTTATACCGAATCCACCGCTTATAAGCAACCAAAATTATTTAAATGACCTTAACCGGTCCCACTAACTAGACTTATTAGTCCAGTTACTCTTTACCGCTCGCTTGGTTATAATGTGATTCCACTTCACATTGTATTTCTTGACCGTGATCGTGTCACGTCATGTTTAATTTGTATCAACGTTTCTTTATCATACTTCTTCTTTTCGAATGTATTGTCTTGCACCTATCTATGTTAAGACCCATACTCTTTGATATTAACCATTTTCTAATCTCTCTCGTAATATCCATATTTGTTAAACATTGTTTCTTACTAAAACTAAATTTTAGTTTAACGTTTCCTTTTTCTCATTGTCTTACATCTTTTACTCATTTCCAGGACTTTTACGTCTGAAAATTTATTCCTTTCCGTTGTCTTTTCGGTAATATTTTTGTCCTTTTTGTGAATTATCAGAATTTAAATAATTGTAAATCCTTTTTGTTATTTCTGCCCGTTTAGATGTTTTAGTGAAATCCCTCACTTTTGTCAACCAGGCCTTTCACGATCTCTTTGCTTTTAACTCACTCAGTTAAGTTAGCGAAACCCCTCGCTTTTATACTACCTTTACCTTCTGTTATTATTTTACGCGGGGAGTTTAACCATTTTCCTCGCTTCATGTTATTGACCCGTAGATTCTTTCACTTAGCCTCGTAGGCTTATTTCTTTAGATTTTCACCTTTTTAAGGCAAGGCTTTTATGATCCCTTTGCTTCAATTCATGTCCCGTGGGTCATTTTGGCCCCGTAGACCTTTACGCTAATTAAAATCACGTAGGTTATGATGATTCCGTAGATCATCTTTTTATTCTAGTCTTTATTCAAATGTGTATACGTTTATATACGCATATGGCGTTAAGGCACCCCTTTTTATGTTTATAATTATTCACCTTTACTTTTTGGATTTCATTTGACCTTGACCGTAGTCTAAGGCTACATTGTTTTCTTTCGAATCATCTTTCCGACTTCTCGACTTCTAACGTCAATTTACACGTCGGTTTTCCATACACTTACCGTTACCCGGTTCATACTTATACTCCTTTACAACCCATTACCCGGGTCTTTCTATCTTATTGTTTTTAGCTTTCCGGTTTCACCGGTTTACGTTTTTCCTTTTACATTAAGCGTTATTCCTTAATTGACTCGTTTGACTCATTTTGGGTGAATTTTCATCACTTATGAATGTCAAACTTCATTCTTTATTTGACCCGTCCAATTTTGAAATGGTTGAACGTAATAACCAAAATTTATGTTTGTGAATATTCTTGTCATCTTTTAGTCATGACTCAAAACCCGAGTCTTTTAACTTCCCATCCGAGTTCCCGTTTCTCGGTCCACGCATGCGTTTAAATCCTTACCCACCAACCGGGTGTTTTACTGAAGTCGTTATTATTGCAACCCTTACGGTATGCATTATGACTTCTTTTCGCTTTTATATTCCTACTTTGTTCTCAAATTTGGTGTTTTACTAAATCGGCCCGTTAAGAGTCATATTTGCATTCTCCGGGTTCGAGTGTAAGCACACCCCTCCCAATTGCATATCTTAATTAATTTACATGTTTCTTTGTCCCTTCCCTCGGGCTCATTATCCTAATATAATACGCTTCCGTCACTCGGCTGTGCGTTTATATTATGATCAAATATTCTGCTTATCTGATTCATTTGGGTACTTTTTAATTTGTCCCTTTAACCCCGTCCTTACTACATCGGATGTAAACGTGTCCGCTATAAGAAATTCATGGTATCATATGCCACTACTTACTTGGCCAGAGTAAGCGATTAACACATGACATGCATGACCTTTTTATAGTTTTCACATCACGCCCTATGTAAGTAACGCCTCTATTTAGTTTTCTTGGAAATAATATCCTGGATAGGTATTCTATTCAGGTTTTCCAAGTTTCTAACTTACATATGCAACAATCAGTCTCTACATGTTTGTTGCATATTGTTATTTGTGCGATTATATTTAAAAACACGCACCTGGTAATGCTTGCCCCGACGGGCGTTTCTTACCTTTAACTTTGTTCTCGGTCGTTACGCGATTTAGTCCTTGGTGAGCATGCTCCTCTTGTCATACTTCGGACCGTTCTTCTATCATATCCATAATTCGTTAAGCTCTCGCTATCCTCATATGCGAGTGTCCTTCAACTAAAACATATACAACAGTTAATAATTTCAACATTAAAGGATGCCCGTATTATAATACAAGGCTTTTCTACTATACGCATCAACGCGTGTAATTTCGTTGACTATATCTATTCTATATCGATTTTATTGGTGTAACGTGTATTACACGATAACCATATGTGTTGTTCTCAACACTTTAATCATATTAAACCATTGATATACATGTACTTACCGGATTTGCGATCAAGCCTTGAACCGAACACCAATCTTTATCAAGAGCGTAAGGTTTAAGTCCAAGCATAGCTTTCCCGCCATACTTGAATCTCTTAAACCAAGGCTCTGATACCAACTTGTAACACCCGTTCTTATAATTCAATGTTTAACGTATCATTTACGAAAAACAATCATGTAATTAAGATTACATATGCATTGGAAATCACGGGTTTATTATTACTTTTTACAATTTAAAAGTATACAACATATCATGTGTACGTTCGTCGTTTAACATAATAACGATACACAGTGCGGAAGCTTATTTCGTGATCGTGTTCGGTTCTTGCTCGTCGCTTGATCTTCATCCGTGCACTCTTGGCATTCACCTATGATCAAAACCAACTTAAAAGTTAGTTTTGATAGTCAAATATTAAGTTCAAACAAGTACATGGGTTAAAAATGACAAAAATTAAAAATTTTCGGAGTTAGGGGGCTTGGCGTGACGCCAAGGGCCTAGGTGTCACGCCTAGCCCTGTTTTTCACAGCCTGTGCCTTCAGCTGATGCTGTACATACCCAGCACGACCTGATTTCACGGAAACGGCCATAACTTCTTCGTTATTGATCCGTTTTACCCGATTCTTTTTCCTATGCGTCCGTAATTTAATCCTCCATCTTATGGAGTTAAAATCCTACATCCAACATAAGAAATTTTGAGACTTCTAAGCCTTCAACTCGTTACCTTTTTACCGAATTTTAACCCGTTTATGCATTTTATCAAACAAACGTATTTATTTGATTCCTATATCTCATACACTTCTTCAAATTAATGTTACCTACTATATTAGGTTCTAATCATAGGTTTATTACACAATTTAAACCCGTTTTCGCTCGTATGTTTATTTTGACCGGTTAAGAGTATTTTAGCACTTTAAAACTTGAACTCGCTTTCATTCATTTCTAGCATCTTATTCCAACATTTCTTATCAGGTTATCTTCCACCACATCTATATGTGCGTTGGATTTAATATGGATATCTATATGTTCCGAGTTTCTACCCTGCGGATTATCATTTTACGGCAAAGACTCATATAAAGTCTTTCGACCCAAGGATTTACATCCTTCACTACCTATACTCATTCTAATCATATATTTAATCATAAAACTTGTTTCCGAACCACCTTTATGGGTCGTTCGTTCAAATTAGCTTACAAGGGCAATTTGGTCAATTTTCATCCTTCTTTTACTACAAGGACCTTTAAATACATGTTTGACTAAAAATCCAACATTTTAACTATAATTCTTGTTTATAAACTCGTGTGCTTCTAAAACACCATAAACATAATTTAACTTATTCGGTTTACCTAAAAGATAACCGAATATCTATACTTTAACCTTGTCTAACTCTTATAGAACTCCAAATTCTACGTGATGAGTTGTGATATTATACATACCTGGCTCGGATCAATATATTGACCCGTTTCAATACCTTGCCTTAGTGGATGTTAAGTGATAGCGCTGTAAACATCCATATGATATTCATTCCTATAATCATATAACTCAACGAACCATTAGTCGATATTGTCAAAGGGTGATAATTTCACCTTTTTACCCGTTTATCTACTTAGTGATCTTCGTCACTTTAACTAAATACCAATTTCATCTATTATGATAATTTAAAGTCTACTAGCGAAATACGTAATCGAGCGTATCGTAACGAAACCGTAGTTACGTACCTTTAAAGCATACCTTTCAAGCATGTATCACCTCCGGCTTGTCCACTTGACGACCCTGATTCTTTACCTATAGAGTTCCATTCACAACCTAATTTAGAACTCTTTTTATCATAAAAAATCGGACAATTCATTATAATATTCGAATCTGCGTTTTTGTCCGATCTTTAACGTTTTACTCCTCACTTAGGCATTTTAACAAACACCTAGCGGGTCAGATTTTTACATAACCATTACTAGGTTCTTGACATGTTATTTTCATCTACATCCACTTCAATTAAAAAATCTATACTAACTTTTAACATGAATAATTTCAGATTCACCACTTGAATTCAGATTTCACTAGAATAAGAACCATAATTCTAGTGTTTATTTAGTTTCTACAAACTAACTAATCACCTACAATGGTGATTATAAACCTCACAAGTATAATGCTAGATTTTAACAAGAAATCATCTAGGGTTTATCCCTAGATGCCATATCACTTCTAATTCCATCCATGCAAGACATAATCAAGCTCAATTTCAGTTTTTCACAATTAACCCATAATTTAAGATGGATCAAAACATCAAGATTTTGCATACCTTATGATCCCCTCAACAAGGTGATCACTAATTCGTGCTTGAAAATCGATTTAGAGCTGATTTGAACTCTCAATTTAATCAAATTTGACATGCACTAGGGTTTGGTGGGGAGCCTGTGTCGCCCTCTGTGTTCTTGTTCGACCAGAGCCTCAATTTGAGGTGTTTGGTTTTATTTTTTGATTAAAACTAATAATAATAGTTTCAAGTTTAACAACATTGGTCCCTCCCCTTTTATTTAACATTTAATTTTGGTTATTCTAACCTTATTTCAAGTTATTTATAGACTTGTAGTTAACTAGGTTATAATTTTTCCTAGTTAATTAGTTCTTGTTCAAAAACCCGTTTTATTTTAAGTCCCGTTAAATCTCGGGCCTTTTTATATACTTTGCTTTCTCAAAGTATTTCCCATCCTTTTTATAAATATTAGATTTATTTATTTAAATCCTAATATTCACCGGGTTAATTTTACCTCTAACGGTATTTTACCCGTTTTTACTATTAACGAGGTTTGATTACCAAACCCGTTTTCGGGGTGTGACAATATATGTATGTATGTATGTATGTATGTATGTATGTATATAGGGTTAGGATCTTGTAAAAAAGATGAAATTTGTGAGAAGGATAAGAAAGAATATGATTAGGACATATGTCATTATTTAATTTATTTAAATAAGGGCAAATAAGTAATTTAATAAAAAAACCTAATCAAAGATAAAATTCAAAAACTCACATGCAATGCAGATGCAAGTTCCACCGTCATTTTTAAACGTCAATAACTTTTTACACGTAACTTTAAAAAAAATTAAACCATAATAACGAGTGTTTTTTTATCTGTAATATAAGCAACATATTGCTATACTTATATAGAGAAAACAAATACGTTTCAATCGGATCTTTTAGTCCATGATGTTTTCTCTTTGTTGTTTTAATTGTATAGTGATTCAAGGCGTTGTGTTTTACAGTAAAACACCATGAGAGTATATAAGACACCATAACATTGCAAATACCATTTACATTCAATCTTTCAGTCTTGTTTTTTATGGTGTTTTATTTTAGGAATTCAAAACAGATTATGGTGTCTTGTAAAATAAAACACTATAGAAAACAGGATTGAATGTAAATGGCATTTGCAATGTTATGGTGTCTTATAGTTATATACGCTATGATGTTTTACTGTAAAACACAACGCCTTGAATAACTATACAATTAAAACAACATAGACAAAACACCATGGACTAAAACATACGATTGAAACGTAAATTTTTTTCTCTATATAAGTATAGCAATATGGTACTCATATTAAAGATAAAAAAACATTCGTTATTATGGTGTAATTTTTTTGGAAGAAAAAGTTACGTATAAAAAGTTATTAACATTTAAAAAAAGACGGGAGAACTTGCATATGCATTGCATGTGTGTTTTTGAATTTTAAAATGTTAAATTTACCTTTATAGCCTTAATATAGAAAATTAAATTACCTAATGATAAACACTATTTACAATTTTGTCATTATAATCTCAACCATTAGATTATAGATCAAAGGGTGTAGATTCTTTCCTACACTTCTCACGAAACACACATTTTTTTTACAATAACCTTACCCTATATATATAAATGAAAGTCGCACGTTATAAACCCAATGCATGTTGATACTGAATCGCATACGCAATGTACGTTAAGCCATTTTGTACGTTAACCTGCCTCGGGATTTTGTACTTTAACTGGCCTCTATAGTAGCAGGTTAACGTACATTGTGTACGCGATTGTATTTTCAACCAGTGATTTCATTCATCAACATGTGATTTGTAAACAAAAATATAACATGCGAAATTGATATACACACTCCATGCGATTTCTACATATATCCAACATGCGATTTTCCACTTTTACGTATGCGCTTTATTTCATATAACATGCGATTTCTAATCGTGCACCTAATGTACATTAAGGCCAATTGTACGATACACTTTTTCCATATATATATATATATATATATATATATATATATATAGGGGAAGGTTCATTGGGGAACACTAAAAAAGTGGAGAACAGCGGGGAACCGACTCAAACGAACTCCGATTGGACTCATTCCAGCGGCGTTAGAACCGGCTCGTCAAACCCTAACTAGGATATCTTAACCCTAAACCCTAAATCCTAACTCCTAAACTCTAAACCCTAAAGCTAAAAAATAAGGCTAAAACCTAAGCTAAACCGTAAAATCTAAACTATAAACCCTAAAAGCTAAACCCTAAAGGCTAAACCTAAAGCTAAACCCTAAACCCTAAAGCTAAACCCTAAAGCCAAACCCTAAAAACCAAACCCTAATATATTTAGGGTTTAGGGGTTATGATTTAGGGTTTAGAGATCCTAGTTAGGATTCGACGAGCCGGTTCCAACGCCGCTGGAACGAGTCCAATCGGAGTTCGTTTGACTCGGTTCCCCACTGTTCCCCACTTTTTATGTGTTCCTCAATGAACCTCACACTATATATATATAAGGGAAGGTTCTAAAAAACATACCATTTTTTTTCATACCAATTTTCGCTATTTAAATTATATAAAAAAAATTTTCAAAAAAAAAAATTTGTAGTGCACATGTGTATGTGTACTACACATGTGAATTATTACACATGTGCTCTACAAAAAAAAAATTATATAAAAAAAAACTAGCGATTTTAATAAAAAAATTGAAAAAAAAAAAAACTTTTTTTGTGTGTTTTTAGGCTTTTTTTAGTTAGTTTTCGCGATAAAAGTGGTTTTCATTTGAACCATCCCCTATGTATATATATATATATATATATATATATATATATATATATTAAAGATCCTGTACATTAATTCAAAAGTGTGAGAAATATTGTGGAGATAACATGTGTCATCAATCTAAATTAATTTAAAAGGGTAAACAAGTAATTTTCTCATTGATTCAATTAACTGATAATCTTCCATAACCGCCACCCTTTATTTTACGAATACGAATTAATCTATGAATTTGTATTTTTTTTTTTATCGTTAATCAATTATAACTTTCTGAAGATTGTAGAATAAAGGTTTTATAGAGTGTTATATAGTGATGGATGCAGAATGAAGGTTTTATACAGTGTTATAGTGTTATATAGTGTTATAGTGCTATATTTTATGATAGCAGTCTATGATGATGTATAGTGTTGTATAGTGTTATATTGTTATATTTTCTGGTAGGAGTCTATGATGATGTATAGTGTTATATAGTGTTATATTTTTCTGCTAGCAGGTCTATGATGGATGTATAGTGTTATATAGTGTTACATAGCGTTATATGGTGTTACATGGTGTTTATATGGTGTTATGTAGTGTTATATATTTCTGGTAGCAGTTACATGCTTCCAGATTTTTAGAATGTCCGGATTTTTAGAGTTAGTTTACAAATGGATCGTTGGAATTTAGGAAAGGTTACCTTATTTGAAACATGTAAAAAGACACTATTACCCCTACAATTTTCAAATCAGTCCAAATAATTAAAACACAATTTACAATTTGGTCCCTACTGATCTTAACCATTAGATCAAAGATCTAATGGTTTAAAACACTTCTCACACTTTAGGCCCTTTTCATACTATCCTTACCCAATATATATATATATATATAGGGGATGGTTCAAATGAAAACCACTTTTATTGTGAAAACTCGAAAACTAACTAAAAAAGGCCTAAAAAACACACAAATTTTTTTTTTTATAAATTTCGCTGGTTTTTATATATGAAAAAGAAATTTCAGAAAAAAAAAAAAATTTTTTTTTGGTTGTACTGCACATGTGTAGTACACTAATACGGAAAGCCTAAACCACTTAACCCACCCCCCACCGACACCCCCCAAAAACCTAAACCCCCCACCCCCACCCCCCAAAAACCTAAACCCCCCACCCCCACCCTCCCGAAAACCTAAAACTAAACCCTAAACATAAACCCGAAAAAAACCTAAACCCCCCACCCCCACCCCCACCCCCCAAAAACCTAAACCCCCCTCCCCCCACACCCAAAAAGCTAATCCTAATCCTAAACCTCCAAAAAAACTAACCCTAAAAGCTAAACTAGACTCAAAAAGCTAATTTTAAGCATGTAATGCAATTGTAGTACATGTTATATTGCACACGTGCACTACTATAATAATAGTATTGAAAACAAGACGACACCATAAATCGTTTTTTATGTCATAAAAAATATGCTCAAATATACTTGAATGAAAGATAAAAAAAATTGTGATCTTATGGTGCCATTTTTGTTTTAAAATGATAACGTATGGAGAAATGGGAAATGTTTGAAAAGTTATATATTTTTTTTTCCAATTTTACCCCTCCTTCATTAAAAGTCTCCCCCCTCCTTTTTAGTGGTTTTTAATTAGTTTTCGAGTTTTCACAATAACTAATGGTTTTCATTTGAACCTTCCCCTATATATATATATATATATATATATATATATATATATGTATGTATATATACGGATATTCTTAAAGGTTGGTGGGATAAGTATCTTACAGAAGAAGAAAAACATATAATTCAAAATGCTAAAAAATTAATTATTAAAACAGAAAATAATGTTCAAGTTCCAACTGAAACACCTTATATAATTAATACTTTAATGTTTGCTATAATTAAACATTTTATTGGAAATCCAACAGATTATCAAGAAAGAAATTCTTTAATATTATTAAATCTGACGTGTAGAAAATTACAAGATTTTAGATGGTATAAAGATGTATTTCTTTCAAAAGTTATGACTAGAGATGATTGTAAAGAAGCTTATTGGAAAGAAAGGTTTATAGCTGGGCTACCAAAATTATTTGCAGAAAGAATTAGAGAAAAAATTAAAGCAGATTTTAACAATAATATTCCCTAAAGAGATTTATCCTATGGACAAATAATAAATTATATAAATCAAGAAAGATTAAAAATATGTAATGATTTAAGATTAAAAGGAAAAAAAAAAAGGATGGTATCCAAGGTCATAAGGAACTAGGAAGTTTTTGTCAACAATATGGACTTGAACCATTTAAAACTCCTTCTAAATCTAAAAAGAAAATTCCTAAACAATTTATCAGGAAGAATTATAAAAGAAAACCATATATTAAAAATAAACAGAAATATTATAAAGATAAAGCTGATTTTCAAAATAAAAAACAAGGTAAACAAGATATTGTTATTTGCTATAAATGTGGAAGATAAGGACATTATTCAAAGGATTGCTATACTAAGAGAAAGATAAATAAGCTAAACATTTCCGATGAATTAAAAGAACAGATAAATAAAATACTCATTTATAATAACTCAAGTGAAGACAGTATTTCAGACTATAATGGTAATGATTTAAACAATATTGAAGATTCTAATTCAGAAAGTAGTTTAGAAGAAAATTCATGTGAATGTATTGGTCCTTGTATTTGTGAGATCGATGGTACAATAAATTCTCTAACAGCAAATAATAAAGACCTATTCAAATTATTAGAAAAAAATGATGATAAAGAAGTAAAACAAGTATATCTAAAACAATTAAAAGAAAAGTATAAATTACCAATAGAAAAGGAAGAAAAGGTGTATAATTTCAATGAAACATGTCAAAGGTTTCAAACAAAACAAATAAAAGAAAATCCTGTTACAATAACTGAATTGCAAATATAATTAAAAAATATAAAAGAAGAAATTCGAGAAATAAAAGCACAAATTAAAGAATTAGAAAAAGGAAAAAATAAAGAAAAAGAAGAAAATAATAATGATATTAAAAAAAATAACGATACTGAAAATATAGAAAAAATAAATAGTTTAAAAGGATTAAATTCTCAAAAATGGTATACTAAACTAAATATAATAATCAATAATGAATTTAGATTAACATTAGTTGCCATGATTGATAGTGGGGCTGATATGAACTGTATTCAAGAAGGTTTAATACCCACAAAATACTATGAAAAAACTACATATAGATTATCCGGAGCTAATGGAAACCCATTAAATATTAAATATAAATTATCAAATGTTCATATTTGCAAAGAAAACTATTGTTATAAAACTCAATTAGTTCTAGTAAATGATTTAACATCTCAAATTATATTAGGACTCCCATTTATAACTCAATTATATCCTTTCACAGTTGAAGAAAAAGGAATAAGTATTAAGGTATTAAATAAAAAGATCTGCTTTGAATTTGCTCATCCAATTACTTCAAAACAAATAAATATTTTAAGCTTAAAAGAAAAACAAAAGGAATTTTTAATTGAAGAAATTGATCATGTTAGAATAAAGAATCAATTGCAAGATAAAATAATTATAAAAAGAATACAAGAAACTGAAAATAAATTTAAGGATAATATATGTGCAAATATTCCAAATGCTTTTTGGGAAAGAAAACAACACATTGTAAGATTATCTTATATTAAAGATTTTAATGAGAAAAATATTCCAACAAAATTAAAAGCTATACATATGTCTCAAGAGTTAGAAGGCTATTGTAAAAAAGAGGTACAAGAATTATTAGATAAGAAGTTAATAAGACCATCTATATCCCCTTGGTCTTGTTCTGCCTTCTATGTTCAAAATAGTGCAGAAATAGAAAGAGGAGCTCCTAGGTTAGTCATAAATTATAAACCTTTAAATAAAGTTTTAGAGTGGATTAGATATCCTATACCAAATAAAAGAGATTTATTAAAAAAGATTTGTGATTCAAAAATATTTTCTAAATTTGATATGAAGTCTGGATTTTGGCAAGTTCAAATTGCTGAAGAAGATAGATATAAAATTGGATTTAATATACCATTTGGACATTATGAATGGAATGTAATGCCTTTTGGATTAAAAAATGCTCATTCAGAATTTTAAAATATAATGAATGATATTATTTTACCATTAGGAAATTATGCAATCGTTTACATTGATGATGTATTAATATTTTCAAATTCCTTAGATCAACATTTTAAACATTTGAATGTTTTCTACAATATTATTCATAAAAATGGATTAGTAGTATCACCTTCTAAAATGAGTCTTTTCCAAACAGAAATAAGATTTTTAGGACATAATATTATTCAAGGAACAATAAAACCTATTAACAGAAGTTTAGAATTTTCAAATAAATTTCCAAATGAAATCAAAGATAAAAAGCAATCGCAAAGATTTTTAGAATGTTTAAATTATATTCATGACTTTTTCAAAGACTTAGGAATTATATGTAAACCTTTATATGACAGGTTAAAAAAGAATCCAAAACCATGGACTCAAGAACACATAGATATAGTAAAATATATCAAAGATAAAATAAAATGTTTACCCTGTTTACATATTCCCCATCCTAACGCAGAATTAATTGTAGAAACTGATGCAACTGACTTAGGATTCGTAGGAATACTAAAACAGAAATTAAATAATAAAGAAAGTTTAGTTAGATATTATTCAGGTGCATGGAATGATACTCAAAAGAATTATTCTACAATTAAAAAGGAAATTTTAAGTATAGTTTTATGTATAAAAAAGTTTGAAGATGATTTATACATGAAACCATTTTTATTAAGAATCGACTGTTTATCTGCAAAATATATTTTAGAAAAGGATATTAAAAATTTGATTTCAAAACAAGTTTTTGCAAGATGGCAGGCATTATTAAGCAACTTTGATTTTCAAATAGAATTTATAAAAGGTGAAAATAATTCTTTACCAGATTTTTTATCATGAGAATTTTTACAGGGAATATGAGCAACTCTGATTCTACAAAAAAGATTGTATTCTCAAAACAACAATTCTCAAAATCTCAATTATCAAGTTCTCCATCAAGACCAACCCATTTGCAACAATTTCCCTTATTACCTAATATTCAAAACAGATTTGCCCCTCTAACCCTAGGACCCAGACCTAGACCTCCATTTTCATCCATTATTCAAAATCTAGAATCAATACCCATTATTCAATCTCCTTCTTTCACAAAACTCTCTAAACCAGCCTCACCTTCAAGCTCTTCACCAGCCACTATTCCTTATACTATCAACCAAATAAAAAGATTATCAAAATTCTAGAGCCTTTAGAAGTCGAAAAGGTTAGCAAATTTTTTTTATCCTTAATCGACTTCATTTATCCAAGAGGATGCCATTTTTTCAAGGACGAATACAAGACTAGAGATTATTATCAAGCAATTTTAGTAGATTCAGAATCGGTTATTATTCGGCACAATTTTAATAGTGGAGATCCTTCCAAGATCGCTTATAGTCAAGTAAAAATTTTAAAGGTTCTATCTTTAGAAGACTGGAATTCTAAGCCCTATAATTCAAAAACCCTTTCAAATTTCAGTGCTTATCCTCAATATAACTATTATGATTATCAAGATGCATGGGAATATGCATTTCTTCTAAGAAACTTTGATCATTCTTGGTTCTTCCAATTTGATGAAGATTTTTCAAATATTTATCCAAGATGGTTTGTTAAATGGTTTAAATATATAGGAATTATTCCAGAAGCTTTTCCCAAAGAAATTTCAGAAGCATTTTCAAGATTCGTCGAGTATTTTCAACATGATGGAACACCAATTTTCGAGTATACTTTACAGTTTATGAGTGTTTTCAGAATTCCATGGATCTGTTTATGGACTTACAATTTTCAAGAAGAAAGTCCTACAGAACTTTCTCCTCCATTGCTCTTCAGACAATACAGATGTAAATGGTGGAATAAGTTTATCATCACAAAAACAAATTCTCAAGCAGTTACGAAGTATTATAAGGAACTAACCACTCAATATGAAAGAAGTCTAAAGTCTCCGATTCGAGATATCAAAGCTAGCAATAAAGATCAAGAATATATTCAAAGACTTTCAGGTTGCAATTCTCTAGAAGAAATTTTAAAGAT
This sequence comes from Helianthus tuberosus, assembly GCA_030545235.1. Classification (NCBI taxonomy): domain Eukaryota; kingdom Viridiplantae; phylum Streptophyta; class Magnoliopsida; order Asterales; family Asteraceae; genus Helianthus; species Helianthus tuberosus. The sequence goes on from CM060355.1 coordinate 38,289,627, forward strand.
AGTCAATGAAATTCGACAGTCTCCATCCCCTTCAAAACACTCATCTCCGGGGACTGAAGTATTTCAAGATTCTCAAGACCCATTTGATCTGATGTAAAAAAATAAAATAAATAAATAAAAAAATATATATATATATATAATAATAATATACCGACAATTAGAGAATAGAATAATGATGGAAGTTTGGAAAAATAGTTATCTTCAAAAAGTGGTGCAAAATAATTCAACAAAGGACAATCAACTTTTCTTATTTTCAAAAGTGGAGCAAATAATTCAACAAAGAGACAATCAACTTTCCAATTATAGAAGATTGTGCAACAAAGAGACAAAGAATTTTTCAATTCTTCAAAGATGGTGCAAATAATTCTCAAAGTGGACAAACAACTTTTCCAACAAATGTAACAACTCTCATCAAAAGGTATATTTATTTAATTAAATTGTCCAATAGGAAACCCTAATTAAGACACCCAAGTGATTCTGCGTAAACCCTAAAAAATTTCAGAACAAACGGAATCAGGATCAGGGCCCCTAAAACTCAGGGGGGGTAAACCCTGGTTAGTAATATCCACACAGTTTTACGTGTATTGCGAAATTGATCGAGCGGCCAACTCAGCTGAGCTACTGGGACACAAAGCAAGCCTATGGTAGACTAGGGTCTCTCGCGCCACGCGACGCACGCAAGAGAACCTTTCTGTGACATCCCGTATTTTCATGTTAGCGTCGTTAACCATTCTGTTAAATTATTATTCATTACACACAATTTGTTTTATATATATACGCGATATGTAATTTGGTATCGGTCATGCATAGTTATTTCACGTACTCACAGACACTTGATTTATGTGTGCGAACAAGGGGCAACGTACCCAATCACCAAACTAGTTGCGAAGAACTCATGTTACTAAACTTCTACCCAAGTTATAACATTCTAAATTATTGAGGGACCTTTGTGCAAAAATAATAATCATATAATGATATTATAAAAACCCAACTTGCCTCCCACATCCCCTCATCATCTTTTTCATCGAAAAAAAAAAAATAGAATAAGAAGCCCTAACTTCCACCCAACCCTACGGCAACATCATCCTCCTGCTTTTCAGCCGATACGCAGCCATCGAGCACCGGTAAGACCTCACCCCTCGTCCGCAATTCTTTAGAATTAACACTTTTGTTGCGAGTTACTCGTCACGGTTTCGGTTCGAGTTGTGAAGTCACGTTTACGAGTAAACCTACTCATGCGATCTATGTGTTTGATGTTACGTAGTACCACGCTTAAATGGTTATGTTATGCGAACTTGAATAATGTGTATAAATCTGTGAACGTTTATGTGCCATGATTAAGTGGTTATGCGAAACTGTAGATAGATGTATGTGTAGGATGATATAATATACATGTATATATGCATAGATGAGAGGTGATTATGGTTACACGTGAAAGCTTGTCGAAAAGGTTGAATGCGAATGAGTGTATAGTAGCGGTGAGCATGATTTTTGTGGGAGGGGGGATTGAGACTTGATCCGATTGTAAAGTGCGTATAGTGGCTGTATGTATAAGAACTCCGGTTCGACTTTGTTGTAAGGTTATGAAATCCTGTACATTAGTCTGTGTACTGTATGTATATGTAACCGTGCATGTGTGTGTATATATCCGAGAGAAAACGTAGGGTGTATGTATGATTACAAGTTCCGTTTCGACTTCGGCTTAAAAACATGAGTGCGTACATGAACCCGCGTGTTGGGTGTAGACGTGAAGGTATACAAGATTGTGTATGTGATGTTATCTACAACGTGCTCGGTTGAACGAGTAGGGTATAATAAGAAGTCTGTCAAACTGAGTATATGTATCTACTTGTGAATGATGTAAGCATGTGTGTGGTTGTGATATTATGTGGTCACAGGAGGAGGGTCTTGGGAAAGAATTCAATGTATTATAGAATTGTATCACTACATGTTGCCTTAGGAGGGAACACAAGATATGATGAGATTGGATGGAAGTTGTATGTGTTACGTAAATACTGTGATATTTTCTATGTGTGCATGAGATTAATTTTGACTAGAATGTGGAAAGTCTAAATGTCGGTTCCATGTGAGAGTGTGCAATGCAATAATTATAGGTTTGCTTGTAACGTGATTAATGTGTATATATATACATAATGTATCGTGATAAACTGAGATTTAGTGGGTGTATATAATTACATGCGTGTGGGATGCGTACGAATGTGCTAGTGATTTAGGTGATAAAGTTTAGTATGATGTTAGAATTCTCGACTTCGAAACCAAGACAACCATGTGAAACTAGGCGACGACATTTAATTAATATATCTAATAATAAAATGGTATTGATATCAGAGCGTACCTGACATAGAGGCTTTTACACTCGATTTACTTTCGTTGAGCACCCTAAGGTGAGTTCATCTCTCTTGAGCATGCGTCCCGGTGGTTGGGACAGTCAGTGGGTATCCCGGGGAGGGATAAGTCTTTTGGGTAAAATCGGGAATGTTGGATAATATACTCATCCTATCACCTTTAAAGTCCCTTCGTGTTGTTTGGTTACCAGGGAGGTAACATGGTATTAGTTGGTAGCGCTACTTAGGTTTGGCAACCTCACCCCGTACCTGGGAGGACGGGTGTTGAACTAATGACCTAGTCATGACCAATGCTTTGATAGGAGCATTGGAGAAAGGGCAATGTAAATCAGAAGCCGTCTTGTATTCGGGGTATTATCAACATTACTTTCGGAATTCAATTCAATGGATTAACTAAACACTTGGTAATCAATGTTTTCGTAAAACTATGAACTCACCAGCGTTGTTTGATACACTTGTTGCATGCTCGCAGATCGTTAGATATCTTGGATTTGGGAACTTGCTGTCTGGAGTAGCTGGAGTGGTCATGGGCCGACTGGAAGGATTTATGTGATTGATTTCTTGATACTATACTTTGGTTTTGAAACAGTTTAAGTTAGTTTAATATTTGCTTCCGCTGAACATATTGGTTTTCATTTAAACTTGTTAACGATTGAGAACGTTATTTAAAAACTTGTATGGGTTCAATATGATTAGTGGCTCATTGTTGGTACGTCACACGCCTACCAGGGACACTCTCTAGGTGGTATTTTGGGGGTGTGACACTTTCGCGTGGCGCGAGGGGGGCATTTTTCAAGTATAAATAGAACAGTCTGTTTGATGCAATTCTGTGTTAATGCGACGTTCAAAATCCAATTATACTCCGAGTTATAATAGAAACAATCTCACAACACACACGGTTCACAAATCGACGCCGCAATTCAGGATAATAACTAGATCGCTGAAACGATTCAATGTCCGATCGATTAAACTATCCAATGGATGTTTAAGTGCTGCCCACATTAGGGTTTATGCTTTGTCATTCGTCGTTAAATCGATGGATGTTTAAGTATCGCACTTTGTCATTCGTTGTGAAGGTTTTAATCTCGTGAGTTATCGTAAATGCTGTATTAAGTTACTAACCTAATTTGTGTGCCTGATTATTTAAACTAGGTTATCAAGGCTAATCAGTAGGCTAAGCTCTGTTCAAAGTTAAATCTGCAATGTGAGTCATTCTCTTTTTATCAAATTACTTTACAAAAGCATGTTTATTTTCAAAGGTTATATTTACAGGGATTAAGTCTATGTAATCTGAAATTACTGCCAGTATGTGGGGGGATGTGCACATAGCTACTAATTATTTATCATTTGTGGGTGAACGGACCCAACAAGTGATATGTCCACAGTCACAAGTCCGGTCAAGTGACAACTGGATCAGTTAATTCAAAAGATAGAAACATTGTAATCGCTCTTAATACTGTAAATTATAACAAACAGGTCGTTTTAATTAAATAAGAATGATTCACTCAGTATTTCCCGCTGACAAAACCTTTTTCAAACATGTTTCAGGTGATCTGTTGTGATTCAGGAAAAGTGGCGAGAAGCACTACAAGCTTAAGGAAGTGGCTCATTATAAAATAAAGAAACATGTTTTGTAAAATAAAAGATTTCTTCGTGAAATCTCAAGATTGTAAATTACCGGGTTTTATCCCGAGTTGTGAAATAAAATAATCGGGAAATATTTCATTTTTTAAAAGATCCTGAAGAAACTTCCGCTGTTAATTAAATACCACGGGAATTTCTGTCCCGCGGCTCCTGAAACGAGTCAAACCGGGTCGGGGGCCGTGACAGAAATAAGGTGGTATCAGAGCCACTGATCTAAGCCTATTAAGTATTTAGAAATACTTAATTTTACTGATTGCCAAGTATGTGATTATGTGTTTTATTAACTGATTATTTGTTAATTACAGTATGGGTAAACAAAAGCTGTCAAACATCTATCTTAAACTAGATAGGTCATCCAACGAGAAGGGAAGTTCATCCCAAACAAAACCTTATGAAATTCCTGAAGAAGGAATATTTGTGAGAAAGGCACATTACGAGAAACCACTTTCTCCTAATAAAAGAAGTTTGATTATTAGGAAAAGTCAGGAGGAAATAAGGAAAAACCAAGAGAAGAAAGTTAAACAGGAAACCCAGGAATTAATCAGTAAATCACCCTGGGAGGACAAATTAGATGAGAAATGGGCAGATCTTTATATGCTAGCCACAGTAGCAGAAAATGCAAATCTCTAAATACTTTAACTCAAGTTTTAGCACCTTTATTTATCTACAATCCAGAAACCTTATTCAGTAAATAAATAAGTTCATAGTAAATCGTAGTATATTTTACTTGTCAGTTGTTTTATGTATGGTATGCAATAATATTTAAGGGTTATCTATGAAATTTTGTTATTTTATTTTAACATTTGGTATGTATTTTGCATATATGCTAAACAGCATGAATGAGATATCTGAAGCTTTAGAAAATCTTAACCTCTATCCCGTTAAGATAGAAGTTTCCAAGGAATTCACCGGTTACTTCGCTGATAAAGAAGAACCCATGGAATTTCAATCCAAACCACTGGCAAAACCTAAACCCAAGAAAAGAAGCAGATTTGTGGGCTGGAGGCGGGTACGAAGGAAAAAGCCAGCAACAAGAAAGGTTACTAAAACTGAAGAACCAAAAGACAAAGGAAAAGGGGTAGAAATTGAGGAAAATATTAATCAAGTAGAGATAGAAGCTGAGAAGAGTTTTAAGCAAACAGAAAGGGAAATTGGAGAAAGTTCTAGACAGAAACAGAAAATGACTCCCTGGGAAGTTTTAGATCATAAACTAGTAATGAGTGACCTCATCGGACCTGCCGATGGAAACCTTGAACCAGCCAATCCAAACCTTATATTTACTGAAGAAGATCTTTTCAGCTACCCACTAGAAGCTCCAATTCCAATCAATCTGGAACCTGCTATTCCAGATCCTATTGTCCAACCTCAACCACTACCAGTAGAATTAGATGAATGGTGGACAACTGATTAGCAATACCAAAATCTTTTAAACAACCCTGATACATTTTTCCCACAAGTTGACCCAGAACCTCCACTATACCCAACTATGAGCCCGGAGAATCTGACTGAACTTCGCCTCTGGGGCGAAGAGTTAATTAATGCAGGAAATAGGATTAGGGATGTTGGAGAAAGAGTTACTTGGAAGTATGACGAAAGGGAGCGTCGTTTTTAAGAAATTAACTGATCAGATAATGGGAGTTTGCAGAAATATTTGTTTAATAAATAATCATAATAACCAGTATGTGTAATAACTTAACAATAAAACGTTGTATGATAATCGTGTGTACGAGGCATAATATAATATATAGAAATGAAACTTGTGAAATCGATAATTTTTAGTTATACATGTTAATGTGATTTTGTGCAAACTATTTTATTATATTTGTATTTATACTAATTATTTATATAAAATTAATTATCAGATGGCAAACATTGGTAACGAACCAGTAAATGAGGTTAATAAGTCTGAGCAACATCCAGGAGATCAATATATGACTAGGCAAGATATCGAAAATATTGTTGCTCAAGGGATAGCCAATGCTATTCCAGCAATCGTTGCTGCTGTAAAGAATCCAATCGAACCGCAACAAATTGTTCCTAGCAAACGTATTTCTGAAGATAACTTCAGTAATAGTGTAAACGGAGGCAATGATCATGTTAATCTTAATGGGGAACCACATCAAGCTCCATTTCCTAAGAAAATGAAAACTGCAACGCCTGGTTGCACTTTCAAAGAATTCCTTGCTTGTTAACCCACTGAATTTGCAGGCAATGAAGGAGCAACTGCATCACTGCGTTGGTTAGAGAAAACCGAAGCAGTCATTGCAATAAATAAATGTGCTAAAGATGATCAGGTCATGTACGCATCAAATCTCTTCAAAGAAGGAGCACTCGAATGGTGGAACACTGTGTTACAATCAAAAGGAAGAATAATAGCTTATGCCATGAATTGGGAAGAATTTAAGGGTCTTGTAGAAAGAAAATTCTGTCCCGAGTATGAAAAGGAACAAATGACAAATAAGTTCCTAAATCATAGGATGATGGGTGTAGATTGTCGCGGTTATACTTCGACATTCTTTGAATATGCTAGAGTGGTACCAACGCTGGCTTCGCCAGAACCGGTACTTATTTCTTGCTACATTTGGGGACTGATTAGTGAAATCCGCAATATCGTTAAAGCTGCGAGACCTCGCACTATTGACGATGCTGTGGAATTAGCTAATACCCTAACCAATGAATTGGTACACACACAAGATGAAAACAGAAAGAAGGAATTGGCTCATAAAATTACCCAAGGATTTCGTACGGGTAATAATAACAGCTTCAAGAGAAGAGGAACAGGGCAATCTTCAACTTTGCCGTTCTGTCAAAATTGCAAAAAGAAACATTTTGGAAAATGCAAGGTATATTGCAATTTTTGCAAAACTATAGGGCATCGTGAAGAAAATTGCAGAAAGAAATCCATAATTTGTTACAATTGTGGAGAGGCAGGACATTTCAAAACAGAATGTCCTAAAGTAGTCAAACCAGCAGACAACAAAACCAAGGCAACCGACGGAACTATTAAGAAGAATGCCAGGGCATTTCAGCTGACCACTCAAGAAGCAGAACTCATCCCAGATGTGATAGCGGGTACGTTCTTAGTTCACAACGTATACGCAAAAGTATTATTTGACTCTGGTGCAAACCAAAGTTTTATAAATACTTCATTCTGTCAAGCTCTTAATTTACCTTTAACCAATATTAGGCAGATCTTTACAGTTGAAACGGCAGACGGAAATTCAGTTAAAATAGATAAAGTTTTGCAGGAAGAAAATATAGAACTTTTAGGACATAAATTCTCTGCAAACCTATTGCCAATGAATTTAGCTGAATTTGATGTTGTATTAGGAATGGATTGGTTAGTAACCAACCATGCTCGAATCTTGTTTGATCAGAATTCCATAAGAATTCAATCACCCACCGGAGAAGTAATTAGGATTACAGGAGATAAACCACGTAAGCCCATGAAGTTCATATCAGTAATGAAAGTTGCTAGTTATGAACGAAAACAAGGAATAGTATATATGATTTCAGTAATCATTAGTACTAAGGGTAAAGAACTTAATGAAATTCCTGTAGTCTCAGAATATCCAGATATATTCCCAGAAGATTTACCGGGATTACCCCCAGATAGGGAAGTAGAATTTAGGATTCATCTAATTCTAGGAACTACACCGATAGCCAAGGCACCTTATCGGTTAGCACCCACAGAAATGTTAGAACTGAAAAAGCAATTAGATGAATTACTAAGTAAAGGTTTCATACAACCTAGTTCATCTCCTTGGGGAGCACCAGTATTATTTGTTAAGAAAAAGGATGGTTCAATGAGAATGTGTATCGATTATAGAGAATTAAATAAGGTTACAATTAAGAATCGATACCCATTACCTAGGATTGATGATCTGTTTGATCAACTTCAAGGAGCTAGATATTTTTCTAAGATAGACTTATGCTCCGGATATCATCAATTGAAGGTACAAGACGAGGACATACCTAAAACTGCTTTTAGAACTAGGTATGGTCATTACGAGTTTACAGTCATGCCCTTTGGGTTAACAAATGCACCTGCTGCATTCATGGACATGATGAATAGAATCTGTAAACCGTATTTGGATAAATTTGTAATTGTCTTCATAGATGATATACTTATTTATTCAAAAAGTCAGACAGAGCATTGTGAACACCTTCATGCACTCTTAACTTTGTTAAGAAAAGAAAAGCTTTATGCCAAATTCTCAAAGTGTGAATTTTGGTTAAAGGAAGTACAATTCCTAGGACACATGGTGAATCACGAAGGTATTCACGTAGATCCTGCTAAGATAGAGGTAATTACCAAATGGAAGGTTCCACAAACAGCAATAGAAATTAGAAGTTTTATAGGTTTAGCTGGGTACTATAGACGGTTTATTAAGGATTTTTCCAAGATAGCTGTTCCATTAACTAAGCTAACCTGTAAAGCAATTAAGTTTGAATGGGGACCTAAACAAGAAGAAGCCTTTAAGATTTTGAAACAAAAATTAACAAATGCTCCAATCTTAGCCTTACTAGAAGGAACTGAAGATTTTGAAGTATATTGTGATGCTTCAAAACTAGGATATGGATGTGTGCTTATGCAACGCAAAAAGGTGATTGCATATGCTTCAAGGCAATTGAAAAAGCACAAAGAAAATTATACGACTCATGATTTAGAATTAGGAGCCGTAATTTTTGCCCTTAAGATTTGGAGACATTATCTGTATGGAAGTAAATTTACTGTTTATACAGATCATAAAAGTTTAAGATATATATTTGGACAAAAAGAGTTAAACATGAGGCAAAGGAGATGGATGGAAATCCTAAGTGACTACGACTGTGATATTCAGTATCACGAAGGAAAGGCAAATGTAGTTGCAGATGCCTTAAGTCGTAAGTATTATGAGAAACAACGACGGGTTCGTGCTCTCAGATTAAATCTACAAATAGATTTAATGGAACAATTGAAGAATGTTCAAGCTACAGCAATCAAGGATGATGCTGAAGGAATGAAAGGATGAATAAAGGAATTAGAACAAGGAGCCGATGGGATTTGGAGATTCCACAAAAGTTGAATATGGGTACCTAAGAAAGGAGACTGAAGACCTAAAATTTTAGAAGAAGCCCATAAATCTAGGTATACTATGCATCCAGGAAACAATAAGATGTACCAAGATTTAAGAAAGAATTTCTGGTGGATAGGAATGAAAAAGGATATAGCGCGATATGTTTCTAAATGTCTCACTTGTTCACAAGTTAAGGCAGAACATCAGAAACCCTCAGGTCTACTACAACAATTAGAAATGCCTGTATGGAAATGGGAACTTATAACAATGGATTTTGTTACTAAGTTACCCAAAACCAAAAAAGGTAATGATGCGATTTGGGTAATTGTGGATCGATTAACCAAATCATCTCACTTTCTACCAATGAAAGAAACCTTTAGTATGGAAAGGTTGGCAAAATTATATGTAGATGAAGTTGTATCCTTACATGGAGTTCCACTCTCCATTGTTTCGGATAGAGATAGTCGTTTTACTTCTCATTTCTGGAAAAGTTTCCAGCAAGCTATGGGAACTCGACTAAATCTAAGCACTGCATATCATCCCCAAACCGACGGACAAAGTGAAAGGACGATCCAAACTCTAGAAGACATGCTCCGAGCATGTGTAATAGATTTTGGTGGAAATTGGGATGATCATTTACCATTAATTGAATTCTCCTATAACAATAGCTACCATTCAAGTATTGAAACCGCCCCATTTGAAGCACTGTACGGAAGAAAGTGCAGAACTCCAGTTTGTTGGGCAGAAATAGGAGAAAGTCAATTGTCAGGTCCTGAAATAGTACAAGAGACGACTGATAAGATTACTCAAATCAAGGAAAGGCTGAAGACGGCTCGAGATCTCTAGAAGAGTTATGCAGACAATAGATGCAAGCCGTTAGAATTCCAAGTTGGAGACAAAGTATTGTTGAAAGTTTCTCCTTGGAAAGGAGTTGTTAGATTTGGTAAGAAAGGAAAGCTAAGTCCCAGATACGTAGGACCATTTCCAGTGATTCAACGTATCGGACCAGTTGCTTATCGTTTACAACTACCAGAAGAATTAGCTGGAGTACATGATGTATTTCATGTATCTAATCTCAAGAAATGTCTAGCAGACGAATCTTTGGTAGTACCTCTCCAAGACATAGAGGTAAACGAAAAGTTAAAATTTGTTGAGAAACCTCTTCAGATAGAAGATCGAAAGGTTAAATTTCTCAAGCACAAGAGACTAGTTCTGGTTAAAGTCAAATGGGATTCAAAGAGAGGAACTGAATACACTTGGGAGCTGGAATCAGAAATGAAGCCAAAATATCCACACTTATTCCAATAAATCTCGAGGACGAGATTTTTATTAAGGTGGGGAGAATGTAACAACTCTCATCAAAAGGTATATTTATTTAATTAAATTGTCCAATAGGAAACCCTAATTAAGACACCCAAGTGATTCTGCGTAAACCCTAAAAAATTTCAGAACAAACGGAATCAGGATCAGGGCCCCTAAAACTCAGGGGGGGTAAACCCTGGTTGGTAATATCCACACAGTTTTACGTGTATTGCAAAATTGATCAAGCGGCCAACTCAGCTGAGCTACTGGGACAAAAAGCAAGCCTATGGTAGACTAGGGTCTCTCGCGCCACGTGACGCACGCAAGAGAACCTTTCGCGTGGCGCGAGGGGGGCATTTTTCAAGTATAAATAGAACAGTCTGTTTGATGCAATTCTGTGTTAATGCGACGTTCAAAATCCAATTATACTCCGAGTTATAATAGAAACAATCTCACAACACACACGGTTCACAAATCGACGCCGCAATTCGGGGTAATAACTCGATCGCTGATACGATTCAATGTCCGATCGATTAAACTATCCAATGGATGTTTAAGTGCTGCCCACATTAGGGTTTATGCTTTGTCATTCGTCGTTAAATCGATGGATGTTTAAGTATCGCACTTTGTCATTCGTTGTGAAGGTTTTAATCTCGTGAGTTATCGTAAATGCTGTATTAAGTTACTAACCTAATTTGTGTGCCTGATTATTTAAACTAGGTTATCAAGGCTAATCAGTAGGCTAAGCTCTGTTCAAAGTTAAATCTGCAATGTGAGTCATTCTCTTTTTATCAAATTACTTTACAAAAGCATGTTTATTTTCAAAGGTTATATTTACAGGGATTAAGTCTATGTAATCTGAAATTACTGCCAGTATGTGGGGGGATGTGCACATAGCTACTAATTATTTATCATTTGTGGGTGAACGGACCCAACAAGTGATATGTCCACAGTCACAAGTCCGGTCAAGTGACAACTGGATCAGTTAATTCAAAAGATAGAAACATTGTAGTCGCTCTTAATACTGTAAATTATAACAAACAGGTCGTTTTAATTAAATAAGAATGATTCTCTCAATATTTCCCGCTGACAAAACCTTTTTCAAACATGTTTCAGGTGATCTGTTGTGGTCCAGGAAAAGTGCCGAGAAGCACTACAAGCTTAAGGAAGTGGCTCATTATAAAATAAAGAAACATGTTTTGTAAAATAAAAGATTTCTTCGTGAAATCTCAAGATTGTAAATTACCGGGTTTTATCCCGAGTTGTGAAATAAAATAATCGGGAAATATTTCAGTTTTTAAAAGATCCTGAAGAAACTTCCGCTGTTAATTAAATACCACGGGAATTTTTGTCCCGCGGCTCCTGAAACGAGTCAAACCGGGTCGGGGGCCGTGACAACAAAAGCCATTTCATACGGAAGCTCTTTCAAAAATCAATAATGAAGACCCTTTTACTCCATCTATAAAAGGGAAGAAGATCAAAGAAGGAAGACACACCTTTTCTTACATCTTCTCTTATGTATGAAAAAACCTTCAAACCCAAAACTTGTATTATCAACCTCTCTATGTTCAAAATCTTAAGATTTTCAAATTATAGTTGTTCCTCCCGATTATAAGGAAATCAATTGTAATCAAGATTTTCAATCAATAAATTCAGGTATATTTTAAATTTATATTATGCTTATTTATGTTGCCATCTCTTTAAAATAATTAATATAGTCTTCATGTTTAATCTTCTTCATATCAAACGATTCTAAACCGTTGATCAAGAGTATATTCAAAGACTATCAGATTGCAATTCTCCAGAAGAAATTTTAAAAATAGTCAATGAAATTCAACAGTCTCCATCCCCTTCAAAGCACTCATCTCCGGGGACTGAAGTCTTTCAAGATTCTCAAGACCCATATGATATGATGTAAAAATAATATATATATATATATATATATATATATATATATATATATATCGACAATAGATGATAAAGTAATGATAAAAGTTTGGAAGAATAATTATCTTCAAAAGTGGTGCAAAATAATTCAACAAAAGGACAATCAACTTTTCTTTTTTTCAAAAGTGAAGCAAATAATTCAACAAAGAGACAATCAACTTTCCAATTATGGAAGATTGTGCAACAAAGAGACAACCAACTTTCCAATTCTTCAAAGATGGTGCAAATAATTCTCAAAGAAGACAAACAACTTTAAGAGCATTTTCAACAAAGGCAATTTCATACGGAAGCTCTTTTCAAGAATCAATAATGAAGACTCTTTTACTCCATCTATAAAAGGGAAGAAGAACAATGAAGAAAGACACACCTTTTCTTACATCTTCTCTTATGTATAAAAAAACCTTCAAACCCAAAACTTGTATTATCAACCTCTCTATGTTCAAAATCTTTAGATTTTCAAATTATAGTTGCTCCTCCCGATTGTAAGGAAATCAATTGTAATCAAGATTTTCAATCAATAAATTCAGGTATATTTTAAATTTATATTATGCTTATTTATGTTGCCATCTCTTTAAAATAATTAATATAGTCTTCATGTTTAATCTTCTTCATATCAAAACGATCCTAAACCGTTTTGGTATCAGAGCCATGTCTCTGTTTTTAGAAATTGTTTTTATAACTAATTTATTATGATTGTTAGCCCTGAATTTTTAAAGGGGGGTAGAACTATGTTGGTAAGCCATGTCGATTGTCGGTTGGATTAGCATTATGCCCAAAAGAATACTGAAAATGGGCAGCCGGACCACGACGATATGGGGGTGTTCCCTCAGTATAAGCTCTACTTTAAAAATTTAAAGACTAATAATTATAATGAATCAGTTATCAAAATTCTTTTCTAAACGAGATTATAGCTCAAATACTAATGATAATGATGAAGAAGACTTAAACATGAATTCTTTTCATATAAATTCTGTTGAAATTAATATTTCTCAGATTGAAAACAATCTTTTAAATTGGAATATACCAAAACAAGATGTTAAAACTATTTACAGAATTGGTACTTTTGATTTTTTACAAGATTATTCTATAAAAACTCATGAACAAACCATACCTATTAATAAAGAGTATCAAAACATGCAATTATTATCTGTAGAAGCTATTAAAAGACATAGAAAATTATATAAATTTCTACACATAGGATTAGTTCAAGTCGCTAGTAAACCTATGTTCAGATTAGGAATTGATGCTCCTATATTACTAATTCTAAGAGATGCAAGACATACAAACTTTAATAATTCTTTGCTAGCTATGGCTGAGTCTAATATTTCAAATGGTCCTATTTACTTTAATTGCTACCCAAACTCTTCAATTGGTTTATTTGATCTAAATATTTTAGATACTTTAACATTTACAATTAAAACCAAAAACTTAGAATTCAAAGAAAAAACTAATGCTGCAGTAGTTATATATAGAATATATTACAAGACTATGACTACCACTATAGAACCTAAAACAAAATTAGTATCTCCAAAAGATGAAACTATTATTTTTGAAGCTAATACCATGCATACAAAGATAAGAACACCTAAAAAATTAAAATGGAATGAAATAACTCAATCATTAACATGGAATTTACAAGATATAAACCCGCCAAAACTTATAGAGATAGAAAATCAAACATCTAGCATAGTGGAACATTCTGATGGTTCAATAGATATTTCTTTTAGTAATATATTACCAAGGCATTCTATAGGAGCAAGTACTTCTAGAAATACTTTAGATAAAAGTCTATTTAGAAGAAGTTTATCAATGAAAATGAAAGGTGTTGATTTTTCAAATACTATTCCAAGACCACTATATGATGAAAATGATAGTGATAATAATACTTATGTTCCAACTAAGTCTGATATGGAAAATTATGAAGATATACAATGAGTGATTCAAAAATTCAAGTTAGAAGAAATTACAATATTTGGTTTTTGAAAAATTGCAATAGAAGAATAAAATATTTGAGGGAAAGAATAGAACAATATAATAATGACTCATGCATCATGCCTCCATCCGACCCATATCATCCCTCTAATTATACATCTAACCCGTATCATCCCTCTAGCTATATATTATTTTTAGAAAGAAAATTAAGAGAAGAAAATAATTATAGAGTAAAGCTTATGGAAAAAAATTCAAGCACAACTTGTTAATTATGGATAAAGAAATGTTAAAATATTTAAAAGATGAAATGTTCAATGAATATAATAATAAAAATTTAATATGGTATTTTTCTACATTCAATGAAGATGAAAGATTTTTACATGAGATTGATTGGCACTTATATATGTGTGAAAATGATGAAAATATTTCATTTTTCTCCTGGTTCCCTCTTTACTGTATAGAAAATAAAATTAAATATCCATTTTTTGAAAATATATATGTTAGTAATACTATAACCAAAACTTATACAATTATAGATAAAAATGAAGATATTACTAGTATACATCCTCCACATACGGATATAAAAATAAAAGTTGAAAATAAAGATTATATTGCAAAACCTTTGGCAAACATTAAGGAAGATATAGATAAAAACGTAAAGACAATTATTTTTCAAAATAATTACACCAATGAAAAATTAAATACCATAGGAGAACAATTAGAAAGGATAGAAACTAAGAATAAAAATTATTTAGATCAACCTAGTACTTCAAATACTAAAATAATAACTGAAAATATTGAAAATCCAATATTTAAACCATATAGTATATATATCCCAATACGTTTAAACAAACAACAAGATATGTTACAAGATATTTCTTCAAAAATTTTAAAACTAAATATAAATGTTATTTCAGATCAAGAAATTCAAAGTATTGAAGAACAATTTAATGATTTTCAGATAGAAGATTCTATAAACAAAATTAAAAGAGGAAATTATCATTTTTCAAAAAATAATACTTATACTACTAGGCCTGAAACAAGAAATTATTACCCTAGACCTACCCCACCTGATTTACAATTTGAAGAACGAGATACTATAGTTCAAGCAAAATATGATGGAACTTCTCTATACGAATGGAATATAGAAGGTCAAACAGAACATCAAATTCTTAAACTATTACAAGAAATGATAATGGCAGCTAATGCATATAAAGAAAATGGAAATAATGAAGCTCAAATCCTTACTATGATAGCTTCTGGTTTTACGGGAATTCTTAAAAGTTGGTGGGATAAATATCTTACAGAAGAAGAAAAACATATAATTCAAAATGCTAAAAAATTAATTATTAAAATAGAAAATAATGTTCAAGTTCCAACTGAAACACCTGATATAATTAATACTTTAATGTTTGCTATAATTAAACATTTTATTGGAAATCCAACAGATTATCAAGAAAGAAATTCTTTAATATTATTAAATCTAACATGTAGAAAATTACAAGATTTTAGATGGTATAAAGATGTATTTCTTTCAAAAGTTATGACTAGAGATGATTGTAAAGAAGCGTATTGGAAAGAAAGATTTATAGCTAGGTTACCAAAACTATTTGCAGAAAGAATTAGAGAGAAAATTAAAAAAATATTTTAATAATAATATTCCTTATAGAGATTTATCCTATGGTCAAATAATAAATTATATAAATCAAGAATGATTAAAAATATGTAATGATTTAAGATTAAAAGAAAAAATAATAAAAAAGGATGGTATTCAAGGCCATAAGTGTCACACCCCCAAAATCCACATGCGGAGTATCACCGCTTGGAGGCGTGACTGACCAGGATCAAACCACTAATCATATTGAACCAGTAAACAATTCAATGTAAAAGTCCAACCAACACGATTTAGTGTCCAAAACAAACATAGTTAAGTTATGAGCGGAAGCAAAATGTTCAAAACCAAATCAAAAGTTTAATTATCAAATGTTTAACATGGCACACAGCTGTCCATGTCCCACAACGACTCTTCCTTGTGCAAGCTCCAGCTAAGTACCTATAGACCTGCAAAGCATGTAGTAACGAGTCAACAACAAGTTGAGTGAGTTCACGTTTGGTTGTCCAGTTTATAGTTGTTCCGAAAACACAGTTTGCTCTTTACCAGCTATCCAGCCGTGGGGGTTACCCCATAGTTCGAAAAACGTTTATTAGTTACCCGTTCTTACGTTGGCTATTCCAGCCCGGCTCTATGGCCGTGGGGGCTACCCCATGTTTAATTCACCAGACTCGTTACCATATCGACTACTAACGTTCGTCAAGTTTAAGTGCCCTAACGTCTGTGTCTATCATCACTGACGTGCCATAGTCCATTAGTCCACGCCCGTCCTCTGCGGCACGGTGTGAGGTTTGTTAAACCTAATAGCGCTATTTAACTAATGACCCGTTCGCCATTGGCCTCGGCGATTAAGTCGATATAAAAGGAGGGACTTCGTTGATAGAGTTCTAGTCTAGTATAGTTAAATCCGTCTCATACTGGACGAGGAATCTATGTTCCGGATTACGTCTCAACAGGACGAGGAATCTATGTTCCTGATTACGTCTCAACAGGACGAGGAATCCCTATTCCTTAACCCATTCCCAACCCCTGGGAATCCCATGCTTTGTAACGAAGTGTGAACTCACCTTGGTTTGCTCGGCAGATTACACAGAAAGGTCAAGTCTAGCAGCTAGTGGTCAACCACGTCCTAACATGGTTATCACACATGTCAGGTTTAGGTTCAAGTAAAGCACATATGATTACACATAGTAGCTGAGTATGAACACAAGTTGATCATGGCAACACATAACACACATTAACACCTTAACAGTAACAGTCAAGCACTCATCGTGTCTAACTTGTACGATCCGAGAGTAAAAGTCCACAAACAGTCGGCCCAACATGTTGTGCGGTCGGCACAGCCCTGTGCGACCCACATCATGTTGTGCGACTCAGATAAATACCCGGCCCAAAAGTCAAAAGCCCAAACATACCATTATACGGCCCAATCTAACAGTTAAACAAATAGTCTTGTGCGATTCCATTTGATACCCGGCCCGAGTAACAATAAGCCCAAATAAGCATAATTGGTTCAACAAGCAACCGGCCCAACAATTAAACAAATAACCAACTTGTGCGACCGATGGCACCTTGTGCGACTGATGGTGCCTTGTGCGACTGAAACTTGTGCGTTCAGATCAGCTTGTTCGACTGATCATTTAGTGCGTATGGACATCTTGTGCGACCAAGATGTCTTATGCGATTAGTTTAATATCCCGGATTTCCTGCCTATCTGTTACACACATTAAGTAGTTTCCAAGATTGCCCTTTATCAATTAACACAATCATGGATTCTAACCAATCCCTTACTCGATCAAACAAGGTTTTTAATCATTTGTCTCACATAACCCTAACATCATAATTATGAACAACAACCACACATGATCATCATCGAAATAAACAACAATGGCCGACAACTTATCAAATATTATTATATGTTCCGATTTCATGAGTGTCCAGCCGATTACATGCATGCGAATCAGGATTATTATATATTAATTTGAACATGCACTGAGATCTTATTCCAATTAAAATACATGTAACAATCACAAAACATACTGACAATTCACATGCAAGTAATCATGAAAGATCCTTAAAAATACAATTAATTGAAATCACATGCTCATCATCATGGATACACACTGTTCGAACAAAACAACAATCATTCCACTAGTCCCATCAACACACATTCTCATGCTAACATGCCATAACCTAAGTCAATTATAGACAACTTTTTTTTAAACAATCCGAATCATAGAACATACCAGCCGATTTAACAAGTATTCGGTTCTCAATCATTAACAACATCAGTAAGTATTAATCCTATATCGATTAACATACTTTACATGTGAGCAGAAACCTTAACATTAACCATTATCATTCATAATTCATTATATGCGAATCATATAATCATCATAGCATGTAACACACAATCAACAATTATAACACTAACCGATTAAAGAAGAATGTAGAGATTGATCCGAGAGGTAAAGCTTCGAGAGGGATGAAGGTTGGTGCCGTCGAGTTTGAGAAGAGAGAAAGGGAGCACTAGGGTTTGGTGTTTTTAGAATGTTTAGCAAAACAAATGAGGAGTATACCCTCTCTAGTGTTATGCGACAAAAGAAGGAGTGGGCCGAACTCTCAATGGGCTGCCCATGATCCGCATACAAGGTGTAGCCCAAATGGGCTTGTGCGATCGAATGGTGTTGTGCGTTTGGGTCGTTCCTATACATACATACATACCACACAACATATAATCACTTAACATTCAATAACGTAATATTCTATTAAATCATCCAATACACATAGTCACATAAGGTTTACGTTACATCAAGGTACAAATATAGGTTCGAAATACGAGTTGTCACATTATCCCCAAGTTAAAAGAAATTTCGTCCCGAAATTTAGCACGTACTCACTGAGGAAGCTAATTAAGTTGCATGGTTTTCCTGGTTTTCCTGGGGTGTCACATCCTCCCCCCGTTGATCTGGAATTTCGTCCCGAAATTCCGTAGCTTCAGCCTCAGTAGTGGTTGTACCGGTTGCGAACAGTTGGGGATACTTTTGTTTCATCTGATCTTCGCGTTCCCAGGTGAACTCTGGGCCGCGACGTGAGTTCCAACGAACTCGAACGAGAGGTATTCTAGTACGCTTGAGGACCTTAACATCCCGGTCAGTGATTTCAACAGGTTCCTCGACGAATCGTAATTGCTCGTCGATCGTGAGCTCCTTCAAAGGAACTACGTGGGTCTCATCTGACAGACACTTCTTCAGATTTGACACATGAAAAACGTCGTGAACTGCACTGAGTTTTGCTGGTAAGTTCAGTCTGTAGGCCACCTTGCCTATTTTCTCAATGACTTCGAAAGGTCCAACGTATCGTGGGTTAAGTTTGCCCCGTTTGCCAAAACGAACCACACCCTTCCAGGGTGAAACTTTGAGTAGTACACGCTCCCCAACCTGGAGCTCTAATGATTTTCTGCCCTTATCGGCGTAGACTTTCTGACGGTCATGAGCTGCCGCCATTCGTTGTCGTATCTGGGCAATTTTCTCTGTTGTGTCAACCACATGTTCTGGACCAGTAATCTGACTATCCCCCACCTCTGCCCAACAAAGAGGTGACCGGCATTTACGCCCGTACAATGCCTCAAACGGAGCAGCTTTAATGCTGGTGTGGTAGCTATTGTTGTACGAAAATTCCACAAGTGGCAGATGCTTTTCCCAGCCGTTGCCAAAGTCAATTACACATGCCCTAAGCATGTCTTCGAGGGTCTGGATGGTGCGTTCAGATTGTCCATCTGTTTGCGGGTGATAAGTTGTGCTCATGTCTAACCTTGAGCCAAAGGACTTGTGCATTGCTTGCCACAGTTCTGAAGTAAAACGTGCATCTCGATCCGAGATAATAGAGGTGGGCACCCCGTGCCTCGAGACAACTTCCTTGAGATATACTTCTGCTAGGGTGGAGAACTTATCTGTTTCTTTGATGGCCAAGAAGTGAGTAGACTTTGTGAGTCGATCCACGATCACCCAAATAGTATCGTTACCACGTTGTGATCTAGGCAGGCCAGTAACAAAATCCATGGAAATTTGCTCCCATTTCCATTGTGGTATCTCTGGTTTTTGAAGTGGGCCTGACGGTTTCTGGTATTCCGCCTTGACTCTCGCACAAGTCAAGCACTTACTAACGTAAGTTGCTATGTGGGCCTTCATGCTAGGCCACCAATATGTGGTTCTGATGTCGTGGTACATTTTGTCCGAACCAGGGTGCACTGAGTAGCGAGACTTGTGTGTTTCATCCATCACAAGCTCTCGTAGGTTGCCATAAAGTGGGACCCAAATGCGTCCTATTACGTAGTAAGCACCGTCTTCCTTTTGTTCTAAACGTTGCCTTGAGCCGCGTAGGGCTTCAGCCCTGACGTTTTCTGGTTTCAATGCTTCTACCTGAGCATGTCGTATTTGAGAAGGAAGACTAGACTGTATAGTAAGTTGTAACGCTCGTACGCGCTTAGGCGCAGTGTCCTTTCGACTGAGGGCGTCGGCCACAACATTGGCTTTGCCCGGGTGATATCTGATCGAGCATTCGTAGTCGTTCAGTAGCTCGACCCATCGTCGCTGTCGCATATTGAGTTCCTTCTGTTTGAAGATGTACTCGAGGCTCCTGTGATCAGTGTAGATAGCGTATTTGGTACCATATAGGTAGTGTCTCCATATCTTAAGTGCAAAAACAACCGCTCCCAGCTCCAGATCGTGTGTAGTGTAGTTCTTTTCATGAACCTTGAGTTGGCGTGAGGCGTAGGCTATAACTTTATCCCGCTGCATCAATACGCAACCAAGACCCTGAATGGATGCGTCACAGTAAACCACGAAGTCGTCTGTGCCCTCTGGCAATGAAAGGATAGGTGCACTGCAAAGTCTATCCTTTAAGTGCTGAAACGCTAACTCCTGTGCGTTTCCCCAACGATAAACAACGCCCTTCTGCGTTAGTGAAGTAAGAGGCTGAGCAATCTTAGAAAAATCCTTAATAAACCTTCTGTAGTAACCTGCCAATCCCAAGAATTGGCGAATTTCCGTTGGCGTACGAGGTGCAGGCCAGCTCTTGATTGACTCTACCTTGGATGGATCAACGTGAATTCCATCCTTGTTCACCACATGGCCTAAGAAATGGACTTCACGAAGCCAGAAGTCACATTTTGAAAACTTGGCATACAGCTGTTCTTTTCGAAGGAGTTCCAAAATAAGTCGTAAATGTTGCTCGTGTTCCTCCTGACTCTTCGAATAGATCAGGATGTCATCGATGAAGACAATAACGAATTTGTCTAAGTAAGGCTTGCACACTCGATTCATCAAGTCCATGAAGACCGCCGGCGCGTTTGTCATCCCAAAAGGCATGACCAAAAACTCATAGTGTCCATAACGGGTTCTAAAGGCTGTTTTAGAGACGTCCTCTTCTCGGACTCTCAGCTGGTGATATCATGATCTCAAATCGATCTTTGAATAGTAGCTCGACCCTTGTAGCTGGTCGAACAAATCGTCAATGCGTGGAAGAGGATAGCGATTCTTCACAGTCACCTTGTTCAGTTCACGGTAGTCGATGCACATTCTGAACGTACCGTCTTTCTTCTTCACAAATAGCACTGGAGCTCCCCAGGGCAAAGAGCTAGGACGAATAAAACCCTTATCTAAGAGTTCTTGTAGTTGCGTAGATAGCTCTTTCAACTCTGATGGAGCTAAGCGATACGGTGCACGAGCTATAGGTGCCGCTCTAGGAGCTAACTCGATTTGAAACTCGACCTGACGATGAGGCGGGAGGCCAGGTAGTTCCTCAGGAAATACCTCAGGATAGTCGCGTACAATCAGAAAATCTTCTATCTTCCTTTCTTTCTTCGAGGTGTCGGTAACGAGAGCCAGAAAGGCAGTGTGGCCCTTACGCAAACACTTTTGGGCCTTAAGGGAAGAAATGATGCTCACAACAGCACCACTCTTGTCGCCACGAATCATGAGAGGTTCATCGCCTGGGCGAGGAATACGAACGATCTTTTCATTGCAAAGAATCTCTACTTGGTGTTGGGACAACCAGTCCATCCCAATTACAACGTCGAAACTACCCAGAGTGATAGGAAGGAGGTCGATCGAGAAAGTGTGATCAGCAAGAACGAGATTACAACCTTTGACTACGTGTGTGACCTCTAAACTCTTACCATTAGCTAACTCTACATCGTGTTTGGGGTTCAAAGGTGTTGGGGTTCGTTTAAGCAGTTGACTAACTTTTTGGGACACATAACTAGTATCAGCACCCGAATCAAATAAGACAGTAACGTAAAAGTCGTCGAGAAGGAACTTACCCGTCACAACACTGGGGTCATTCCTCGCTTCTCCATTGCCAATAACGAAAGCACGGCCCCTTGCACCATTGCCATTGTTACCCCCGTTGTTTCCATTCCCCTGATTGTTGTTATTATTGTTGTTGTTCTGGTTCAGCTGGGGACAGTCTTTCTTGAAGTGGCCTTCAGCTCCACACTGAAAGCACCCTTTGTTGTTACCCTGTTGTTGCTGCTGCTGACGTTGATTTGGTGGGGCTCGCTGTTGTTGCCGATTTTGGTTCGCGGGAAACTGACTCCTACATTCTCTTGCAATATGACCAGGCTTGTTGCACCGATGACAGTTACTTCTGGTGCATGGCCCACTGTGATGTAAGTTACAATGATTACATTTGGGGTGATTTCCTTTGTATCCACCCTGACTTTGGCTACCTGACGATTGCTGACTAGGACTCTTATACTCTTCAGTTCTTCTCTACTGTGACTGGGATTGAACAGAAGTCGAACCTCTGCTTAAAGCTCCATCCCATTTACGTTTGTTATCACTGGGAGGTTCAGAGGTAGCTGTAGCACTAATACGTTTTGGTAACTTGTTTTGCTCCACCGCCTGATCAGTGAGACGGTGAGCCAATTGAACAACCTGCTGGTAGGTGGTGAGGTTTGCTGATGTCACATGACTTTGGATTGCTGGCACTAGGCCCTTAAGATAAAGTTCAATACGCTTAATTGGAGGGTCCACCATAGTAGGACACAGTAGTGCAAGCTCATTCGATCTCTTAGTATACGCCTCAATTTCTGACCCCGTCATCTTGAGGTTGAAAAATTCGACTTCCAGCTTATGAATGTCGCCACGACTGCAGTATTCCTCCTTGATCATCTCTTTAAAATTGTTCCATGGGGTGGCGTTAGCAGCAACCAACCCCAGCATTTGGACCTGAGCGTTCCACCATGTGAGGGCTAAACCCTCGAGAGTGCCGGTAGCATATTTCACCCTGCGTGCCTCAGGGCATTCACACATTTCGAACACAGACTCTAGTTTCTCAAACCAGTGGAGGAGGCCTACTGCTCCTTCAGTGCCACTAAAAGTAGTGGGTCGGTAGTCCATAAAAGTTTTGAAGGTGCAAACAGGTGGCTGAGCATGTTGACCTGTTGTGGGTATAAGAAAGGACAAGGTTTAACATAAGGATAGATTCACGAGAGTAGGATCTAAAGATCCTAGAATGAGTTTTTAAACAGCAGGGTATACCTCCTGCTTGTGCGGCTGCAAGTGCCGCAGCAACCTGTTCGTTAATCAGAACCGTCAACTGGGCTTGTGTCATGTTAATGCGTCCAGACATGATCTTCAAATCAAAAGAAACGTGGGTGAGAGAGGTTCGCGAAAGTGCGATGACAGAGGAGAGTAAGCACACTCGTGTTCAAGTAACAGTAGCTATACTACTATGCATATCATGAGCAAAGTTCTACGTGATCTAGCAAGTAGGCAATGTAAGCATAAACTATATCACCTAGATTGTCGAGCCTTGCACGTGGAGTGAAGCGTCGTTGTGGATCGTAGAGCACTGTACAGGTTATAGTCTGGTTTTAACGAAAAGGTTTTCCCTTATTAAAACCAAGTTCTCTATAACCAATGGCTCTGATACCAATCTGTCACACCCCCAAAATCCACATGCGGAGTATCACCGCTTGGAGGCATGACTGACCAGGATTAAACCACTAATCATATTGAACCAGTAAACAATTCAATGTAAAAGTCCAACCAACACGA
This sequence comes from Helianthus tuberosus, assembly GCA_030545235.1. NCBI lineage: Eukaryota > Viridiplantae > Streptophyta > Magnoliopsida > Asterales > Asteraceae > Helianthus > Helianthus tuberosus. The sequence continues at coordinate 38,313,553 of CM060355.1, forward strand.
TTTAGTGTCCAAAATAAACATAGTTAAGTTATGAGCGGAAGCAAAATGTTCAAAACCAAATCAAAAGTTTAATTATCAAATGTTTAACATGGCACACAGCTGTCCATATCCCACAACGACTCTTCCTTGTGCAAGCTCCAGCTAAGTACCTATAGACCTGCAAAGCATGTAGTAACGAGTCAACAACAAGTTGAGTGAGTTCACGTTTGGTTGTCCAGTTTATAGTTGTTCCGAAAACACAGTTTGCTCTTTACCAGCTATCCAGCCGTGGGGGTTACCCCATAGTTCGAAAAACGTTTATTAGTTACCCGTTCTTACGTTGGCTATTCCAGCCCGGCTCTATGGCCGTGGGGGCTACCCCATGTTTAATTCACCAGACTCGTTACCATATCAACTACTAACGTTCGTCAAGTTTAAGTGCCCTAACGTCTGTGTCTATCATCACTGACGTGCCATAGTCCATTAGTCCACGCCCGTCCTCTGCGGCACGGTGTGAGGTTTGTTAAACCTAATAGCGCTATTTAACTAATGACCCGTTCGCCATTGGCCTCGGCGATTAAGTCGATATAAAAGGAGGGACTTCGTTGATAGAGTTCTAGTCTAGTATAGTTAAATCCGTCTCATACTGGACGAGGAATCTATGTTCCTGATTACGTCTCAATAGGACAGGGAATCTTTGTTCCTGATTACGTCTCAACAGGACGAGGAATCCCTATTCCTTAACCCATTCCCAACCCCTGGGAATCCCATGCTTTGTAACGAAGTGTGAACTCACCTTGGTTTGCTCGGCAGATTACACAGAAAGGTCAAGTCTAGCAGCTAGTGGTCAACCATGTCCTAACATGGTTATCACACATGTCAGGTTTAGGTTCAAGTAAAGCACATATGATTACACATAGGTAGCTGAGTATGAACACAAGTTGATCATGGCAACACATAACACACATTAACACCTTAACAGTAACAGTCAAGCACTCATCGTGTCTAACTTGTACGATCCGAGAGTAAAAGTCCACAAACAGTCGGCCCAACATGTTGTGCGGTCGGCACAGCCCTGTGCGACCCACATCATGTTGTGCGACTCAGATAAATACCCGGCCCAAAAGTCAAAAGCCCAAACATACCATTATACGGCCCAATCTAACAGTTAAACAAATAGTCTTGTGCGATTCCATTTGATACCCGGCCCGAGTAACAATAAGCCCAAATAAGCATAATTGGTTCAACAAGCAACCGGCCCAACAATTAAACAAATAACCAACTTGTGCGACCGATGGCACCTTGTGCGACTGATGGTGCCTTGTGCGACTGAAACTTGTGCGTTCAGATCAGCTTGTTCGACTGATCATTTAGTGCGTATGGACATCTTGTGCGACCAAGATGTCTTATGTGATTAGTTTAATATCCCGGATTTCCTGCCTATCTGTTACACACATTAGGTAGTTTCCAAGATTGCCCTTTATCAATTAACACAATCATGGATTCTAACCAATCCCTTACTCGATCAAACAAGGTTTTTAATCATTTGTCTCACATAACCCTAACATCATAATTATGAACAACAACCACACATGATCATCATCGAAATAAACAACAATGGCCGACAACTTATCAAATATTATTATATGTTCCGATTTCATGAGTGTCCAGCCGATTACATGCATGCGAATCAGGATTATTATATATTAATTTGAACATGCACTGAGATCTTATTCCAATTAAAATACATGTAACAATCACAAAACATACTGACAATTCACATGCAAGTAATCATGAAAGATCCTTAAAAATACAATTAATTAAAATCACATGCTCATCATCATGGATACACACTGTTCGAACAAAACAACAATCATTCCACTAGTCCCATCAACACACATTCTCATGCTAACATGCCATAACCTAAGTCAATTATAGACAACTTTTTTTTAAACAATCCGAATCATAGAACATACCAGCCGATTTAACAAGTATTCGGTTCTCAATCATTAACAACATCAGTAAGTATTAATCCTATATCGATTAACATACTTTACATGTGAGCAGAAACCTTAACATTAACCATTATCATTCATAATTCATTATATGCGAATCATATAATCATCATAGCATGTAACACACAATCAACAATTATAACACTAACCGATTAAAGAAGAATGTAGAGATTGATCCGAGAGGTAAAGCTTCGAGAGGGATGAAGGTTGGTGCCGTCGAGTTTGAGAAGAGAGAAAGGGAGCACTAGGGTTTGGTGTTTTTAGAATGTTTAGCAAAACAAATGAGGAGTATACCCTCTCTAGTGTTATGCGACAAAAGAAGGAGTGGGCCGAACTCTCCATGGGCTGCCCATGATCCGCATACAAGGTGTAGCCCAAATGGGCTTGTGCGATCGAATGGTGTTGTGCGTTTGGGTCGTTCCTATACATACATACATACCACACAACATATAATCACTTAACATTCAATAACGTAATATTCTATTAAATCATCCAATACACATAGTCACATAAGGTTTACGTTACATCAAGGTACAAATATAGGTTCGAAATACGAGTTGTCACAATAAGTAATTAGGAAGCTTTTGTCAACAATATGGACTTGAACCATTTAAAACTCCTTCAAAATCTAAAAAGAAAATTCCTAAACAATTCATCAAAAAGAACTATAAAAGAAAACCATATATTAAAAATAAACAAAAATATTACAAAGACAAGATTAATTTTCAAAAGAAAAAACAGGATAAACAAGATATAGTTATTTGTTTTAAATGTGGAAGCCAAGGACATTATTCAAAAGATTGTTATACTAACAGAAAAATAAATGAGCTGAATATTTCTGATGAATTAAAAGAACATATAAATAAAATACTTATTTATAATAACTCAAGTGAAGACAGTATTTCAGACTATAGTGATAATGATTTAAACAATATTGAAGATTCTAATTCAGAAAGTAGTTCAGAAGAAAATTTATGTGAATGTATTGGTCCTTGTATTTGTGAAATTAATGGTACCATAAATTCTCTAACAGAAAATAATAAAGACCTATTCGAATTATTAGAAAAAATTGATGATAAAGAAGTAAAACAAGTATATTTAAAACAATTAAAAGAAAAGTATAAACTACCAATAGAAAAGGAAGAAAAAGTGTATAATTTCAATGAAATATGTCAAAGGTTTCAAATAAAACAAATAAAAGAAAATCCTATTACAATAACTGAATTACAAATAGAATTAAAAAATATTAAAGAAGAAATTCAAGAAATAAAAGCACAAATTAAAGAATTAGAAAAAGGAAAAAATAAAGAAAAAGAAGAAAACAATAACGATTCTAAAAATAATAACGATACTGAAAATATAGGAAAAATAAATCATTTAAAAGGATTAACTTCTCAAAAATGGTATACTAAATTAAATATTATAATCAATAATGAATTTCGATTAACATTAGTAGCCATAATTGATAATGGTGCTGATATGAACTGTATTCAAGAAGGATTAATACCCACAAAATACTATGAAAAAACTACATATAGATTATCTGGAGCCAATGGAAACCCATTAAATATTAAATATAATTATCAAATGTTCATATTTGCAAAAAAAAAAACTATTGTTATAAAACTCAATTAGTTCTAGTAAAAGATTTAACATCTCAAATTATATTAGGACTTCCATTCACAACCCAATTATATCCTTTCATAGTTGAAGAAAAAGAAATAAGAATTAAGGTATTAAATAAAAAGATCTGCTTTGAATTTGCTCATCCAATTACTTCAAAACAAATAAATATTTTAAGCTTAAAAGAAAAACAAAAGGAATTTTTAATTGAACAAATTGATCATGTTAGAATAAAGAATCAATTGCAAGATAAAATGATTATAAATTGAATACAAGAAACTGAGAATAAATTTAAAGATAATATCTGTGCAAATATTCCAAATGGTTTTTGGGAAAGAAAACAACACATTATAAGATTACCTTATATTAAAGATTTTAATGAGAAAAATATTCCAACAAAATCTAAAGCTATACATATGTCTCAAGAGTTAGAAGGCTATTGTAAAAAAGAAATACAAGAATTATTAGATAAGACCATCAAAATCCCCTTGGTCTTGCTCTGCCTTTTATGTTCAAAATAATGCAGAAATAGAAAGAGGAGCTCCTAGGTTAGTCATAAATTATAAACCATTAAATAAAGTTTTAGAGTGGATTAGATATCCTATACCAAATAAAAGAGATTTATTAAAAAAGATTTATGATTCAAAAATATTTTCTAAATTTGATATGAAGTCTAGATTTTGTCAAGTTCAAATTGATGAAGAAGATTGATATAAAACTGGATTCAACGTACCATTTGGTCACTATGAATGGAATGTAATGCCTTTTGGATTAAAAAATGTTCATTCAGAATTTCAAAATATAATGAATGATATTATTTTACCATTAGGAAATTATGCAATCGTTTACATTGATGATGTATTAATATTTTCAAATTCCTTAGATCAACATTTTAAACATTTGAATGTTTTTCTACAATATTATTCATAAAAATGGATTAGTAGTATCACCTTCTAAAATGAGTCTTTTCCAAACAGAAATAAGATTTTTAGGACTTAATATTATTTAAGGAATGATAAAACCCATTTACAGAAGTTTAGAGTTTTCAAATAAATTTCTAAATGAAATAAAAGATAAAAAGCAATTGCAAAGATTTTTAGGATGTTTAAATTATATTCATGACTTTTTCAAAGATTTAGGAATCATATGTAAACCTTTATATGACAGGTTAAAAAGAATCCAAAACCATGGACTCAAGAACACACGGATATAGTAAAATATATCAAAGATAAAATAAAATGCTTACCTTGTTTACATATTCCCCATCCTAATGCAAAATTAATTGTAGAAACTGATGCAAGTGACTTAGGATTTGGAGGAATACTAAAACAAGAATTAAATAATAAGGAAAGTTTAGTTAGATATTATTCAGGTGCATGGAATGATACTCAAAAGAATTACTCTACAATTAAAAAGGAAATTTTAAGTATAGTTTTATGTATAAAAAAGTTTGAAGATGATTTATATATGAAACCATTTTTATTAAGAATCGATTGTTTATCTGCAAAATATATTTTAGAAAAGGATATTAAAAATTTGATTTCAAAACAAGTTTTTGCAATATGGAAAGCATTATTAAGCAACTTTGATTTTCAAATAGAATTTATAAAAGAAGAAAATAATTCTTTACCAGATTTTTTATCAAGAGAATTTTTACAGGGAATATAAGCAACTCTGATTCTACAAAAAAGATTGTATTATCAAAACAACAATTCTCAAAATCTCAATTATCAAGTTCTCCAAGTCCTCCGTCAAGACCAACCCATTTGCAACAATTTCCCTTATTACCTAATATTCAAAACAGATTTGCCCCTCTAACCCCAGGACCGAGACCTAGACCTCCATTTTCATCCATTATTCAAAATCTAGAATCAAAACCCATTATTCAATCTCCTCCTTTCACAAAACTCTCTAAACCAGCCTCTCCTTCAACCTCTTCACCAGCCACTATTCCTTATATTATCAACCAAAATAAAAAGATTATCAAAATTCTAGAATGTTTGGAAGTCGAAAAGGTTAGCAGAAATTTTTTATCCTTAATCGACTTCATTTATCCAAGAGGATGCCATTTTTTCAAGGAGGAATACAAGACCAGAGATTATTATCAAGCAATTTTAGTAGATTCAGAATCAGTTATTATTCGGCACAATTTTAATAGTGGAGATCCTTCTAAAATCGTTTATAGTAAAGTAAAAACTTTAAAGATTATATCTTTAGAAGATTGGAATTCTAAGCCCTATAATTCAAAAACCCTTTCAAATTTCAGTGCTTATCCTCAATATAACTATTATGATTATCAAGATGCATGGGAATATGCATTTCTTCTAAGAAACTTTGATCATTCTTGGTTTTTCCAATTTGATGAAGATTTTTCAAATATTTATCCAAGATGGTTTGTTAAATGGTTTAAATATATGGGAATTATTCCAGAAGCTTTTCCCAAAGAAATTTCAGAAGCACTTTCAAGATTTGTCGAGTATTTTCAACATGATGGAACACCTATTTTTGAATATACTTTACAGTTTATGAGTGTATTCAGAATTCCATGGATATGTTTATGGACTTATAATTTTCAAGAAGAAAGTCCTGCAGAAGTTTGTCCTCCATTGCTCTTCAGACAATACAGGTGCAAATGGTGGAATAAGTTTGTCATCACAAAAGCAAATTCTCAAGCAGTTACCAAGTATTATAAGGAACTAACTACTCAATATGAAAAAAGTTTAAAGTCTCTGATTCGAGATATCAAGGCCAGCAATGACGATCAAGAGTATATTCAAAGACTTTCAGATTGCAATTCTCCAGAAAATTTTTTAAAAATAGTCAATGAAATTCGACAGTCTCCATCCCCTTCAAAGCACTCATCTCCGGGGATGGAGATAATTATGTTTTTTTCCGACAAAGAACTGATGCGCGTAGTAATTAAGGATTTACCACGTGGCAAAAGGTTACGGTCGCCCTAAGACAATTGGCTTACGACAATAGTTCCGACATAAAGGATGACTATTCAAAAATATCGGCACGAGTGGCTAGGGAAAGTCTTCACAATTTTTGTGCGTATATCACTGAACTATATATTAAAAGATACTTGAGAAAACCGACGTTTAGTTATATGCAACAAATTTTGGAACATCACGCTGAATATCATGGTCTCCCCGGGATGATCGGTAGTTTAGATTGCATGAATCGGGAGTGGGAACTTTGTCCAACTGGTATGGCAAAGCTCTCACACAAGTGGAGATCATGGAATGCCGGTTATAATGCTTGAAGTGGTTGCATCACAAGATCTTTGGATCTGGCATGCATTCTTTGGTATGCCCGATTCACATAACGATATAAACGTTATACATCACTCCCCCCTATTCAATGATCTAATAAATGGTATTGGACCGAAAGGAACATTTTTTTGTAAACAGGGTTGAATACATGTAGGACCGAGTTTCGTGACCGAAACCGTGATTCGTGTGAGATCGGTTCAAGACGGGAGAGATTAGAGATAAACAAACAACTTCTTTGTATTAATCAGTAGTATAACATTACAAATCGGCCCGATTACATGATAACCGAACTAATACCAAAGGAGTATACATCCAGGGAGAGACCAAGTGGTGATCTCTCCCCCACACAATGAAGCTCACAGGGAACTCTCAAATGAGCTCCCCTTCTCTCTATTTGCAAATGAGACAAAGGGTTGGTATTTATACCCACACCCATTTGTCTAGCAAACACACATGGTCAAACAAATAACCCTCTCGTTTGACCACTTCAAACGAGCGGGTCAATACACGTTCGTTTGACCGTTTCACTAACTATTACAAATTCAGCGTAAAATAATAACTAATCTATTCGACAAGCATCGGACACAAAATCTGCATCAACAAATTCCCCCTTGTCCGTTGCTGTCGAATGCTGAAAATGCAACTGCAATCGATCTTCAGTCAAGTATTCATCTTCTCTGTATTAACAAATTCCCCCTTGACCGATGATCCAGGTAAGTAGTATCTTGACGCTCCTTGTAAAATATTTCCCCCTTAAAGTACGCGTATCCGTGTTGGGTGTTGTGCAATTTCCTCAATTGACCGATCTTCCGCTGATCTTCCAATACTCCAACCGGCATTTGATAAGGGTTCCATTCTTTTAAAAACTGCATCAAGTCTTGATCTTGTCATAAGAACTCTATTTCATACAAGCATACTACATTGATAGAGATTTCTGGTGAACTGTCTTCTGTAAACCGTCTTTGTGGAATCGACCAAGTAATGCACTTTAATCTTCAGCATCAACACTCAGGAAAGTCAGCTAGACCAAGTGTATCCCTTGCAAGCTTAACCAAACGGCACGCTTAGTTGAACTACATCCAGATCTCATTGTCTCGCCTTTGTGAAGTTGACCACGTAATGCACTACAGATCTTCAGCATCAGTACTCAGGAAGTCAGCTTGACCAAGTACATCGTTTGCAAACTCAACGAATTGAGTTACCCCCAGATCCCTGTAAAATCCCAAAGAAACATCAAACCCAAAACCGAATCCTGCAGGTCTTCAGCCTTGAACTATCAGCTTTCATAAAGATTCCCCCAGGTCTTCAGTAAACAGCGCTTTGAAACAACTGTCGACTTTAGATACCTGTATGTTTCCGTGCAAAACCCTTCACGCTGGCTGGAGAATTAATTAAAATCCTCAAATATGTGTCTGTGCAAAACATTCAACGCCGAACCTTTAGTATCACCAGAAAATCACAAACTCTACCACCTGTGATTGCGTTTAGAAATTTACCGAAGAAATTCATCATACGTTTTATTCCCCCTTTCTTTGGTAAGATCTCTAAACCTTAACAGATTCCCTCCACTTCAAAGGAACTGTCGTCAACTTTCAAATGTTCACCAATTCCCTTCACTTAGCGGAACTGTCGTCAATCTTCACTGAATGTTCTCGGTTCCGAAAAATCATGAAAACGACTTTCTTCTTTGCATATTCTAGTTGAATAAGAACGTCCCCTAGTACCCCGTAGGATCCGACTTGTATCCCTCCAAAGACTTTGTGAACTCGTTAGGACCGGTATTGACATTCTAGGTTCATTCATTCGTTACCAAATGCGAGAATATGACAATAAACAAAAAGATTTCTTCGTTGCATATTCTGGTTGATAAAGAAATTTCGCCTAGTACCCCGTAGGATCCGACTTGTATCCCTCCAAAGATTTTGTGAACTCGTTAGGACCGGTATTGACATTCCAGGTTCATACGTTCGTTTTCAAATGCGAGAATATGACAATAAACAAAATGCTTTCGGACATTTACGAATAACCGATAACAATCATAAACATTGACGTGCGGAAGTGAACATACCGTTTTGTTTTTGGCCCATAGTAGTCAAGTCACCATAATTTGACGTTTGCATCGGTAACCGAGACTACCCCACATTTTTCAAAAATCAAGTTTTCATCATCTCTTGTTTTCATCATGCCGCATCATCCCGCGCGCTCCCAAATTCGTACGAATTTGATGTTGAGATTTGGAAGCCCGGTTCAAATAATCTTCGCGAACACCCGACCCCCACTTTGTAAAAGGATTGATGGCATCAAAATTCTTTGGATTAATTTTGAAATCCCACACAAATTAATTTCACAACTTAGTGGCCCAATATTGTTGTTTTGTAAAGAATGAGATGCTGGCCCAAGTTGCAAACTAAAATCCAATTCACTTTGTAATATATGTCATCGGCCCATTATCCATGAAACTTTCTTAAGGTGGGCCCAACAGAAACCCTATCTGCCAAACAAATAAGGTGTCGACATCCACCTTGTACCGCAGACATCATCTTCGTGGTCACTCACTATCTGCGATTCACACATCAACCTTGAAGCATAACAACAGCTGATCAATCCTGGAGCCGACAACAACCTGGTACAACCTCCATCATCCTTAATTTCACCCTTTGATGAATAACAGAAGCAGCAATCATCTTATTCAAACTCTCTGCGATACAATCAGCAGCATCCAGAACCCTTTCTGTGTCTTCGATACCCAAAGAACCAAAACCCCAAATGAAAAACCAGTTCAATCATCGATTCACACCTACTAACCCCCAAATCAGTTGGTACCCTCAAACACACCAGCCGATAATCATCATCTTTGTCTCTCTTTCTCAGCGATACCAGCTGAAACCTCTTTCTTCTTCGATGAACAATCAACAGCGGCCACCATCTATTTTGTACAGAGACCACCTCGTTAATTTCGTCTCGGAAGACATTATCATCGCCGGAAGACATCATCATCTTCTTCGATATCCAATAAGCAGCAGCTGAAAGACTTGGGGCGCCGACGAAAGGACTAGGGGAGCCGACAAAACAACAGAGACGACAAAACTGATTTCTTAATGTTGGCCGACGAAACAGATCTCTGGTCGACGAAACAGATTTGAAGTGTGTTGAACGACGAAACGGATCTTGAATTCTTGTCGACGAAACAGAATGATGTCTGAAGTCGACGAAACAGGATCTGTTTCGCCGAAGGGTTTCGTTTCGTCATGGGAAGTGGGGTTTCGTCGGAAACCCTAAAATTTCTTTAACAGCCGCCAAGAACATCAAGAACAGAGCCACTGTTTATTCCCAGATATGAAGAAAAATCTTTAGAAACAAGATGAAAACTTGATTTGTTTGGTGTAAAACAGAAAAACTAACACTCGTATATGTTCTGTTTCAGCTAGATCTGAATATCTCGATCCAGATCTGGGTTTTTCTCCATTTTCACCATTTTTACATCTTGAACAAAAAGCACAAAAATCACAGATCTAGAGCACATGTGATTTAGTAAACGGTTAGATTTACTAAATCGGGCACCATGGCTCTGATACCAATTGTAGGTCCGTTTTTGAGACCGAAACCGTGATTATCATGATTATGTTCATAGACGGGAAGATTAGAGACGGATAAAAGTACTTACTTGTATAGATTTGTAAAATAACATAACAAGCCGGCCCGATTAACAAGCTAACCGAACCATACCAAAGGAGTACACATCCGGGGAGAGACCAAGTGGTGATCTCTCCCTGGTGAGGTCAGAGACCTCCTAAAACTTCCAAGTGTTTGAAATGACAAAGGGTTGCTATTTATAGCTACACCCCTTTGTCTTTCAAACACACACGGTCAAACAAATAACCCTCTCGTTTGACCACTTCAAACGAGCGGGTCTATACACGTTCATTAGACCGTTTCACTAACTATTACAAATTCAGCATAAAATAAATCTAATCTATTCGACAAGCATCGGACACAAAATCTGCATCAACAATACAAGTATGGGTGCTATCTTGTTGATGGAACTTACCCTGATGATGTTGTTTTTGTGAAATCATTTTCAAGAGATGAAACCCTAGATCCTAAAAGAATAAAGTTTAACAAAGTTCAGATGACGGCACACAAAGACATCGAGCGAGTATTTGGTGTTTTGTAGAAAAGGTGGCGCATTTTGAGCATGCCTTGTCGATTGTATGAAAAAGATCAAATAAGAAACGTGATGTACGCGTGCATCATTCTATAGAACATGATTTTAGAGGATGACTATTATGGCGAAGAGCCCGAATCAAATAACGAAGACATTAGTGACGAAGAGAGAACGCAAAACCAATATCTAATCGAGTCAAGAAAAATAAATTCAAACCATCGAGCTGATTTGGTAGCACATGTCTCGACACTTCCTAGATTCGACTCCAATGAAGATGAAGATAGAGATGGAGATGGAGATGAAGATAAAGATGCAGATGAAGATGATTGAATTTTTTTTGGTGATGTAATGTATTTTTTTATTGTAGTTATTTAATATAAATAAAATGTGTTTTTAAAATTATTTACTGAATTCTATGATTAATATAAAAAGAAAAAGAAATTTAGGTGCCACATGGCAATCCAACGCCGCCTAGCCACGCCCCTACCACACCTCACTTTTTTGGTTGTGGACTGATGGAGCTCACACCAACCACGTGTCGAGCAATGCCCCAACACAAACCCCTCCACTCCTCATAGTCTAAAGTTAATCATCTCACCACAACGGATATGTTAATTATACATGGTTTTTGCAAACAGATGCACAATATAAGTAATGAATTAATGTTACAGTTAAATATACGTAAACATGCATAGGGAACATTTAGTGATGGTATGAACACAAAAGATTATCTTCCTTTGGTTTTCGTGTTTTTTAAAGATGTTATGTAATAGTTTAGCTTCTTTTAGGGTGTACGGGTGGGTTAGGAAAGAGACATCGGCAATGTGTTTGCCGATAGGCAACACTCCCGCTGTCTAATTTTGTTGCACCGAACACTCATAAATCGGTGGAAGTTTGCTGAGTTGAAAAGTGAACATTGGAGCCATCATTTGACCGTTGGAGCATTTAATTGAACGGTAATATTACCGTTATTATTCCAAAATATTTTTTTTATAAACCACACACATTTTAAACAAATTCACACCAACCCACATCCTCATTCTCCAAATCTATTCTATTTTTTATAATGGTGGAAGAAATACATATTTTATTCCTACCCGATAGCAGTGATTCATCCGATAGTAGCAGAAGTTTTTTTTCCAAAAACTCATCGACAAAACTGAACTACAAGACACGGGCACATCTAGTAAGAAATGTTAGGTTAGTCGTGGTCACGAGAGTGGCCACGAAATCCTTATGGCGGATTATTTTGTCGAGGAACTAATATATTACGAAGAAATTTTCCGTCATCGGTTCCGTATGTCAAAAAGTTTGTTTCTAAAATTTGTGAGCGACGTGAAGAGGGCGTAGATGCGAGAATGAAGAAGAGTTTAACCCGTTGCAAAAAGTTACATCGGCTATTAAACTACTGTAACACTCCAGACGAGAACGACGAGTATTTACATATGGCCGAAAGGACTTCCCGTGAGTGTCTACAATATTTCTGCGAAATGGTATGTAAAATGTACGCTCCCGAGTTCTTACGTAGGCCAACAGGCCACGACATGACGCTTTTGTACCGAGCTCATGAGGACAAACATCATCTTCCTAGTGTGGTGGGTAGCCTTGATTGCACCCATTTCGTATGGAGAATGTGTCCCACAAAGTTTCGGGGCCAATATATGAGAGGAAATCACCGTAACCCTACGGTTATGCTCGAAGTGGTGGCCTCTCAAGATGTGTGGGTTTGACATGCTTTTTGCGGTCCACTAGGTGCACAAACGACATCAATGTGCTTCACCAATCGTCATTATTTCAAACTGAACGTAATGGAACGGCCCCAAAATGTCCATTTTACGTTAACAACCACTTATACAAACGTGGTTACTATCTCGTGGATGAAATATACCCTACATGGTCTGTGTTTGTCAAATCATATCCATAGTCTCACGAAGTGAACGAAAAAAAGTTCAAGAAGCAACACGAGGCGGCAAGAAAAGACGTGGAATGGGATTTTGGTGTTTTGAAGTCAAAATGGGGAATAATGAATCGGCCAATGCGTGCTAAGAGTGTGAAAAAAATTAGGCCCGTCTTGAATTCGTGTATTATTTTACATAACATGATTTTAAAAGACGACGGAAACGCGATAGCACCGGTACACATTCGGGATCCTTCAGTCGAGCCCGCACTCGATGACATTGTCTTATATGAGCTTATGGATGAAGATACGCATTGCAGACTAAAACATGATCTAGTTGAGCATCTCGAAAGAATGGATTTACCACACATATTGGTGGATTCCGACGAAGAGTAGTTAATTTATTTATTTATTGTAATGTACTTTTATTAATTAAGTTTAAAAAATATGGTTTGCCTAATCTCAATTTAGGCATACACCCCTTGTAATTTTTGGGTAATAGGCAAAAAGTTTAGGCAAATTACATGGCATAATTCAATAGGTGGGGGGAACCTTTGCCTAAAGAGGTTAGACATGCACCCCTTTCACCCTTATAATTATCATTCGCTATGCTAAATATTACATCTATAGTGGATTTAGTTTTCGTGTTTTTTAAAGATGTTATGTAGTAGTTTAGCTTCTTTTATAATCATCATTCGCTATGCTAGATATTACATCTATCAGTGGATAATAATCATATTATATATCATTACAAGGTTTTACTTAAAATTATATTTTTTAAAACTGCTGCACACATACACACTCTCCAATTCTACAAAAATACCTAAAATGTATACAAACATACATCACGATAAGGTTTGAATCCTCACAACTTGAAAGGGATTCATCAATGCAATTAGACCAAAAACCTCTTGACAAAAAAATTATATGATATTAAAGCGCAACATAATGTTTCTTTTGCTACATCACCTAATCTTAGTATGCTTTCAATTACTATATAATACAAAAACCAACTTGGGTTATGTCCCCCTCTTTAAACATCGCGTCTATCCCTCTCCCACCGTTTAAGATTAACCCACTTTTCTATCTTTACGTTATCACTATCTCACCATTTAAAGATTAACCCACTTTTCCACCGTTTACTTCATTTGACAAAACACAACTACCAACAAAACTACATCAGATTGATATCAAATCTTCCACCGCCCCGTCCATTTAATTCCATCGCTCGAATCCTATGGTCTACCGTTTCAATTTACATTATATATTTTCAGAAGACAGTCGCGTTCGTTCATATGTATGTGGGGATGGTTTTTTTTTTTTTGAAAGGTAAATTTCATTAACACAAAACCGCCAACCCAAATCGGGCCGACGAAACAAAACACACAAGACTAATTACATATTAACAAATGAACACCATTCCTCTCAACCTATGCCTTTATGCTTGGATCTATTTGAAAACCAAAAGAAACTTAAAGCCTTAACTTCACTAACTATGTTTTCAATTCTTTTCGAGGAGTTTGTGAATCTCGCGTTATTCCTAGCACGCCATATACTCCAACCCGCAATAATGAAATACCTTGAACCGCATCCTTCTTCCTTTCCGAAACGTTGAGATTTTTGAACACTACGAACATATCCTGTATCGAGAAAGCGTATATGAAGCGGATCTTGCACCATGAGCTTATGCAATTCCAAATGTTGGCAGCCGTATAACAAGAAATGAAAACATGTTCAGCCGATTCCTCACTAGTTCTACAGAAAGAACACAAAGAGTCTTCGACAAGAACGTTCCTTTTCTTTAAAGCTTCCACCGTCGGGATACTATTCAAAAGGGTCCTCCACACGTAGATGTTACATTTTGCGGGAACCAATTTGCACCATTCTAGGATGAAACCATGATCGGCGGTATCATCGGATCTCAATAATTGTTTAACAGACTTGACTGAAAAGCAACCTCCCGAATCTGCGACCCACTTCCACCGGTCCTTGACCGATGATAGCTGAACATCATTGAGCAGAGCCGTAATCTGACCGAGACGGTCCAGCAGACCCGAAGCATCAATCTGCGATCTCCAGCTCCATTCCAACACCTGCGAAGAAGCTTGATTTTTGATCATGTCCGCAATCTTGCATTTTTTATTCGTTTCCATGCTGAACAAATCTGGGAACTTAGTTTTTAGAGGTTCGTCGATGAGCCAAGTGTCTAACCAAAAGAGAAAGTCTTCACCGTTTCTAGTGTTAATAACCAATTTAGCTATATTATTCCATTTCCCGGATAGAGATTTCTTAAATGGTAAACACTCCCATCCCACTCTAGTCACATGTAATGCGTCAATAACTTTTCTCCATAAGTTATCTTTCTCCGATTTATACCGCCATCCCCATTTTACCAAGAGGGCCGTGTTAATTTCTTGTAATTTGTTCAATCCGTGTTAAGATCGGAGGCCCTCATGATAGTGTTTGTTTGTGTAAATTGTATAATCAATAGAGATGAACAGAGTTTAAGTGCAGCGGAAATGAATAACAAACTTTGTAAACACAATCAAGGAGAAAATAGTTTTGAGAAAGCATATGCAATTCATCTAGTCAAAAGATTTACAATAAGAATCAAATGATTACAGATATGCTTACATACTAAGCTCCCCCTCAGCCAGATGCCCCAAGGTTGGATTGTACAAGATGAAAGGATTGAATTGAGGAGAAGAACTCTCTCAAAACGAATCAAATGTAACAGTACGGAGAACTGCTCCATTTATAGACAACAAACCGCTGATGCATCTCAGC
The DNA here is from genome assembly GCA_030545235.1 of Helianthus tuberosus. Classification (NCBI taxonomy): domain Eukaryota; kingdom Viridiplantae; phylum Streptophyta; class Magnoliopsida; order Asterales; family Asteraceae; genus Helianthus; species Helianthus tuberosus. The sequence goes on from CM060355.1 coordinate 38,329,294, forward strand.
TGACGTCACCATGAAAGCGACGTCTAACAGCCTAACATCCTGTATCTACTGTTCTTATACAAACACTGCTAAACCTAACAACTGACAATACATAAGACAGATAATATACTGAACTACTGCTCTCTCTATTCATCAGTGCTTTCATCAAGGTTGATCAGTCCTTGACTGGGCAGTGATTTGTCATCAACAGTTTATACCAGCAGTGCTTAGTTTCCAGCAGTCTTCTAGGCTTCATCAGTAGTTATTTAGAGCAGCAGTTGTATCCGGGCAGTGGATATAAGACCATCAGTTGTTGTAATCACTTTCAAGGGAGAAGACTTAGTGTAAACAGCTGCTTATTGTGAATCCACTGTTGTGATCAGGTTTTGGCTTTACATTATCTGTTCCTCTGGTAGGGTTCAATCCCAACAATCTCCCCCTGTAACAGATAATGCCAAAACCTGTCATTATTCTGGATCTTTATTACTCATCAGAAGTTCCCTTGCTTTTCTTTTAAATTCTTCTTCAAATTCTTTGGAACTTGTGTCATCTTCATCCCGGCACAGTGTAAGTTCAAGGAGATCCTGCAAATCTTCAACACTAAGGCCTAGTGCTTCTTTCCTTGATATGTACTTCACTTCGCCATTGGATCTGACCATGGTGAATACGTGGGTCTTTTGATCAGACATCCACTTTAGTACTTTTAAACCCAATGGGTTTCTTGGGAGAGATTTATTCAATGATGAGTTGGGGGATGTTGGCCTTGTGAAAACTTGCAGACTTTCAGACATTCTTTTGAAGGCCATTTCAATAACATTGTTTGCTGCAGCTATGTCTTCTGCAGTTTCCTTCTCTATCTGCTCCTGTCTCTTTTGTTGATCTAGCTCAATGTCTGAAACTTCTGAGATAGATGGTGATGCAGGTTTAGTTAACACCTTTTTAAAAAGGTTTTGAAGTTTTTCCGAGTTCTCTTCTTTTAGACCCATTTTCATGATGGTTTCTTTGAAGTACTCAACTTCCTTCTTCTTTACCTCTTCACTGGTCAGCTGTTCTCCTTCTTCTCGGTTTGTAGCAAGAGTAGACCGGAATAGTGTTTTGAGGCTATCTATCTGCTGTTCAAGCTTCATCATATGTTCATGCTTCTTTGAGGTGCCTGAAACAGTTATCTTCCTTTTCTTCAGCCTTTCATAGGCTTCATCAGTTTGCTGCTTTGACCATTTTGATATGGCATTTGCAGTGTCCACCTTTGCATCCACCAGCTCCTGTTTCTTTTTCTTGTACTCAGTTGTTTGGTCATTGATGAATTTTTTGTATTTACTCCAATTTGGAGCATTCTTCTTCTTTTTAGGATCGCTCTTGATTCTATCAATCCTATCAGCTTCATGCCTTAAAAGCACTATTGGCCATTCTTCAAATTGGTTTTCTTCAGCAGGATAAAATTTTTCTTGCATTATGTATGCAAGAAGTTTTCTTCTCATCTGTTTTCGTTGTTCTGCCTTTTCTTTGCTCAGCTCATGTGCAAAATCTTTTATTAGATCGACTTTTGTGAGCAAAAGTTCCAATCTTTCAGCAATGGCTTCATCACCTTGACCTTTACATTCAACCTTGGCTCTTATCTTAGCCTGTCTTACTTTTAAGTTCAAGATATTCATCCATGTCTTCTGGAACCATGAAGCCAACAATTGAAGAAAATATTCTGTTTGAAGGATCATCATCATTGTAGAATTGCCTCATCTCATTTTTTATAGCTTCCAGTTCTAGCGGATATCTTGCAGCAGTGGGATCATATTGGTCCTCATATGGCTGAGTAAGTTTTCTTTTTCTGGTGTAGAGCTTTGCTGGTTGTGATGTGAGACTGGTGGAAACAGTGGTGGATGACTGACTAACAGCTGTTGAAACAACTGGTGTCTCAACATCTGTTGTCATTACAACTGCTGATATGTCAGCAGATGTCTTCTGCTTTTGAGCACGGGATGAAAGTGGTGAGGTAGTTTTTGATGGTGGTGATGGTGGTGGTGAATCATCAGATATGAGAATCCTTCTCCTTTTTATTGTAGGAGAGGCTGATGATGTCGTTGGTGGATCAGTGGTTTGAATATGAGTGGCAGTGGTTTGTGATTGTGATTGACTGACAGTGGTTGAAACAACTGGTGTCTCAATCACTGCTGTCATTACAACAGATGTTTTAACATCTGTTGTCTTCTGTTTTATGACAGGAGGTAATGGTGGTAGGGCAGTGGTTTTAGTGGTGTGTGATGGAGTGGTGTGTGTTGAAGAGATGGCAGCTGTTTGGCTACTGACAGCAGTTTTTGTAACTACTGCTGTATCAGCTGTTTTAGATGTCTGTTTTTCTTGTTCTAGTTCAACATACAGACCATCTTCAATTCCCTTTTTCTTCATCTTCTTGACATTCTCCCCCTTTTTGGCATTATCTGCAAGGGGGTTATCCATAAAAAGGATAGTGGAGGGAACTTTTTCACCATGGGTAGTCTTTTGTATGCTGGCCTTTATGGCCTTGATATCTGTTTGAGTATCTTTGAATCTTGACTCCACCATGTTTGTCAGCATTTTTACATGCATTTCATGCTGTTGATCAGCCATCTGTTTTTGTTTCTCCAGCATGGGTTGAAAGATATTCCAGAGCTCATTTGCAGCAACTGCTTGTGGTGGAGCGGATGCTTGAGTTGGAACAGGTGATTGTGGTGGGGCAGCAGTGGATTGTGCTTTTTGAGCTTTTAAAATCTCTTGCACCATCTCCTTTATTTCAGCAACTGAGGTTTCCAGTTTTTCAACTCTTCCCGTCAATTCCTGATATTTTGAATCATCACCCACTTTAATGGGATCATCTGAATCCCCACCTGTAGTGGTTATATCAATGTTTGATTTAGGAACTGAGTCCCAAAAATCACCCATTGATGCCCCTTGTTCTTGGTACTGGGGACTTCTTTCTTCAGCACTTGATAGACCTTCGATGGTACCAGTGGTTAGAACCAACTCACTGGTGGTTACCGATGGTGCTATTGAAGAAATTGCCTTCAAGGGAGTCTTACTGATGAAACAACTGTCCAACTGAAGATCTGTTGATCCATTAGTTATAGTTGCTGCTCCACTTGAACTACCACCGAGAGTTACTTGTAACTCAGGGGGGTGTAACCTCCTCAGTTGTTGCTGGGAAAGCAGAGGTATAAGCATCAGACCCAGTCACTTGTGGGAGTATACTCTCAGTGACAGGTGATAGAGAGGAACTGGTTTGTGTCTGAGTAATAACAACTGCATGCAATAAGGGTAGCATGGATTGTGGTAACATTATTGGTGAGGGTATGGGAGTTGAAAGAGACATGTCCTTGGGATCAGGACTGAGGAAGATGGATCCGATTGAATCCAGAGCTTCATATTGTGGTGTCCCTGTGGTTACAACCTGATCCTTTTGTGAGGATGCAGGAGGAGTTTTAGGCAATGGTTGAGATCTTTCTTCCAACTGCTGTGAGGAAGTAGCAGCAGTGTTTTGTGGTGACATTTGTTTTGTCACAGGCAGTTGCTCTGGGATCTCATCTTCCAGAGTTGCCTTTGTTTTGGGTTTGGTGGGTTTTTTGGATGTTTTTCTTTTGGTCTTTTTGGTAATGTCAGGTGTGGGTTTCAAAGCAGTGGCAGTGCTGCTCTGATCACCTGGAGCAGTGGGCTCAGCAGCAGATGTCTGAGGAGCAGTGGTAACTGCTAAATTCTGCTCGGACACCTCTGCTTTTGTTTTTATTGGTGCCAACATTCTAGTGAATGTTTCAGGTGTTAAACTTTTTATTTTAAAATAACCACCTTGTTTTGGCACATTTTCATTTACTTTTTCAAATTTTTGTTGAAAATAGTAGCTTAGAAACCTTGGAAAGAGTAAAAATGCTTTGCTATCAACATTCTTTACTAAGTCATTGAAGATTTCCTGGGAATAATTGTAATCTTTATTATTTAAAATAGCATAGCCCAGGCATTGAATCTTCAATGGTATTTCGTTAAAAGCTGTTGTTTTATTTGAAACACACGACAAAAGTGTGTAGAATAAAAATCTGGGTGCAGACGGAAAATAACCTTTTTGTAAGGTATCTACCTTTGATTGTTCTGCATATCCCCTTTTCAGAAAATCAGCTTTTAACTCATTTTTATCAAAAGAAGTTTTACCTTTCTGATCATCGAGTTTGAAGACTTCTGAGATTGATTGTGGAGTGATTTGAATCGCTTTACCCTATATCGAGGAGTTAATGGCTACTACTTTTCCGTCTTGTTTTTCAAGCGTAGTATGTTTCCAGAACTCTCTCTGGGTTTGCAAGTATATGGGAGCGTCTACTGTCAACAAAGTTTTGTACTTCGATGCAGAGAGTGTGTCGATGACGGAATCGAAGGTGCGATTGTTTGAGGGTTTTGTGAGGAGACCCAAGTAGTTGTGCGGTGATTTGTATAGGATTTCAATGGTTTCTTCGGCCGTTTGAGCGACCTCTTTTGAAGATGATGGTGATTTTGGTTTAGATTTTGATTTTGACTTCGTCATTTTGATGAAGAAGAATCGGAGAGTGATTTTGGAAGAAAGGTTGGAAACTGCTTTGTGAAGAGAACTTTGGAATTCAATTCGACAGTGTAAAACCCTGTTTGGGGTTTTGATCAAAGTTTTATTTAGGGAAAAAGTAATCGCTGATGTGGCAGCGGTTATTATGATCTGAAGGCTAAGAACTGACCACGTGTCAAACACTGATGAAATGGATGAAGGGTGAAGAACAGTTGTTTTAGGGACCACTGATGTACCAAGCATCAGTAGTTACAACGGTAATAAAGTGAAAACAGTGGAAGATTTTTACTATCAGCGGATAGTATATCAGTGGATAAGACACTGATTTTGAGCATCAGTGCTTGCCAAGCAAAATGAGGATCAGTGGTTGACTTTCAGCAGTGGATAGTAATTAGGAAACAGACGTTTGAGCAAAACAGTGGTTATGGTTAAAATAAGGGCAATGGTTTGAGAGTTCATATTCAGCAACTTTTTGCAGAGATTTTCATTCAAGGTTTTGCCACATATCAAATTTTCTCTTGAAATTCTTACGAATTACTGACAGTGGTTTTGTACCCCGGATGATGAGAACTTTTTACTAAGGCAACTCATTTTCGTTTAATATCCAAATTAAAACATGAGTGCCCCAGTAGTTTAAGCACTGTTTAGCAATCAACCTTTGATTTTTAAAACAACCCTGAGTATGACATGACCTTGACATATGCATCAATTCCTTTTGACCCATTTATGAGGACAGAAATACCAAGAAAAATAAGGTACCATATCCTGACAGGAAATTTAAACTATTGCCAACAAAAACCAGCAAAAGTTCAAAATATATTATTCTTAAAAAAAAACAAATAATATATCCTGGTTATTTAGAGGAAATCCTTTTTGAAAAAAAAAATTGATAAAGGATTCTCTGAAAATAGCATCAAAAAGGATCTGGTATAATATCAATCTCAAGTTTATGAAAATGGTCAGTGGTTTGACAGCAGTGGTAGGAAATGTTGAATACATTTTGACCACTGTTTGGTACCATTGTCTTGTTAGTTGATTGCAAACATGAGAACACATGGACACATGAGTTTTAAAGATCCTGTTATAGATCTTGTTACCATGTGATGATTTTTGAACGTTTGTCTAGTCCTCTTGTAAGTTCAATCACCAGAAATTCCATCTTTATCTAAACCTTTTCGTGAATAGATAAATGCACACAGTTGCTTAATGACCATTATTACTCTAAACTCTGACTCGAGAGTGTTTTAAGTTTATACTCTTTTCTTTTGACTTCAAAAGTTTTGAGATAAACACACTTCTGAGCTTTTGTTAATTTTCTTCTTCCCTTTTTACCCTTCTCATTCATAAGTAATGAAATACTTACTGAGAGGCATTTATTGAAGGAATACGTGTTCCAAAATCATTTTGCAGTGATGTTTTGAGAGATTTGGTCATTTCTGCACATGCTTATGCCAACCTTCTCATTACCTATGATCTGGACATTTTTACTCCAGATTTTCTTAATGTATTTTAACATAGTTGATTTTGTCCTTTTGAGGATCTCAACCTGTTTTCAACACATAAGATCTAAATAACTAAAGATTTAAATCCCCTCTTAATAGATAACCAAAAACACTAATGTTTTTATGAACATAGGTTTTGTTAATCTGAGGTTCATACTGTAGTATTTAATGAAAACATCACAGATTATACATCAACAATTGAAATCAATTTAGAAAATAAGAAATAATCTCATAGTTTAACATATATTGTTTTCAGATCTAGAAACCATGAGTGTCTTGTGCATGAATTCACTTGTTGTGTGAAATTTGTGTGTCATATGACATCTTGATTGATTTACATAGTTTTTGAATAACCATTTTGTTCATGGTATACTCGTTACTCTGTTTTTCAACTAGATACAACCAACCTTAGTATCAATGAATTTTGAGCCGAACTGTTATGTCAAATTGATTGTTAGATCGAATTTGACTGTCCAGGCTCTCATACCAATTGTTAAGATCGGAGGCCCTCATGATAGTGTTTGTTTGTGTAAATTGTATAATCAATAGAGATAAACAGAGTTTAAGTGCAGCGGAAATGAATAACAAACTTTGTAAACACAATCAAGGAGAAAATAGTTTTGAGAAAGCATATGCAATTCATCTAGTCAAAAGATTTACAATAAGAATCAAATGATTACAGATATGCTTACATACTAAGCTCCCCCTCAGCCAGATGCCCCAAGGTTGGATTGTACAAGATGAAAGGATTGAATTGAGGAGGAGAACTCTCTCAAAACGAATCAAATGTAACAGTACAGAGAACTGCTCCATTTATAGACAAACCAAACCGCTGATGCATCTCAGTTGACGTCACCATGAAAGCGACGTCTAACAGCCTAACAACCTGTATCTACTGTTCTTATACAAACACTGCTAAACCTAACAACTGACAATACATAAGACAGATAATATACTGAACTACTGCTCTCTCTATTCATCAGTGCTTTCATCAAGGTTGATCAGTCCTTGACTGGGCAGTGATTTGTCATCAGCAGTTTATACCAGCAGTGCTTAGTTTCCAGCAGTCTTCTAGGCTTCATCAGTAGTTATTTAGAGCAGCAGTTGTATCCGGGCAGTGGATATAAGACCATCAGTTGTTGTAATCACTTTCAAGGGAGAAGACTTAGTGTAAACAGCTGCTTATTGTGAATCCACTGTTGTGATCAGGTTTTGGCTTTACATTATCTGTTCCTCTGGTAGGGTTCAATCCCAACAATCCGAGACCTCCGTTCTTCTTAAGGAGAGAAACTTTCTCCCACCCGACCCAATGCATTTTCTTTTCTTCATCCGAGCCTCCCCAAAGGAATCTTTTAATCATCGCTTCTAATACTTCAATTATTTTTTTAGGCGCTTTGTATATCGAGAAATAACACGTCGGCAAACTCTCCATTACCGATCTGATAATGACAACCCTGCCCCCAATAGATAACAAATGAGATATCCATTTGGCAAGTCTGGCCCTAAAAATATCGATTACCGATTGCCAATTAGCAATCCGGTTCATTTTAGCTCCCACCTTAAGGTCAAGATATTTAAACGGAGTACAGTCCGGCCTACACCCCACCTCGTTCGCCATATCCCCAATCTCTTCCGAATCCACACCAATACCAATGAGATTTGACTTGTCAAGATTGATTTTAAGACCTGAAACAATATGAAAGCATCGGAGAATTCTAACAATGTTAATGACTTCGCTCTTGTCCCATTCTCCAACCACAATAGCATCGTCCGCATAGAGAAGGTGAGAAATAACCGGTCTGTTATTAGGAGTGGCTAACCCTTTGATAACTTACGCTTCTTTTGCCCGATCGAACATACAAGACAGAGCCTCCATAACAACAAGGAAAAGGAACGGAGAGAGGGGGTCCCCTTGTCTCATACCTTTGCCACACTTGAAAGTAAACGTAGGAGCCCCGTTGACCAAGACAGACGAACTAGCCGATTCAAGGACCCCCATAAAAAACTACACCATCTATCGGGAAAACCCATTTGAGTTAGGATAATAACGACAAACAAGCAATTTACGTTGTCGTAAGCCTTCTCAAAATCAAGTTTTAGAAAAAAGGCTTTGGACTTTCTCTTCTTGATCCAAGAAATGAGTTCGTTAACAATAAGTGGGCCATCTAAGATATATCTCCCGCTCAAGAAAGCTGATTGGGAGTCCGAAATGATGCCATCCAAAACCTTCCTCATCCGATTAGCAAGAACTTTGGAGATAACCTTACTAATAACACCAACAAGATTAATAGGCCTATAGTTATTAAGAATAACTGGGTCTTCAATTTTCGGAACCAACGCGATGAAAGACGTGCCACTCCCGAGATTAATCTCACCGAGCTCATGGAATTTAGAAAAAATTCTAGAAAAGTCTTCTTTGAAAAAATCCCAGAAATGCTTAATGAAGTGGAAATTCATTCCATCCGGGCCAGGGGCCTTATCATCCCCACAACTGAATACTTCCTCTTTGATCTCACTTTCCGAGAACGCTTCAATCAGTAACTCACTCTCCAAATCCGATATCTTTTTTAAGTTACCACACAAAAACTCAGGTCTGACAGGAAACTCTTCTTTGAATTTGTCTCTGAAAAAAGAAAGAACCTGTTTTTTGATGATATTTGGTTTAGTACACCACTCCCCATTAATGCTGAGCCCATGTATCAAATTCGAAGCTTTTCTACTGTTGACCAAAGCATGAAAAAACTTGGAATTTTCGTCCCCGTCCAAAGCCCACTTTACTCGCGCTCTCTGCTTGAGGTCTAAGTTCTTTTTGATTTCCACTTCTCTAATCAGTCTCCTATTTTTAGCTATAATCCACTCTTCATCTTCCGTAAGACTCCTCCCTTCCATTTCAGTTTCCAAGGTTTCCAGTTCCGATAAAGCCAACCTCTCTGTTTCTCTTTCTTTTTGTAAAAAATCATCTCTCCACGTCTTCAAACGAGCTCGAATACTAGCAAACTTCGACGAAAGACTAATATCGGGAGGGTCGAAAAACTCGAAGTTCTCAACTACTTCCTTAACAGCATCCTCGAAACCCGGCTTCCCAATCCAAGACCGAAACACTCTGAATGGACGAGGCCCAAAGTTAAGATCGACCAACTCCAAAAGGATCGGGCAATGGTCCGAATGTCTGCCAGGCAAAACTTTAACACAAGCCGTAGGCCACTTATTAAAAAATTTCTGACAGACTAAAAACCGGTCCAGTTTACAAAGTTTCTTGCCGTTGTCCCTGACACAAGTAAATTTTCGACCTTGTGTTGGGTATTCTAACAACCCGTTATCATATATGAAACTGTTAAAATTCTCCACACAAACACGTTTGAAACTAGAATGCTTTCTCTCATCAGGATTCCGAACCGCGTTAAAATCTCCAGCTAGGATCCATTTACCCTCCGAAGGAATAATACAAATAGAAATTTCCAACCACAATTGATTTTTAGCCACAGTACCCTGAGGAGCGTACACGTTAACTAAATTCACCCGATCACCACTACCTGCCAACTTACCTTTCAGAATGAGAAAATGTCTATTCTGAACCACTGAAGTATTCAAAATTTTAGGATCCTAAATCCAAATAAGACCCCCCGAAAGGCCCACTGCCGCAGAGCTAGCAAATTCAAATTCCCTGTTACCCCAGTAACCAACTAAATCAAGTTTAGCTACCGAAACAACCTTCGATTCTTGAAGAGCGATAACACTAACCTTACTTTGATTCTTGATTTCTTTAACCCACGAAGCCTTGGCCACCCACAGATCCCTCGAATATTAATAGATAGAACATTCATTGGCAAACTACATTCTTACCTTCGCCGAAAATGGATGCTCTGACCAAATTATGGTGATTGCCGAGATCCACACCTATGACATTCCCAATCTTCACCGTATCCTCCACTTCTTTTGAGTCCCGAACCTAGAACGAGTCGCAGACAATGTCAACAGGCTCCACAGATCTGACTCCCAATCCTTCACCCTCCTTATTGACCGAGAGAGACGGTTCTGGCTCAACAAACCTAAGATCCGCAGCCGGGTTCTCCATGTGAGGCTCCACATTTATTTCCTCAAGGGATTCTGAATTGAAGGATTCCTCTCTGTTGACCTCTGCCCTAACGTTTAAGTCAAAAGAGAATTCTCCTGATTCCCTTGGTCTCTTCTTAGGTCTGTCAATTGAAGTTGGGCTGGATGAAGCAATTTGGGCGGATCTAGTTCTTCTGGGCCTGTTTTTCAGTAAGCTTTTGTTGGGCCTTATGTTACCTTCGGCTGACGAAAAAAAATAGACATTCTTTACCAAGGGATTGACCGAACCTTCCTGAACGTGGGACCCCCTTTAATGTTATTCAGTACCAGATTCTCCTTGGGGTTCGAGGAGTCTCCTAGAGCATTGGAGCATTCAATTTCATTCGTATCGATTCCGCCTCCGCCGTTAACGTCTCCCGTCTTTTCGTTATCCTCCTCTGAGCCAATGTTCCTTACCGGAGAACCACACCGGTACCACCCGACTCCCATTCACTAGCTTCCTCTTCAACCCATATCCTGTACTGCATGTTTTTCCAACGGATGGTTACTTGCTCCTGAATTCTGGCTCCGTCTCCAGCTAACACCCCGATCCAACACGATGACCAATTCCCATCCTCTGCCTAAATCTGAGCACCGTACACGATCCTACTGAAATGCCCCGCAATGGAATTGAGAACGTCGGAAACATATAAGTGTGCCAGAACTCCTTGTACTTTTAACCATGCAAGTCTCTTGAAAGGAAGAGATTGTCCATTCCAAAGATCCAGAGATACAAACCACTTATCCCAGCGAGTATGGTTCAGAAGAAAATCGCCACAGACGGATTTAGACGCGTCGATTTTCCGGTAACAAACCGACGAGAACCATGTGAAGACTTGTAGGCATATGAAAGAATTAGTATATAGATACGTTGGAGAATGCAAGGGGTGAAGATATTTAAGATGTTAAGAAATGTAGAGTTTTCTTATTAACTATAATAAGATACAAGAAATTCCTCATTATTTGACTCTTTCTAACTTAAATCTAGAAGAACATGATTGATCTTTGAAATCGAAACCATCGTCTACACCAAAACCCTGATTTCAGATTTAAGGCGACGATTTCAGACTTTGGATCGTTCGATTTTGCTTCATTCACTTTCACTTCAAGTCATGATTGGATGATTTCGGTGTAGACGACACTTTCGATTTTGGTTCGTTCGATGTGAAAGACATTCGACACCTCGATTTATTCAGGTTTAATATGTTCGTTTTAGTTTTGATTATATGTTGCTTATCATTCAAATTTGGTTTGCTAATGATGAAAAAAAATTGTCCAATTCTCAGTTATATCTGCGTAGGGAAAATAATGTTTAAACTAATGATGAAATAACAATTGAATGTGATTGTTTTATTGGAATAGATCATATAACCTCTTTTGTTTAATTTGAACCTAGGCAAACACCACAACCTGTTTATTATTCTTTATTGGTATAATATTATAACATGATTCTTCTTTATCTTTTATTTAATTTAATTAAAACAATGCTAACATGTTTTGATTTCGAGCGATGGAATTAACTGAGACCAATTGGTTTTTATTTATCGATATTCAAACAATTTGTGGAATCAAAGTCTTTGAAATTTATTATAGTATCTCCATTAAAATTTTATAAATAAATGGTGGGTGTGTATCCAAGTTAAAAATTTAAGTGGTAATTCCAGGGCATTATAGCCTAGTGGTATCTTGGGGGTGAGATAAGGCTTTAGGACCATTAGGTCCTGGGTTCGATTCTCACAAAGGGGGGTTTTCCCAGATTTATTGGGTTTTCTCCTGAATTGGTGTATAGGCATTATAACCTAGTGGAGATGGATATGATCGGGTGGTTCTGCTAGTGGCACGATGATACTCCAGTGGTCCGTCAGTGATCCTAATTTGCCGTTAAAAAAAAAATTAAATGATAAAAGGAATGTCAACTTTTTTATGGCATCGATATGAGTGATTTAATAGGATGAAGGTGTCACCTTATATTGTGAAATGATATACAATGGGGAGAGTTTGGGAAATATTTGTATGAGAATCGGGATGATCAAAATAAATGTCGGGATGCCCTATTTATAGGAACTTAGGCCACTGGGGGTGGTCCGTTATAAACAAACCATCACTCGTGAAACTATCACTAACACCGCCGCCACCTATTCCCATCACTCATGAAACTTTAACGCGTTGATAATATCACGCGTTGAAGAATTGTTGAATGTATGTTTATGACTTGTACATTGTGTATTAATACTTGTACATTGGAATCCCATCACTACTGATGACCACCGCCACTAAAGAATGCTTGTGAGTGATAGAATAGTGGTTGTTGACATGGCGGAACATGATTAGATGTTTGTGAGTGATTGAATTTCATCACTAGTGACCACCCTCACTCTCCTTATGCATCCCTTTTTTAACTGTCGTAAATGTCTCTCAATTTACACATGTACACGTTGGTTCTTTTATTCAGATTGTTTGGAGTTTATTTTTAAACTATACACTGTGATGTGGCCTGACGATACTCAACGTCCCGTCGCAACGCACGAGTTGACGTTAACTCGTTAAGAATACAATTATGAAATTAGTTTTTATATAATCAAGAAGGAGAGTTTACTAGCTGTGTTTGTCTCAACTTGACATGTAATCTTTATATATTTTTTATTTTTTAAATGTGCTTTTCTTTGTTTCACATATTTGTGGGTTGACCTGGAATTTACGAGGTTTGACCCCAATGCATAGGTCAGTTTAGAATAGCGTATTGGTTATATGTCTCAAACAACTTTTGAATTCACTTTGTGTTTGAATTCATGTGAAATTTTAGGTTAGTATCGGGTTAGATCCACCAACACACAAACACGGCTATTAAACAACACTAAATTCTCATTCTAAATTTTATAGTTACAATTATTTACCGCCGTTTCCTCTTCACATCCACCAATCATCCTCCATCCAACCACCACCGTGAACGGTTTTCACCCACAAACAAAACCCCCATCAACAAATCCTCATCTGGCCGACATATCTCACCGATTCAGGAGTTCCCCAAACGGATACGCACGCGCAACTGGAGTTCCTCAACATCACCGGATAACCCGAAGCCAATCGGATCAAGACGGAACTCGGTTCTTTTGTTTCATATATCTCTCCTTCCATCTTCTATGGCTTAACAAGAGGTCCTCTTTATCATCATCTTCTTCATTTAGCATATTGTTCTCAAAAGTTACAGATCTGGGTGTTTGCTCGCTGCTACTGTTCAGATCCATTTCTACTCATCACCAGCATCGACCTTTCAACCCCTTTCAACAAGTTTTTGCTGAGGTGGTTTTGGTAAATCAACGAGACCAGGACCTGGGATTTCTAACCCGGTTACAATACTTTTGAAATCTTGAACGCGAGTTCAAGTTCTCCGGCGTATTTAGTAAATACGCCGGTAAGTCACGTTTTTCCGGCGTCGTTATTCTGCCGGTTTTAGGTCCGGCTAGCGTCTTTACTCTGGCCGACATATCTCACCGGTTTCTTTAGAAGTCTATTTTCAAGATTTAAAAAAAAAATTAATAATAATAATAATATATAAACCTAGTCGCACCTTTTGTCCATGGTTTAAAGCGTGGGGTCCTAACCCCGTAAGGGGGCAGGCAACTCGTGGTTGCTCCCCCTCCTTCCTCCCTGGCAGGGAGTTTTAGTTTTTTGCACATCCCCCTACTTCACTCGAGTTGGGTTATTGTTCTTAGGTGTATGATGAAAGGTGTTGTGCAGGGGGGAGGCCCTGAGGGTGTTAGGCCTTGCCCCTTCAGGAATTTCCACTCTTGCAAAGATGGTTTTGTAGGGTCCAAAGGGTACGCGAGACTACTCTCTCACTTCCAACGGGACCACCTCAAGTCAGATAACAGGAAAGATGCTTTACGGGATGCGATTGCTAAGGATCCCGACTTATATGAGGACGTGGGAGAAACTTTGAAAACGCTTAACAACTGGCTGTGCGGGGAGTGCATGGTTGTGCATGCTCTTAGCCGGGGGTGTCATCATGTTGATGACCTTGTTAAATTCGTCCCTAGCTCGAGGGGGATCGAGGACTTTATTGTGGGGATTCCCAAACCACAAGTTTCGGGAGGGGGGCCTTCAGGGGAAGGCCTTGCCTCTGTCGATGTGGATGGCTCCCTTCTGGAGCGGGTTTTTTCTCTTCCCATCACGACAGTCAAGAGCATTCCACCTAGTTGTCGAATGGCGTTCGCGTAAGCTTTAACATCGGCTATGCGGAAGGTGGTTGCTACCCCTGGGTCGGTTGAATATTGGGTTAAGCTACTCTTGTTGCCTCGCTGTACTTTAAAAGTTGTGCGCCCTGCCAATAGGCAGGAACGTCGGTCCGGGAACAGGAAAACGTTACAGTGCTTTAGCATCCAACGGGCTCTTTCTATCTGGAAAGACGGGGAAGGGATTAGCGAGCTAGTCGCTTCCCTCTTTCAGGATGTAAAGGAGAAAGGGGCGGTAACTAGGTCCGACCGTCGGGAGGGCCGTACCAATGTTAAGCAGTGCCTTCGTAAAGTGGCAGATGGTCATTTCACAGCTGCGGTCAAGGTGTTGTCCTCTTCTGGCGTTGCCCCCCTTGGGCCCTCCACTTTGGAGGCCCTCGCGGAGAAACACCCGGTTACGCCCCCTCCGGTTGTGCCAGCAGACACAATCCCTCAGGCACCCTTAACTGTTGATGCAGAGTGCGTTTTGGGGTGCATTAAGTCTTTTCCCAAAGGAACTTCGTGCGGGAGAGATGGGCTCAGGGCGCAACACTTACTGGATAGCCTTTGTGGAGAGGGGTCCTCAACTTCCTTGGGTTTAGTTTTAGCCATCACCGGGGTAGTCAATGTCTTCTTGGGGGGGTTATGCCCCAGGTCTCTTGCTGAGTTCGTTGCCTCCGCTCCTCTGACCCCCTTGCTGAAACCTGATGGGGGGATCCGTCCTATTGCGGTCGGGGCCATTTGGCGTAGGCTGGTCTCCAAGATAGCGATGAAAAAGGTAGGGAAAGAGATGGTCAGGTACCTGGGGGACCATCAATTCGGGGTTGGGACACCAAATGGGGCTGAAGCTATCCTCCATAGCGCGAACAGGTTCCTTAACGCCTTTCATGATGATGGGGCCTTCGCCATGCTTACCGTTGACTTCTCCAATGCTTTCAACCTAGTGGATCGCACAGCTCTTCTGCGAGAGGTTGGGATTCGATGCCCATCTATATTTCCGTGGGTACATTTTCTTTATGGGAAAACCGCTAGGCTTTATGTGGGTAATGACTGTATTGGGTCGTCCACGGGGGTCCAGCAGGGGGATCCTTTGGGGCCTCTATTGTTCGCCCTTGTCTTGCACCCCCTCACACAACGTATACGAGACAGTTGCACCCTCCCCTTCCACGCGTGGTATTTGGATGATGGTACTATTATGGGAAAAACATCTGAGGTAGCAAAGGCTCTGGCTATCATTCAATCTGAGGGGCCACCTTTGGGGCTCCGGCTTAATATAAAAAAAACAGAGGTATATTGGCCGTCTTGCAATGGAGAAAAATTGGAGGCTAGTTTATTCCCGAAGGAGATTGGAAGACCAACGGGGGGCGTGAGACTCCTTGGGGGAGCTGTGAGCCGGGACCCCAGTTTCATTAGTGCTTTGGCTGCGCGGCGAGCTTCCCGGGCAGTGGACCTTATGAGTAGCCTTTCGCAACTCCGAGACCCGCAAAGTGAGCTTCTCCTGCTGCGCTCTTGCATGGGTGTCGCCAAGCTCCTTTTTGGTCTGCGAACTTGTCAACCTGTGTTTGTAAAGGAGGCGGTATCCTTATTCGATAAAGGGCTACGGGGGGCTATAGAGGACATTGTGGTGTGCGGGGGTCCGTTTTTTGGGGATTTTCAGTGGCGGGTTGCTTCTCTGCCCTGTAAGATGGGGGGGCTGGGGCTTCTATCGGCCATGGATGTCTCCATTTACGGTTTTGTTGCCTCGCGAGCTCAATCATGGGGGCTGCAAGATCACATCTTGCGCGAGAGTGGGGTTGTTGGAATGGATGGGGATTATGACATGGCTCTGGGGGAGTTGCATAGACACCTCCCGGATTTGGATATTGGCGGTTTCGCTAACAGGGACACCGCCCCACCGAAGACCCAGAAGACTTTGGCGAGTGCTCTGTTTTGTCGTATCGCTCAGAATATTGGATCAGATTTCTGTACGACCCCTCGTCAGAACGCCGTCCTAGAATGCTTGCGGGGCCCCCACGCCCAAGATTTTCTATCGGTCATCCCCATCGAGGGCTTAGGCCAAAAGATGTCAGCCGTTGAATATCGTGCTATCTTAAAATATCGGCTCATGATTCCTATGTTCCCTGATGATGAGCAATGCCCGATTTGCCGGAAAGCTTGCTTAGACCAATTTGGGGAGCATGCTCTGCACTGTAAAGAACTGCCAGGTTTTAAGTATAGGCACGACTGGGTGCGGGATGTCTTGGGGGACATCCTCAAACGGGCGGGGATCTCGGTGAAGAAAGAAGCCCCCGTAAACTTTTTGACAGATCCGAGGGAAGGAAGATCCACATTGCGCCCCGCGGACGTTTTAGTTTTCGGGTGGGATGCAGGTAAACACGCTTGTGTTGATCTTACCGGGGTTTCCCCCCTTGTAGGCTTTCGGGATACAGGTTTTGTCCCTGGTCAGGCGATTGCAAGGGCGGCAACAAAGAAAATGGACAAACATGCAAAAACCTGTGAGGATAATCAACATTCCTTTATCTCTTTTGCCTTTGATACCTTTGGCTCGCTAGCCCCAGAAGCCATCAGATTTCTTGAACGGGTCCAACGGGTTGTTCACAGCAACATTTCGTCTCCTAGAGATCGGGGTTTCGTTTTTACTAGGTTAGGTTTCGCTATTCAAAAGGGGGTAGCGGCGCAACTTGTTGCCCGCTTACCGGCTATCTTGGTGTAATTTGTTTGACCTTATATATAATGCAAAAATTATTAAAAAAAAATTATTTAAATAAATAACACAATAAAAGTTTCAGCTTCTATTAATCTATAAAAACAATTGAATATTTCAACAATAGTTCCTGCTAATTTTCTTAAATATACACGTGATATTTTCGACTACATAATTCTAAATTAATATTAACAATTTTTTAAGCATAAAATGCAAATACCTAGATATTTAATTTACGTGTTTCGCCATCAATATTAAATAAGTTCTAAACATAATTTATAAGTACATGGTTATATAACGAATGAATTTTTCTGAAAAAAAAAAAAAAAAACGTTTATATGTTATTCCAGATAATCCGTTTTCACAAATTAAATGTTAGTGAAACTTGTTTTAATCTCATATTCCTTCATCACTAACGTAGATCACGAGTTTGTTTTCCACAAAGAGATAATATTTGTCGTATTTGATTATATGTTTTGAAAAACCTGAATATTTGATGT
This sequence comes from Helianthus tuberosus, assembly GCA_030545235.1. Taxonomy (NCBI): domain Eukaryota; kingdom Viridiplantae; phylum Streptophyta; class Magnoliopsida; order Asterales; family Asteraceae; genus Helianthus; species Helianthus tuberosus. The sequence continues at coordinate 38,346,831 of CM060355.1, forward strand.
TGATTTTTATGGTCATAATTCATTTGGAACTGAAAGGCAATTTCGACAATGATATATGTTCCAAGTACTTAAGCAACATTTTCCTCTTGCATATACAATTAAAGGGTTTATAATGTTGAAAGGGCACCTCCAATGGGAGTACGTCACACCCATCTGTTGTGTACCTCCCCTTACCATGTCACCATTACATGTCCATGCATGGCTGTGATCGTGGGATTCAAGTTTAATAAATTACTTGTTATTTTATATTTTATTTAATTAGTTAGGGGCTGTTTGGCAACATCTGAATCAATAAGTGCTGAATGAATAAGATGTCTGAATGGGTAAGAGGCTCTGAACCAGTAAGTGCTGAACCAGTAAAGTGCTGTTTGGTTGCACATCTGAATGGCTGTGTAAAATGACATTTTTACCCCTTTTAATTAAAAAAACCATTTTATTATTAAATATATATAAATGTTATTCTCCATCCTCATCTCATTCCACCTACCGTTCAAACAAAAAAAAAATCTCATTCCACCAAACTTTCCTTTTTTTTTTTCTTTATGTATCTTATACACACATAGACAACAACAACATCCTTTGTCTCTCTCGTTTGCTCGACCGGTGACCGGAGCCGAAGTGTCGGCCGGTGCCGGTTGTGAAACCCGCTGAATCACCTACGCCCCCCCCCCCCCGTTACAGAAATCTCTGGTAGCCACACCCACCACATCGATCGAAGAAAGAGAAAGATCGACAGAGGAGAGAGAGCTCCGGTGGTGACGGCGCCACCGCTACGGCGGTCTCGGCTCGGCTCAAGTTCAAATGTTCAGGTCACGGGTTCAGATTTGATGTCGGTCCAGGTTTCGGCTTCGAGTTCAGGATCGGTTCACCGCTCACGGGCTCAGGTTCTCGTGTTCGGTTCAGGTTTGCTCCGGGTGTTTCAAGTGAGTTTCCGGTTTGATTTTGGTTCGGCTCCGGTCCACCTAACTTTCTCTCTCTCTACCTTGTTTCTTGTTTCCGGTTTGATTTTGGTTCGGCTCCGGTTTGATTTTGGTTCGGCAGAGTGGTGGAGGAGAGGAGAGGGGAGGGGAGGAGATGATGGTGTCGCGAAGAGCAGTTGTTTCTTTTTTTAGGGAAGGGGCATGAGTGTCAAATATTTCATTCAGCATACAAAAGTAGCTGAATCATTCAGAGCTGAATGGTTCAGTTAAGAGGTGAATGTTTTGTGAACCAAACAGCCTATACCTCTGACCGATTCAGAGGTAGGCTCTGAATGGATTCATTCAGATGCAAACAAAGAGGCCCTTAGTGTAGTATGTGGTTGTTAAGAAAGTGGGTATGATGTGCCTGAAATAAAGGAGTGGTCATCCTGAATTTTAGGGAAGAGTGGTGATGTAATTTCCCTTTAAATTGTTTCCATCTTTGTTTAACGAGGATTATGAATGAAAATTAGTCTAAAATTCTCTCTAAATTGCTTTCTAGTTCCTCTCTATTTTCTTAGGAGTTTGACCCACTTTAACGGGTTATCTATCAAACCAAGTGGTACATATCATTTGGTATCAGAGCTGTCGTGATCCCCCTCGGACCATGGTTGCTCACGCTCTATCCGAAGCCGAGTTTTATCAATGGATGAATGAATCCCTTGTAAAGCTTGAATCTCAGTTGCGAACCGTCTTTAACGAATTTCAATCGCTCCGAACCGCGTGGGAAACCCCCCAAACCCAAAACTCATCACCACCATCTCCATCACCCGTTTCCGTCACCGCATCACCAGTTTTGGCAGCCAAACCACTACCCATTTCCGTTCCCGTACCATCACCTCCACCAGCAGTTGTTTCCTCCATGACACCAAAACAAGTTTCTGTCACCAATCAACCACCGAAAAAAAAACTTCCGCCACCCCACCTCCAACAACCATTGTTCTATACCAACCCCATTGACTTCAAAACCCGTACCGGCATCACCGCAAAAAGCCACTACGACCGAGCCGTCATCCAAACCAAAACCTACCCCATCTCTGATTCAGGCATCAATGGTTTCTTCTGGGCTGAGGAAGGTCGTGTATACGAGGACGACAACAGAGCAAGTGACACAAATAAATGGAGCAACCCCAAACCGTGACTGGCGGCCACCGTGGGGCTACATTAAAACTGCTCTGAATGCTGCTGGGAGAACCGAGTGGCGACCACCTTGGTGCACCTTTAGAGATCCAGCTTAATCCTTGAGGACAAGGATTGTTTAAGGGGGGTGGAATGTTGTGTACCTCCCCTTACCATGTCACCATTACATGTCCATGCATGGCTGTGATCGTGGGATTCAAGTTTTATAAATTACTTGTTATTTTATATTTTATTTAATTAGTTAGTGTAGTATGTGGTTGTTAAGAAAGTGGGTATGATGTGCCTGAAATAAAGGAGTGGTGATCCTGAATTTTAGGGAAGAGTGGTGATGTAATTTCCCTTTAAATTGTTTCCATCTTTGTTTAACGAGGATTATGAATGAAAATTAGTCTAAAATTCTCTCTAAATTTCTTTCTAGTTCCTCTCTATTTTCTTAGGAGTTTGACCCACTTTAACGGGTTATCTATCAAACCAAGTGGTACATATCACCATCCTAAATTTTGTACCAAACATGAATTGGTCCGCGCAACGACGGATTCGTCATGCCAAGTGTGTGGGGACCACACATAAACATTAATTTTTAAATATATTTTTATATAAAACTGAAGTGTAAGGTGGAGGTTCGTGTAGGTTTGAAGTGGGAAATAAGGTTTTTTGATTTTTGTTTGAAATCTGATGTGATATATTGAGGTGACAGTTTTTTTTCAATCTGAAACATTAACCACTGAAGATGCTCTAACTACATATGATCTTTTTGATCAGAAGAATTTAACTAAAATCATTTATGTGTTTATAAATAGTTGCAAATATTATATCTGAGGTGGTCGAAACTAAAAGTATTTTGGTGTATCCACACTTCAAACAATGCCAACCAAAACAACAAGAAACTTCTTGCCACTTGTTGGAAACAAAGAACTTATTTACCTTTATATGTTAAAGGGGGTCTACAATATTAAGATAGGTCTGATTTTCATGTCCGTCATTTTAGCGCGCCACGTCATTCTAAACCTCTACCTTAAAAAAACCTATTTGTTTCTTTCAACGATAAATCAATCCGAACCTCCACTTCACCATTCACCTCATCACCTACTTTTCCTCTTTATATCTAATTCAATTATTTCATAAAATAATATTTTAATACTTCGCTCGTAATTAAATCATTTTAAATAAAATAAATTAAAAATTGGATGATAAAAAACACAAATAAAAAAAACAAAACAACTATTAAAATTACATAAAATACTTGCAACATTTAAATCAAACATCATTGAACATGATACCAGAGTAAACTTTCCATAGACGCGTGTCTCCTTCACTTGACCCCTATTTATTTCTTTGTGCTTTCCCTTTCTTTTTTGTCTAGTAGACTTGAGCCTCTTTCGGTACGTTACAGATGATAAAGTGCAAGGTACATGTTTTCGATGTCGTCCCATATTTCGTGAAGGTGGATGTTGTGTTGTTTCTTCAATGCTCAAGCTCATGGTGTTTGAAAGGAATGCGAAATTTGTAAATATGAAGGGAAGGTTTTATTTGTGTGAGATATGTATGTTAAATTGTGTTAATTATGTATATAGTGGGTTGGATAAAGTTTAAATTAATTGTTTTATTATTTTAAAAATTTAGCCGTTTGATTTTTTTTTAAATCCTCAACGCTCGAATGGAACCCACCAACTTCTCCGGATAGAGTCCGCACCGGACAGGACCACAACCTATCATCCCTCCAACGCGCACTAGATGTGAAATCCGGAGTCTGAACCTGGTTTGTAATTTAACGATGGGATGCTCTAAATAAAAAAAAAAGTCTATTGTATAGTCAGGTCAAAAGTCGGATCTCGCTTAACCCATTAACAAATAACTTTGACCTATCCATTTTCCAGCCCAAAACCTAGTAAGGTTGCACCACAAGGTGCCACATGTCTCAAACCTTATTTATTTATTTATTTATTTATTATATACAATAGAAATAGATATGATTGAAAGCAAAATTTTTATACAAAAAGCCCTCAACAGTAGCGTGAACATTCCAAATGGCCTGGTTCGGAGATAAATTCAACCTGATTGGGGTATGCGTAATCATGGGGACATGCAATCACTAACTAGTCTCACTTATATAAGAGTTTAGGCGACATCTAAACTGGAATCCCTTGATAGATATTATAAAACCGCCAATACAACACTTACTAATCGGCGCCATGATATGATAGTAGGCAAGCCTGCACCACATAAACTTTAATCGTCTTAAGATAATATTTTTAATATATTTTGTTAAAGTGAAATTAAAGTACACACCAATATTATTTTCTTTCTTCATGATAATATTGGGTTCCTGTATACATTGTTTTATAAGTTTAATACATTTAAAGAAATCGTAACCGTCGTCACTGATCACATCTTAGTATAGGAAAAAGTCGTATGTCGCATTTGATCATGGTGATAAAAAGGAAAACAAAAAACAATCAAAGAGAGAGCTCAATGACATCATATTCCAATTCAGTGGGCTTTAGATCACATCTTGTCAAGAAGATTAAGGTGATTCCGACTCGGTTATGTTTATAGAGCATGTGCTTTGAAAGTTTGTATTTTGATTGCTTAAATGTTACCTAAATAACTTTGCTTACCAGAACGTATGAAAATTCAAAAGAAAATTTTCAATCAGTAAATAGTTACAAAAGAATAAAATAATGGCGTCATTTTTTTGAATCAGTAAATAGTTCCAAAATAATGGATTTGTATGATAACTCTTTTAATCAATTCAAAAAGTTGGTATGCTTTGAATTTCATCTACGATTTTACCATTCCACTTTCCAATGTTTGTGTTGTCATATTAATTTCTGGAGTGTTATATGATGTGGTAACCCAACATGATGTTTATGAGAAATCATATGTATTTAAAGCGTAATTAACTATTATCCTTATAAAACATAATATTTTTCTTTTATTATCAAACTAAATTTTTAACTATTTAACTAAATAATTTTATAAAATAGTAAAAAAAAGTTATATTCTAAAAGATTTTATCTACGAAACGACGTATTTTTTACGTTTCGTTGGGTGAAACCAACCCAAACTCATGTCGTATATATTTTACTTACGCCAAACTCATCACGTATATTTTTTTATCTACATTTCATTGTGTGAAATCGAGACGAACTCACAACGTATTTTTTTTGTTTTTTATCTACGTTTTGTTATTTGAAATTTTATATTTTGTAAAATTTTTTATCCACGCAACCTCAATATTTTATAATCTACGTTTTCTTGGATGAATCCGAGCCGAAGTCATGTTATATTTTTTTTATCTACGTTTCATTGTGTGAAAAATTATGAAATCTAAAAGACTTTATTTACGTCATGAAGAATTTAATATATGTGTTTGCTTGTGTGAAACTGTTCCCAGTCCACGACGTATTTTTTTAATCTATGTTTCGTTGTGTGAAAAGTTTATATATTTTAAAAGATTTTATTTACGTCACAATATATTTTTTTACCTACATTTCGTTGTGTGAAACTGAACCGACTCACTACGTATTTTTTATCGACGTTTCATTGTGAAAAGCCATATACACTAAAAGAATTTATCAACGTCACTACATATTTTTTATCTACGTTAATTCGTTGTGTGAAACCAAGCCGAACTCACGATGTGTTTTTTATCTATGTTTCGTTGTCTAAAACGTTATATATTCTAAAAGATTTTATCTACGACGTATTTTTGATCTACGTTTTGTTGTGTAAAACCGAGATGAACTCACATTGTATTTTTTTTTATCTAAGTTTCGTTGTGTAAAACTGATCGAGCCGGACTCATGGCGTGTTTTTTATCTATGTTACATTGTCTAAAACGTTATATATTCTAAAAGATTTTATCTACGTCACGACGTATTTTTTATCTATGTTTTGTTGTGTAAAACCGAGATGAACTCACATCGTATTTTTTTATCTAAGTTTCGTTGTGTAAAATTGATTGAGCCGAACCCATGTCGTATTTTTTTAATCTATGTTTCGTCGTGTAAAATTGAGGTGAACTTAACATTACAAAAAATATTTAGTTAAATAATTACGAAAAGTGTGGTAAAATAATTAAAGAAAAAAAAAAGAAAAATTATGTGTTTAAATAATAAGAGTTAATTATGTGACAAGTCTAAGGGGTTGTTTGGTAGCCTCTAAATTGTCATTAAGAGGCTACCTTTTAATGAAACAATTAAAAATTTTACTAATGAGAAGGTAGAAGAATATGGCATGTGATTATTTACCATTCAGAGGTTACCTCTTAACCATTCAGACTTGAGGTTACCTCTTATTCATTCAGATGTTTTAAATCATTAATAGGTAGTATCTGAATGGTCATTAGGAGGCTACCAAACAGCCCCTAAGTAGTTTCTTAAAAATAAAAATAAAAAAGGTTAAGTACTAAGATGTGAAATTATAAAATTACCCTTAGTTCTCAGTTTGATTTTAACTAATGTTAGCCTTAATATCCAAGAATGTTATAAAATCAAAAGTTAATATTCTAGATTTTTATTTTAAATTCTTAATACCCAACCTTTTTACTTCCCACAAACCACAAGAACCAACCATATAATTAACTCTATTGAAAACTAACAAGTTTTTGAGTTTTAACGATAATAAACAATAATAAAGCATATAATTGTTTACTTTGAAAGATTAGAATGATATTAGTTTCTTGAGTGATACAAGCCATCCGGTGGTGAAATCTGGAATCTAGACCTCAAAATGATGGATTTTAAACGATGGGATGACCTAAAAAAAAAAAAATAGTCCATGGTCAAAAACTCAAAATGAAACTTACATTTTTCCATTCACATAACGAGCTTTTTGACCATGACACCCCTCTCTCCCTCATATACATGCATGCCCATATACATAACATCGAAAACTTATACAAAATTCTAATAGATTTGCTATATGCACAGGATAATGGATAACAAAAGCTTTTTATTCTTTGCTCTTTTCCTCATCTTTTGCGTACCTCTGGCTCTATCTCAAGAAGTTGGTTAGTCCATACTACGATTTAGTTTCAATATTACAGTTGTCATTTCGTACGTTTGGTTGTTTATTTTTTTGTTCTTGAAATATGTTGTTAATGGTGGTGCAGATGAATTATCATATGATGTGAATAGTCCGAATGGCCCGAACCGTTGGGGAGAACTCAATCCAAAGTGGAGTACGTGTAATAATGGAGACATGCAGTCACCAATTAATCTCACTCATAAAAGAGTCCAGACAACATCCAAACTCGGAAGAGACTTGATAGAGATTACAAGCCCGCTAATGCAACACTTATTATTTATTAATCAGCGCCATCACCATGATATGATGGTAGGAAAGCATGCAACACAATTGATTAAGCTTTCATCATCTTAAGATAATTGTTTTTGTTTAATGAGTATAAATATTTACGTTAGTAATTACTAACTTATTATGATAAAAACAAACACAGTTGACATGGGTCGGGGAAGCCGGGCATATTCATATAAATGGAACCGAGTATCAGCTTGATCAAGCCCACTGGCACACCCCTACTGAACACACCATCAATGGCCGAAGGTGTACATAAAAAAGCAAAATATTCATCTCCAAAATTCATTTTAATTACCAAGAAACTAACATTTCATATATCTAACGACAATATAACTTTTTACATGCATAGATTTAATCTCGAGCTACACCTGGTTCACAAAAGTATAGATGCAAAGGTTGCAGTGGTTGGAATCCTATACAAAATTGGTCGCCCCGATTCTTTTTTAGCCACGGTATGTTAAGAAATCATTTTCTTAACTAATACTGCAATGTAACCAATAATTTTCTGTCCACAAAATTTCTAAGTCTGTATTTTTTCTTAATATGTGATTAGATGGAACCATATTTAAAAGCAGTTCCTCTACAAGAGATGTTGAAAAAAGAGTGGGAATAATAGACCCCCGACAAATTAAATTTGGGAGTAGAAACTATTTTCGATATATTGGCTCACTTACTACGCCACCATGTGATCAAAGTGTTATTTGGACCATTGTTCAAAAGGTAAAATGTATTTATATTTTTTAATATTCAAGCTAACTTTACTAAATGTAAGGAATTTAATAACTAAAACACGTTTTGCTTCATTGTTTATCAGGTGAGAACAGTTTCACCGGAACAACTGCGTATATTCCATGAAGCAATCTATGATGTGAGCTCTATATATATGCTCTATTGCCATTAGTTTTCACTTTTGATATGGAACTTTTTTGTTAATTTTAGCTTGTTGTGTAACGTACAGGAATTAAAAGCTAACGCAAGACCTGTTCAAGCCTTGAATAATCGTTGGTTGAAGCTTTACCAACTAGACAAGACAACTACGAGGAAACAGATTAGAGCTCCGACCGGATTGGTTTTCAACTCAGCAAGGACACGTTATTTATACTTTTTAATATTGATGATGAATTTTTGTTTCTTTTTTTTTTGTTGATACATATTTATGGACGCGACTCGACGCGACGTGATTCGATTAGTGGACGCGACTCGACGCGACTCAGCACGGCTTATATTGTGACGACTTTCCTCCGTCGTGTACAAGACTTCAAGCCATCAAAGGAGACAGACAAGGACTGGGCTCAACATTACAGTCCTTGGGCTAATAGATGATGGCGAAACACAGTTTGGGCCTCAACTGATTGGACCGAAGCCCACTATCGACGAATCAGCCCAGAAGTCGACGAAACACATCTGTTTCGTCGACCATGATCTATTTCGTCGCCTGTCTTTCTGTTTCGTCATATGTAGTGTGTCTGTTAGTATAAATAGCATGTTATGTTTCTGTTTCAAAGGGGAGAACAGAGAGAACACACAGATTTTCAGAGAGAAAGAACAGAGCACACACACACACACTAGAGAGAGTTTACAAAGAGCATTGTAAACATTGGATTGTAACCGAACCCTTTTATCGTTATAATACAGTGGTGTTTAACGGTGATATCTGCGTGTCGTGTTTTTACGTGTTCCGTCTCGGTTTGCTTTCCCGGTTGGATTCCGCACAACCGGGTTGGTTCGTATACAAGGATTAGGCGACTAGATCCTCCCCTAGCCGGACCTACAAGTGGTATCAGAGCCTTGGCTCTTATCCTTGTTAAAACCGAGGAGTTCTTGCTGATTTTCGGATTTAGAGTTCATAATTTTCTGGAAAAATCTCTTAAAATCGGCTGTAATCTTGTTGTTTTGCATTATGTTTGCTTAAAAAAAAAAAAAACCTTGTTAAAATAAAGTTCACATATTATTTGTTGGTTTTTATTAAACATTTTTGCAAAATTCAGCTTTCGGAAATTTATCGGGTCACCGGAAAACTCATAGTTTACCGGAAAATTCATTGTGTTCTTGAATATCTTCAAAGTGTTCTTCACCAAGACCCACTTTTTGATCTTAGATTTTTTTTTAATTAAAAGGTGTTTGTTGAATTGGAAATTGAAATAGATTATTAAAATTGGACACCTTACCGGGTTAGTAATCTTACCATACCAGTTGTTTGAAAAAGAGTGTTGTGTCTGACAGATCTCACCCACCCAGCTACTTCTTCGACGAATCAAACATCAGACGAAACAGGTCTCATTCGTCAAGCCCCTCCTCGACGAAACAGACCTTCTGTTTCGTCGATATTACTTGTTGTTGGGCCTCTGTTTCGTGGACTGTGTTGTGGAATCGGGCTAACAAATTGGGCTTCTGTTTCGTAGTACATCTTGGGTCTCTGTTTCGTCGAGTGGCAGCCCAAACACAAGTGGGCTTGTTTCTTCGACACATTTAGCCCAATTGCTCAATATCAGTTTCGTCGAATACCTTTGTTTCGTCAAACCCAATACACAAATCTGTTTCGCCACTCATAAAGAAACTGTGTTTCGTCATACATCTGTTTCGTGGGTCTGCATTTCGTCAAAACACTTATCAGCTTATAACAGAGGGTTTGCAAGTGTGTCTTAACAGTTTGTTTTGAGAGTTTGTTTTGAGTGTGTTTCACAGGTACTTGTCATCCTAGGTCAAAAATGAATCCAAGGTGGAATACTCTGGTAAATACCGATATGTATTTTGGTACTCCGTCATCTTCTGCCCCAGTATCTTCTCAAGCTAATGCAATTTCTACCGGTCAATGGGCATTTGTATCAAATCAAGTTCCAAGTGTTCAAAGCATTCTTTTAAGCGAAAGCGAAACTGGAAGTTTGAATAGACCTCCAAAGTTGATGCATTTATATGAATATCCAGGATGGATTGATAGATTTCATACATACGTTCTTGGTCAGAATACAGAGTTGTGGTTGCGGTTCATCACAGATTTTGATCAAACAATAGAAGTTGCTGCATCATCTGCCGCTACATTTGCAGATCTGACGGAAGATCAGAAGAAGGTCTATGACTTGGAAAAGAAAGCATATGCCATTCTTACTCAGGCGTTGAGTAAAGATATTTATCATCAGTTTGTTAGTCACAAGACGACAAAAAGGTTGTGGGATGCGTTGAAGACAAGGGGCGTGGGAAATGAAGCGACACGTCAATTAAGAAAAGAACTGCTGAAGAAAGAGTTTGATGGTTTTACTTGTATGGAGAATGAGTCGTTAGGTGATTTGACAAGTCGATTTAATCATTTGTTGACTGAATTGACAAATTTTGGGGTAGTTACAACTCCTGCAGAGATTGTGAAAAGGTTTGCAGATTCGTTGCCACCTCAATGGAACACCTTCTTGGAAATCATGAAGTACAATGGTACTTTAGCCACAACGAGCTTCAACGACTTTGTTCAAATCCTGGAAAACAAGAATCAGGAAGAAACTCTGAAGGCAAAAAGAATTCCTGTGCCTCAAAATCCTGAAATGTATTTTGGAACGTCTAGCAGTTCTACAAAACCGTCTTCACATGCTCCAATTCAAACAGCCTTTGTGACTAGCACAGACATGTATGGCAATACTATCCAAGTTCCGGTGCCTCCAAAGACAGACATGTATGGAAATCTACTGGAACCAGTTCCTCAACAGCAACAGCAAAGCCAACGACCTCCCAGACCAACTGATATGTTCGGAAATCCTTTACCAACAACAGACATGTATGGAAATCTGCTTGATCCAGTTCCTCAATCAGCACCACAACAGCAACGACCTCTCAGACCAACTGATATGTTCGGAAATCCTTTACCAACAACAGACATGTACGGGAATCCGCTTCCTCCTCAACAGCAAGCATGTTATGGAAGCACATCATCTGCTGGTCAGCAATCAAAGCCAAATACAGTACGGCTCGACACCTCAAGCTTTTCTAAAGTCAGTGTGGAAGTAGCTAAGGAACACATGGAGCTGCTAAACATTGTGGTGAGCGCATACTGTGGATTAGTGGAAGGTCAGATTGGTAATATTAATCTGACACAAGAAGACTATCAGCAGATTGATAAAGAGGAGATGGAGATGATGGACATCAAGTGGGCCCTTGCCAGTGCTGTTAGGCGAGCAAAGGATTTCATGGAAAGAACTGGCAGAACCAGCTTGGAAGGCAAGAAAGACACCAAGTATGGGTTTGATAAACAGGCCGTTAGATGCTTCAATTGTGGTGAACGTGGTCATTTCAAGCGTGAGTGTACGAGGCCATCTCAACATGGAAACCAGAATCCTTTTAGAGACCAAGGCAACCAACAGAACCAGAACAGGAACAATGTTCGCACATTGGTGCCTGTCAACAACCAGACTCAAGCAGGACCATCAAATGCCAACCAAGCACTTGTGGTTCAAGTAGATGAAGGCTGTGATTGGTCAATCCAGTTGGGAAATGATGCTCCGGATGGAACAGCATGTTTTGCTGAGATTGTCAAAGATCTAAATCACGCCAGTGGTGGAGAATCTTCCTTCAATGGTGGTGAATCTTCTGAGGATGAAAACAGCTCAGGTTATAGTGGTAGTTCGGATGAAGAATCCTCGGGTTCAGGGAATGATCAGGAAGATGACACATCAAGTGTGTCAGTCGATGCAGTTATTGATGAACTATTGGATGAAGCTGCAGCAGAAATTGAAAGAAGATCTATTCTGGTGGATCAAGCTGCTTATTCTTTGTCTTCTCTCCATTCTGCCTTTATGGCGAATGTCGACAGTTCATCAAGTCAGGTATGTGTCGACGAACCCACTTCTGTTAGCTGTGATAATTGTGATAGTTTGAATGTTAGATGTGCTGATTTGGTTGCAAACATGTCTGAGTTGCAAGGCAAACACGATGCATTACAAGCTAGTTTGTTTGAATTGCAAGACAAACATGTTTTAGTGAATGATAAGTGGTGTGAATTGCAAAGCAAGCATGAGGCTTTGCAAGAGAAATATGATGTGACTTTTATTCATAATCAGAAATTGACAGTTGATCTTTCAAAGTGCACTGAAGCCAATATGTTTTATGAAAACCATGAAAAGGAATTTAAAAGGATGATTGAAACATTAAAGAAAGATAAAACAGAACTGACTAAAATGGTTTCCAGAAAACAAACTGACATTAATTTGTATATCACTCGTCTTGAGGTGATGCAAAAAGAAATGGCTTGTGTTAAAACCGAAAGTGAGGCAATCCAACTTAAGTTAGACAGTTATTTGAGCTCTAGCTATGTGTTGGATCACATCATTGATGTTCAGAAAGAGAAAAAGGATGTCACATGCATAGGTTATAAGCAATGTCCACCACCTGTCAGACACAACTATGATGCACTGCCTGATGAGGAGTATATAACTCATTTTGAACCATCTGTCCCTCTAGATGTTAAGGAATTTGCAACAGAATTTGCAGCTGGACTCGGATACAAGAAAGAGGAATCATCAGATTCAGATGTGTCAGCAGATACATGTGTGTCATCTGCTGAACTGAAACAGAATCCTCCAGTTGTGATATACAGTGAGGCTTCTGATTCTTCTGATGATGAGTCCGATGATTCTGATTCGGAAAAGTCTGATGCGATAATCAAAGAAGAGGACATACCTCTTGAGAATCATATTTTATGTGATCCTCCCGTAAAACCTGCTAAGACTGTTCCAACCGAGTCCACATCAGCTAAAGAGTCGGAGAGTGTGGATTTGCTGTACACTCTTGTTGGTGATGATAAAGTCTATTCAGACAAAGATTTTCCTATTAAAAATGTTAATCAATCTTTAATCAGTAAAGTCTTTGAAAATTCTACAAGTAAGTTTTTGGGAAAGACAGGACCACATGTTACAGTCACACAGTGTCCTCCTATCCCAAAGGCTGAAGTTAGAAAACAATTTGGGAACAAGAAATTACCAACAGTGGAAAAACAGCAAAATCATGCCAAACCCAAAGGTAAAGCACCGACTCAGAATCAAAAGAAGCCGAATCAGAAGAAGAAGAAGAATGTGAACTTTGTGAAATCGAAGGGAACGGACAAAATTGCAAAGTTTGAAAATCAATCTAATTTAGATTTTGTCCAAAAAGCAACTGTGATGAAAAGGAATGAATCAAGTAGTTCAAAACCTAGTACCTCGGGATCACAAAGTTCATCATCGGCAAGACGACCACATGATTCTTCGGGGTTTGTTGAACGAAGATCATGTTTTGAATGTGGTACAATTGGGCATATCGTTCGAAATTGCCCGTATCTTCATAAACAAAAAGGCATAGTTGATGTTCCCCATGACCACATTGACCGCAAGCGATCTGTTTCATCAAAACAAGATCCCCGACTCATAAGAGAAAGGGAAAAGAAACAGAAACGCCAACAGGTCAAGAAAATTGAAAAGGCAATTAAAACCGATGTGATTCACAAACCATCTGTTTCAGTTAAACCAGATAATTCAAAGTTCTCAAAAACTTCAAACAATCAAACTGGTAAAACTCAACAGACCTGGAAACCAAAAACGGTTACTGAGTCAGGGGGACCATCTCAATTCTCGAATCATCAAAGAATAGAGGTTATTGTGATTGATGAAAATGGAAGACCCAAGACCACAATGGCTTGGGTCCCCATCTCCAACTAATTGTGTGAGTTCATGTGCAGGGTGTTCCAGGAGGAACTATCAGTAGTCATTGGATTGTTGATAGTGGGGCATCCAGGCACATGACAGGCGACATGAAGCTTCTCTACGACGTCAAATCTATTAGAGGAGGTTATGTTGCTTTTGCTGGAGATAAGGGCGGATACATTACGGGTGAAGGAATGATTTCCAACGGGGTTGTTAGTTTTGACAAGATCAACTTCGTACAACAACTTGATCACAATCTTCTTAGCGTTTCTCAAATTTGTGATAAGCAGTTCTCAGTACACTTTGATGCAAATGGATGTTATGTGCTGAAACCTGGCTTCAAAATTCCAAAAGAATGGATTCTCTTGTCGGCTCCAAGGATAAATGATTTGTATGTCCTTGATATGAGCCAAGCTATTACTACGTCTGCACAAGCAACTTGTTTCGTTTCCAAAGCCACAGAAAAAGACACAATCTCTTGGCACAGACGAATGGGTCACATTCACTTACGCAAAATGAATCATTTGGTGTCAAATGAATTGGTGAATGGTGTTCCTCTTAAAAATTTCCATCTTCAAGACGTCTGTGTCTCGTGCCAGAAAGGAAAACAAACAAAGAAGCGACACCCTACAAAGAAAGTCAACACGGTGGCTGTTCCTCTTGAACGTTTGCACATGGATTTGTTCTGTCCTGTCAAGCACAAAAGTATTAGGAATCATCAATACTGCCTCGTGATTACTGATGATTATTCAAGATTTTCTTGGGTGGCGTTCATGGCACATAAGAGTGAAACTTTCGGTATTATCAAAAACTTGATCATTCAGATTGAGAATCTTTACAACTTGAAGGTTAGACGGATACGTAGCGACAATGGTACTGAATTCAAAAATCATGCCATGGCGGAGTTTTGCACTTCTAAAGGTATTCTTCACGAATTTAGTGCAGCTTATACTCCTCAACAGAATGGCGTCGCTGAACGTAAAAACCGCACATTGATCGAGACTGCTAGGACTATGTTGGTAGAGTCGCAGCTACCCATTCCATTCTGGACTGAAGCTGTGTCATCTGCATGCTACACGTTGAACCGAGTCCTTACAGTCAAAAGGCACAACAAGACCTGCTTTGAGCTTATTAACAAACGGAAACCAGACCTGTCTTATCTCGAACCGTTTGGAGCTCCATGCACAATTATCGATCCTAATGGAAAGTTTGGGGCTAGAGCCATTGAGGGATACTTTCTTGGGTATTCCACCCCAAACTTAAGAGTCTGGAATCTAGAGACAAAAAGGGTCGAGGAATGGTCTGAAGTCAGAGTACAAAGGCACACTTTACCAGTTAGAAATCCTGGTCAGCCTTGGATGTTTGAGTACGATGACTTTTTCAATTCGATCAATGTTGAAGCCGTTGAAGAAAATGCTGCGGCAAGGATGTTTTTCGAGAGTGACAACGCAACAGATTCACCGTTGGTTCGTCCCATTATTGTCAATCAAGAACCATCTTCAGTGAACAATAATGCTCTCGACAATGAGGATTTTCAAGATGCTTCCGAATTGAACGAATCTTCAGAGGATGACGAATTTCTCGATGCAGATCAAGGACCAACAGCAGCAGTACATGGTACTTCAGAAGGTACACCTCCGGTGGATGTCCCTAGAACAGCTGAAGCTACTGCATCATCCTCTTCGTCAATTCCGGGCCTTGAATTGGTTGTTGACCTCAATCTCAACAACCTGGGTATTAATGTTCCTGTACCAGATAATCCAGAAACTAGGATTCACAATACCCATCCTCAACAAAACATCATCGGAAATGTACAGAGTGGCGTTCAAACAAGAAACATGTTGCGAAACAACAACAATGCAGGCTTGTATGCAACTATCCGAGAATCTGGTCAACAGAATGATTGGTCTTTCGCGTGTTATGTCTCACAGGAAGAACCAAGAACTTGGAAAGATGCTTTGAAAGATAGCGCATGGGTTGAGGCAATGCAGGAAGAACTGCAACAATTCCAGAAGCTTGGTGTCTGGAAACTCGTAGAGAAACCTGCTGGTTATAAGAAGATTGGTACCCGTTGGGTGTTTAAATGCAAGAAGGATGACCGTGGAATCGTTATCCGGAACAAAGCAAGGCTAGTCGTTCAAGGTTTTCGTCAGATTGAAGGAATCGACTACAACGAAGTCTATGCACCTGTGGCACGTCTAGAAGCAATTCGGATCTTTCTGGCTTATGCCTCATTCAAAGGTTTCAAGGTATACCAGATGGACGTGAAAAGTGCATTCTTACATGGTGTGGTGGAAGAAGAGGTGTATGTCGAACAACCTCCAGGTTTTGAAGATCCTATTCATCCCGATCGGGTTTGGTTGCTCAACAAAGCTCTCTATGGTCTTCATCAAGCACCGCGAGCTTGGTATGCAACCTTATCTAATTATCTGCTGGAGAATGGTTTTCGAAGAGGTCTTATCGATTGTACTCTTTTCATCAAAGAACAAGATGGAGATCTTCTACTGGTACAGGTATACGTTGATGATATTATTTTTGGTTCTACTAATGATGTTTTGTGTAGGGATTTCGAGCGTGTTATGCAGGATAAATTCGAGATGAGTGCTATGGGGGAAATGACTTTCTTTTTGGGCCTACAAGTACAACAAACGGAGTCTGGGATATTCATCCATCAGACTAAATATGTTGGTGACATCTTGAGCCGGTTCCAGATGTCTGATGCAACGCCCATTGGTACCCCATTGCCGCAAAATCACGGAATTACTCCAGACCTGAAGGGACAAGATACTAGCCCCTCATACTACCGCGCGATGATCGGATCTCTTATGTACCTCACAGCATCAAGACCAGATATAATGTACCCAACGTGCCTGCTTGCCAGATATCAAGTGAATCCGAAGGCCTCACATCTTGCAGCTGTAAAAAGGATTTTTCGTTATTTGAAGGGTTACCCTGACACCGGTCTATGGTACCCTAGGGATAATAACTTTGACTTGATCGCATTCAGTGATTCTGATTTTGGCGGATGCAAAATCGACGGCAAATCCACAACGGCTGGATGTCAGTTTTTGGGAAATCGCCTAGTCACATGGCAGTGCAAGAAGCAGACGTGCGTCGCTACATCAACATGCGAAGCTGAATACATTGCTGCCTCAAGTTGTTGCTCCCAAGTCCTATGGATCCAACAACAAATGCGTGATTACGGTTTTGAATTCCTAACTACTCCTATTTACGTTGATAATTCTGCCGCCTTACAGATCACTAAAAATCCTGTGCAGCATTCAAAGACTAAGCACATCGACATTAAGTATCACTTCATACGTGATTGCTTTGAGAAAAGGCTAATCGATGTTGCTTACGTCCACACCGATGACCAATGTGCCGACCTTTTTACCAAAGCTTTTGACAAATCAAGATTTGACTACTTATTATTGGTAAACGGCATTAAGGTCAAGCAAGAGTAAAACCAACATCGGAAAATCATTTTTGTAAATACCTTTGTGTTTTTAAATCTGTCTTAGTTTATTGATTTTAGGGGGAGTAAATCCAAAAATTTGAAAATCCAAAAACATTGAAAAATTTCAAAAACACAAAAACAATAGAAAAGCAAAAATGAGTTTCCTGGCGAGCAAAAGAGAAAATGATAGTACATCAGTGGTCTGTTTAAATCTCTTTAAACCTTAAATGAAAAATGTTAAGCAGCTCTATATAAGATGTATCGGTAGGCTCACAATCATTTTAAAGTGTGCAGGGTGATATAAACTTAAATCGACTGAAGACTGGGTGGGAACCATTCATTGGCATATGGTCTTGGTACCGAAATTTCGTTTGAGAGATTGCCGAGGTTCTGAGATATTCGGTCTTTATGCTGCTTATCATCTGGGTATCATGGTTGTTTCTTTTTCCGAAAAATAACGGGGACGCAAGTCTAGATCTTCCATGATACCATACATACGTGTACATATTGCATACGACCTCAATAAGTGATCAACAATCACATGTCCAAACAAATAAGTGATAATATATCACAAATTCTTTCCGGGTGTCAAGTTCGTCTCTCTGCTGTACGAAAGTACTGACCTGTTCACGGACTTGCTCCTGTGCCCTCATGCATCGAAAATCAAGTTCCTCATCAATAAGTGATTCTATCACATAGGGCTTGTTTTCAATCAAAATAAGTGAGAATCTCACATCATATACGGTCAAACAGATGATAATCGGTATACTCACCGGTAAGATGAACCCTCGTGCATACCTTGATACGGGAATGTGTCGTGATGTGGATGAACACCGGTCGGTAAGTATAAATCATACCTTAACGTATCCTCTCGCCATGATTACATCTGATAAGTTGAGCTTATGTGGACAACAATACCGATAATCGTTATAGGATGCTTATCTTAATGTTAACTAAATGAACAACAAGAGCGTTTTGGCATGACCGTAAACTGATATGATTCTCTTACCCTCGAAACTCACAAAAAGAATATTTGTATATATTTATTTACTGCTTTCAGTCTTTACATTTGAAATATTCAAAAATACCAAAAAGATTTTAAGTTTGTTTTAATATAAACTTTATAAAATCCAAAAAGATTTTATTTCTATTTTATTTTCGATCGTACGATGTTGGAACTCGAGTCTTCGTTACCTGAAACCTGAACGAAAACCGAAAATGACTAAATCTTCATAAACGGTCGAAATTTGCAAAGTTTTGAAAGTTAAAATTGAAATTGATAAAATACTTTAAACTTTCAAACTGTCGGACGGCGTTTGCTTGAACAATGGTCTCACGTGTGTCGGTTAGTTATGTTATGATATTCCAAGCGGTTGTTCTCATTACGCGTTTAGATTTCTTGCATGTGCAGATTCTAAAGGCTAGGAGAACATGGTCGATGACAAGCTTCGGAATGAAGACACGACGTGAAGGCACTCAAAAGACAAAGATGATGGAGTTGCCGCTGACCTTCAACACCACAAGGATCTCACTTCATAAAGATAAAGACTTTCACGAGCATAACTCAAGGGGGAGCTTATGTTAAGGGGGAGTTTGTCAACACACTTCTTACATGAAACAAGGAGTTTGTTGATACACTTTCTGCCTACAAGACGTGAAGACTTTGAAGATCCTCCGACATAGAAGAAATGAGAAGAGAATCTCGCGAGTAGCGTCCAAGGGGGAGTTTGTTGATACATATTTATGGACGCGACTCGACGCGACGTGATTCGATTAGTGGACGCGACTCGACGCGACTCAGCACGGCTTATATTGTGACGACTTTCCTCCGTCGTGTACAAGACTTCAAGCCATCAAAGGAGACAGACAAGGACTGGGCTCAACATTACAGTCCTTGGGCTAATAGATGATGGCGAAACACAGTTTGGGCCTCAACTGATTGGACCGAAGCCCACTATCGACGAATCAGCCCAGAAGTCGACGAAACACATCTGTTTCGTCGACCATGATCTATTTCGTCGCCTGTCTTTCTGTTTCGTCATATGTAGTGTGTCTGTTAGTATAAATAGCATGTTATGTTTCTGTTTCAAAGGGGAGAACAGAGAGAACACACAGATTTTCAGAGAGAAAGAACAGAGCACACACACACACACACTAGAGAGAGTTTACAAAGAGCATTGTAAACATTGGATTGTAACCGAACCCTTTTATCGTTATAATACAGTGGTGTTTAACGGTGATATCTGCGTGTCGTGTTTTTACGTGTTCCGTCTCGGTTTGCTTTCCCGGTTGGATTCATCACAACCGGGTTGGTTCGTATACAAGGATTAGGCGACTAGATCCTCCCCTAGCCGGACCTACATTTTTTTCATTCTGTATTGTATGATTTTATTTACAAGTTGTCACTTATGTTGTATGATAAATAAATAAATAAATAAAGCATGATACTTATTCTTGAATAAGGTTTTATTTATTTATTATTATTTTTTTTTGCAACACAATTAATTAGTGTCAACACCATCCTTCAAAAACGAAAAAAAAACATGTCTGATTCATAACCATGTCTAAGAAAAGAGGCCTAACTAAACCGGTTTAGTTCATTTTCATTTATCATTTCTCTAAACCGTAACTAGTAGTTCGTTTGAAAACTTTTATCAAAATCATCCGAACAAGGCCGTCAAAACCTCTAGAAGAGTGTTTTGTATAAACAAGTGATCAGATATACCAACAATATCACAATTTAAAAAAAAAACAAAGCAGAGTGAAATTTAAAATGATACCAATTAATAAGAGTAAATTACGTTTTTAGCCCCTGTGGTTATATCAGTTTTACTATATTGGCCCAAAATAAGAATTTTTAACAGATATGCCCCCATGGTCCCTATAACTAACCGTTTTGGCCCCTAAATCTAACCAAACCCTAACTCAGGTTAATTATTAGGCACATGACTTGCACATGATGGGTAATATGGTAATTTCACCCCCCCTTTACTTTTACTGATTTATAAAATATAAAAGAAACAATAATTATCATACATATAGAACACACACTCTCTCTCTCATCTTTCTCTCTGTTCTCTCTCTCCTACCACCACCACCACCCCCGAATGAAGAGTCTGTTGAGAAGTCTAACAAAACAGAAGATGATGAAAAAGGAGAATGCTTTGAGTTCAACATCTCCACAGCTGAAATGCAGCAATTTACGGATGCAGAAGCTAAAAGGTTGGAAGAAAAATCCGGAGAAAACGAAGCGTGTGCATTCATGGCTGGCATTGAGGTAAAATCATCTTCTGTAGATAAGCGATGTGCTAGATGTGTTGAGTTTGTCACCAAGATTGATAGATATGCACTTCATAACACAAACTTAATTGCAGATTTAGAAAAATCCAGAGAACTCATTGCTGTTTTGTCTAATTCGGATAAAGAACACCGAATTAAGATAAAAGCGCTGAAAAATGATATCTCTGAATTTGAGAGACTTGTGGCTCAGGGAACTGTTAAAAATCAGGAATTAAGATCTGAACTTGAAATGAACCAAAATTGTGTTTTGGAAAAGAACAAAATCATTTTGGAAAAAGATAATCTGATTTTAGATTTGCAACGAAAAATTGAAAAGTTCGGGGATTCATCTGAAGTGATGAATTTCTGTATTAACAGCCAACGTCTCAAAGAATCTGAGGAAGAAATGTTCGGCATCGGTTATAAGAAAGTGCCTCCACCGGTAAACCATAATTATACATCGATGCCAAGCATTGATCCCGAATTGGCAAATTTTATGCCAAAGACCCCTCTGACGGTTGAACCGCAAAGTGAGTCAGAATCAGAGCCTGATGAGGCTTCTGACTCAGAACAGTCGAAGGTGAGTGAAGTTTCAAAGAAAAATGAGATGAATTTTGAAAACATTGAAAATTTGATAAGCAACAAGATTTTGGAAATTTTTAATCAAGTTCAAAATGTGAAGTCAAAACCAAAGTCACGTGGGAAATCTAAAAAGGCTTTGAAAAATATCCCTAAAACTGAGTTTGTTAAAGGGGAGGATTTTATCAAAGAAGAAGTGAAGATTGAAACAGGTTCCAACTCTCAGTTTGTGAACCAATTTTTGAAAAATTCCACTAACGCCTCATCATCTTCGACCAGTCATGAGGAACGTCCAAAGAATGCTACAAAAATTCGCAAATGTTATAAGTGTCGTGGGAAAGGACACTTAGCAGCAGACTGTCCAGATGACAGGGGTAAATCTCTTGTTGATCCTGATCAAAGGAAACCTTTTGTTGAAAAACCACAAAATGAAACAGTTAATGTTGAAAAGAAAACTGGTAAAAATCAAAAGGTTGAGAAAAACAAAGTGATTAAACAAGAAGTAAAACCAGTTGTCAAAACAACTATTAAATCACAACAAAATCAGGATCATGGGGAGAAACCAGTTGTTATAAATCGTGGTAAAGGATCAGAAAGTTCATCTCAAAAACATGATACTCGTGAGAAAACCCCTCACAGACAACAAAATCATGTTACTTTCCACACACATGAGAATGACCAATGTTCTGGAGGTTCGAACAACAACTATGTTAGACCTCATGCACAAAACAGATTCGTGAATGACCGAAATGCGTCACCCCCCCCCCCCGATTTCCAAATCAAAGACAGCATTCGGATAATCATCCACGATCATTCTCAAGACACGATGATGTTCCTAGATTTGGTAGGAATTTTGAGCCATCCAGGAATCAAAATTACAGTTACCAAAACTATGGAAGCCGAGGTTATGGAAACTCTAGTTATACCAACAGATCGTCAACTCCGTATAATCCACGATTTGCGGGGAGTCATTCCAATAATTTCCGAAATGGAAATGGAGGACACAATGGCAATGATGGTTATTTCAAAGAGTTTTCTTATGTTGATGAATCGGGACGACCCAAGACCATCATGGCTTGGGTCCCACACTCTAACTAAATTTTCTTGTTGGGGAGTGTAGGAGCAGCTGAAGAGAGCTATCTATATTTGGTATATCGATAGTGGCTGTTCCAGACACATGACAGGAAATAAAGAGTTATTGAACAATTTTAAACAAA
Source organism: Helianthus tuberosus (assembly GCA_030545235.1). Classification (NCBI taxonomy): domain Eukaryota; kingdom Viridiplantae; phylum Streptophyta; class Magnoliopsida; order Asterales; family Asteraceae; genus Helianthus; species Helianthus tuberosus. Next base: position 38,369,440 of record CM060355.1, read on the forward strand.
TTCGTGGTGGTTATGTGAATTTTGCCGGTGAGAAGGGTGGTTACATCACCGGTGAAGGTTCTGTGTCAAATGGAAAAATTACGCTGCATAAAGTGAACTACGTTGAAGAACTGAAGCATAACTTGATGTCGGTTTCTCAAATTTGTGATAACAAGTACACAATGTTGTTCACTGATAAAGCTTGCTTCGTTTTGTGTCCGGGATTTGTTGTTCCTGAAGATTGGATTGTTATGCGGGCTCCAAGGGTGAATAACACATATGTCATGGATATGCGCCCGTTGGTTAACTCGTCTGCTCCAGTGACATGTCTACTTTCGAAGGCGACTGAAGATCTATCGTATCTCTGGCATAGGAGAATAGGCCACGTGCATCTGCGAAAAATGAACCACTTAGTGAAAAACAACTTAGTGTTGGGGGTTCCCTTACGTAGTTTCAATATGCACAACAAATGTGAATCATGTGAAAAAGGAAAAATCAAACGAAAGCCTCATAAACCGAAAACACTTAACTCAATCCAAAAACCACTTGAATTACTTCACATGGATCTTTTCGGCCCGATCCATGTTGCGAGCATTGGTGGGATGTCTTATTGCTTAGTTGTCACTGACGATTTCTCACGTTACTCATGGGTATTTTTCTTAAAAATAAAGGATCAAACTGCTGGTATTTTAAGAGACTTATTCAAACAACTTGAGAAAAATTATTCACTTCCTATTAAGAAAATCCGAAGTGACAACGGCACTGAGTTTAAAAATCATTATATGGATGAGTTATGTCGGGAAATGGGAATAGTTCATCAGTTCAACGCTCCATATGTTCCTCAACAGAATGGAGTTGCAGAACGGAAGAATCGTACCCTAATTGAGGCTGCCCGAACTATGCTTTCTGAATCTAAATTGCCAATTTTCTTCTGGGCCGAGGTGGTAAACACTGCATGTTATGTGTTAAATCATGTGCTTACGGTCAAAAGAGAAGATAAAACGTGTTATGAATTGCTTGAAAACAAGAAACCGAACTTATCTGGGTTTCAACCTTTTGGGATCAAGTGTGTTATCAAACGCACCAAAGATACTCCTAAAATGGGGGAAGTTGGTGAAGTTGGGTTCTTTTTGGGTTATGCCAATGGAACTCCCAACAAACGCGTTTATAACGTTAAGAAGCGTACAGTGGAGATCGTGTTTGATATAACTCCTTTGAGTTACGATCCTCCACCGTCCGAATTCGGTCCTAAAAGTGGTTACGATTATGATAAATTATTTGATTCATTTGATCTTCCTGATGTTTCAGAAGAAGATTCGGAGGTTGTATACACACATCTTGTGAACAAAGATGAAGTGGATGCGAGCTGGAGAGCAAGTATTCCTACTAATGTGTCTTCGAATGTCCCAGTCGCTGATTCTTCAATCGTGAATGAAGTTGTTGCTGAGCAGATCCCCAATGCAACTGCTCAAACTACAAGTGGTGATCTTTACGTTGATTTCTCAGCATATCCAAATGTTAATGCGTCTTCTGGAAATGATCAAGCTTCTAGTAGTAATGCAAATGTTGAGGGGGAGATTCAATCAAATTTGGGAAACAATCTTCAAGCTCTGGCAATCCCAGTTCCAAGAACAAATATTCATCATCCTGTTGATAATATTATTGGGAATCCAAATGCGGGAGTGCAAACGCGAAGGAGTATTTCAGAGATGCAGTGTCTGTTCTCTGCTATCAAGAACGAAGAAATCTACAATCTTAGCCTACATGAATGTTTTATCTCTCAGATAGAGCCGAAGAACTATCAAATGGCTCTGAAGGATAATTCTTGGTGTGAGGCGATGCAAGAAGAGTTAGCTCAGTTCGACAAGTTAAAGGTGTGGAATTTGGTCGATCTTCCAAAGGGCCAACATGCAATCAACACGAAGTGGGTTTTCAAGTGCAAGAAAGACGATAAGGGTGTCGTTGTCAGAAACAAGGCACGGTTGGTTGTTCAAGGCTTCAATCAAGAGGAAGGGATTGATTATACCGAAGTTTATGCACCGGTGGCAAGACTGGAAGCTATTCGTTTGTTTCTAGCCTTTGCTGCACACATGCGTATCAAAGTCTATCAGTTGGATGTGAAAAGTGCCTTCCTTTACGGGAAATTGCATGAAACTGTGTATGTGTCCCAACCACGGGGTTTCGAAGCTCTAGGGTTAGACAACAAGGTCTATCTGTTGGACAAGGCTCTCTATGGTCTCCATCAGGCCCCTCGAGCATGGTACGAGACGTTGTCAAAGCATCTATTGGAGCATGGGTTCTCGCGTGGTGCGATTTACTCCACACTGTTCATTTTGAAGAAAGGGGGAGATTTTCTGATTGTGCAAATTTACGTTGATGACATAATTTTTGGTTCTTCAAATGAAGAATTGTGTCGTGAGCTCGAAGCGGTGATTGAAGATTATCGATGCCACACAGAACTGATGCAACAGTTAAGGGGGAGAATGTAAGTGCAGTTCCTGCCGGGTAACTGTCGCTTATCAGTTTTGTGTCAAACAAAGCAGAAGTCCAAGTTAAAGTCAATGATAATGAAGAATTCAAGACCACATGAAGACCATGCATTGATCAAGGGGGAGTTGTTAATGCACTTTGGGTGAAAAGTGCATGCCTTCATTTTGTAGGGTCTTTATTGTACATTTGTTGAAAGATAGTCCCAACTTTATCCTTGGACATTTTGTCCAAGTTTTAGATTAGTCCTAGTTTTATCCTTGGACAATTTGTCCAAGTTTTGGACTAGCCTTTTGTCTGAGTTTTGTTTAGGACAAAAGGTCCAAGTTTTGGACTAGCCTTTTGTCTGAGTTTTGTTTAGGACAAAAGGTCCAAGTTTTAGAATAGGCTTTTTTCCGAGTTTTGTTATAGGACACAAAAGTCAGAGCTTTGTGTAGATTGTGTTGTCCGAACTTTAGTCCCTAGTCTATATATATGTGTTGTATAGGATTAGGGCAAAAACATTGACAAAACAGAGGCTAGAACCAGACAGAACAAAAAGAAGCTTTGTGCACCTCTCTAGAGAGACTTTGTGTTAGCGAGAGAAAGCTAGGTTTAGATCTTTGTGATCTAAACCAGCTTGTAGAAGATGATGTATACTCGTTTGGTATGTAATCTGTGATGATTGTATTGAAATGAATGAGTTTGTCTTGCATCTTCTTCTTCATCTACCATGTTCTTGTTCTTCATGTCTTGAATCAAGTGCAATGTTTGATGTTCGTCATCGATCCAGTGCTTTCACAGTGGTATCAGAGCATGGTTACCGATTTGGAATGGTCTAACCGCCTTCCGAATCACCATTGCTCTTGATTTGATGTTTGTTTCCGCCAAACATCTTGAAGACGTGAAGATTTTGGTCCAGATATGAAGATATTCTATCTGTGTTGGAGAGAACTGCTGGGTTTTTGGAGATCTAGGGTTTTGATCCAAAAAGGATTGTCTGAGTTTAAAACTCTGTGTTTGTGTTTCCGGGGTTTTTGGTGAACCAGTGTGAAGTCACACTGGGGAGATAGTCTGGAGACTAATTACTGAAGCTTGTCCGAGCTTTACAATTTGGAATTATGAATAGTTCAAAGGTTTCAACTTTAGAGGTTGGTAGGTCCGAGTTTTAGAATCTCCAAAAAGGTCAGAGTTTTATAACCTTCAAAAGGTCAGAGTTTTGGAAACTTCAAAAAGGTCAGAGGTTTGGAAACTACAAAAGATCAGAGTTTTGGAAACAAGGGTCAGAGTTTTGGAACCTCCAAAAGTCTGAGTTTTTTTTATTATTCTTTTAAAGTGTCCGAGTTTTAAAACTTCCTTTGTGTCCAAGTTTTAAAACTTTCGTTGGTCCGAGTTTTAATATGGATGAAGTTAATGGTCCGACTATTAAAGTTCCGACTATTAAGATTTCCGAGTTTTTGTCCTCCATATAAAAATTCCGACTTTTTATATGGTTCTCAGGTCCGAGTTTTTGGTTCCTGTTTATTTGTGTCCGAATATTCATAATATTCTTAGAATTTGTCCGAATTTTAAACTTGTTAGTAGTCCGACTTTATTTAGTCTGAGTTAGTTAAGTCCGAACTAGTCCGAGTTTTGTCTCCTTTGAATTAGGTCCGTATTTTTAACCTTTCTTAGTGAGTCCGAGTTTGTTTCTCTTTAGTTAGGTCCGAGTTTTGTCTTAGATCTACTTTAGTCCGAATTTTATTAGTTTAAGTAACTAATAGTCTGAGTTTTTCTTAGTCCCTTGTGTCTGAGTTTTACTTGATCTTGACCTAGTCCGAGCTTTCTTAGTCCCTTGTGTCCGAGTTTCACTTGATCTTGACCTAGTCCGAGTTTTACTTGATCTTGACCTAGTCCGAGGTTTTCCATAGTCTGAGCTTTGAAACCATGTTGTAGCGATGTCATTATACAAACCAGGGACTGTTGTGTCGGCCAATGGTTATAGGTCTACAGTGGTTTGTAGTGAACAAGGGTGATGACTGGTTATTGTTACGATTGTTCGTACTCTCTGGTGAGTTTAAGAATAATTGGAATGGTTCTCCGTTCGTCGGAGATGTGGTACGGGTTTTTGTCATTTGATGGTTCTTTGTGGGATTCGTGGCGGCGAAGTGAGGGGGTGAAGAGAATACAACATGCTTGGATTGTTGTATTGTTTACAAAGAAAAAGGGGGAGTAAAAATTTTGAAATTCCTGTCTTCTTTGTAAATCAAAAGCTCGTGGTGCTACATCGAAACAAGTTCATGTTTACTATCTTTGAGATTAACTTAGTGTTAATCTTACCGGTGGCGAAGTGTTTATAACATGAAGCAAGTTAGAGCTTGTGTATGATTGAGTTTTGTCAAGTTTGTTCGAGGTTCAATCAAGTGTTGACGTGATGAAGCAAATTGTTCGTTTGGCAAGTAGTTGAAGGTCATGCCTTTATCGTATGCCGGTTAGAGTAGAGAAGATTAGTCTTCTTGGTACCTCTTCCAAGTTGGTGACTGGTCGGATTCTCGAAATAGGGGTTCTTACATTGAGGGGGAGATCAGAGACGAAAGTCATCGGGTAATTGTTGGATTTGTGAAGATACGAGATTGGATCTTGAAGATTCGAGATGAAATGATTTCAGACACTCGGTTGAAGACTCTGATCAAGATGGCGGATGTACTTTTACAAAGTTCAGCCGTTCAAAAAAAAAACTTTTACAAAGTTCAGTTTGTTATTAACTTATCGAACTGAGCTTCATGTCTTTGTGAAGTTTGAAGTGATCAAGGTTGGGCATTGGAAATCCAATGTTTCTTTCTGCTACCGGTTAGGTTTGAAGATTAATGTATCGAGCGATATTCCTACATATGGTTGTAGGTCGGTTCGCGTTAACTTGATTCGTGAGTAGTTTGAGGGGGAGGATCTACAGTGTTTGATGTTGGATTCTTCGGGTTTCTCAAAGCGGACTTAAGTGATCATCAGCAAGTCTTTAATTAGAAGGGTTGAAGATCGCTGTGCTCTACCTAAAAGATCAAGTCTCAGCTAAAGTTGAAAGCAGCCATGATATCATCAGTAAAGGGGGAGTCTGTAAGTGCAGTATCCGATGACTGAAGATATCAGTGTCACACAGAACTGATGCAACAGTTAAGGGGGAGACTGTAAGTGCAGTTCCTGCCGGGTAACTGTCGCTTATCAGTTCTGTATCAATCAAAGCAAAAGTCCAAGTTGAAGTCAACGATAATGAAGAATTCAAGACCACATGAAGACCATGCACTGATCAAGGGGGAGTTTGTTAGTGCACTTTGGGTGATAAGTGCATGCTTTCCAATTGTTAGGGTCTTTATTGTACATGTCTTGAAACTTAGTCCAAGGTTTATCCTTGGACAATTTGTCCAAGTTTATGTCTAGGACTTTTGTCAGGGGTTTGTGTTAGGGACAAGAGTCAGGGTTTTTGTGTAGATTGTTTTGTCCGAGTTTTAGTCCCTAGTCTATATATATGTGTTGTATAGGATTAGGGCATCCATCGAGGATAGAAGCTTTGTGCACCTCTCCTAACTTCTTGTTCCTCCTGGTGTGCACATCCTAGAGAGAGAGAGTATGTGTTAGTGAGTGAAAGCTAGGGTTTAGATCTTTGTGATCTAAACCAGCTTGTAGATGATGTATACTCCTTTGGTTTGTGTAATCTGTGATAACTGATTCATCAATAAAGAGATTCATCTTCTACATATTTCTATCTTGTTCATATGATTGTTCTTCATGTCTTGAATCAAGTGCAATGTTTGATGTTTGTCATCGATCCGGTGCTTTAACAGTGGCTGAGGTGTGGCAGAGGTGTGGCTGAAGTGGTGTTAGTCGGAGGTGTATTGTTGCAGGTTGTGTTTTGCGGTGGTGGGGGTGGGGGTGGTGGTGGTGGTAGGAGAGAGAGAGCAGAGAGAAAGATGAGAGAGAGAGTGTGTGTTCTATATGTATGATAATTATTGTTTCTTTTATATTTTATAAATCAGTAAAAGTAAAGGGGAGGTGAAATTACCATATTACCCATCATGTGCAAGTCATGTGCCTAATAATTAACCTGAGTTAGGGTTTGGTTAGATTTAAGGGCCAAAACGGTTAGTTATAGGGACCATGGGGGCAGATCTGTTAAAAATTCTTATTTTGAGCCAATATAGTAAAACTGATATAACCACATGGGCCAAAAACGTAATTTACTCCAATTAATAATTATAAGCTATGATGGAGTAATTGATAAATTAATTTTTCCTAAGTTAAACCCATCAACGTGTGCTGTTACCCACGTGCCATGCAAAATGAGAAATAACCTAAGGACATCTAGGAATTTAAGATGGGGAGAATTTAAGATGTGAAACTCAACATAAAATTAATTATGGGTGAACTTTGAAAAAAATAAAAAAAATGTTGTGAAACTAACGTAATAGCAAAACAATAATAAAACAATAATAGGGAGAACATAACTCATATTTTATTGATAGGTTTTTTTATACAATGAGATACAATAGTGAAATTTAAACATATTTATTGATAGGTATATATTGGCGAAAGAAAATTTGTATAGTATAGTATAGTATAGTATAGTATAGTATAGTATAGTATAGTATAGTATAATATAAATATAAATATAATATAATAAAGAAAATCACTCTAATCTAATATAATTTATACCTTATTTAACATTAGATATTAATCTAAATATAGTCACTAAAATTAAGTAATTCATACATAACTTTAATCATATCTTACCCTAAAATATTGTTTTATAATTTATAAATCTTTATTACTAATTATTTAATATTTTTCTTATACAATCCGTGTAATACAAGAGTTTTTAGTTTATAAAATAACTAGTTTAAGTAACCATGATCTACACGTGTTACACAAAGTTAATGATATTATTTATAAGTGTTCATATAGAACTTTGAAATGAAAGAAACGTTCCCTTAATTATGTAAAGCTAAAATTACAATGAACTGAAAAAAAAAAATACGAAAAAAGTACAAGTCGTTATAATTTTTTACAAACTCATTTGTTTTTTTATTTGTAGGTTTGCCATCTTTGTCTAATATTAGTAATTTGATTCCATCTCTGGTTTTTACTTTTAATAAAGATACATATAACTACCCATGGGTGAAAACCATCTGTTTCTGAAAACCGAGTGTTTCGAGTACAAACCAACCCTGGATAGTAATTGTCTTAGGCTTTTGTTGATTGTCATTGCTAAACATACACGTAAGGGAAATTTCCATCTTTGAAACTTGAAAGAAATCTTTTTATCCGAAGCTATCAAATTAATTCTAGCAATGTAGGTATGGGTACCGATATTTCCTCATGATATTATTTCTTCTTCTATCACATGGTTACATAATCTTTTTACATGTAGGGTTCTTCCATTACACAAACCATTTTGTTGGTTAATGTTACGTAATAGCATTACTGGCACACCAACTTTTATTACTAATGTGTGTTTGGGCAAAACCTGATATTAAGCCTGTTGAGAACATCTGGTGAGTATAAAACTTGTTATAACAAATTATTAAGATGTTTTGTCTGACAAAGACTATCTGAGCTAAGATACTCTCTTTCTTCACCTTGGAAGAGTGTTAGTAACCGGTCATTAATCTCGTGCACAACCTCGTTCTTAGGTGCAAGTATAGCCCTCTCACTAGAATAATTTTCATTGTTGAACTTTTGGAGAAGTGAAGGATAAACAAAATCAATCAAACTGGAAATGGGGATAAACATGTCTTTAGTTAGAAAATCCTGTGGTATTTCGATTGTTGCCACTCCATCGTTGGTGACAACAAATCTTGAAGTCATCAAACTTTCCCATGAAACATGTGTAAAATCAAGTGTCAACTAAAAATAGCTGGTGAGCACATATAAGTTTGCAAGTTATACTAATAAAATTAGTTTGTACAATTCACATGTCAAAGCATATCTAAAGCTAATATGAGATAACTAATATAAATAAACAAATACGTACGATTGTCATGTAACTCCAAAACATAAAGATAACCAAGCAAGGACATGTAGTGATTGTCATGCATGTCTCATCCCAAAAGTTTAAAAGTAAAAGGGAAATATGTACTCACTGGTTGTGTTGCTTCATTCCACACAATAAGTTGCTAAGATAGATGAGAGGTCGTCTTACATGAAAGCTACAAAGTGTATAATGCCTATAAGGATTAAGTTGGATTAATCAATAAGCATTGTGCTTAAAATTAATGATTTATATGATAAATCATAAGCTTTATATTAAGTACTAGTGTGGTTTTCTAATAGTGATTTAAGATTTTAAAAACATAAACACCAGTTTTGGCTCATCCAAAAATTCTGAAAATTTTTGTGCATAAACTACACAAAACAGAGATCAATATACGCTCAAGAATCACTTTAATTGGTGTTCGTATGATCAACTTATAATCAAAATAAGCTGTTAAATTCTTCAACTGGTGTGTACGGTTTGATTGTTTAACAAGTTTTTAACATTTGATTTCGCGTTTTTACTTATTAATTCGACTTATTAACATGAGAAACACTTGTTACCATGTTCATAACAGTAGCTTATAAAAGAATAGGGTGTTGATTAGTTCAAGAATACAAAATCAAAAGAGAAGTAAGAACGTTTCATACTAAAGACGATTTTGGATGATATTGATGTTGTAGTTGGTGCTAGCTCCGGTGCTGTAACACCTCGAAAATATAAATCTGTTATTATAAATACGATGTTGGTAAATAAAAATATGAATTAACTAGGAATAAAATAACCTAGTTAGAGGAAAAGCCTTGTAGTGATGTACTAGTGGGTTAAAACACCTAAAATAAAAACCTGATAATTGATGGGGGGCTAAAGTTGTTAAGTTTGAAACTTAACTTATTAAAAACAAAATAAAACACCAAACACACACTTTGAGTGTGTGTCTGGATCTAATAGAACACAGGGGGGAGACCAAGAACCTCCATTAAACTCTAGATCACTCTAATCTCACAAATTGAAGGCACAAATATGTTCCAAAATGAAATCCGAGCTTAGATTGGTGATCTCCACTGTAAGGGGGTCATAAGGTATGTGAATTTTATAGGAAATCTCTATTTTAATTTCTGGATAAACTTAGAGAATTCGAAATTTGTTGTTGCATGAACGTTATATGGATGGAATAGGAACAATATTGTGTCTAGGATTGAACCCTAGACAATTATGTGTTGAAATCATGCTTAATTCTTGTGAATTCCATGAACACCAATGAAGGTGATTAGTGGGTTTTGTGGGAACTTGATAAACACTAGGATTTTGGTTGTTGTTCTAGTGTAATCTGATTTTTATGAAGTAATTTCTGGTTTATTGATGTTAAAATTGATATGAAATTGTCCGATTGATGTTAATTTTGGCTATATAACAAGTTATGAACTTGATAATGAATTGTGTAAAATTCTGCCCTTAAAGTGTTTGTAAAAATGCCTAAGAGAAGGCTAAATGTTGAAATATGAACAAAAACGCATACTTGTACTAGTTGGTGAATTATGCGTTATTTGTTAATCAAAGAGTTCTAAATGTATCGTGATTGAACTCTATAGGAAAGGAAACCGGAGCGTCAAGCGGACAAGCCGGTGGTGACGCACGTTTGAAGGGTGTGCTTTGAACGTATGTAACTTATTACGTTACATTATGCAAATTTGATATTGAAATCATTCTTAGTTGTGTATTAGAATAAGGAATTTTATTAGTTGAAGTGATAATAATCACTACATAATTGAATGAAACGAATTAGCTTAGAAAGACGTTTGGTTCTCATTACAAATGGAGGATTCCATAAGTTAGCCAAACGGGTCGAATAAATGGATAGTATGTAGTAAGAATTGTGTTTTGGATAGTAATTGGCGAAGATGGATCACGAGAGCATGAAACCATTGTTTGGTAATGAAATGCCGGTGATCACAAGCCCCGGATGTCGGGTAAATGCGCCTGAATGTTACAATAATATTGGTAGTAAATTTGTACAAATTGTGGGATGAATAAACGAAATAGTGGTTTTAGACATTCGGTTCGTAAAATTAAATTTTGGGAAATTGAACATAATAGACGTGTCGGTAATTAAATTACAGTCGCGTAGGAAAAGAATCACCTAAAACGGACCTACGGATCAAAACTTATGAGCATTTGAAGTTCGTATTACGAAATTCGGAGCTGGGCAGGAAATGCAGATCTCAAACCCGCACCTGCTGGAAAACAGGCTCCCCCGCAGCACGCGATAGGGACCATTAACCCTGGCGCGACACGCGAGGGCTCTCGCGGCACGCGAACGAGAGGAAGAAGTCTGTCGCGTGGCGCGACAGACTTAAATCTGAAATTTTATTTTATTTTTGATGATTCGATTCTAGAACTTGTTCATGCATATTTTAACATTATCTATCACACCCCCAAAATACCACATGCGGGAACACCGCGGGGCGTGTGAGGTACCAGGATCCAAGCCACTAATCATATTGAACCAATAGTATTTAATAAAAACATTCCATTCATTTCAAAATATAAATCCAAGTCAAGAGTTAAACCAAAGTAAATATTCAGCGGAAGCACAATGTAAATAGTATTTCAAAAGTTTCCAAAACATGTGTTCATAATCAATAAGCGAGTATCCAAGAGCCTCGATCCATGACCACTCCAGTGCTCCCAGATAGCAAGTCCAAAATCAGAATCTAACGACCTGCAAGCATGCAGACAAGTGTGTCAGACAACCCTGGTGATTTCAAAGTTTTGTTAACGCGTTTAGTTACCATATGTGTTTTTAAAACAGTTCAACGTTTTGTTTTGATGTTGTTATTAACTCGATTACCATAAATGGCTACAAGATGTGTTTGCCCAACCCCAATGCCTCTATCAAAGCATTGGTCAAGTGGTCAAGGTAATTAGTTCACGCCCGTCCTCCTCGGTATGGTGTGAGGGTGCCAATCCTAATAGCGCTATCAACTAAATAACTCGTTGCCTTCCCGGCAACTATCGGAAGATGTAAGGGGTCTTATATGATAGAAACTAAGTAATAACAAACATCCCATTAACCTGACATTCCTCCCTGGAACGTTACCCGATATCCCTTCCCGGGATGCATGCTTAGAAAAGAGCAGTGAACTCACCTTGGTTTGCTCGGTAGGATAAGCTACTTGAGCACAGTTAAACAATTACAGCCTATGTTATTCATGTATACGTGATCAGTTTACATTCATTTGGTTCGCATATCAGGTATAGTATAGTGATAATGTACATTTCAAGCAGTAACTTCCATACAACAAATAGCAATTATGTAACTCGTACAATCCTCAGTTCTCATGCATGCTTCACCACAGTGTTTAACAGTTATTTATTCTATTCAATCAACACATGTTTCCACAATTATAACCAGTAGACAGTAGCAACGAAGTCATACATAACCATGCACATACCAGACCACAATCCGTTGATGTGGTGACATTCAGGGCGACGGAACATCCAAGCTTTTCGTCGACATGTGTGGCGACGAAACATCATGGGTTTCGTGGATAAGTGGGGTGACAAAACATAAAAGGTTTCGTCGATAAATAAGTTGACGAAACATCAAAAGGGTTTCATCGATGAGCAGTTTCGTCCCAGTCATAACAGTTATACCATTCACAGCCCTAATCATGACAATATATATCATCAACCGATCTAAATGACAATAGTTCTATGAACCCTATCAATCATCAATAGCAAACTTGGTCATGAATCCTAGGTTATCATCATGTCAGTGTTAGTATCACCTAGCCATAAACCAAAGATAATATCGCATACAAACATCAATTTCCTAATCAACCCGGTTCAAATGTATTCATACTATGCACACAAACAGCACACTATACAAGCAGCAATGCGGTCATCAGAACCGCAACATAATCTATTACTAGGGATCAAATTCTGGCCAATCATATTAAACAATAACATAACAACCCTAAGTACTGTAACGTGTGAGCATGGTCATCAATAATTCCTTTCCACACAGTGGGTTACAGATATTGCAAAAACACAACAATTACTGAAAGGTACGATACGATGCTGACCTGTTGATGGGGTAATCACGAAAACGCACAAAAACTCCGAAGTAGGGACGTGTGTTGCTGACGGTTGCCAAAGGGAACTAGGGTTTGCTTTTTCTTTACGTAACAGTGTGAAACTATAATATATAAATTACTTCTGGGCCACACTTGGGCTTCAACCCACGGATTGATGAAAGCCCGCTGACCATAAGACTATCTTTCGTCGTGCAAGGTGGACGGCGAAACTCTATGTTTCGTGTGTAAGGTTGACGGCGAAACTCTAAGTTTCGTCAAGATTAAGTGTTTGATTTCTTTGTTATATTAATCACAGATTAATGATGATTTACGAGATCTAATAACATCCATACACAAGAATTATATACCAGCATATATCACCAAACCATGTACAAGATGTACAAGTTATAACAACAAACAAAATACAAGGACAGTAGTGTAAACCAGTAAGGGAAGGACCTTGAAAGTTCGGGTTGTTACATCTTCCCCAACTTGAAAGAAATTTCATCCCGAAATTTGATAAGCAATCCCAAAACAGCAAGACGTTAACTCAGGATGACTGTGGATTTTCCGCGGGTACCATATCATCCCCAACTTGAATGGGAATTTCGTCCCGAAATTCATTAGTTGCATTAGGTCTAGACTTGCCAGGATTGGACTTGTCCTCTGGAAATAAATGTGGGTACTTGAGCTTCATCTGATCCCCGCGTTCCCACGTGAACTCCGGTCCACGTCTTGAGTTCCAACGAACTCTTACTATCGGAATACGGCTGTGCTTATGGACCTTGACCTCCCGGTCCATAATTTCTATTGGTTCCTCGACAAACTGCAACTTGTCGTCGATCTTCAGCTCTTGAAATGGTACGACCAGTGTTTCATCAGACAAGCACTTCTTTAATTGCGACACATGGAACACATCATGGACGTTACCCAACTCAACAGGTAACTACAACTTGTAGGCCACTTTACCAATCCACTCTAGAATTTTGAATGGTCCTACATAACGAGGGTTAAGCTTGCCGCGTTTTCCAAAACGCACCACACCCTTCCAGGGTGAGACCTTCAACATAACACGATCATTAACTTCGAATTCCAAAGGTTTCCTACGCTTATCAGCGTAGCTTTTCTGACGATCGCGCGCTGCTGCCATACGATTCCTTATCTGAACAATCTTTTCTGAGGTTTTCAACACAAGTTCAGGGTCTGTGACTTGGCTGTCACCCACCTCAGCCCAACAGAGAGGCGAACGACACTTTCGTCCATACAACGCTTCGAATGGAGCTGCCTGAATGCTGGTATGGTAGCTATTATTGTAAGAAAACTCCACCAAAGGTAAGTGTTTCTCCCAACCCTTTCCAAAATCGATAACACACGCCCGCAGCATGTCTTCTAGCGTCTGGATGGTTCACTCACTTTGACCATCCGTCTGCGGGTGATAGGCAGTACTCATGCTCAGCTGTGAGCCAAACGATTTGTGCATCAACTGCCACAAATCTGAGATGAAACGCGGGTCACGGTCAGAGATAATAGATGTTGGCACCCCGTGCCTAGAAACCACTTCCTTGAGATAGACCGCAGCTAGTTGTGAGAACTTATCTATTTCCTTGATTGCCAGAAAGTGCGCTGACTTTGTGAGACGATCAACGATCACCCAAATGGTATCGCTTCCGTTTTGAGTTCTAGGTAGCCCAGTGAGGAAATCCATTGTGATTTGCTCCCATTTCCACATGGGTATCTTTGGTTGTTACAGCAATCCAGATGGTTTCTGATATTCCACTTTAACTTTTGAGCAGGTCAAACACTTACTCACGTAATTCGCGATGTGAGCTTTCATCTTTGGCCACCAACACATGACTTTGAGGTCCTGATACATTTTATCCGAACCTGGGTGAACAGAGTATCGAGACTTGTGCGCTTCGTCCATCACAAGTTCTCTAAGGTTACCGAATACATGAATCCATACACGCTCCATGAAGTAGAGAATACCATCCGATCTCTTTACAAGTTGTTTTTCCATGCCCCTTAAGTATTCTGCTTCAATGTTTTCCTCTTTTAATGCTTCGGTTTGTGCAGAACGAATCTGGTCAAGTAGGTTAGAATGAATGGTGAGCTGCAAGGCACGAACACGTTTGGGTTTCGATTCCTTTCGACTGAGAGCGTCAGCTACAACGTTGGCCTTACCCGGATGATACTTGATTGCACAATCATAATCGTTTAAAAGTTCTACCCAGCGACGCTGTCGCATATTCAAATCCTTCTGGTCAAAAATATGCTGAAGGCTCTTGTGGTCGGTATAAATAGTGCATTTAGTACCGTACATGTAATGCCTCCAGATTTTGAGCGCAAATACTACGGCTCCCAACTCCAAGTCGTGTGTCGTATAATTCTTCTCGTGAACCTTCAACTGTCGAGAAGCATAGGCTATCATATTATTGCGTTGCATCAACACGCATCCAAGACCCTGAATAGAGGCGTCACAATAAACCACAAAATCTTCTGTACCATCTGGTAGGGACAAAATCGGTGCACTGCAGAGTTTCTGTTTCAACAACTGAAAAGCATTCTCCTGTTTCGTTCCCCAAGAATACACAACACCTTTCTGTGTCAACGAGGTAAGAGGTTGAGCGAATCTTCTAGAAATCCTTGATAAATCTGTGATAATACCCAGCGAGACCAAGAAATTGTCGCACCTCCAAAGGATTCTTTGGTGCCGCCCAATTCTTGACAACATCAATTTTAGCTGGATCCACGTGTATTTCTGATTCATTTACTATGTGTCCAAGGAAGTGTACCTCTCGAATCCAGAAGTCATAATTAGAAAACTTTTCATAGAGCTGTTCCTTCCTCAGGAGTTCCAAAATAAGACGCAGGTGCCGCTCGTAGTCTTCCTTGCTCTTCGAGTAGATCAAAATGTCGTCTATGAATACTATAACGAAATCTTCGAGATACGGTTTGCATACACGGTTCATGAGGTCCATGAAGACTGCTGGCGCGTTCGTCAACCCAAATGGCATAACTAAAAACTCATAGTGCCCATAACGCGTTCGAAAAGCCGTTTTAGGAACGTCCTCCTCTCGGACTCTCATCTGGTGGTAGCCCGACCTTAAGTCGATCTTCGAATAAAAACTTGACCCTCGCAATTGGTCAAACAAGTCGTCGATGCATGGCAATGGATAACGGTTCTTGATAGTCACCTTGTTGAGTTCCCGATAATCAATACACGTGCGAAAGGATCCATCTTTCTTCTTTACGAACAGAACTGGGGCTCCCCAAGGCGAAGAGCTAGGCCGAATAAAGCCCCTATCCAATAACTCTTGCAGTTGATTAGACAACTCCTGCAATTCTCCAGGTGCTAGACGATAAGGAGCACGAGCTATCGGGGCTGCTCCTGGTGCAAGATCAATCTGAAATTCCACTTGTCGGTGAGGGGGTAAACCAGGAAGTTCCTCAGGGAACACATCAGCAAATTCACGTACCACTGGCAGATCCTCGATCTTTCTTTCTTCTGAAGGAGTATCAGTAACAAGTGCCAAAATAGCTGGATACCCCTTTCATAGACATTTATGCGCTTGCATAGCTGAGATGATACCAACCATCGCACCACTGCGATGCCCTTGAACCGATAATGACTCTCCACTAGGGATAGGGATACGCACAATCTTTTCCTTACACGGAATCTCAGCTTGGTGCTTAGACAGCCAATCCATACCAACTACTATATCAAAACTACCGAGGGTAACAGGAAGGAGATCAATATCCAACACTTGACCCACGAGATCTAGTTTACACCCAAAAAGGACATGCGAAGCTTCTATCGTTTTACCATCGGCTAACTCTACTACATGCTTAACCTCTAAAGGTGTGGGAGTTAACCCTAGTCGCTGACTAAACTCTAGAGACACATAACTCCAATTGGCACCAGAATCAAATAACACAGAAGCAATAAGATTGTTCACAGAAAACGTACAGTCACGACATTGCCGTCGTTCCTAGCATCACCAGCACCAATCGTGAATACCCTTCCACGAGCACCATTCCCCCCATTGTTACCATTGTTGTTGTTCCCAACATTGTTGTTGTTGTTCTGGCGGTTGTTGTCGTTGGCATTCTAATTCAGCTGAGGGCAATCCCGCTTGAAGTGGCCCTCATCCCCGCACTAGAAACACCCCTTTTTAAAGCCCTGATTTTGATGGGGTTGTTGCCTTTGCTGTCGCTGGTACTGCTGGTTTTGTTGCTGCTGCTGCTTTGGCTGCGGGGCTCTACAGTCTTTGGCCTCATGGCCCACTCTCTCGCACCTACGGCAAACCCGGACACACTGCCCATAATGATGATAGCCACACTTGTTGCACTGTGGCTTCTTCCCAACATAAGAACCCTGATTCAGATTACTACCCTGGCCTGGATTAACTGAGGCCGATTGACTGAAGCTACGGCTTTTGCTGTTGTCTGGCCTTTTCTGAGATTGGCTGGCACTGGTTGCTTTGTCAGCATCGTTCCATTTCCGCTTGTTATCACTAGCAGGCGTAGTAGCGGTGGTTGTAGCAGCAGTAGTGTCAGACACACGCGGTAGTAAAGAACCACTCTCCACCTCCTGATCGGTGATTTTGTGTGCCAAACGAACAATCTGAGTTAAGTTGTTGAGGTTCGCTGCAGTAACCAAACCCTTCACCCGTGGAACTAATCCCTTGATGAACAATTCTATTCTTCGATGCGGGGGTCGGGACAAGTTCGGGCACATGATCGCCAACTCATGTGACCGCTTCGTGTACGCCTCAATCTCAGATCCCACCATCTTCAGATCATAATATTCATTCTCAAGTTTCTGTATTTCATCACGAGGACAATACTCCTCCCCAATTAGCTCCTTAAAATCATCCCAAGTAGTGCATTTGCCACCTCGATGCCCAACAACTGAACCTGGGCATTCCACCATGTCAGGGCACCATCCTCTAGTGTGCCCGTAGCATACTTCACTCTGTCCCCAGCAGGACAGTTACACATCGCAAACACTGATTCTGCCTTCTCGAACCATCGCAGGAGTCCTACAGCCCCTTTAGTCCCATTGAAGGTCTGTGGCATACAATCCATGAACATCTTGAACGTACAAGCAGGTTGATTGTTTTGGTTTTGTTGACCTATTGGACGAAAGAAAACACATTATAGAGGTAAGAGTCGTGTATGCGACACAAGATTAAAGAGTGTTGGCACATTTCGTACCAGCTTGGTAGGCTGCCAAAGCCTCAGCCACACGTGTGTTGATTAAGTTTGCCAGCTCAGCTTGGGTCATTGCGATGTGACCACGTCCGTGACCTTGTCCACTCATGATTCTATATAAGGAGAGGGAACAAATTTAAGAGTCGAGATGAGGTAAAAGTCAAGCATCACGTTGAAATCTACAAACCACCAATTTTACACACAATAGGGCAAAACCCTTCTCACACTCGTTAAGCCTCACTGGGACTTACATGCACCTCACATTATTATTATGTGTGCACCTATAATAATAAGGCAATTTGCATGCTCATCTCAGTGCCTCTTAATTTGCGCTAAAAGTTTCCCCCGCATTCAAGTAGCAAAATAACAAGTGTTACAGGATTACGAATCACAAGAGTTAAAGAGTGGTGTCACACTCTCAAATCACCATAGTATCTAATATATTGTTTCATGCAAGCTTTGAGTGTGTGACTACTAAACAGGTAATGCGTAAAGTAAACAGAAGACGAACCTTGCAATCTGGAGCTGAGTGTCATGGTCGATTTTCGAAGTTTTTCGGCTATAGTCTGGTTTTATAAAATCGTTTTAAAACCTAGTTCACTATAACCAGTGGCTCTGATACCAAACTGTAACACCCCCAAAATACCACATGCGGGAACACCGCGGGGCGTGTGACGTACCAGGATCCAAGCCACTAATCATACTGAACCAATAGTATTTAATAAAAACATTCCATTCATTTCAAAATATAAATCCAAGTCAAGAGTTAAACCAAAGTAAATATTTAGCGGGAGCACAATGTAAATAGTATTTCAAAAGTTTCCAAAACAAGTGTTCATAATCAATAAGCGAGTATCTAAGAGCCTCGATCCATGACCACTCCAGTGCTCCCAGATAGCAAGTCCAAAATCAGAAATCTAACGACCTGCAAGTATGCAGACATGTGTCAGACAACCCTGGTGAGTTCAAAGTTTTGTTAACGCGTTTAGTTACCAGATGTGTTTTTAAAACAGTTCAACGTTTTGTTTTGATGTTGTTATTAACTTGATTACCGTAAATGGCTACAATATGTGTTTGCCCAACCCTAATGCCTCTATCAAAGCATTGGTCAAGTGGTCAAGGTAATTAGTTCACGCCCGTCCTCCTCGGTACGGTGTGAGGGTGCCAATCCTAATAGCGCAATCAACTAAATACCTCGTTGCCTTCCCGGCAACTATCGGTAGATGTAAGGGGTCTTATATGATAGAAACTGAGTAATAACAAACATCCCATTAACCTGACATTCCTCCCTGGAACGTTACCCGATATCCCTTCCCGGGATGCATGCTTGGAAAAGAGCAGTGAACTCACCTTGGTTTGCTCGTTAGGATAACCTACTTGAGCACAGTTAAACAATCACAGCCTATGTTATTCATGTATACGTGATTAGTTTACATTCATTTGGTTCGCATATCAGGTATAGTGATAATGTACATTTCAAGCAGTAACTTCCATACAACACATAGCAATTATGTAACTCGTACAATCCTCAGTTCTCATGTATGCTTCACCACAGTGTTTAACAGTTATTTATTCTATTCAATCAACACATGTTTCCACAGTTATAACCAGCAGACAGTATCAACGAAGTCATACATAACCATGCACATACCAGACCACAGTCCATTGATGTGGTGACATTCAGGGCGACGGAACATCCAATCTTTTCGTCGACATGTGTGGCGACGAAACATCATGGGTTTCATGGATAAGTGGGGTGACGAAACCTAAAAGGTTCCGTCGATAAATAAGTTGACGAAACATCAAAAGGGTTTTGTCGATGAGCAGTTTCGTCCCAGTCATAACAGTTATACCATTCACAGCCCTAATCATGACAATTTATATCATCAACCGATCTAAATGACAATAGTTCTATGAACCCTATCAATCATCAATAGCAAACTTGGTCATGAATCCTAGGTTATCATCATGTCTGTGTTAGTATCACCTAGCCATAAACCACAGATAATATCTCATACAAACATCAATTTCCTAATCAACCCAGTTCAAATGTATTCAAAGTATGCACACAAATAGCACACTATACAAGCAGCAATGCGGTCATCAGAACCGCAACATAATCTATTACTAGGCATCAAATTCTGGCCAATCATATTAAACAATAACATAACAACCCTAAGTACTGTAACGTGTGAGCATGGTCATCAATAATTCCTTTACACACAGTGGGTTACAGATATTGCAAAAACACAACAATTACTGAAAGGTACGATACGATGTTGACCTATTGATGGGGTAATCACGAAATCGCACAAAAACTCCGAAGTAGGGACGTGTGTTGCCGACGGTTGCCAAAGGGAACTAGGGTTTGCTTTTTCTCTACGTAACAACGTGAAACTATAAAATATAAATTACTTCTTGGCCACACTTGGGCTTCAGCCCACGGATTGACGAAAGCCCGATGACCATAAGACTATCTTTCGTCGTGCAAGGTGGACGGCGAAACTCTATGTTTCGTGTGTAAGGTTGACGGCGAAACTCTTAGTTTCGTCAAGATTAAGTGTTTGATTTCTTTGTTATATTAATCACAGATTAATGATGATTTACGAGATCTAATAACATCCATACACAAGAATTATATACCAGCATATATCACCAAACCATGTACAAGATGTACAAGTTATAACACCAAACGAAATACAAGGTCGGTAGTGTAAACCAGTAAGGGAAGGACCTTGAAAGTTCGGGTTGTCACATTATCAAAACTAACATTTAGTGTGGTTTTGACCCTAGGTGATGTTGGACTCAATCCGGATGGCGATCAAGTATATTTTCAAGAACCGAACACAAATTTTGAAGCTTCCGCGCTTATCTAATCTTGTTGAAAACAATGTTTATGTAGTAAATATTTAACTTGTCGTTTGGAATGTTTTAAACTAGTTGTTAGTAACCCGAATTCTGTTGTCATGTAAACTTCCGTTTTGTCTAACTTTTTAAGGAAGTAAAGTATTTCCTTGATAAATGCGTATTTTATATTAAAGTTTTAAAAAAATGAGACGGGTGTTACAGATGCACACAATCTAGACGCTTAGAATGATGTTAAAGACTTGAAGAATGATGGATTTTTGTTGTGTTTGGGTACGTGGCTTAATGAATTAGAGATAAAAGAGAAGAAATAATCATGTATGCTCCTATTTATATTAGAAAGGGAGAGATTACTCTTAAAAATGTTATAATAACAAAAGTGATAAGAGGAGTGATTAGGGGGAGAGGGTTTGACCCTTGGAAAACAATTCAAAATGTATAAATATTTTAATAGAATACATTTTTTTATAAAAATTCTAAAAATGTATATTTTAAATAATTTCTTATTTAATTCATATAATTTTCTATTTTATTTGAAAAAAAAATAACTTTTTATAGATAGAATATTTATACAATTACTTGAAAATTTTTAGAGTTAGATAGAATATATATATATATATATATATACACACACACATGTAAATACAAAATGCTTAAATGGTAAATGATAAAATACTCCCAAACGCTCTTTACTGACTAAAATGGTGTACAGATACAATGAAAAATAAATTAGATGACAAATGCAATGGTAGAATTTCATGGTTGTTACACTCCTCAACTTAGGTGCTCCTAGAAGCTTTGCTTCTCCAATTGGCCCATCAACCCCAATGGTGTGATGTTATTTTTTTTGTTAACCTTAGCAACTTACATTTACTACAAAGATATGATGAACTTAATGAGGCATTCGGAATCTCTTGTCTTTCACCATTCAGAACAACATGAATAATTAGTCTAAAATCCCACTAAAAACAATTATCTTACATCCGAATCGGATATAATAATTGATAGAAGTATCCATATTGTAAATGTCATTCATAGTTCTATCCAAAGCTTCAATTGCATGTTTATGGACCATTGGTGCTTCGTCCCATATAATCAACTTGGTCTCGTGAAATAAATTAGCCACATCACTATCTGATTTTTTTTATGACAAACTTAATCTTGAGTAAAATTCAAAGGAATATTTTCTATGAGGTGAATAGTCGGAATGGCCCGAACCATTGGGGAGAACCCAATCCAGAGTGGAGTACGTGTAATAATGGAGACATGTAGTCACCAATTGATCTCACTCATAAAAGAGTCCAGACAACATCCAAACTCGGAAGACTTGATAGAGATTACAAGCCCGCTAATGCAAGACTTATTAATCAGCGCCATCACCATGATATGATGGTAGGAAAGCATGCAACACAATTGATTAAGCTTTCATCATCTTAAGATAATTGTTATTGTTTAATGAGTATAAATATTTACGTTAGTAATTTCTAACTTATTATGATAAAAACAAACACAGTTGACATGGACCGAGGAAGCCGGGCATATTCATATAAATGGAACCGAGTATCAGCTTAATCAAGCCCACTGGCACACCCCTATTGAACACACCATCAATGGCCGAAGGTGTATATAAAAAAGCAAAATATTCATCTCTAAAATTCATTTTAATTACCAAGAAACTAACATTTCATATATCTAACAACAATATAACTTTTTACATGCATAGATTTAATCTCGAGCTACACCTGGTTCACAAAAGTATAGATGCAAAGGTTGCAGTGGTTGGAATCCTATACAAAATTGGTCGCCCCGATTCTTTTTTAGCCACGGTATGTTAAGTAATCATTTTCTTAAGCAATACTGCAATGTAACCAATAATTTTCTGTCCACAAAATCTCTAAGTCTGTATTTTTTCTTAATATGAGATCCGATGGAACCATATTTAAAAGCAGTGTCCTCTACAAGAGATGTTGAAAAAAGAGTGGGAATAATAGACCCCCGACAAATTAAATTTGGGAGTAGAAAGTATTTTCGATATATTGGCTCACTTACTATGCCACCATGTGATAAAAGTGTTATTTGGACCATTGTTCAAAAGGTAAAATGTATTTATATTTTTTTATTATTCAAGCTAACTTTACTAAATGTAAGGAATTTAATAAATAAAACACGTTTTGCTTCATTGTTTATCAGGTGAGAACAGTTTCACCGGAACAACTACGTATATTCCGTGAAGCAATCTACGATGTGAGCTCTATATATATGCTCTATTGCCATTAGTTTTCACTTTTGATATGGAACCTTTTTGTTAATTTTAGCTTGTTGTGTAACGTACAGGAATTAAAAGCTAACGCAAGACCTGTTCAAGCCTTGAATAATCGTTGGTTGAAGCTTTACCAACCAGACAACTACGATGAAACAGATTAGAGCTTCGACCGGATTGGTTTTCAACTCAGCAAGGACACATTATTTATACTTTTTAATATTGATCATGAATTTTTGTTTCTTTTTATTTTTTTTTTCATTCTGTATTGTATGATTTTATTTACAAGTTGTCATTTATGTTGTATGATAAATAAATAAATAAATAAATAAATAAAGCATGATACTTATTCTTAAATAAGGTTTTATTTATTTATTTTTTTTTCAACACAATTAATTAGTGTCAACACCATCCTTCAAAAACGAAAAAAAAAACATGTCTGATTCATAACCATGTCTAAGAAAAGAGGCCTAACTAAACCAGTTTAATTCATTTTCATTTATCGTTTCTCTAAACCGTAACTAGTAGTTCGTTTGAAAACTTTTATCAAAATCATCCGAACAAAGCCGTCAAAACCTCTAGAAGAGTGTCTTGTATAAACTAGTATTATACCTCGCACGCGTTGCGGCGCGTTAAACCAAATTACTCAATAAACTTTGTCAGATGGTTCAAGATTGCATTCCAGCCTCTGTAACATGTCAACTTTCAGCAATCCAAATAACCCACTTTCAGCAATCCAAATAATCCAGTGATTGCAGGCTAAGTTGCAATCTGAAACATATCAACTTTCAGCAATCCAAATAATCCAGTGATTTTATGTCTTTAAATTAAGAATACACTAAAAGTCACTATACTCATCAATTTACAGTAGCCCAGTATTACAACACATGAACCCAATATAACATGATCCGTAAAAAAAATGACCAACATGAACCCAAAGTTGGCCGACTAAACACCCAATACCATCATATTACAAGCAGTCTACCTTACATGCATGAAGCATGGCCACCAATGATACCCTTGAGAGCTATAATTATACACCTCCTAACCGTAGATCCATTACAATATTAACCAATATCAAGTATCCATACATGTAGTAAGAAAATCAATGTTGTGCTGTTTAGGTGTGAACATAAACATAGTATATAGAAGCGAGAACCTGCAAGCCCAAGGCATCCTGTATGGAATAGAGAAAGAGAAATAATCGGTTACTAATAACCTAAATACTTGCTTAGATCTTTTTTATAGGGTTATTGGATTTTATCACCCCAACTATCGGTATTTGGCCGTTGCCACCCGCAACTAACACTTTGACACCCGGCACCCCCAACTTGACTTTTTGTTTGCACTGGCACCACTCAGTTAAATCTACTCTAACTTGGTTAGTCTTTTGTCCGACGTGGCACCATTTCGCTGATATGTGAAGAACGATATTAATCAAGTCCATCCGAGTACAAGAAACGGGCTTTCGGGCCGGTGACGTTTATTATTTACTTTAGTTTATTATGGGTCAAGACTATTATGTTTATGTTTTATGTTTGGGCCGTAGGCCACATGTAATGGGTCGAACAGAATGATTAGTCCAGTAGGTTTAATGTGCCGATTAGAACTTGTGGGTTTGGGCCGAGAGCTTCATGAACCGGTACGTCCAAAACAAAATAACCGCATGAGCGGTTATCACTGAAACATCATATCTCTTTGTTTTGAAACGTCGTGACCATTGAGACGTGCCTGTTCATCGCATATAAAGCCGGCTGCACAACCCTTGTTCTTTGTTCGGTTAATTTGTTCAAGATTGTGTAATTACAAGTTATTGTTATTCAAGTTCAAGTTCGTACAAGTTTGTATTCGGTTAGTTTCTTATCATTCAAGTTAGTTTCGTTCGATTCATAATGATGCACTGTGATTATTGTGGGTTGTTTGAAAACGATTGTGTGTGCGGTCACAACACCGTCCGTTCCGAATGGTCCTGGGTTTCCGATGACGATGATACCAACATTGGTATCAGAGCCAAAGGTTTAACAGGAAGCGGAAGGAGTTGTGATCAAGAAGGAAACCGGGTTTGTGGAAACAAAGGGAAATCGGTGGAAACCGATTATGGTGAGGATGGTATTGTTCGTAGTGGAAAGTGCGGCCGGGCGGCGGAAGAGGATGAGTACGCGCAGGGGAAGCCAACCATGCGAACCGGGAAATCACCAACGAAGAAGTTTCCAAAGAAAGTGTTTCAAAAGGGTTTCGTGAAGAAGTCCGGGAAGAAATCAAATGCACCAGTGGGTAGGCCGAGAAAACCGGGGGTTCGGTGTTTCAAGTACAAGGATTTCGGCCACATCGCATCGATTTGCCCAAGTAAGTACATCAAGTTATCACCGTTACCAATTGAAAGTGATTATATTGTGAAAGATACTTGCGGGGGCAAATGGGATTCAATATGGGTTGTTGATCCCACGTTCAAAACACATATGACGGGAAACCGGAATATGTTTAAGTGTTTCAAGAGACACTTCGGGGTTGTGACAAACGAAAGTAGGAAAGACTTTTCGTTTGTGCATGGAATAGGAGAAGTGAGAGTGCCGGTGGACGGCAAAGACAAGACGATCCCGTGCGTAAGTTATGCACCAAGTCTAGACAAGAATGTTCTAAGTCTAGAACAACTCTTGTTTCAAGGGATAGAAACGGTCACCATGGGAGATACGTGTGTGTTAAAGAAAATGTTTGGTTGTCGGTCGAAAGGGTTCGACATCTACGAAGACAAGTCGGAAGTCGATTTGGAACAAGCTTATCTTAATGCGTTCTATGATAATCTTGGCGTTGATAATGGCTACAAGAAGGAAAAGAAAGAATTCCAAGAGTGTTTGGGTGATTATTATGAAAGGGAATTCGAGAAAGCGAAAAACAAAAAGAAAGTGTACGGTGAACATTCAAAGGCTAGAAAGAAAGAAGTTGTGTATTCCAAGAAAGCGAAAAAGGCACTGTTGATTTACATTGAAGGCGAGAAAGATAACCCGCGTCAATCAAGAGAAACGCTTCGGAAACGGGCGTTAATTCTCTCTCAACTCGAGGAGGACGTCGTTGAAAGAGACTTGATTATGGAAAGTTGTGTGGAACCGGGGGATCTTATTACATTGCACGAGGAAATCAAGAAACACCCAAGGTTCTTCGATGCACCGTTCGAAGAAGTCTTGGTTTGGTTCATCACGGATTTTCTCGGGATTGTATGTGAGAAAGCAATGCCGCCAGAATTAATCGATGGCCGAGACCTTAGTCTCATTCTACTACACCGCATCGTGAAGCATAACGGAGGGTTTAAAGAAGTGATGGAGAAAAACATGTGGGACGTGATTGCGGCCAAGTACGGTTACGAACCGGATGACGCTTACGAAATAAAGGTCGCCTACATCTATTATTTGGAGTTAGTCGAGTGGTACTTCGACTATATCAAGAAGGAGCGTGCAAGAAAGGAAGATGGCATGGCTGGAAATTCTAGCAACAATTGCGGTTGGCTCGACGAATCTAGCGACGACGACGTGGTGGTCAAGATAGAGGTCACCAACAATCGTAAGGAGTGATCGCGGACGGAGACTCAGATGTTCTTGCTTAGGGCGGTGAATGAAGAACGATATTAATCAAGTCCATCCGAGTACAAGAAACGGGCTTTCGGGCCGGTGACGTTTATTATTTACTTTAGTTTATTATGGGTCAAGACTATTATGTTTATGTTTTATGTTTGGGCCGTAGGCCACATGTAATGGGTCGAACAGAATGATTAGTCCAGTAGGTTTAATGTGCCGATTAGAACTTGTGGGTTTGGGCCGAGAGCTTCATGAACCGGTACGTCCAAAACAAAATAACCGCATGAGCGGTTATCACTGAAACATCATATCTCTTTGTTTTGAAACGTCGTGACCATTGAGACGTGCCTGTTCATCGCATATAAAGCCGGCTGCACAACCCTTGTTCTTTGTTCGGTTAATTTGTTCAAGATTGTGTAATTACAAGTTATTGTTATTCAAGTTCAAGTTCGTACAAGTTTGTATTCGGTTAGTTTCTTATCATTCAAGTTAGTTTCGTTCGATTCATAATGATGCACTGCGATTATTGTGGGTTGTTTGAAAACGATTGTGTGTGCGGTCACAACACCGTCCGTTCCGAATGGTCCTGGGTTTCCGATGACGATGATACCAACAATATGTACATGATTATGTGGTGATGATGTGTTATATCTCGTTTTCTTGTCATTTTTCTTGCTTTCACTTCATATCTTGAAAACCCTTGATCATCTTTTTGATGCATCTGTTCAACAATTTCGAAAAAAGATAATCTTTGAAGTGGGTTTAGGTTCTTGAATCATAAAGTTGGTTCCTTTATTTAAAAACAAAAACAGTGAAGTGAAATTTCATGAGTATTGGGGGTTTTATTGATAACAATCACGGCGGCCACGGCGGTGGTTTCGGTGCCAGAATCGTCGCCGATATTCCCTATAACTTGTTCTCCAAATCAATGTTCTCTTCCCCCAGTCTTTCACTTGCTCTGGTGAGGTTGGAAGAATGCCGGAAAGTTACGAGACTGGCGGTGGTGGCGGCGGTAGACGGAGCCGTGAAGAGGAGCGTGAGAGTAAATCCGGTAGTGATAACATGGACGGTGGTGGCTCCGGTTGGAGCTTAGCAGAAGATTATGTTTAGAGACAAGACAGGTCAAGTTTTGGTTCCAAAATCGTTGTTCCCAGATGAAAGTAAGAGGAAAAAATGAATCTTTTTGATGTTTTTAATGATAATATTGTGAAAAGATTGAATTTTTATGTTGAAAATTTGGGTTTTGTTAGACACAATTAGAGCGGCATGAGAACTCGATTCTCCGGCAAGAAAACTGTAAAAGAATGGACCTCAGACGGGTCGGTACTTCTACGATGATGAACGGCCACACCTCGTCTTCTCCACTTCGACCTAGACCTGTACACAAGAAAAGAGAAACGTGAGAAATGTAGAGACGACCGGTAGAGGAAGAATCCCCTATTTCCAGCTACAAAAGTGTGTTGCCCTATATCTCATACCCTAATAAGGAGGTGGAGACCTTCTTATATAGGAGATATGGGAAAACCCTAACCTCAATGGGCCAGACCCAGTTAGGGGTTGTCTCTACGAGCCCACAGCCTAGTGTAGTATAAACTACAACGCGCTGGGCTTCGCGGGTTAGTACGCAATAATAATATATAATTACTATAAAAGTGATAAATAGTAGGAAAGTCCGACCGCTCGGGTCGAGTCCAGTACCATACCTCGTCAAAAACGACAAGCTAAAACTCATCCTGATGATAATCAATGGTTGGCTGATTATGTGGGTAGAAAAAGATGATCTAGGGATGAATAGAAGAAATGGAGGAGATGAGGGTTTTTTTGGGGTGTCTATGTTATAAACGAGAGAAGGGAGGTGAGATATAACACATCATCAGCCACATAATCATGTACACATCAGCGAAATGGTGCCACGTAGGACAAAAGACTAACCAAGTTAGAGCAGATTTAACTGAGTGGTGCCAGTGCAAACAAAAAGGCAAGTTGGGGGTGCCGGGTGTCAAAGTGTTAGTTGCGGGTGGCAACGGCCAAAGGCCGATAGTTGAGGGTGATAAAATCCAATAACCTTTTTTTATAATATGTACTTTGAGTAGATAGCAATTATGATATTCATACAAAATTCCCATACGAGACATGCATTTACCTCTTCACATATTCGGCTAACGTCAATGCGTAGTTTATTTGCAAATAAAGCGCGTTGAAGCGGACGAGAATATAATAAAGAGCATAGTTGGTCTGCAAATGAAACGCGTCAAAGCGGACAGGAAGATAATAATTGTGCTTCAAAGATGAACTCCAATATACTCCAGAAACAATAACTAATTCATACAAGGTGTGCCCAAATATGTGCCCCTAACTCAACATCTAAAACCCAAATTGAAAACAAATCATAAATCAAACCATGTAAAATACAAGTTAAAACAAATGATAAATGATAACCTCATTACCTTGCAATCTTTCAAAGCAAAACAGTTGGCGCCAAAGGTGGATATTCTGAAGAAGCATCAGACAGTGAAACATAAATTAAAGCAAAGAAAAAGAAAAGGAGGGGTGACCGCAGTGGAAATGATGGTGTATAGTGTCTGTGAACATGTCAATTACACACTTGATTATAGTAACCACTGCCGCATCCATTGATGGCTTCGAACTGCGGCCACTTCGTCTGAATCTGATACATGATTTACGATTATAGGTGGCATTTGGATTTTCTCATAGCATCCATAACTCTAATATTAGCTACAAATAATATAATTTATGTTAAAATTGAAATAACTAATCATAAATGGAACACACTGGTTTAGTTATTGAAGCATAAAAGACATACTGTAAATAGGCCGTATGACGGTGATGATAGTGCAGCGCGAGTGGTGATGGTAACCGTGTCGTGATTTAGCATCCAAAGTTATCTTGATAACATGAAGCAACAAAATTGATGGAAAGAAACAAACCCAAATAAATCTCTTAAAGAGAAGCACCAACAGTTATGTCATCAATAGTAAACTTTCAATATGAAAACATCTGGTTTGCTTAGACGTGTGTTCGTAGGCTCATATATACTACCTCATTATGGCTGCAAATCAATAGATTGCCAAAACAAACAATGAAGACATGCAATTTTTCTTATATCGTCACGACCCATTTAATTTTCTCTGTTACAATTTGCATCAAAAAAGTCGACAACTAAAGACGCTAACTAAAACATGTTAAACTATTTATTTCAATATAACCCATAACAAAACCCCTAAAAGTCCCTATTACATAAAACAACAAAATTGATAGAAATAATCAAACCCAAAGCAATCTATTAAAGGGAAGCACTAGCAACAACATCATCAATAGTAAAATGGGGAATTGGCCTGTAATAATCCCACCTAGACCTTATTGGTCATTAATAATCCCACCTCAGAATATTCCCCCCACAGTCCCATCTTTCACTTATTTTTCCTACAATAGTCCCCCGTTAAAAAAACTTAACGGAGTTAAGCCTTTTTCCAAATTACAAACATATTTTTAGGGCTTTTGATCAGAATGATGATACAAGTCCATTGATGTAAAACTTACTTCGAAATGGTGCTCTAAGTTACTTGATTTTGGTTAATTGGAAATTTGAACACCCGAATTGAAGAGCCGTTTTCATCGTTTGGAGCACCGTTTCGAGGCAAGTTTTACAACAATGGACTTGTATCGTCGTTCTAGTCAAAAGCCCTAAAAAATCTATTTGTAATTTGGAAAAAAAGCTTAACTCCGTTAAGTTTTTTTAACGGGGGACCATTGTAGGAAAAATAGGTGAAAGGTGAGACTGGTGGGGGGAATATTCTGAGGTGGGATTATTAATGGCCAATAAGGTCTAGGTGGGATTATTACATGCCAATTTCCCTAGTAAAATTCCAACATGAACACATCTGATTTGGTTAGATATGTTTCGTAGGCTCAAATATACTACCTCATTGTGGCTGCAAATCATCACGTTGCCAAGCAAAAACAACAAAGATAGACGGATTTTCTTATATCATCACGGCCTATTTAATTTTCTTTCTCTGGAACATGTTCCTCATGTTCTCAAAGTACAGAAAGCAACAAAAAACCCACATAAAACAATATCCATACATGCCATGCCAAGGCAACATCAACATCCGATTTACAGTCATACATATGAATTCATCACAACACAGATCCGAAAAGATTATCATCGTCGTTTAACCCGCTTTGTGGCGCTACGGTTGCAACCGGAGTTGCCATACCAAGTAGCAAGCCACTATCATCGTTGGGTAGGCGAAAGGCCAAAACCTCGCAAGAATCCAAGTTGTCATCGCTTACAACATCAACAAAGATTTTATGTTTACACTCGTCGCTGCCAAGATGGCCGGAATCCGCCGAAGACACGCATCTCAAGGGGGATGACCGCCCAAATAATTCAATCAGAACAAACCAAGACCAAAACCACTGTTGATTTCCATTGCTCCATTAATAGAGTGTGTGTATATATATATATAATATAACTGAACATCATTTTGTATGTATACACTACTATATAGTCTCTACGCTATGTGTCACGAACCCAGTATATATAATTTAATTGAAGATTATTTTATATGTATATAGTCTCTAGTCTCTGTGTCAAGAACCCTAGAATTTTCAATAATGGTAGTAAAAAATTACCCCAAAATTGAAAACTCAACGCCAATGCAAAACAAACCCAAAGATTTCACTTACAAAAAATAAAATCCAAGCAAACCCAATTTCTGGTTTGCAAGATCAAGAAACCTCAAAATTGCAAATTTTGTGATTTTCTCACATGAACAAAGATAGAAGAAAGTGAACGTGAAAGGAATTGTAAGTTAAAGTACACACAAATATTATTTTCTTTCTTCATGATAATATTGGATTCTTCATTCTTGTATACATTGTTTTGTTTTATAAGTTAAATACATTTAAAGGAATTGTAACTGTTGTCACTGATTCGTCAAGACTATGTAAAACAAATTAGTATAGTAAAAAGTCACATTTGATCATGGTGATAAAAAGGAAAAAAATAAAAATAAAGAGAGAGCTCAATGACATCTTATTCCAATTCAATCGGCTTTCGATCACTTCTTGTCAAGAAAATTAAGGTGATTCCGACACGGTTATCTTTACAGAGCATGTGCTTTGAAAGTTTCTATTTTGATTGCTTAAATGTTACCTAATTAACTTTGCTTACAAGAACGTATGAAAAATCAAAAGAAAATTTTCAATCAGTAAATAGTTCCAAAAAGAATAAAATAAGGGGTATTGGATTTTAATAATCCCAAGTTTCACTAATTGGCCGGTAATAATCCCAACTTCAAAAATTGCCTACAACAGTCCTAACTTATAAGATTTTGGCCACCAATGATCCTTGTCTAACTGGGTTATAACCTTGTTGGGCTGGTGACCTGCAACTTATACCGGCGACCCGTTTTACCCCTGAAACCACCAAACGAGACCACCACCAATCATCTCCGACCTCCTATAATCTTCTCCGCTTCTCAAAAGTTTAAAATTTCCACCATCTACGCAACTCCGGTGACCTGCAACTTATTCCGACGACCTTCTTTACCCCTGAAACCACCAAAGGAGACCACCACTTGTCATCTCCAACCTCTAGTGACCTTTCCGCCGCTCAAAACTTCAAAAAACTAACTGGGTCAGTTAGACAAGGATCATTAGTGGCCAAAATCTTACAAGTTGGGACTGTTGTAGGCAATTTTTGAAGTTGGGATTATTACCGGCCAATTAGTGAAACTTGGGATTATTAAAATCCAATACCCCATAAAATAATGGATTTGTGTTTTCAATCAGCAAATAGTTCCAAAATAATGGATTTGTATGGTAGCACTTTTAATCAATTCAAAACGTTGGTAAATACTTTAAATTTTATTTACGATTCACTTTCCATTGTTTGTGTTGTCATGTTAAGTTTTTGAGTGTAAGGTTTTGGGGTGTACCCGAACATAT
This sequence comes from Helianthus tuberosus, assembly GCA_030545235.1. Classification (NCBI taxonomy): domain Eukaryota; kingdom Viridiplantae; phylum Streptophyta; class Magnoliopsida; order Asterales; family Asteraceae; genus Helianthus; species Helianthus tuberosus. The sequence continues at coordinate 38,401,849 of CM060355.1, forward strand.
GAGACGTTAAAGTGACATGACATATTAACGAGCGTTGTATATCATTATTTTCTTGTGTTAAGGGGTATTAATGAGGTTACTAGTTAAGATATTAACCATATGTTAAAATAGTAAATTACAAAAATCATCCTTTATGGATGTCACTTATTGCAAACTATGTCCTTTATCTTCAATAATTACAGAAAATGTACTCGATGTTTGCAAACCCTTGCAACTTATGTCCTTTAGCCCTAACTCAGTTCATTTTTTTTGGTTAAATCTGACCAAATGAAGCCCACATGAGGGTATTTTGGTCATTTTACTCTCATGTAAGGTCAATTTGGTCAGATTTAACCACAAAAATACCTTCATGTGGGGTCCATTTGTTAGATTTAACCACAAAAATTAACTGAGTTAGGGTTAAAGGACATAACTTGCAAGGGTTTGCAAACATCGAGTACGTTTTCTGTAATTATTGAATACAAATGACACATTTTGCAGTAAGTGACATAAAGATGATTTTTGTAATTTACTCTATGTTAAAAGATTGAATTTTCCTTTCCTTTTTTAAACAAAAGTTACTAAAAAATAAGGTGAGTTAATGAGATTAGACCATTTCTTTGAGGAGAGGTGAAGTAAAATGAATGGTGTGATACCTAGATGAAGTTAAGAAAAATTAAAGTATATCCCAATGACTTATATGATGTGGTAACTCAACGTTGACATTATGTACTTAAAGCGTAATTAACTATTATCCTTATAAAACATATTTTTTTAATCTTTTATTATCTAACTAAATTTTTAACTACTTAATTGAATAATTTTTGAAATGGTAAAAAAAATACATCTTTCAAAAATTTTATCTATGTAACGGCGTTTTTTTTTACGTTTTATTATGTGAAACCGATCTGAACTACCACGTAAATTTTTTATTTACGTATTGTTGTGTGAAACTGAGACGAACTCACGACGTATTTTTTTATCTACGTTTCATTGTCTGAAATCGAAACGAACTAACGACATAATTTTTTATCTACGTTACGTTATGTGAAATGTTATATATTCTAAAATATTTTATCTATGCCACCACATATCTTATCATCTACGTTTTGTTGGGTGAAACCGAGTCGCACTCATGATGTATTTTTATCTACGTTTCATTATGTGAAATTTAGGTATTCTAAAAGATTTTATATACGCAATGACGAATTTAATATATGTGTTTCGTTATGTGAAGCCGAGCCCAATCCACGATATAGTTTTTTAATCTATGTTTCATTGTGTAGATGTTATATATTCTAAAAGATTATATTTACGTCATGGTATATATATTTTTTACCAATGTTTCGTTGTGTAAAACCGAGCCAAACTCACGACGTATTTTTCTGTCTACATTTCGTTGTGTGAAAAGTTATATATTTTGAAAGATTTTATCTATGTCACAATGAATTTTTTTATCCATGTTTCTTTGTGTGAAACTGAGCCGAATTCATTACGTATTTTTTATCTACGTTTCGTTGTGTGAAAAGCCATATACTCTAAAAGATTTTATCAACATCACTACATATTTTTTTATCGACTTTAGTTCGTGTGTGAAACAGAGCCGAACTCACAATGTATTTTTTTATCTATGTTTCGTTGAAACGTTATATATTCGAAAAGATGTTATCTACGACACCACGTATTTTTAATCTACGTTTTGTTGTGTAAAACTGAGATGAACTCACAACGTATTTGTTATCTACGTTTCGTTGTGTAAAACTGATCGAGTCGAACTCACGCCGTATTTTTTTTATCTATGTTTCGTTGTGTGAAATCGAGGTAAACTTACCATTGCAAAAAATATTTAGTTAAATAATTAAGAAAAGTGTAGTTAAATAATGAAAGAAAATATAAAAATTGTGTGTTTAAATGATAAAAGTTAATTACGTGATATGTCCATGTGGTTTCTCAAAAGTAGCAAGGTTGAGTACTAAGATGTAAAATCACAAAATTACACTCAGTTATCAGTTTGTTTTTAACTGATGTTAGCCTTAATACCATAGGATGTTACAAAATAAAGGGTTAATATTTTTTATTGTTACTTTAAACTCTTAATATTCAATTTGTTACTTCCCATAACCCCCAATAATCAACCGTGTAATTATCTATATTAATAGAAACTACTCATGAACAGTAGTTTTCTTTTAAAATATTAAAATAAGTTTTTTAAATTAATTGATTCCATTTCTTTAACATCCAATTTACCCATGATTAAAAAAAATATCGTAACCTTCCTTTGATTAACATATTACTTTCTTTTGCAAATAAATCTCATCTTTTATGTACAGTTCTAATAAAGTTAAAACCTATTTACATATTTGTAAAATTTAAAATTATGGGTATGTAATATGTGATGCATACATTTTATAAAACTAATAGCTTAACATACAAATATATGATATTTAAAAAAATACAGTTTTATTATTAACAAAAAGAAAATGAAAAAAAATAATCATTTTACTCTTTTTGTTATTTATGAGATTAGTAAAAAACGGTAGGGTGTGTATGGGTCGGTTTTGGCCTAAAACCATAACCACGATGTCGGTTAATGGATAACCATAACCGATCGGTTATGGTGGTTATGGTTAATCGGTTTTAATGGTTATAGCGGGTCGGTTGTGGGTGGTTAACCGTGTATTTAGCTTAACTAAAAATAACTTAATTTTTTAACATGGAATAAATTGTTATTGCATATTTGTATATATTAGTATATTGCATAGTAAGAAAAATACATATCTATAATATTAATATCGATTATTACCGAATATTCAAATAAAGGGATAAGATATATTCCAAAAATTCAAATAAACAATTATATATTAAAAAAATAGTCAAAAGTCCTAAATCCTACAAAAGATTATTACATGTCGGTTCGGTTATGATGGGCATGGAAACATTGATAACCATAACTGACCCGCTACTTTCGGTTTTCAGAAAAAAACATTAACCGACCCCCCGGTTTTTTATTTGGTTCATTTTTTCGGTTCGGTTTTGTCGGTTAATTCGGTTATCGTTCGGTTAATTCGGTTTTTTGCACACCCCTAAAAACGGTAATGACATGATTCAAAACGTGTGTATATCTATATTTTAGGATGTTTAGCCTACGGTAACGTCACAAACTGATCTGACTTTGACTAAACATCGGTATGGGAATTGGTACCATCGGAATAGTTACCAATTTTTGTTTTTATGGCCTTCGATCAATGTACAACGGTTGATACAAAGAGTGTCGATGTCCAAGTACCGCAATAAACCGAACCGATACCGACTGAAACCCCGCCGCATCGCGCGAGGGAATTCTGCTAGTTAACTCTATTGAGAACTAACAAGTATTTGAGTTATAATGATAATACACAATGATAAAGCAAATAATTGTTTAGTTTGAAAGATTAAAATGATATTAGTTTCTTAGGTGTTGTAGGAACTAGGTTCACTTTTTATTAAAATATATTACAAAATAAATAAATAAAATAATAACGAGACTCTCGTTATTTGTAGGAAATTCGACTAGTACAATACCGGTTACAAAATCTAAATAAACGAATATAAAATACAATATAATTGTACCAATCTTGATTCAAGCAAGCGTCTTTGGAAACTTCAACCGCGCCTTCCAGATCGAAACTCCACTGCAAGACAAGCAAAAAAAATCGTTGACAGTTTTGGTTGAGGCACGTGTTCAACACGCTTCCCTTAAAACAGATTCCGCGCCTCCTCTCAGACGGTCTGTCTCCCAGGGAACAACAACCGGAACAGTATGTGTACTGCCGGAGATGGCACTCACGCCCGAGATAACACCGGGTATCAGGGTGTTTAGAATTGTTGATGGAAATATGAAGTTGTGAATAATTTAGAGAATGCTCTTCTCTAAAATCTCATAAGATGTAGAGATTGCTCTTGAGTATCTTTTCCTTGCTTTCAAATGAATAAACAATATTCATTTTATAAAGATATACATCAAGACTCATTCAACCCCTTAATGTTTGTCATAAACAAGGTCATTAATCTTGTAATTAACAAGATAATTAATCTTGTAATAACAAGAGTTTAAACTCTAAATTAATGGATATTAAGTGGTAGTAAAAACAAAACTGCCATTCAACTTATGGCACCAGTGGAAACCGTCTAACATTAACTCTCTAGTAAGTAGACTGGTTTGACCGGTCTAGTGCGCATGCAGGCGCGCCTTAGTTGAGCCTACACTACGCTTCCGCGGAGACACACCTTTTTGCACCACGCGCTAATTGGATGCCACTACGCATACCAGGACGCCACCTGGTTATGTGCCATCCATATTTGCGCGCCACACGGATGACACTACGCATACCAGGACGCCACCTGGTCATGCGCCATCCAAACTCGTGCGCCACTTGCAGTCTTCGCCATAGCCAATGACGTGCGCCATGCGCCATGCCAAGGCATCCGCCTACGCCACCCAAGGGTGCGCCATAAGCGGACCCGCCATGTATCTGACCACGCGCTCATGGGCAAAAATACAAAGGCGGTGTGCGAAGTTCAAAACGCACCACATTGGGCTTATAGCCCACATCACGCGCGCATATGTGCAGGTGCGGTGCACCCTTTGGTCCCCACTAGTGTTTGCCTTCAAGGAGTGCTCCTCCTTATATACCACTTTAAGTTTTGTCATTCCACCTATGTGGGACAAGGTGACAAATCTCAATCCATTTTTCTCATCTTTGTTTGTTCCAAACATACAACTTCAAGCTTCGATATCTCATTCATCTTAGCTCTATTTGGACATAGTTTGAACACAAACCCATAAATAATTATTTATACAACACATATATAAATATTATTGATGTCCAAAATATTTAGTGAAAAACTCTTTTTCACTAAATTTCCAACACTCCCCCACATGAATGGAGATTGATGAAAACACCCAAAATTCCCCGATGAAAACTCGACAGTCGAGTATTGCAGGATAGGTAGGTTTTGCCTTTGAACCTTCCTTTGTGAAGCATACTTAGTCTACTAGGGTTTTGTAGACGTGGTGTCCTTGAACAACCCCCCATTTGTGTAAACGACAATATACATTCACACAATACTTTCCCTAGCCGGGCCATCCCCTCACTATCGTGTCCTATAATGGTCATGGAGCACTTTCCTGGTTCTGCGGGAGCTCTAGGAATTATGCCCTAATTCCATTCGAAGCGACCACACTTCTCTCCAACATAGGTGATTTCCCTTTAAATCATTAAAAGCATTATGGTTTACTATATGATTTACACAAATCATAAAACCACATATTATGCTTAACCTCACAACAATGTCACTGAATATTATAGGAATGGACTAGGACGTAGTTAAACACCCTTTTATAGTTTTAGGGGGATATATGAAACATATAAACTAGCTCATATATAAACATATATATTAGCTACGCCCCCACAGTGACTACCCTTCGGTTCATGATTAAGTTGGCCTATTGAACCTAGATCTTGGGATCTCCAGTCAACTAGGTTAGGTTTCCCTCATGTCCCATTTTCCATGGCTTTAGTCCCATTCCACAACCTGATCTCTTATCAACCCACTGGTTGTTGGATCCAAAATTATCTTTGACTTCGCTAAGTCACCAACGATAATTTAAATTACGATCAGTTGTTCTAACGTGTTCTTGACTCGCTAGTCACTTTTGCCTTTTAGTCAATTCATAAGACTTATAACTCGTGATCTCAACCTGGATCCAGTTATGTACCTTGTCTTAGAATGACATGAAACTCAATTCATGGCTGGACACGTTTTCACCATGCCTTTGGTTTGTCATGACTGACATCTTACTAGATTTTGAATCTAACCAATTGGCATTCGAGTCCAATCTATTCGATTGACTCCATATAACCATTATGTACTCCACTTGGTCATGCGTTTGCAATGTATGCAAGTCACCCCCCACATTTAAGTGTAATTGGATAGCATCCAAATGGGGCGATGAAAGGTTCTCCCTTTCATTTCGAGTTTGAGAAAACTTCTCAACTACCATTTCCACATTCAAAATGCAAGTCACCCCCACATTTAAGTGTAATTGGATAACATCCAAATGGGGTGATGAAAGGTTCTCCCTTGTTCTCCCTTTCATTTCGAGTTTGAGAAAACTTCTCAACTACCATTTCCACATACCCTAAAGGGTTTGTTTCTTAAATGGCCTCCCCCCACATTGCTTGCATTTTAATGAAGTTATATTTATAGTTTTGTTTAACACAAACTTCTTTCTTGTGTCATCACATATTTTGAATGTTTACCGTTAATTTAATCTCCGTCGAGCATATAAATTAACAAGTATTAGTCTAGCATGCTTTAGACCACAATACTCTAGCATGTGAACAGAAGATGCATCATTCTGATTCTTCACAGCCTTAAGAGATAACGCACTATCTCTTCCGAACATCCGTTTCTTAGTTTAGACACAATTAAGAAATTTTTATTTCACCATTCCAAAACCAACGGTTTTAGGAAGGCCTCAAAACCATAGTTAACTCCATCCATTAGGATCATAACTCGTTTGCCTTTTTATCTCCAAGGCTTCACCATTGACTTCCTAAAGACTTAAAGCTAAGTCTTAATCCAAGTCACTTTGATGAAAGATCTTTGTATAAAATCACTTGAGTCTTGAGATATAGCCAATTAGATTGACTCTCAACAACAAAGCATTCATGTATGCCTATAGTGATATATACATTTACGTTGTTGTTTCATTAATACCATGTATTTGGATACTCTCCCAAATTAAGGACCATGCCTCCACATAGTTTAAACAACATTGATGGTGGTAGAAGCATCTACTAGTCCATCACTATTGTAAATTTCCATTAATAAATTTCCTAAATTTATTAAAACATTTACAATAATAACATATATTTCTTTCATATGTTATATTCTTTGAAAACTTACATGTGCATTTCCATGTTGATGCTCTCAACATTAGATGACATATGTCGTTTTCGTGTATTCCATCTCAAACCATACACCACGTTTCTCACGACGCCGTTATGCATTTGATGTTTGATTTGTGACTTATTACATAAGTCATGATCACAACCCGCTCGTTGTATTTGTGTAAATTACTTTTTACACTTTATATCAAAATGTGTATCCTTTTGACAACTTATTAGTAGTCCAAAATAACGAATACACCAATGATATTTAAACATCAAAAGCCAAAGTGTTATTATCTTCAACACTTTTTACCGAAATAAAGTCAATTATTTCGTTCGGTGTCATGTTTTGAGGTACTCCCTCATCTTGGAACTCTAAAACTTGAATAATCACAAGTTGTCCAAAGTATAAAGTTGTTTACAATTAACTACTCGCAAGTAGTTAAGCAACTTATTATGTCTGTAACAACATCGAGTTGTTTTTCATAAAATAGTCTCTCCAAGACTATTATATGGTTCAAGACGTTATACTTCTCGTGGAAGTATCGAATCACTTATACTTCGTAAAGACATGTTTTATTCGTTCAAAACATTTCTCGTTTTTGCAAGTGTTTTAAAAATAAACTATATATTTTTTATGTTTTGATTACAAATCAATACAATAAACCTTATAATAGTTTATTTAATAAAACAGTTTCAAACTCGCTCATTTGAAAATAAAACGAATTCACATCGTTTTAATAAATGGTTTATCATATTCCAAGCATTTGTAACCGCTGTTAATAACGATTATCAATCGTTAAAAAGAGTGGTTTGTATGATAACCAATTCTAATATGCTAATTAGAATTTAAATGTTGAACAAACATTCAAAATATTCGGTTTTTATAAAGTAAACCGGTTCTAACGCGCTCGTTAGAAATAAAATGAATACAATTATTCACTTTTGGTTTAAATGAACGTTTTCTAACACGCTCGTTAGAAATGAACACAAATCTTTTCTAACACGCTCGTTAGAAATTATATAAACCGATTACAAATTATCTTAAATAGTTTATCATAGTTAACCCAGTTCTAACCCGCTCATTAGAAATTAACGATTGCAAATCGTTAAAATAATTGGTTATAAGATAAACTAATTCTAATACGCAAATTAGAAAATTAGACGATTATTTATTGCCAAAAGCCGTTTTTGGTTTATACAAAATAAACGTTTTCTAACCCGCTTGTTAGAAATAAACAATTGACAAAGTCGTTAAATCGTTTCTAACACGCTCGTTAGAAAATAAACAACTATCAAACTCTTTAAATCGTTTCTAACACGCTCGCTAGAAATAATCGATTACCAAATTTGTTTCGAAGTTTATATAAAAAAAATATAAACTATTTCTAATACACTCATTAGAAATAAACAAATAAAATCGTTTAAACATATGTGGAAAAAATCCGTTTCTAACTCGCTCGTTAGAAATTTAATAGTTTAGACGAAACCGTTACAAGGTTTATTATCCAAAATAATTGTCTCCAACACGCTCGTCAGTAATTATTTGAAATAATAATATTTTCTAACACGCTTGTTAGAAAATCTAAACGAATATTTTCTAGCACGCTCGTTAGAAAATGTAATCGTTTTTTAACAAGTTAGTTCTACACAATCATCGTATCTAACACGCTCATTAGATATAAAAAATGATATTAAACTTATTATTCTAAAAAATTCTAAAACGCTCGTTAGAGATATAAAAAGTTTTAATCTTGTTATTCTTTCAACAACGTTTCTAACAAGCTCGTTAGAAGATATTAAAACTAGTTATTTTATAAAATAATTATTTTCTAATATGCTAATTAGAAAATAAATATATTTCAATACTTTTAAAACCAACATTAATCTCACAATGATGGTTACTAAAAGCTAATTAAAAATAAATTAAACGTTACAAACATTTAATTTGTAAGGGGTTACAAAATAAAATTTTCTAATACGCTCATTAGAAAATTTAGTATTTCAAAAACCTATTGAAATACATATTATTTTGTATATGTTCGGTTTTATCTAAACACGAACAAAAACCATGAACTCCAAAACTTGAATCAAAAGTCGTTTTGCAACCCGGTATTTGGATTAAAGATTGTACTCCAATCATAAAATTAATCCGACTCATTGTACTAAATAAATATTTCCCAAAAAATATTTTCAAGATTTTAACAAAAATCTCATTAAATATTTTAACTTTCGTGAACCTAAATCCTTGTAGAGAAGGGATTTAAGATTGTGGCAACAATCTTCACGAAAGTCTGTTTTAAGATTGTAGGAACTAGGTTCACTTTTTATTAAAATATATTACAAAATAAATAAATAAAATAATAACGAGACTCTCGTTATTTGTAGGAAATTCGACTAGTACAATACCGGTTACAAAATCTAAATAAACGAATATAAAATACAATATAATTGTACCAATCTTGATTCAAGCAAGCGTCTTTGGAAACTTCAACCGCGCCTTCCAGATCGAAACTCCACTGCAAGACAAGCAAAAAAAATCGTTGACAGTTTTGGTTGAGGCACGTGTTCAACACGCTTCCCTTAAAACAGATTCCGCGCCTCCTCTCAGACGGTCTGTCTCCCAGGGTACAACAACCGGAACAGTATGTGTACTGCCGGAGATGGCACTCACGCCCGAGATAACACCGGGTATCAGGGTGTTTAGAATTGTTGATGGAAATATGAAGTTGTGAATAATTTAGAGAATGCTCTTCTCTAAAATCTCATAAGATGTAGAGATTGCTCTTGAGTATCTTTTCCTTGCTTTCAAATGAATAAACAATATTCATTTTATAAAGATATACATCAAGACTCATTCAACCCCTTAATGTTTGTCATAAACAAGGTCATTAATCTTGTAATTAACAAGATAATTAATCTTGTAATAACAAGAGTTTAAACTCTAAATTAATGGATATTAAGTGGTAGTAAAAACAAAACTGCCATTCAACTTATGGCACCAGTGGAAACCGTCTAACATTAACTCTCTAGTAAGTAGACTGGTTTGACCGGTCTAGTGCGCATGCAGGCGCGCCTTAGTTGAGCCTACACTACGCTTCCGCGGAGACACACCTTTTTGCACCACGCGCTAATTGGATGCCACTACGCATACCAGGACGCCACCTGGTTATGTGCCATCCATATTTGCGCGCCACACGGATGACACTACGCATACCAGGACGCCACCTGGTCATGCGCCATCCAAACTCGTGCGCCACTTGCAGTCTTCGCCATAGCCAATGACGTGCGCCATGCGCCATGCCAAGGCATCCGCCTACGCCACCCAAGGGTGCGCCATAGGCGGACCCGCCATGTATCTGACCACGCGCTCATGGGCAAAAATACAAAGGCGGCGTGCGAAGTTCAAAACGCACCACATTGGGCTTATAGCCCACATCACGCGCGCATATGTGCAGGTGCGGTGCACCCTTTGGTCCCCACTAGTGTTTGCCTTCAAGGAGTGTTCCTCCTTATATACCACTTTAAGTTTTGTCATTCCACCTATGTGGGACAAGGTGACAAATCTCAATCCATTTTTCTCATCTTTGTTTGTTCTGTAGGTCCCTCGGAGGTTGAGGTCAAACCTATTCCTTGTTATGTCTAACACACTAGCGAGTGCGGAATCCAAGCTAGCATGCAAACCGAGTTAGAACAAGCACAAACACAACACACAAACTTCACCGATTAACACCACTTGTATTAATACGAATGAAAGGTTCGGTTACAGCACAAGGTTTACAAATGTATTCTGTAAACTCTCTCTCTCGTGTGTGTGTGTTATCTATTCTTGTGTCTAACTTGCACACTCTGATGAAGTGAACACACTACATGGGTATATATACCCGAACACAGCACGTCTGGTCGAAGGATCAGACAGACTGATCGAAGGATCATCTATCGACCTGAAACAGCTCGAAGGATACACATGTACTTCGAAGGATGATATCCTTCGAAGTCCATCGTCCATCGAAGGTTATCTTTCGAGCTCATCGAAGGATATAAACAATCCTTCGATGACACATCCTTCGACCCAAACATATTACAACCATTGTCTAACTGTTTGGCCAAGTCAAACCGGAGGATGGTTGACTTGGTCAAACTTACAGGACTAACAAAGACATCGTTTTGTATCATGACAAAATACAGACAAAGTACAGACACAAGTGCACCAACAAACTCCCCCTTGGCTGTAGCTTTGTCTCGATCTTCGTGATAGCTTTGTCTTGATCTTCGTGTCTTCAATTCTTTGACGTCTTTTCAAGTCTTCAATGTCGGAGGATCTTTAAAGTCTTCATGTCTTGAAAGCAGAAGTGTACCAACAAACTCCCCGTTTCATGTAGGAAGTGTGTTGACAAACTCCCCCTTAACATAAGCTCCCCCTTGAGTTATGCTCGTGAAATACTTGTTCTTTATGAATTGAGATCCTTGTGGTGTTGATGATGGTCAGCGGCTACTCGATCATCTTCATCACTTGAGTGCCTTCACGTCGTGTCTTCATTCCAAAGCTTGTCATCGACCATGTTCTCCTTGCCTTTAGAATCTGCACATGCAAGAAATCTAAACGCGTAATGAGAACAACTACCTGGAATATCATAAGCAAACAACACACATGTGACCATTGTTCAATCAAACACCGTCCGACAGTTTGAAAGTTTAGTAAATTTGTCAATTTTAGTCTTTAACTTTCAAAATTTGCAAATTTCGACCGTTTATGAAGATTTAGTCGTTTCGGTTTTCGTTCAGGTTTCAGGTAACGAAGACTCGAGATCCAACATCGTACGATCGAAAATAAGATAGAAATAAAATATTTTTGGCTTTTATAAAGTTTATATTAAAACACACCTAAAATCTTTTTGGACTTTTTGAATATTTCAAATTTAAAGACTGAAAGCAGTAAATAAATATATACAAAGAAGCAGAAACTGAAAGCGTTAAAAATAAATATTTACAGACATTCTTTTTGCGAGTTTCGAGGGTAAGAGAATCATATCAGTGTACGGTCATGCCAAAACGCTCTTGTTGTTCAGTTAGTTAACATTTAGATAAGCATCCTATAACAATTATCGGTATTGTTGTCCACATAAGCTCAACTTATCAGATGTAATCATGGCGAGGGGATACGTTAAGGTATGATTTATACTAACCGACCGGTGTTCATCCACATCACGACACATTCCCGTATCAAGGTATGCACGAGGGTTCATCTTACCGGTGAGTATACCGATTATCATCTGTTTGACCGTATATGATGTGAGATTCTCACTTATTTTGATTTGAAAACAAGCCCTATGTGATAGAATCACTTATTGATGAGGAACTTGATTTTCGATGCATGAGGGCACAAGAGCAAGTCCGTGAACAGGTCAGTACTTTCGTACAGCAGAGAGACGAACTTGACTCCCGGATAAATGTGATATTTTATCACTTATTTGTTTGGACATGTGATTGTTGATCACTTATTGAGGTCGAATGCAATATGTACACGTATGTATAGTATCATGGAAGATCTAGACTTGCGTCCCCGTAATTTTTCGGTAAAAGATACAACCATGATACCCAGATGATAAGCAGCATAAAGACCGAATATCTCAGAACCTCGGCAATCTCTCAAACGAAATTTCGGTACCAAGACCATATGCCAATGAGTGGTTCCCACCTGGTCTTCAGTCGATTTAAATTTATATCACCCTGCACACTTTAAAATGATTGTGAGCCTACCGATACATCTTATATAGAGCTGCTTATCGTTTTTCATTTAAGGTTTAAAGAGGTTTGGACAGACCACTGATGTACTATCATTTTCTCTTTTGCTCGCCAGGAAACTCATTTTTGCTTTTCTATTGTTTTTGTGTTTTGAAATTTTTCGATGTTTTTGGATTTTCAAATTTTGGATTTACTCCCCCTAAAATCAATAAACTAAGACAAATTTAAAACACAAAGGTATTTACAAAAATGATTTTCCGATGTTGGTTTTACTCTTGCTTGACCTTAATGCCGTTTACCAATAATAAATAGTCAAATCTTGATTTGTCAAATGCTTTGGTAAAAAGGTCGGCACGTTGGTCATCGGTGTGGACGTAAGCAACATCGATTAGCCTTTTCTCAAAGCAATCACGTATGAAGTGATACTTAATTTCGATGTGCTTAGTCTTTGAATGCTGCACAGGATTTCTAGTGATCTGTAAGGCAGCAGAATTATCAACGTAAATAGGAGTAGTTAGGAATTCAAAACCGTAGTCGCGCATTTGTTGTTGGATCCATAGGACTTGGGAGCAACAACTTGAGGCAGCAATGTATTCAGCTTCGCATGTTGATGTAGCGACGCACGTCTGCTTCTTGCACTGCCATGTGACTAGGCGATTTCCCAAAAACTGACATCCGGCCGTTGTGGATTTGCCGTCGATTTTGCATCCGCCAAAATCAGAATCACTGAATGCGATCAAGTCAAAGTTATTATCCCTAGGGTACCATAGACCGGTGTCAGGGTAACCCTTTAAATAACGAAAAATCCTTTTTACAGCTGCAAGATGTGAGGCCTTCGGGTTGACTTGATATCTGGCAAGGAGGCACGTTGGGTACATTATATCTGGTCTTGATGCTGTGAGGTACATAAGAGATCCGATCATCGCGCGATAGTGTGAGGGGTTAACAGCTTCACCCTTCAAGTCTGGAGTAATTCCGTGATTTTGCGGTAATGGGGTACCGATGGGCGTTGCATCAGACATCTGGAACCGGCTCAAGATGTCACCAACATATTTAGTCTGATGGATGAATATCCCAGTCTCAGTTTGTTGCACTTGTAGGCCCAAAAAGAAGGTCATTTCCCCCATAGCACTCATCTCGAATTTATCCTGCATTACACGCTCGAAATCCCTACACAAAACATCATTAGTAGAACCAAATATAATATCATCAACGTATACCTGTACCAGTAGAAGATCTCCATCTTGTTCTTTGATGAAAAGAGTACAATCGATAAGACCTCTGCGAAATCCATTCTCCAGCAAATAATTAGATAAGGTTGCGTACCAAGCTCGCGGTGCTTGATGTAGACCATATAGAGCTTTGTTGAGCAACCAAACCCGATCGGGATGGATAGGATCTTCAAAACCTGGAGGCTGTTCGACGTACACCTCTTCTTCCACCACACCATGTAAAAATGCACTTTTCACGTCCATCTGGTATACCTTGAAACCTTTGAATGAGGCATAAGCCAGAAAGATCCGAATTGCTTCTAGACGTGCAACAGGTGCATACACTTCGTTGTAGTCGATCCCTTCTATCTGACGAAAACCTTGAACGACTAGCCTTGCTTTGTTTCGAATAACGACTCCACGGTCATCCTTTTTGCATTTAAACACCCAACGGGTACCAATCTTCTTGTAACCAGCAGGTTTCTCTACGAGTTTCCAGACACCAAGCTTCTGGAATTGTTGCAGTTCTTCCTGCATCGCTTCAACCCAAGAGCTATCTTTCAAAGCTTCTTTCCAAGTTCTTGGCTCTTCTTGTGAGACATAACACGCGAAAGACCAATCATTTTGTTGACCAGATTCTCGAATTGCCGCATACAAGCCTGCATTGTTGTTGTTCCGCAACATGTTTCTTGTTTGAACGCCACTTTGTACATTTCCGATGATGTTTTGTTGAGGATGGGTATTATGAATCCTTGTTTCTGGACTATCTTGAACTGGAATATTTGTACCCAGATTGTTGAGATTGAGATCAACAACCAATTCAATACCCGGAATTGACGAAGAGGATGATGCAGTAGCTTCAGCTGTTTTAGGGACATCCACCGGAGGTGTACCTTCTGAAGTACCATGAACTGCTGTTGTTGGAGCTTCTTGATCTGCATCTAGAAATTCATCATCCTCTGAAGATTCGTTCAATTCGGTAGCATCGTGAAAATCCTCATTGTCGAGAGCATTATTGTTCACTAAAGATGGTTCTTGATTGACAATAATTGGACGAACCAACGGTGAATCTGTTGCATTGTCACTCTCGAAAAACATCCTTGCCGCAACATTTTCTTCAACTGCTTCAACATTGATCGAATTGAAAAAGTCATCGTACTCAAACATCCAAGGCTGACCAGGATTTCTGACTGGTAAAGTATGCCTTTGTACTCTGACTTCAGACCATTCCTCGACCCTTTTAGTCTCTAGATTCCAGACTCTTAAGTTTGGGGTGGAATACCCAAGAAAGTATCCATCAATTGCTCTTGCCCCAAACTTTCCATTAGGATCGATTATTGTGCACGGAGCTCCAAACACTTCAAGATATGACAAATCTGGTTTCCGTTTGTTAATAAGCTCAAAGCAGATCTTGTTGTGCCTTTTGACTGTAAGGACTCTGTTCAACGTGTAACATGCAGAGGACACAGCTTCAGTCCAGAATGGAATGGGCAACTGCGATTCTACTAACATTGTCCTAGCAGTCTCGATCAATGTGCGGTTTTTACGTTCAGCGACGCCATTCTGTTGAGGAGTATAAGCTGCACTAAATTCATGAAGAATACCTTTTGAAGTGCAAAACTCCGCCATGGCATGATTTTTGAATTCAGTACCATTGTCGCTACGTATCCGCCTAACCTTCAAGTTATAAAGATTCTCAATCTGAATGATCAAGTTTTTGATAATACCGAAGGTTTCGCTCTTATGTGCCATGAACGCCACCCAAGAAAATCTTGAATAATCATCAGTTATCACGAGGCAATATTGATCGTTCCTAATACTTTTGTGCTTGACAGGACCGAACAAATCCATGTGCAAACGTCAAGAGGAACAGCCACCGTGTTGATTTTCTTCGTAGGGTGTCGCTTCTTCGTTTGTTTTCCTTTCTGGCACGAGACACAGACGTCTTGAAGATGGAAGTTTTTAAGAGGAACACCATTCACCAATTCATTTGACACCAAATGATTCATTTTGCGTAAGTGAATGTGACCCATTCGTCTGTGCCAAGAGATTGTGTCTTTTCCTGTGGCTTTGGAAACGAAACAAGTTGCTTGTGCAGACGTTGTGATAGCTTGGCTCATATCAAGGACATACAAATCATTTATCCTTGGAGCAGATAAGAGAATCCATTCTTTCGGAATTTTGAAGCCGGGTTTCAGCACATAACATCCATTTGCATCAAAGTGTACCGAGAACTGCTTATCACAAATTTGAGAAACACTAAGAAGATTGTGATCAAGTTGTTGTACGAAGTTGATCTTATCAAAGCTAACAACCCCGTTGGAAATCATTCCTTCACCCGTAATATATCCGCCTTTATCTCCAGCAAAAGCAACATAACCTCCTCTAATAGATTTGACGTCGTAGAGAAGCTTCATGTCGCCTGTCATGTGCCTGGATGCCCCACTATCAACAATCCAATGACTACTGATAGTTCCTCCTGGAACACCCTGCACATGAACTCAATTGATTAGTTGGAGATGGGGACCCAAGCCATTGTGGTCTTGGGTCTTCCATTTTCATCAACAACAATAACTTCTATTCTTTGATGATTTGAAAATTGTGATGGTCCCCCTGATTCGATAATAGATTTTGGTTTCCAGGTCTGTTGAGTTTTACCAGTTTGATTGTTTGTAAATTTAACTTCGTGATTGTTTGAAGTTTTTGAAAATTTTGAGCTTTCTGGTTTAACTGGAACAGATTGTTTTTGAACCACATCAGTTTTAAGTGCCTTTTCAATCACCTTGACTTGTTGGCGTTTCTGTTTCTTTTCCCTTTCTTTTACAAGTCGGGGATCTTGTTTTACAGAAACAGATCGCTTTTGGTGATTGCGTTCACGGGGATCATCTTCTTTGGCTTTTAATTTATGAAGATACGGACAATTTCGAATAATATGTCCAATTGTACCACATTCAAAACATGATCTTCGTTCAACAAACCCCGAAGTATCATGTGGTCGTCTTGCCGATGATGAACTTTGTGATCCCGAGGTACTAGGTTTTGAACTATTTGGTTCATTCCTTTTCATCACTGTTGCTTTCTTGACAAAATCTAAGTTAGATTGATTTTCAAATGTTGCAATTTTGTCCGTTCCCTTAGATTTCACAAAGTTCACATTCTTCTTCTTCTGATTCGGCTTCCTTTGACTTTGAGTCGGTGTTTTACCTTTTGATTTGGTATGATTTTGCTGTTTTTGCACTGTTGGTAATTTCTGATTTCCATATTGTTTTCGAATTTCGGCCTTTGGAATAGGAGGGCACTGTGTTACTGTAACATGTGATCCTGTCTTTCCCAAAAACTTACTTGTTGAATTTTCAAAGACTTTACTGATTAATGATTGATTAACATTCTTAATAGGAAAATCTTTGTCAGAATAAATTTTATTATCACCAACAAGAGTGTACAGCAAATCCACACTCTCCGACTCTTGTGCAGACAAGGACTCGATTGCAACAGTCTTAGCGGGTTTTGCAGGAGGATCACACAGAATATGATTCTCAAGAGGTATGTCCTCTTCTTTTATCACCGCATCAGACTTTGCTGAATCAGTATCATCGGATTCATCATCAGAAGAATCAGCATCCTCAATCACAACTGGAGAATCCCGATTCTGTTCAGCAGTTACAAATGTATCTGCTGACACATCTGAATCTGATGATACTTCCTTCTTGTATCCGAGCCCTGTTGCAAATTCCTCAACATCTAAAGGAACAGATGGTTCAAAGAAAACTCTATCTTCCTCATCCGGCATGGCATCATAATTATGTCTCACAGGTGGTGGACATTTCTTGTATCCAATGCATGTGACATCCCGTTTCTCTTTCTGTACGTCAATGATGTGATCCAACACATAGCTAGAGCTCAAATAACTGTCTAGCTTAAGTTGGATCGCCTCACTTTCAGTTTTCACACAAGCCATTTCCTTTTGCATTACCTCAAGGCGAGTTATATACAAATTAATGTCAGTTTGTTTTCTTGAAACCATTTTAGTTAACTCGGTTTTATCTTTCTTTAACTTTTCAATTACCGATTTAAACTCCTTTTCATGGTTTTCATAAAACATATTGGCTTCAGTGCACTTTGAAAGATCAACGGTCAATTTCTGATTGTGAATGAATGTCACATCATATTTCTCTTGCAAAGCCTCGTGTTTGCTTTGCAATTCACACCACTTATCATTCAATGAAACATGTTTGTCTTGCAAGTCAAACAAACTAGCTTGTAAAGCATCATGTTTGCCTTGCAACTCAGACATGTTTGCTTCTAAATCAGCACATTTAACATTTAAACTACCACAGTTATCACAACTAACAGAAGTGGGTTCATCGGCACATACCTGACTTGATGAACTGTCGACATTAGCCATAAAGGCTGAATGGAGAGAAGACGAAGAATAAGCAGCTTGATCCACCAAAATAGATCTTCTTTGAATTCCTGCTCCAGCTTCTTCCAATAGCTCATCAATATCTGCATTAACTGACGCAGTTGATGTGTCATCTCCCTGATCATTCCCTGAACTCGAGGACTCTTCATCTGAACTTCCACTGTAACCAGAAGACTCTTCATCTTCAGAAGATTCATCACCATTGGTGGAAGATTCTCCACCACTGGCGTGCTTTAAATCCTTAACCACTTCAGCAAAACAGGCTGTTCCATCTGGAGCATCATTTCCCAACTGAATTGACCAATCACAACCTTCATCTACTTGAACCACAAGTGCCTGGTTGGCATTAGATGGTCCTGCTTGAGTCTGGTTGTTGACAGGCACCAGTGTGCGCTCATTGTTCCTTGCTTGGTTCTGATTTGCCCTGTTGCCTTGACCTCTGAAAGGATTTTGGTTTCCGTGTTGAGATGGCCTCGTACATTCACGTTTGAAATGACCACGTTCACCACAATTGAAGCACTTAACCGCCTGCTTATCAAACTCATACTTGGTGTCTTTCTTGCTTTCCAAGCTGGTTCTGCCGGTTCTTTCCATGAAATCCTTTGCTCGCCTAACAGCACTGGCAAAGGCCCACTTGATGTCCATCATCTCCATCTCCTCTTTATCGATCTGCTGATAGTCTTCTTGTGTCAGATTAATGTTACCAATCTGACCTTCCACTAATCCACAGTATGCGCTCACCAAAGTGTTTAGCAGCTCCATGTGTTCCTTTGCTACTTCCACACTGACTTTAGAAAAGCTTGAGGTGTCGAGCCGTACTGTATTTGGCTTTGATTGTTGACCAGCAGATGATGTGCTTCCATAACACGCTTGCTGTTGAGGAGGAAGTGGATTCCCATACATGTCTGTTGGTACGGTAGATTGAGGAAGAAGTGGATTCCCATACATGTCAGTTGGTCCGGTAGATCGAACAGGTAATGGATTTCCGAACATATCAGTTGGTCTGAGAGGTCGTTGGCTTTGTTGTTGCTGTTGAGGAACTGGTTCAAGCGGATTTCCATACATGTCTGTTTTTGGAGGGACCGGAACTTGGATAGTATTGCCATACATGTCAGTGCTAGACACAAACGCTGTTTGAATTGGAGCATGTGAAGAAGGTTTTGTAGAAGTGCTAGAAGTTCCATAATACATTTCAGGATTTTGTGGCACTGGAACTCTTTTCGCCTTGAGAGTTTCTTCCTGATTCTTGTTTTCCAGGAGTTGAACAAAGTCATTGAAGCTTGTTGTAGCTAAAGTGCCATTGTACTTCATGATTTCCAAGAAAGTATTCCATTGAGGTGGCAACGCATCTGCAAACTTTTTCACAATTTCTGCTGGAGTTGTAACAACCTCAAAATTTGACAATTCAGTCAGCAGATGATTAAATCGACTTGTCAAATCTCCTAAAGATTCATTCTCCATACAAGTAAAACCATCAAACTCTTTCTTTAGCAGGTCTTTTCTCAATTGACGTGTCGCTTCATTTCCTACGCCCCTTGTCTTCAATGCATCCCACAACCTTTTCGTTGTCTTGTAACTGACAAATTGATGATAAATATCTTTACTTAACGCCTGAGTAAGAATGGCATATGCCTTCTTTTCCAAATCATAGACCTTCTTCTGATCTTCCGTAAGATCTGCAAACGTAGCAGCAGATGATGCGGCAACTTCTATTGTTTGATCGAAATCTGTGATGAACCGCAACCACAATTCTGTATTTTGACCAAGGACGTATGTATGAAATCTGTCAATCCATCCTGGATATTCATATAAGTGCATCAACTTTGGAGGCCTATTCAAACTTCCGGTTTCGCTCTCGCTTAAGAGAATGCTTTGAACACTTGGAGTTTGATTTGATACGAATGCCCATTGACCGGTAGATATAGCATTAGCTTGCGAAGATGAATCCGGAGTCGGAGTACCAAAATACATTTCTGTATTTACCGGTCTACCCCATCTTGGATTCATTTTTGATCAAGAAAAATAATACCTGAGAATCACAAACTTGTTAAACATAAACAGACTAAGGATCGAAAGATCAAGACTTGTTCGAAGGATCAGCAGTGTTCGAAAGATCACTGTTGAGTTTCGAACAATGATTTCGAAAGATTCTCCAAACGAAGGATCCTTATCTTTCGAAAAAGAACAGTAGACCGAAAGATGTATGCTTCGAAAAGATTCCTTGGATCGAAGGATAAGTCACAGACTTCGAAGGATGTTCGAAGGATGATTATCTATCGAACCTCCTTTGATCGAAAGATAATCTTTCGACTTCGAAGGATATCCTTTGATCTGATCTGACACAGTTGACAAAGAGTGACAGGTTGGAGAAAAAGGTGATGGGTTGGTGAAATCTTTCGACAGAAAGTATGGTCAGACCATGATTTTCTGCCAAAACAGATTTGAACAACTAAAATAATACCAAAACAGAAGGTTCATATCCAGAAAACCGGTCACCGGAGTAAGCCGGAATTTTGGCCGGAAATTACCAAACCACTTGAAAACAAGTATTTAAGTTACCCAAACCGCCCTTTAACACATCCGATAAGTTTAGAACCGTTTTAACGTCAAGAAAAGCGATAAAAACAGTAAAAACGGCTGCCAAAACCACGTGAGTTTTATCCAAACACTCCAAAGTCTTGCAAAAACTCGGTTTTTCAACAAGGAAAAGAGCCACGGCTCTGATACCACTTGTAGGTCCCTCGGAGGTTGAGGTCAAACCTATTCCTTGTTATGTCTAACACACTAGCGAGTGCGGAATCCAAGCTAGCATGCAAACCGAGATAGAACAAGCACAAACACAACACACAAACTTCACCGATTAACACCACTTGTATTAATACGAATGAAAGGTTCGGTTACAGCACAAGGTTTACAAATGTATTCTGTAAACTCTCTCTCTCGTGTGTGTGTGTGTTATCTATTCTTGTGTCTAACTTGCACACTCTGATGAAGTGAACACACTACATGGGTATATATACCCGAACACAGCACGTCTGGTCGAAGGATCAGACAGACTGATCGAAGGATCATCTATCGACCTGAAACAGCTCGAAGGATACACATGTACTTCGAAGGATGATATCCTTCGAAGTCCATCATCCATCGAAGGTTATCTTTCGAGCTCATCGAAGGATATAAACAATCCTTCGATGTGTTTATATCCTTCGATGACACATCCTTCGACCCAAACATATTACAACCATTGTCTAACTGTTTGGCCAAGTCAAACCGGAGGATGGTTGACTTGGTCAAACTTACAGGACTAACAAAGACATCGTTTTGTATCATGACAAAATACAGACAAAGTACAGACACAAGTGCACCAACATGTTCCAAACATACAACTTCAAGCTTCGATATCTCATTCATCTTAGCTCTATTTGGACATAGTTTGAACACAAACCCATAAATAATTATTTATACAACACATATATAAATATTATTGATGTCCAAAATATTTAGTGAAAAACTCTTTTTCACTAAATTTCCAACAGGTGTTACATTATACTCAAAAGGATAAGGATTCGGAGATGGAAATTTATGTGGGGGTCGTGGACATTGGCGAAGCTTCGCCCCCCCCCCCCCCAAATTTTTCCGAAACCGGGGGTGGAAACATATATACCTAAAAAATTTCTATACAAAAGTACTATTCATAACACTACGCATTGAAAAGTTCGAGGGGTCGGGCGCCCCCTCGGAAGTCCACTAAGCTGCGCCACTGGTCGTGGAGAACACCATACCACCAAAGAACAAAACGCTTGGCCTTAAAATAATCCGTTATAGTAAGTTATTAATCATCCCACCACAACAAATATGTTAATTATACATGATTTTTGCAAACATACGCACAATATAAGTAATGAACTAATGTTACAGTTAAATATACGTAAACATGCATAGGGAACTTTTAGTGATGGTATGAACACAAAAGATTATTGCTATAGTATCTTTCTTTGGTTTACGTGTTTTTTAAAGATGTTATGTAATAGTTTAGCTTCTTTTATAATTATCATTCGCTTGGCTAAATACTACATCTATTAGTGGATTTGGTTTTCGTGTTTTCTAAAGATGTTATGTAATAGTTTGGCTTCTTTTATAAATGTCATTTTAGTCCTATAGTTTGGGTCATTTTACAAGTTCAGTCCAAATGTTTTATTTTTCGTCCGTGGGTTCAAAAAAGTTTCACTTTTGCCATTTTAGTCCAATGTGTTAAATTCATCCTTTTTTTTGTTAACGAGAAAGGCAATTCGGTCATTTTATATGGCCGAATTGCCCTTCTCGTTAACAAAAAATGGATGAAGTTAACCTGGTGACTAAAATGACAACGGTGAAACCTTTTTGGACCCACAGACGAGAAAAATGAAACCTTTGGACTAAACTGCTAAAATGGCCCAAACCACAGGGACTAAAATGGCATTTAACTCATATATATATATATATATATATATATATATATATATATATAGGATTATGTTCAAACGTGAACAAATTTCCAAGAATAAACCGCGTGAACTGATCTGAACCATTGATTTCATATACATTTGACAAGGGTAAGATTGTAACTTTATATAAATATTGAATTTAAATTATTGTCTTATTAATTTCAAAATCCTAACATATTTAAATCATTAGTTACCAACTTTTTCGACAACTACAAAATCATAACTTATTTTTTATTTATTAAGATAATCTTAACTTTTTCGTCAACTACAAAATCATAACTTATTTTTTTTATTTATTAAGATAATCTTAAATTATATATAATGTTGAGTTTCTTGAAAGTCAAACAAATGCACCTGCTCACAGAAAGCACAACATTCGTGGAGTACACATGTGTATTTCTTGTGAGTGTATTTGAGTACACATGTGTATAATGTACAAAATTATATCGTACACATGTGTATTTCGTTATTGCACTAACATTACGTTATTGTACATAAATTTAATATTATTATTAAACCAAAAATACCACATACCTAGAAAGCAAGGCACATAATAGGCATAACATATCACTTCTCAATTCATCTTATAATATACATACACTGGTATACCCAAATTTGGGAAAGAGTACACTTGTGTACTTTGAAAATATAATCATATATAACTAAGCACATAGACGATATAAAAAGATCTTATAAACAAAAAGTTAGCTATTTACGGGATTTACTCTTTTATTATTGGAAATAATCTTCTTTTCGGGTTTAAATAAGCAAAATAATATAATTACACTTCTACCCTTTTAATTTTAATAAAACAATAAAATCTAACCTATTAATTACAATCATACCACCCCTTTAAAATATCAAGATCATATTAATCAACGGTCAAGATTTGTTCACGCAGTTCACTCTTGGGAGGTTGTTCACGCTTGAACCTATATATAGAGGTCAGTTAACGTACAATAGGGCTTATCGTACGATACGTACGCGATTATCTCAGCCGTACGATCTGGTGCAAATTCAATCTTCCACATGTGATTTTGTCCATCTACACACCCCATGTCATTTTTCACATTACCCCATGCTAGCCATTTTTCACATGCGATATTCATTCTTCCACATGCGATTTTGTCCATCTACACACCCCATGCCATTTTTCACATTACCCCACGGTAGCCATTTTTTCACATGCGATTTCATTTGCATGAGATTTCAAAACATGCGATTTCATTGCATTTTCAAGCCATGCGATTTCATTTGCCTTTTTATAACATGCGAAGATTGAATTCGCATCAGATCGTACGACTGGGATGATCGCGTACGTATCGTACAACAAGCCCTATTGTACGTTACACTTTATATATATATATATAGTTGAGTTCATTTCAGAACTCTAAATAACTATAGAACTTTTAGAACTCCTAATAAACAATCATTTTATATATAAGTTTTTGTATTTAGGATCTTTTTATCATCTATTATATGTATTTCTTTGATTACATACATGTTAAAAGTAGTTTACATATGTTTAATTGCCAAATATATATATGTCATAACTAATTACATATATGTAAAAAAAGTAGTTTACATATGTGTAATTATAAAATTACATAAAAAAATGATAAATTACTCGTAACATGTATGTAATCGTAAAAATACACATAATAAATGATAAAATTATCATAAACATAAAAATATATAAATAAAAAGATTGTTTATTAGGAGTTCTGCGAGTTCTGTAAATATTTATGGTTCTGAAATGATCCTGGCCCTATATATATATATATAGGTAGAGGAACCTGTAAAAAGTGTTCAAAGTGTGAGAAGTGTATTATAGCACTATATATAATACTATATAACACCATATAAACACCGTATAACAATATGTAACACCTAATAATACCATATAACACTATGTAACACTATATATCATTATGTAATAAATATAACACTATAGGTTGTCTGATAACATGTCTATGATAGATGTATAGTGTTGTATTTGTTATATAATGATATATAGTGTTACATAGTGTTATATGGTATTATATGGTGTTACATATTGTTATACGGTGTTTATATGGTGTTATATAGTATTATATATAGTGTTATAATACACTTCTCACACTTTAGGTCCTTTTTACACTATCCTTACCCTATATATATAAGTGTCCGCTAAAATGAGAACCACCTCGAGTTGTAAGAACCGTGAGAACTACTTGATCTGGGGCAAGGTGGACCAATTTTTTTTTTTCATAAACGTAGATGCATGTATTATAACAACATTTGTAAAAAAAAATTCAAAAAAAAAAATGTCGTGTGTGTAGTTTTGAGCACCGCAAGTTTGTGTTTACGGGTACCGTAAATTTTCCGGTTAAATTTACGGTACCCGTAAACACAAACTTGTGGTGCTCAAAACTACACACACGACATTTTTTTTTTGAATTTTTTTACAAATGTTGTTATAATACATGTATTTACATTTATGAAAAAAAATTGGTCCACCGCGCCCCCTACAGTGTAGTTCTCACGGTTCTTACAACTCGAGTTGGTTCTCATTTTAGCATTCCCCTATATATATATATATATATATACATACATACATACATACATACATACATACAAACATATATATATGGTTAGGTTCATTTCAGAACTCTAAATAATTGCAGAACATTCAGAACTCTTAATAAACAACATTTTTGTTTAGTTTTTTTTTTTTAATTTTTAGAGCACTTTTATCATTTTTTCCATATATTTTTATGATTACATACATGTTAAAAGTTGTTTATCATTTTTTGGTATGTAATTTTATGATTACATATATGTAAACTAGTTTTTTTACATATATGTAATTAGTTGTCTCACATATACACAATTTGATTATTATACATATGTAAACTACTCTTAACATGTATGTAATCATAAAAATACATATGATAAATGATAAAAGTACACAAAATACAGAAATTTACATATAAAATAATTGTTTATTAGAAATTCTGAAAGTTCTGTAATTATTTAGAGTTCTGAAATAATTCTCAGCCTATATATATATATATAGGGAGGAACTCATGCGAGAACCACCTTTATTGTGAGAACCGCGAGAACCAATGTGAACACAACCTAAAATAGCTAAAAAAAACCTAAAAAAACCAAACCCCCACCCCCCCCCCCCTAAAAAAACCTAACCCCCCCCAAGCTAAATGCTAAAAACTAAATCCTAAAAAAAACCTAACCCCCCCCCCCCCCAAAAAAAAAAAAAAACCTAAACTCCCCACCCCCCAAGCTAAAATGCTAAAAACTAAACCCCCAAAAAACCTAAAAAAATCTAAAAAAAATCAAAAAAAATTTTTTTGAATTTTTTAATATTTTTTATGTTAAAATCGCTACTTTTACAAAAAAAAAAAAAAAATTAAATTTTTTTTTTTGGCATCGAAAAGTAGCGATTTTTTTATAAAAAAATAAAAAAAAACTTTTTGTGTGATTTTTAGCTATTTTTAGACATTTTTGGTTGTGTTCACATTGGTTCTCGCAATAAGAGGTGGTTCTCGCATGATCTTCTCCCTATATATATATATATATATATATATATATATAAGTCAATGCTCCATAAGAAACCCTAAAAATTTTAAAAAAACCCTAGAAAACCCAACCTCTCAACATTTTTTTTTTGAAAAAAATAACACATGTAATATACATGTTTTTAAGAGTTTTGGGCAAAAAAAAAAAAAAAACAAAAAAGCGCCAAAGGATTATTTAAAAAAAAAATAAACAAATTTCAGCAACTTCGGTGACTAACATGTGTTAGACAAAAAATGCTGAAACTTGTTTATTTTTTTTTAAATATTCCTTCGGCGCTGTTTTGTTTTTTTTTGGCCCAAAACTCTTAAAAACCTATATATTACATGTGTTATTTTTTTCAAAAAAAAAATGTCGGGAGGTTGGGTTTTCTAGGGCTTTTTAAAATTTTTAGGGTTTTCTATCTAGCCCTACCCTATATATATATATATATATATATATATATATATATGGGACCGCTAAAATGAAAACCACCTCTAGTTGTAAGAACCGTGAGAACTACACCGTATGGGGCG
Source organism: Helianthus tuberosus (assembly GCA_030545235.1). Classification (NCBI taxonomy): domain Eukaryota; kingdom Viridiplantae; phylum Streptophyta; class Magnoliopsida; order Asterales; family Asteraceae; genus Helianthus; species Helianthus tuberosus. Next base: position 38,428,717 of record CM060355.1, read on the forward strand.
AGGTGGACCAAATTTTTTTTCATAAACGTAGATGCGTGTATTATAAACACATTTGTAAAAAAAAAATGTCGTGTGTGTAGTTTTGAGCACCACAAGTTTGCGTTTACGGGTACCGTAAATTTGGTTTAAAATTTACGGTACTCGTAAACACAAACAAAACTACACACACGACATTTTTTTTTTAATTTTTTTTACAAATGTGTTTATAATACACGCATCTACGTTTATGAAAAAAAAATTTGGTCCAACTCGCCCAGTACGGTGTAGTTCCCATGGTTCTTACAACTGTAGGTGGTTTTCATTTTAGCGGACCCCTATATATATATATAAATATATCATGACAAGGTTTTACATAAAATTATATTTTTTAAAACTGCTCCACACATACACACTCTCCAATTCATATATATGTATTAATTTACAACATAACTGATGAACAGTATCTACAGTGAGTTAACGTTAACTACCGTTAGTTTACTAAAGAAAGAGAAAAGATAAAAACAAGGGTTTGGCTCTCCTCTCTCTTTCAATCCTTCTCTCTCTCTCATATTCCCAGGGTTTCAACCGCTGATCGTTTCTTAGATCTGCACTCTTCCGCCTCTATCTCTGCCGATTTCCTAGGGTTTGTGTTGCTTTCATCCTCCATCTCCGATGAACAGCCGGTGTCCGGCGAACGGCCTTACGAATGCTCACCTACCACCCATGGAACCTAAGATGCACGGGGATGTGAGCGGTGATGAGTTGGTGGCTCCAAGTCGAAACAGAGACGGAGAGGGTAAAGACGGTGGCGGCTCAAGGGTTTTCCGGTGGTCTCCGTCTGTTTCCGGCAAAGATGGTAAGAACCCGAACCTTAATTCTTTTCCCGTTGAACTAGATTCTGTTAACGATCGATCCACGGACTATGGTTGCATGTCATTATCACGAATTCGTTAAATTGAATCTGCAACAACAACGTGTTCGGAAATCTGTTAGTTTGGTTGCGGTTAAGTTGATGAAGATCGTTGGACAGAGTTATGAACCGGTGTTTTCTCCCAATGGTCCTGTTTCTCTGGTGACGTCATCGTTTTCAACTGTTTTATTTGTTGTTACTGGTTTGATGATTGTTAGTGTGTTTTAGGTTTTTAGTTTGTGTATATGTTTGGGAGTTATTGATGTACACTGGTTTAGTTATTGTGAGGATTGGAATATTGTAGTTTTGTTTGATAAAAATTAAGATTGATTGAATTGTTAGTTGATTAGGAATATATGACAAAATTAAGGTTAGTTAAACTGCAATAGTGTTATTGTTACAGCAATAGACATTGCTCATTCAGTCATTGTTTGGGAGGATATGATGCACACTGGTTAACTTATTGTAGTGATGAAAATTAAGATTAAGTGAGCTTTTAAGTTGATTAAGAATAAATAATTAAATTTAGGTTAGTTAAACTGTAATAGTATCATTCTACTTAGTATAGCAATAAACTTAACTCATTCAGTCATTGGTAGGATTGTACAGATTTAGGTTGCAGGTAAGAGAAAAACATGTTAATGATTTTTGACATCTTAACCTAATGTAATAAAGCCCTTTGTGGGGCGTTATGCGACAAGTGGCAAAACGCGTAAGAGAGGGGCTTTATGGGGCTTAATATAACTCGAGTGTGTAGCGGGGATATATATGAATGGGGCTTTATATATATGTATGTATATATATGTGTGTGAGTGGGGAAGAATAGGCAACACCATGAAAATTTTCGCGAGGAGGAGGGGTAGGCGTGATATAGAGACCCATTATGGATGGTCTTAGTACTCGTAGGTGAGATTAGGTTTATTATATATGATTAAAGCCGGCTTCTGGTTTGTGTACTAGATTAGCGTGTTCTGCTTGGGAAGATAAACTTATGTTCAGCGTTAACCAGAAACAATTGTTGTATATGATGTTAGTGTATCATTGTGAGATGTTTAATATGTATTGTTTTTCTTTAGTTGGGTCTTATAAGGCTGTGATTATTCTATGAGATCGTGAACCACTACCTGTTTATATATCTGGATTATGATGTGTAAAAGAGGAGATGAAAGGTTAGTTTAACAATTAGTTATGGATTCTTCTTTTGCAGTCTAGTGATAGCAGTTTAAGGCCATCTCAAATTTCTCCAGATGCTCAAAGGAAAACAAAGATCGTGTGCACAATCGGTCCTTCAACAAGGTCACGTGAAGTTGGCTGAAACAGGGATGAATGTGGCGCGTCTAAATATGTCACATGGGGATCATGCATCACATCAAGAAACCATTAATCTTGTCAAAGAATACAATTCTCAATTTAATGAAAAAGTTATAGCAATAATGTTGGATACCAAGGTATGGCTTTGTGTTAGGTGTTCATTTTAATTTAATACTTTAATGTGATATAGAATAATCTCACTATTGGTTGATTATATTTACGTGCTTATTTTTACGCTACATGAGTCACTAAGTGTACAAAGTTCGTTTTTTTGTTTTACGCTTTTTCCATGGTTTTGGTCGTCATTCAGTTGCTACTTAGCACGGTTTACGCCCCCGCCCCGCAACGCGGGGAGCTCAACACTAGTTCAACAATAATACCTAAAATGTATACACACATACACCACGATAAGGTTTGAATCCTCACAACTTGAAAGGGATTCATCAATGCAATTAGACAAAAACCTCTTGACAAAAAAAAAATTATATGATATTAAAGCGAAACATAATGTTTGTTTTGCTGCATCACCTAATCCTACGTATGCTTTCAATTAAGAATACAATTATGAAATTAGTTTTTATATAATCAAGAAGGAGAGTTTACTTAAATGAGCTATGTTTGTGTCAACTTGACATGTAATCTTTATATATTTTTTATTTTTTTAAATGTGTCTTTTTTTGTTTTACACATTTGTGGGTTGACCTGAAATTTACGAGGTTTCAGCCCAATGCATATCTCAGTTTTAAATAGCGTATTGGTTATATGTCTCAAACAACTTTTTGAATTCATTTTGTGTTTGAATTCATGTCAAATTTTAGGTTAGTATCGGGTTAGATCCATCAACCCACAAACACGGTATTAAACAGCACTAAATTCTCATTTTAAATTTTATAGTTACAATTATTTAAATAAATAACACAATAAAAGTTTCAGCGTCTATTGCTGTATAAAAATAATTGAATATTTCAACAATAGTTCCTGCTAATTTTCTCAAATATACACGTGATAATATTATATTTTTCGATTACAACATTCTAGATTAGTATTAACAATTTTTTAAGCATAAAATGCAAATACATAGATATTTAATTTACGTGTTTCGCCATCAATATTAAATAAGTTCTAAACATAATTTATAAATACATAGGTTATATAATGAAGCTTACTGTTAAAAAAAATATAATGAATGATTTTTTTCTGAAAAAAAGAGTAAATTGCCAAAATCGTCACTGAGATTTAGGTCTGTTTGGCACTTTCATCCAAAGTGACTTTTTTGTGCCTCACATTTGTCATTTTTTGTCATTTTGATCCAAACTACTAACTTAGTTTAATTTTTCTGTTATGTTGAAAGATATTTTGATGAAACTGACAAATATAAAACCATAGGGACGATTTTGGCAATTTTACTCATACTCTTTTTAATTTCTTTTATTTAATTAATTGTGTCACATATATAATAAAAAGAATATACATACAATTTTTATATAAAAATAATAGTTTTGTCACATAATTTTTATAAATTTTCATCCAACCACTAACTCAGTTAATTTTTCTATTAAGGCGAATGATGTTTTAAATTTTATAAATTGAGACATAAATTAATTTCTAATTTTTTATATAGATCAGTTTTATAAAAATAAAATCTACTTAAACCTCTAAATTTTATAAAACTAAAATGCTGGTGACCTTATAGAAAAATGTCAAATAAACAAATCTTATCATATGTACCAAGTTTGTAATTAATTTTCTATTGTTTTAAATTCACTCCTAACGAAAAACAGAAGGTAGTGCCCCCTTCCTTTATCAAACAACGTATTGTTACCAAACCTTATAATTACCCACCAAATAATAAGTATAATGTAATGAACCAAAAGTTTTTTTACTCAAACCACTCAGAATAAATATTAGTTAGTTACCCTCATATTCTTAATTAAATAAATATTTATTTCTGCCAACATATTTCCTAGGTGCTCAACACATTTAAAAAATATGTAACGTTTTACAATTTTTTTCTATCTCTACAATTGATTAAATACTAAAAGTTGTAATCGATTGTTATGTGTTGCACACCAATTATATTTATTTTATATATCGTTTTCTCTTTATTAAACTGATCTATATAAAAATCTGGAAAGTAATTTCTGTCTTAATTCATAAAATTTAAAACATCATTCACCTTAACAGAAAAAATAAACTGAGTTAGTGGTTTGGATGAAAATTTATAAAAATAATGTGACAAAACTATTATTTTTTTTAATAAAAAATGCATGTGTATTCTATTATATATATGTGTGTGCGTGACAAAATTCATTAAATAAAAGAAGGGGTAACTTCGTAGAAATGTAACCAACTTTGACAAGTGTTCCAATTAAGTCATTGAAACTTTTTTTGTCTCTATAAAATAACTCAAGTTTCATTTGATGTTCTAATACTATGTAATTATCAGGTTACCAGGTTAGTAATGATGATGTGTCAGGTTTTATTATCCTAATTTTTAATATGATATGGAAAATAAAATTAATGACATGGATTTTTCTTTAAAAAATTGAAAAATCATTTTTATTCTAAAATTAGTAAAACATATACTGTTACGATATTGCTTTTTTTTTTTTGTTACGATAAAATTCATGTCGCCTAGGGTTTTGGGAGGATATTGCTTTTTTTTTAATGAATATAAAATAAAAAAATTGTGTTAATTATGAATAAGAAAAGCAATATTCATGCCGTACGTCTTGCAAAATAACCTGATCATCAAGGTTATAATATGTTTTTATTTTATAATTCCACCTAATATAAATAAAATCCACATAAGCATTAAAAAGAAAATAAAAAATAAAAGAAAAACATGGTAACCTGATGACCTGGTAATTACACAGTATTGGAACACAAAATTAAAGTTTAGTGACTTTAGAGAGACAAAAAAAGTTTGAATGACTTAATTGAGACACTTGACAAACTTAATTACATTTTAGTGGCATTTTCCTCTAAAAGAAAGTAAACTAAGTTAGTGGTTTGGATGAAAATGACAAAAAATGCTAAAGGTGAAGGGTTGTTTGACACAAAAAAAGTCATTTTGATGAAACTGGCTAATAGACTTAAACCTCAGGGACAATTTTGGCAATTTACTCAAAAAAAATGTTTACATGTTATTCCAGATAATCCGTTTTCACAAATTAAATATTAGTGAAATTTGTTTCAATCTCATAGTCCTTCATCATTAACGTAGATCACGAGTGTGTTTTCCACAAAGAGATAATATTTGTCGTATTTGATTATATGTTTTGAAAAACCTGAATATTTGATGTTGATTTTTTCGGTCATAATTCATTTGGAACTGAAAGGCAATTTTTCGACAATGATATATGTTCCAAGTACTTGAGCAACATTTTCCTTATGCAGATATAACTAAAGGGTTTATAATGTTGAAAGGGCACCTCCAATGGGAGTAAGTGACACCCATCCTAAATTTTGTACCAAACATGAATTGGTACGCGCAGCGACGAACTCGTCATGCCAAGTGTGTGGGGACCACACAGAAACATTAATTTTTAAATATATTTTTATATAAAACTGAAGTGTAAGGTGGAGGTTTGTGTAGGTTTGGAGTGGGAAAAAAATAAGGCTTTTTGATGTTTGTTTGAAATCTGATGTGACATATTGAGGTGACGGTTTTTTTTTTCGATCTGAAACTTTAACCACTGAAGATGCTCTAACTACATATGATCTTGTTGATCAGAAGAAGTTAACTAAAATCATTTATGTGTTTATAAATAGTTACAAATATTATATCTGAGGTGGTCGAAGCTAAAAGTATTTTGGTGTATCCACACCTCAAACAATGCCTACCAAAACAAGAAGAAACTTCTCGCCACTTGTTGGAAACAAAGAACTTATTTACCTTTATATGTTTAAAGGGGGTCTACAATATTAAGATAGGTCTGATTTTCATGTCCGTCATTTTAGCACGCCACGTCATTCTAAACTTCTACCTTAAAAAAAACTATTTGTTTCTCTTAAAGATAAATCAATCCGAACCTCCACTTCACCATTCACCTCATCACCTACTTTTCCTCTTTATATCAAATTCAATTATTTCATAATATAATATTTTAATATTTCGCTTATAATTAAATCATTTTAAATAAAATAAATTAAAAATTGGATGATAAAAAACACAAAATAAAAAAAAACAAAACAACTATTAAAATTACATAAAATACTTGCAACATTTAAATCAGACATCATTGAACATGGTACCAGAGTAAAGTTTCCATAGACGCGTGTCACCTTACTTGACCCCTATTTATTTCTTTGTGCTTTCCCTTTCTTTTTCGTCTAGTAGACTTGAGCCTCCTTCGGTACCTTACAAATGATAAAGTGCAAGGTACTTGTTTTCGATGTCGTCCCATATATCGTGAAGGTGGATGCTGTGTTGTTTCTTCGATACTCGAGCTCATGTGTTTGAAAGGAATGCGAAATTTGTAAATATGAAGGGAAGGTTTTATTTGTGTGAGATATGTGTGTTAAATTGTGTTAATTATATATATATATATATATATATATATATATATATATAGTGGCTGGATAAAGTTTAAATTAATTGTTTTATTATTTTAAAAATTTAGCTGTTTGATTTTTTTTTTAAATCCTCAACGAATGGGACCCACCAACCTCTCCGGATAGAGTCCGCTGCACCGGACAGGACCACAACCCACCTTCCCCTCCAACGCGCACTGGTGGTGAAATCCGGAGTCTAGCCCTGGTATGTAATTTAACGATAAGTTGCTCTAAATAAAAAAAAAGTCTATTATATAGTCGGGTCAAAAGTCGGATCTCGCCTAACCCATTAACAAATAACTTTGACCCATCTTCCCGCCCAAAACCTAGAAGGTTGCACCACAAGGTGTGACGTGTTCCAAACCTTATTTATTTATTATATACAATAGAAATAGGTAAGATTGAAAGCAAAACTTTTTATACAAAAAGCCTTCAATAGTAGCGTGAACATTCCAAAAGGCCTGGTTCGGAGATAAATTCAACCTGATTGGAGTATGCGTAATCATGGGGACATGCAATCACTAACTAGTCTCACTTATATAAGAGTTTAGACGACATCTAAACTGGAATCCCTTGATAGCTAGTATAAAACCGCCAATACAACACTTACTAATCGGGGCCATGATATGATAGTAGGCAAGCCTGCACCACATAAACTTTCATCGTCTTAAGATAATATTTTTAATATATATTGTTGTCGAAACCAAATCAACCAATAATCGAACTGATAAACAACCCTAGCAAATAGTTTCCACAAAAAACAACTAGTTCTAGGCTTACCCAAGTCCGTGTCCATCGGCGAGACAGTATTCCCCTGGTTATTGTATTGCATTTTATCAGTGAGAGTTGCTTATATAGATAGCTTTTTTTTTAATATTCCCTTTTTCTATTTTTCTATTTTTTTGAGGGGGGGGGGGGTGAGGGTTACTGTATTTCGTGATTGATAGATTGGTGATATCGTTTGTAGCAATGTTGTGTCATTGTGTGAGACATTATGACGTATTTCATTGAATACAAGCTTTCCTTTTGTTCTTAAAAATGAAATTAAAGTACACACCAATATTATTTTCTTTCTTCATGATAATATTGGGTTCCTGTATACATTTTTTTATAAGTTTAATACATTTAAAGAAATCGTAACCGTCGTCACTGATTTGTCAAGATTATGTAAAACAAATTAGTATAGGAAAAAGTCGTATGTCGCATTTGATCATGATGATAAAAAGGAAAACAAAAAACAATCAAAGAGAGAGCTCAATGACATCATATTCCAATTCAGTGGGCTTTAGATCACATATTGTCAAGAAGATTAAGGTGATTCTGACTCGGTTATGTTTATAGAGCATGTGCTTTGAAAGTTAGTATTTTGATTGCTTAAATGTTACCTAAATAACTTTGCTTACCAGAACGTATGAAAATTCAAAAGAAAATTTTCAATCAGTAAATAGTTACAAAAGAATAAAATAATGGGTTCATTTTTTTGAATCAGTAAGTAGTTCCAAAATAATGGATTTGTATGATAACTCTTTTAATCAATTCAAAAAGTTGGTATGCTTTGAATTTCATCTACGATTTTACCATTCCACTTTCCAATGTTTGGGTTGTCACTTGTCATATTAATTTCTGGAGTGTTATATGATGTGGTAACCCAACATGATATTTATGAGAATTCATATGTATTTAAAGCGTAATTAACTATTATCCGTATAAAACATAATATTTTTCTTTTATTATCAAACTAAATTTTTAACAATTTAACTAAATAATTTTATAAAATAGTAAAAAAAAGTTATATCCTAAAAGATTTTATCTACGAAACGACGTATTTTTTACGTTTCGTTGGGTGAAACCAACCCAAACTCATGTCGTATATATTTTACTTACGCCAAACTCATCACGTATTTTTTTATCTACATTTCATTGTGTGAAATCGAGACGAACTCACAACGTATTTTTTTATTTTTTTATCTACGTTTTGTTATTTGAAAATTTATATTTTGTAAAATTTTTTATCCACGCAACCACAATATTTTATAATCTACGTTTTCTTGGATGAATCCGAGCCGAAGTCATGTTATATTTTTTTATCTTCGTTTCATTGTGTGAAAAATTATGAAATCTAAAAGACTTTATTTACGTCATGAAGAATTTAATATATGTGTTTGCTTGTGTGAAACTGATCCCAATCCACGACGTATTTTTTTTAATCTATGTTTCGTTGTGTGAAAAGTTTATATATTTTAAAAGATTTTATTTACGTCACAATATATTTTTTTACCTACATTTCGTTGTGTGAAACTGAACTGACTCACTACGTATTTTTTATCGACGTTTCATTGTGAAAAGCCATATACACTAAAAGAATTTATCAACGTCACTACATATTTTTTTATCTACGTTAATTCGTTGTGTGAAACCAAGCCGAACTCACGATGTGTTTTTTATCTATGTTTCGTTGTCTAAAACGTTATATATTCTAAAAGATTTTATCTACGTCATGACGTATTTTTGATCTACGTTTTGTTGTGTAAAACCGAGATGAACTCACATTGTATTTTTTTATCTAAGTTTCGTTGTGTAAAACTGATCGAGCCGGACTCATGGCGTGTTTTTTATCTATGTTTCATTGTCTAAAACGTTATATATTCTAAAAGATTTTATCTACGTCACGGCGTATTTTTTATCTATGTTTTGTTGTGTAAAACCGAGATGAACTCACATTGTATTTTTTTTTATCTAAGTTTCGTTGTGTAAAATTGATTGAGCCGAACCTATGTCGTATTTTTTTAATCTATGTTTCGTCGTGTAAAATTGAGGTGAACTTAACATTACAAAAAATATTTAGTTAAATAATTACGAAAAGTGTGGTAAAATAATTAAAAAAGAAAAAGAAAAATTATGTGTTTAAATAATAAGAGTTAATTATGTGACAAGTCTAAGTAGTTTCTTAAAAATAAAAAATAAAAAAAGGTTAAGTACTAAGATGTGAAATTATAAAATTACCCTTAGTTCTCAGTTTGATTTTAACTAATGTTAGCCTTAATATCCAAGAATGTTATAAAATCAAAAGTTAATATTATAGATTTTTATTTTAAATTCTTAATACCCAACCTTTTTACTTCCCACAAACCACAAGAACCAACCATATAATTAACTCTATTGAAAACTAACAAGTTTTTGAGTTATAACGATAATAAACAATAATAAAGCATATAATTGTTTACTTTGAAAGATTAGAATGATATTAGTTTCTTGAGTGATACATGCCATCCGGTGGTGAAATCTGGATTCTAGACCTCAAAATGATGGATTTTAAACGATGGGATGACCTAAATAAAAAAAAATAAAAATAGTCCATGGTCAAAAACTCAAAATGAAACTTCCATTTTTCCATTCACATAACGAGCTTTTTGACCATGACACCCCTCTCTCCCTCTATATATATATACATGCATGCCCATATACATAACATCGAAAACTTATACAAAGTTCTAATAGATTTGCTATATGCACAGAATAATGGATAACAAAAGCTTTTTATTCTTTGCTCTTTTCCTCATCTTTTGCGTACCTCTGGCTCTATCTCAAGAAGTTGGTTAGTCCATACTACGATTTAGTTTCAATATAACAGTTGTCATTTCGTACGTTTGGTTGTTTATATTTTTTGTTCTTGAAATATGTTGTTAATGGTGGTGCAGATGAATTCTCATATGATGTGAATAGTCCGAATGGCCCGAGCCATTGGGGAGAACTCAATCCAAAGTGGAGTACGTGTAATAATGGAGACATGCAGTCACCAATTGATCTCACTCATAAAAGAGTCCAGACAACATCTAAACTCGGAAGACTTGATAGAGATTACAAGCCCGCTAATGCAACACTTATTAATCAGCGCCATCACCATGATATGATGGTAGGAAAGCATGCAACACAATTGATTAAGCTTTCATCATCTTAAGATAATTGTTATTGTTTAATGAGTATAAATATTTACGTTAGTAATTACTAACTTATTATGATAAAAACAAACACAGTTGACATGGGTCGGGGAAGCCGGGCATATTCATATAAATGGAACCGAGTATCAGCTTGATCAAGCCCACTGGCACACCCCTACTGAACACACCATCAATGGCCGAAGGTGTATATAAAAAAGCAAAATATTTATCTCCAAAATTCATTTTAATTACCAAGAAACATTTCATATATCTAACGACAATATAACTTTTTACATGCATAGATTTAATCTCGAGCTACACCTGGTTCACAAAAGTATAGATGCAAAGGTTGCAGTGGTTGGAATCCTATACAAAATTGGTCGCCCGGATTCTTTTTTAGCCACGGTATGTTAAGTAATCATTTTCTTAACTAATACTGCAATGTAACCAGTAATTTTCTGTCCACAAAATCTCTAAGTCTGTATTTTTTCTTAATATGTGATCAGATGGAACCGTATTTAAAAGAAGTGTCCTCTACAAGAGATGTTGAAAAAAGAGTGGGAATAATAGACCCCCGACAAATTAAATTTGGGAGTAGAAACTATTTTCGATATATTGGCTCACTTACTACGCCACCATGTGATCAAAGTGTTATTTGGACCATTGTTCAAAAGGTAAAATGTATTTATATTTTTTAATATTCAAGCTAACTTTACTAAATGTAAGGAATTTAATAACTAAAACACGTTTTGCTTCATTGTTTATCAGGTGAGAACAGTTTCACCGGAACAACTGCGTATATTCCGTGAAGCAATCTATGATGTGAGCTCTATATATATGCTCTATTGCCATTAGTTTTCACTTTTGATATGGAACTTTTTTGTTAATTTTAGCTTGTTGTGTAACGTACAGGAATTAAAAGCTAACGCAAGACCTGTTCAAGCCTTGAATAATCGTTGGTTGAAGCTTTACCAACCAGAGAACTACGATGAAACAGATTAGAGCTCCGATCGGATTGGTTTTCAACTCAGCATGGACACGTTATTTATACTTTTTAATATTGATCATGAATTTTTGTTTCTTTTTTTTTTCATTATGTATTGTATGATTTTATTTACAAGTTGTCACTTATGTTGTATGATAAATAAATAAATAAATAAATAAATAAATAAATAAATAAATAAAGCATGATACTTATTCTTAAATAAGGTTTTATTTATTTATTATTATTTTTGCAACACAATTAATTAGTGTAAGAGTCAACACCATCCTTCAAAAACGAAAAAAAAAAATATGTCTGATTCATAACCATGTCTAAGAAAAGAGGCCTAACTAAACCGGTTTAGTTCATTTTCATTTATCGTTTCTCTGTACCGTAACTAGTAGTTCGTTTGGAAACTTTTATCAAAATCAGCCGAACAAGGCCGTCAAAACCTCTAGAAGAGTGTTTTGTATAAACAAGTGATCAGATATACCAACAATATCACAATTTTGAAAAAAAAAACAAAGCAGAGTGAAATTTAAAATCATACCAATAATTATAAGCTACGATGGAGTAATTACCCTATATATTAAAATTTGAAATGAATGAACATTAACATCACTAAGTGATGTGTAAATGGTATCGGGTACTGGTATCGATATCAAATTTATCAAACTGGGTGTATTTTCAATACCGGTTCGGCACCGGTATTCACAGTTTTTTACCCTTAAATACCGGTGTCGTACCAGTACCGACCGGTACTGAACCGTATCGTAACCGTCAAATTCGGTACCTGTACCCAGTTTTGGGGATTTCGGTAACGGTATTTTCGATACTGGTTGGTACCGAGGTCATCAAATCATGTAGCAACGTAGCAATCCAAGTAATTGCATCGTTTAGATTACTTTTCATATACACAGTAAGTAAAATGTATTTCGTTTGAATGATGTTCTATATACACAACTTATTTTGCTTTCTTTTTGTCTTTTTCTGTAATGAATGAATTGTAGCATGTAAAATTAACTTGGATATTTAGATTATTGATGAGCAAATCGTATCAAATCCTGTAATCAAACCGGTATCGTATCGGTACCAAATTTACTATACCAAATCATTTTCGGTACCAATTTGGTACCCACCTTTTGGCGTTTTCAGAATCGTTATTTTTGGTTCGACACCGGTCTAACACCATACCTGTATTTATTGATTTTTACCTTCAAATACCATACCGTATTTTACTGAGTATTTTCGGTGTCGGTACCTAATTTCGAGATTTTCCAGATCGGTAGTATCGGTGCCGTTACCGGTACCGAGCTCATCTATATTTTAACGTGTTAGCACCGTAATAACTGAACTGAAAACAACCGAATTTCCAACGTATAGGACGTGTGGGTTCTATTATTATATATTAGGTTATTTAAAATCGTTTTTTTAGGACGGAGTGACTATCCTTACCACGTTATTTTTATTTATGTTTTGATATTCGGTATCCATTTGCCATTGCTGACAAGCGTTTTGCAGTCATTGGGTCCCCGCCGCAACGCGCGGGTGAAAAATCAACTAGTTGATAAATTAATTCTTCCTTAGTTACACCTATCAAGGTGTGTTGTTACCCATGTGCCATGCAAAATGAGAAACAACCTAAGGACATCTAGGAATTTAAGATGGGGAGAATTTAAGATGTGAAACTCGACATAAAATTAATTATGGGTGAACTGTGAAAAAAAATTAAAAAAAAATATTGTGAAACTAACATAATAGCAAAACAATAATAAAATAATAGGGAGAACATAACTCATATTTTATTGATAGGTTTTTTATACAATGAGATACAATAGTGAAATTTAAACATATTTATTGATAGGTATATATTGGCGAAAGAAAATTTGTATAGTATAGTATAGTATAGTATAATAAAGAAAATCACTCTAATCTAATATAATTCATACCTTATTTAACATTAGATATTGATCTAAATATATAGTAACTTAAATTAAGTAATTCATACATAACTTTAATCATATCTTACCCTAAAATATTGTCTTATAATTTATAAATCTTTATTACTAATTATTTAATATTTTTCTTATACAATCCGAGTAATACAAGAGATTTTAGTTTATAAAATAACTAGTTTAAGTAACCATGATCTACATGTGTTACACAAAGTTAATGATATTATTTATAAGTGTTCATATAGAACTTTGAAATGAAAGAAACGTTCCCTTAATTATGTAAAGCTAAAATTACAATGAACTAAAAAAAAATAATACGAAAAAAGAACAAGTCGTTATAATTTTTTACACACTACATTTGTTTTTTTATTTGTAGGTTTGCCGTCTTTGTCTAATATTAGTAATTTGACTCCATCTCTGGTTTTTACTTTTAATAAAGGTACATATAACTGCCCATGGGTGAAAACGTCTGTTTCTGAAAACCAAGTGTTTCGAGTACAAACCAACCCTGGATAGTAACTGTCTTAGGCTTTTGTTGATTGTCATTGCTAAACATACGCCTAAGGGAAATTTCCATCTTTGAAACTTGAAAGAAATCTTTTATCCGAAGGTATCAAATTAATTCTAGGAATGTAGGTGCGGGTACCGATATTTCCTCGTGATATTATTTTTTCTTCTATCACACGATTAGATAATCTTTTTACATGTAGGGTTCTTCCATTACACAAACCATTTTGTTGGTTAATGTTACGTAATAACATTACTGGCACACCAACTTTTATTACTAATGTGTATTTGGGCAAAACCTGATATTTTAAGCCTGTTGAGAACATCCGGTGAGTATAAAACTTGTTATAACAAATTATTAAGATGTTTTGTCTGACAAAGACTATCTGAGCTAAGATACTCTCTTTCTTCACCTTGGAAGAGTGATAGCAACCGGTCATTAAACTCGTGCACAACCTCATTCTTAGGTGCAAGTATAGCCCTCTCACTAGAATAATTTTCATTGTTGAAGTTTTGGAGAAGTGAAGGATAAACAAAATCAATCAAACTGGAAATGGGGATAAACGTGTCTTCAGTTATAAAATCCTGTGGTATTTCGATTGTTGCCACTCCATCATTCGATACAATAAATTTGTTTAGATTTAAAGTTAAGGAAAAAGGCTCGAGAATCCTATGTGACAACAAATCATGAAGTCGTCAAACATTCCCATGAAACATGTGTAAAATCAAGTGTCAACTAAAAATAGCTGGTGAGCACATATAGGTTTGCAAGTTATACTAATAAAATTAGTTTGTGCAATTCACATGTCAAAGCATATTTAAAGCTAATATGAGATAACTAATACAAATAAACAAATACGTACGATTGTCATGTAAGTCCAAAACATAAAGATAACCAAGCAAGGACATGTAGTGAATTGTTTAGGTTGCATGCATGTCTCATCCCAAAAGTTTAAAAGTAAAAGGGAAATATGTACTTACTGGTTGTGTTGCTTCATTCCATACAATAAGTTGCTAAGATAGATGAGAGGTCGTCTTACATGAAAGCTACAAAGTGTATAATGCGTATAAGGATTAAGTTGGATAAATCAATAAGCATTGTGCTTAAAATTAATGATTTATATGATAAATCGTAAGCTTTATATTAAGTACTAGTATTAAGGTTTTCTAATAGTGATTTAAGGTTTTTAAAACATAAACACCAGTTTTGGCTCATCCAAAAAATCTGAAAATTTTTGTGCATAAACTACACAAAACAGAGATCAATATACACTCAAGAATCACTTTAATTAGTGTTCATATGATCAACTTATTATCAAAATAAGTTGTTAAATTCTTCAGCTGGTGTGTACCGTTTGATTGTTTAACATTTGATTTCGCGTTTTTACTTATTAACCCGACTTATTAACATGAGAAACACTTGTTACCATGTTCATAACAATAGCTTATAAAAGAATAGGGTGTTGATTAGTTCAAGAATACGAAATCAAAAGAGAAGTAAGAACGTTTCATACTAAAGACGGTTTTGGATGAGATTGATGTTGTTGTTAGAGCTAGCTCCGATGCACACAATCTAGACACCTAGAATGATGTTGGAGAGTTGAAGAATGATGGAGTTTTGTTGTGTTTGGGTATGGGGGTTTATGAATTAGAGATAAATGAGAAGAAATAATCATGCATGCTCCTATTTATATTAGAAAGGGAGAGATTACTCTTAAAAATGTTATAATAACAAAAGTGATAAGAGGAGTGATTAGGGGGAGAGGGTTTGACCCTTGGAAAACAATTCATAATGTATAAATATTTTAATAGAATACATTTCTTTATAAAAATTCTAAAAATGTATATTTTAAATAATCTCTTATTTAATTCATATAATATTCTATTTTATTTGAAAAAGAATAACTTTTTATAGATAGAATATTTGTACAATTACTTGAAAATTTTTAGAGTTAAATAGAAAAAATATATATATATATACACATGTAAATACAAAATGCTTAAATGGTAAATGATAAAATACTCCCAAACGCTCTTTATTGACTAAAATGGTGTACAAACTACAAATACAATGAAAAATAAATTAGATGAAAAATGCAATGGTAGAATTTCATGGTTGTTACACTCCTCAACTTAGGTGCTCCTAGAAGTTTTGCTTCTCCAATTGGCCCATCAACCCCAATGGTGTGATGTTATTTTTTTGTTAACCTTAGCAACTTACATTTACTACAATGATGAACTTAATGAGGCATTCAAAATCTCTTGTCTTTCACCATTCAGAACAACATGAATAATTAGTCTAAAATCCCACCTAAAACAATTATCTTACATCCGAATCGGATATCAAAATTGATAGAAGTATCCATATTGAAAATGTCATTCATAGTTCTATCCAAAGCTTCAATTGCATGTTTATGGACCATTGGTGCTTCGTCCCTTATAATTAACTTGGTCTCGTGAAATAAATTAGCCACATCACTATCTGATTTTTTATGACAAACTTAATCTTGAGTAAAATTCAAAGGAATATGAAACCTGGAGTGTGCCATCCAGTGTGACGACCTGAACTTTCAAGATTAGCATCAAGTAATCCGGGAACCTTTAAACTTCGTATCATTTCTTTTCACATTTCTTTATACGTTAAAAGTAGGTGCACGTTGTGATAAACTTGTTAATTGGTTATGATTGAATGTTATAAGTGGTGTTACACCGAGTGTTAAGCTAGTTTGGACGGTCGCACTTGTGATCAGGCCGCACACCCTCCTCATGACCGCACACTCCCTCACTTTGGTGCTCTTTTAATCTCGGCCCACACATTCTAAGCCCAAACCGAGCCCGACCCAAACACCATTAGTGGTGTTACGCAAATGATTGAGGGTTCTCATTTAGTTGCTAATTACACAAGACAACAAACCCTAATATCTCCTACCTTGGACGGTGACCTCTCCTCCTCCCCCTCTCGGATCAGCGGCCATCCAACCCTGTCGGGGCTCTTTCTTCTCGAAACAAGAACCCTCTCTCCTAGCACTCGGTGAGTATGTCTATCACTAAGTTGATTCTAACCCTAGTTGTTTTTTAATATGTGTATTACGTGTCATGTTATATGGGTGCATGGGAGATCAAAGCATGAGGTAGCATGTTGATAAATTAATCTTGATCATAGGATGTTATAGAAGCTGTGCATGATTTGGTCGATAATCATTGGTGTTAAACGGTATGAAAAATTGTAACTATAAGATGAATCTGATTATGTATGATTAGATGAGGATTGCCAGTAGGAATGAGTTCGTGAATGAGTATGCATGATGACGAATGGTTGATGGAATAATTTTATTGTTCAATTTGTTAGGGTACAAATGATGAAGTAGTATTAGATAACGACTTAGTGTCATGAATGTCGCAACCCCCGATCCCTAATCCCCGGGATTGGGCGGCCGCGAGCCAGATTCGGTGGTATCGCGTATTGTCTAATTTGGCAGCTGAATTTTTCATCAGGACCGTAGTTAGGAAATATTGAATCAGAGTAAAATACCACCTTTCCATAACATTAAACACATGGGATAAAACCCAAGTTTTCATTACACACACTTTCATAGGAACAACTCCTATTTTATTTAATAAAAACATCTATTTTATTTTAGGTAACTTTATTGCCACTTTTCCAAGCCTTCAGTGCTGTCCAGCTGGCTTCTATTTGGCTTTCACAGTTTGTTACCTGGAACGCGTTTTTAAAAACATTTGTCAGTGGGAAATACTGGTGAGTGAATCCCAGTTTAATCAAGTTTAAATAAAAACCATTGTATAGTATTGAGGGCGATCTCGCAATTACATTTGTTTCCAAGTTATATCAATTAACATCCATGGTACTGTCAGACCCGACTTGTGGAAATGTTACTCCTTGACCAGGTGGTAAAAAAATTTGTATACAAAACCCCAACATACTCATGATAATTGTATTCTTACAAATACTCAATAACTGCTATTCGCATGGAAAAATATTTAAGGTTTTGTAAAAAACAGTTAATAAAAGGTTTACAAAAAGCGGATCAACTCACATTGCTGTCTTAGATTATCTTTTAGGGTTTCCTGGTGACAATCTAGAATTTACACAAATGCACACGTGTTAGTATAATAACCCATTTTAACATTAGTAATACCCTCCCCGAGACGGCATTCCAACGACTACGTCGGGCAGAACCACGACAGCCGTTACGGAACCCTAGATCAATCGGGCAGCGTATCTAATACGTATCCAGGGGTTATAATACTTACAACGGAGCAGAACTTCGCTATTTCGGGGGTATAATACCCGAGTATTATGCCTATAATTCAGATTTGAGAGAAAGAAAATAGTTGTGAGCGAGTTTGACTGAAGATCCGATGGATTCTATATATAGTGCCTCACTTCAACTTTTACGCGGCCCGCGTAAATGTAGACAAGGGTCTAAGCGGCCCGCATCAAACCCTGGTCAACGCGTAGCTTGGCTGGATCATCGAATAGACTTGCCGGGTGTTGGGCCACGTGGCCACACCGGGCTGCGCCACATCTTGGGCCTCTCGCGGCCCACGTAAGGATTGGGGTGGGGTTTACACGGCCCGCCTCAATCCAAAAATCAGAATTTTAATTAAATTTAATAATATTTAAGGTATTGGGGGCCCGTTTTCACGTATGGGTGTTTTTAGGGACATATTGGGATATTTTAAAATATATTAGGGTGTCGGAAATAATTTGAGGGTGTCGGTTTTCTTTGAGGATTGTTGTATCCTCCCCACCTTGTTTTAGAGCTCGTCCTCGAGATCTACTGGAACAAGTGTGGATATTTTCTTTGCATTTCAGATTCAAGCTCCCATGTGTACTCAGGTCCTCTTTTTGAGTCCCACTTCACTTTGACCAGAACTAATCTCTTGTGCTTGAGATTTTTGACTTTCCTGTCTTCAATTTGTAGAGGTATTTCTACAAATTTGAGTTGTTCATTTACTTCTATATCCTTAAGAGGTACCATTAGTGATTCATTGGTTAAGCATTTCTTGAGATTTGATACATGAAATACATCATGTATTTCTGCCATTTCCTCTGGCAGTTGTAGCTGATAGGCTACAGGTCCTATTCTTCTAATAATCTCAAAAGGTCCAATATACCTGGGACTTAGCTTTCCTCTTTTGACGAATCTTACTGCTCCTTTCCAAGGAGAGACTTTCAACAATACTTTGTCTCCTACTTGAAATTCTAATAGTTTTCATCTGTTATCAGCATAACTTTTCTGTCGATCACGTGCTGCTTTCAGTCGTTCCTTGACTTGAATGATCTTGTCAGTTGTTTCTTGTACTATCTCAGGTCCAGATAGTTGCTTCTCCCCAATTTCTGCCCAACAGACTGGGGTTCGACACTTTCGTCCATAAAGTGCTTCGAATGGTGCATCATTGATACTTGTGTGATAACTATTATTATAAGAAAATTCTATTAAAGGTAAGTGATCGTCCCAATTACCTCCGAAATCAATTACACAAGCTCT
Source organism: Helianthus tuberosus (assembly GCA_030545235.1). Lineage (NCBI taxonomy): Eukaryota > Viridiplantae > Streptophyta > Magnoliopsida > Asterales > Asteraceae > Helianthus > Helianthus tuberosus. The sequence continues at coordinate 38,448,369 of CM060355.1, forward strand.
AAGCATGTCCTCCATTGTTTGAATCGTCCTTTCGCTTTGTCCATCCGTTTGAGGATGATAAGCTGTGCTCAAACTTAACTTGGTTCCCATGGCTTTTTGGAAACTTGACAAAAAATGAGAGGTAAAGCGGCTATCCCTATCAGAAACAATTGATAAAGGTATTCCATGTAATGAAACTATTTCATTTACATATAATTTAGCTAGCTGTTCCATACTGAAAGATTCCTTCATTGGTAGGAAATGAGCTGATTTGGTTAGCCTATCTACAACCACCCAAATTGTATCATTACCTTTCTTTATTTTGGGTAATTTGGTAACAAAATTCATTGTTATCAATTCCCATTTCCACACTGGCATTTCTAATTGTTGCACCAAACCCGAGGGTTTCTTGTGTTCAGCTTTAACTTGTGAACAAGTTAAACATTTAGAAACATAGGCTGCTATGTCCTTTTTCATTCCTATCCACCAGAAATTTTTCCTTAAATCCTGGTACATCTTATCACTTCCAGGATGCATCGTGTATTTAGACTTATGGGCTTCTTCTAATATATGATGACGTCAGTTCCCTAATTTAGGTATCCACATTCTCTTTTCATGGAATCTCCAAATCCCATCGGTTCCTTGTTCTAATTCCTTAATCATACCTTTTAGTTTTTCAGTATCATCCTTGATTACTGATTCTTGTGCTTTTCTAATTTGATCATTTAAATCTACTTGTAGATTTAATTTAAGAGAACGTACCTTTTTGGCTTTTCATGATACTTTCGGCTTAAAGCGTCAGCCACTACATTTGCCTTTCCTTCATGATACTGAATATCACAATCATAATCACTAAGCATTTCCATCCAACGTCTTTGTCTCATATTCAATTCTTTTTGCCCAAAAACATACTTTAAACTCTTATGATCAGTGAATATGGTAAACTTACTACCGTAAAGATAATCTCTCTGAATCTTAAGGGCAAAAATTATAGCTCCTAATTCTCTGTTGGTGCACAAATGTCTGTTAACTTCGTCTTTATCGAGTCTTATGTCTAGATAGGATAATTCAGTGCACATCAGGTTAAATCTAGGGTTTGTATGTTTTAGGGTAATTTCGCTTGAAATGGCCTAGCCACTTTCAAATGGAATTACCAACTCTATAAATAGCTGATGCACTTGGTCATTTAAAACGGAATTAGATCATTTGTTTCAGAGCCGAGGTGCTGCCGGATTGTTATTTGATTTGTAAAAGCTCTGGAAATCAATAAAAGAAGATAATTAGGAAGTATCAATCTGTGTTCACATCGATATCACTGATTCCGCCTTTGATATTGATTCTGAACTCTTCAGAATAACTCGTTAGGGTCACACGATGATCCAACAAGTGGTATCAGAGCTTAGGACAAGGAGTTCATACCATTTCAGCTTGATTTCATCGGATTCTCTCACTTCTACTCTTTCTTTTCAAAATTAATCAGAATTAAACGGACAAAATGGCTTGATTTTCACATATTATACCCGAAACACTGTTTTAACTAATCCTTGAAAAAATTGGACCTTAATTCGAAGTAAAACAGGATCAATTTGACGAAATTGTGTTCGACAGTGCTGACGTCATACTTATTTCGCTTGAAGTTGCACTTGTGATTTCACACGGAATTACATATAGTGGTTAATTCCGTTTGAAAGTGTTGCTGGTTTCACACGAAATCACCTAATTCCGTTTGAAAGTTCTGTTGTTTCAAACGAAATCACTAATTCCGTTTGAATGTGCTGTTTGATTTCAAACGAAATCAGATTCCGCTTGGTGATTCCGTTTGAAAAACACTATTCCGTGTGAAAAACCTGATTTCGTTTCAATTGGGTATCTCGCGTGAAACATTATTTTGCTTGAAAGCTTATTTCGCTTGAAAGCTGATTCCATTTGAACTAATTCCACTTGAAACTGTTTTTGTTAAAATCCAAAAATTTTCTAAGTGTTTGTTGATTGTTTCAGGTACTTGAAAGATGGATGATTTCATGAATCCATTTAGTGATGTGTTTGCATTTACCAGTGGTTCGGGAGATGGTACATCAAATAACACGAATGAAACTATACCAACACCGAGTGCAAAGAAAATTCTTTCTGATGCTATGAGTGTAGATAGTGCATATGGAACATACAATAAGCCGCCCAAGTTAATGGCAATTGAAGATTACAACAGGTGGGCTACAATATTTGAAGAATGGCTTCAAGCGTTTGCATATTCTAGTTGGAAAAGTTTGAAAAATGGTTTTGATTTAGGGAGAACTGATTATGAAAATTTAGAAGAAAATCAAATAGAAAGATATGTTGCTGAACAAAAGTGCATTGCTCTGCTTCACCAATCTGTCAGAGATGACATTATTTCACTTATCGAGTACAAAGATTCGAGAGACCTTTGGGAAAAATTAAAAATAAAATGTGTTGGTAGTGCTGAGATAGTTAAAAACAAAAATAAATTGTTAAGAAAAGAGTTTGATTTGTTTGGTTGTTTAAAGAATCAGTCTGTTTCCAAGATGATTGAAAGATTCGGGCATTTGAAGATGGAGCTTGCAAGACACGGAATCATATACACTCGAGAGGAGTTGGTTGACAAATTATTTGATTCACTACCGAATGAGCAAGACTGGCAGTATTTTGCATTGATGCTGAAGAATACGGTGACGTCGACTGAATTTACGGTTGATTTACTGATCGAAAGACTGGAAAGCCATGAATTGGAGATCAGAAAATCCAATAAAGTCAACAACACACCATACCAGCAGAATGTGGAGCTGTATTACAGAGGAAGTATGATCCCGAAATCTGCATCACCAAAAACAGCATTTTCTGTAGAAAGTTCAAATACAGTGAATCAAGAAACTACTAGCAGTGGCTATCATAGTGGATCCTCATCAACTGCTCAAAGTCAATCTGTTCCGAAAAATCTATTTCAATGCAACATTGCTGTGGATTTAAAGAATGGTCAAAATTTTAGTGAAGAATATGCCAAACAACAGATGGTGTTTTTAGCGTCTGTGTTAGAATCGTACGAAAGCCTCGTTGCAGGAAAGATTGGAAACACCAACCTAACAAAAGAAGACTACGATCAGATAGACCCTGAGGAGATGGAGTTGATCGATATAAGGTGGTGTATGGCGAGTGCAGTGAGAAGAGCGCAACGTTTCATGGAGATTACCGGAAGACAATCTATTGGTGGACCTTCTACCAAGTTAGGCTTTGACAAGTCAAAAGTCACATGTTTTAAATGTAAACAAAAAGGTCATTTTAAGCGTGAGTGCCGAAATGCTTACACTGATGATACTTCAAATCCTTTTCGAGAGGATTATTACAAAAGAGCAATTTATCATCAAAATAAAGCAGAACCTCCAAGGATGAAGCAGATAGAGGAGGCACCCAAAGAAAAATCCAAGGCACTTGCTGTTTTTCATGATGATGAAGGTTATGATTGGAGTGATATTTTGCCAGAGGAAGATGCAGTTGGATATGCCTTTACAGCAAAGTTTGTTCCTTTTAAAGATACCAGATCTGAAGAAGTGAAGTACGTCAATAGGAAGGCAACAACTCAATTCATGAAAGGCAAAATCTATCGTACATGGAAGGAAGCAAAGAAAGCAAATCGATGGGATCCTGATAGAGAATGTTATCTCGATCCTAATGGTAACATAGTTGTTGATCCAGATATTGTAGATGTTGAAACTCTCACCAAACAAATTGCTGAAGAAGAAGAAGCCAGGCAAAGAATGTGGTGGGGAGGAGGAGAAGCTGATGAGAAAGTGAAAGAGACAGAAAAAGAGCCGCAACCAAAGAAAGTTGATGACGGAATTATTGATACATCGCAAGAGTTTACCGTAGAAAACTTGAAGAAGATGGCTGATAAAGTTCTTGCTGCAAAAGAACTAGAGGTGGTTTCTGGTTCTGGAACTGAGTCCAAAAACAAGGTTAGTTCAAATGATACACATGAGTCAGGTAAGAAAGTTAAATCTGAAAACGACTGCAAAAATTGCATGAAAGAGTGCAAAGTTTGTAGTACAATTGCTTACCTCAGCGGTAAGAAGGTTGAAGAACTGACAGGTAGAGTCAGAAGTGTTGAAGATCAGATTTTAAACCGTGATAAATTGTTAAAAGCTTCGAATGACAAATTAAAAGAATTAACTGAGAAAATCGAAAACGATAAAAATGACGTAGAAAGAATTAGGAAAGGAAATGAAAAATTGATTCTTGAAAATCGTCAAATTTCAGAAAATTTTGAAAAACTAAAACGAATGGTAAAAGATTCTGATGAAAGAAATGGTAAAACAGACAAAGAAAATCTTCAGCTGACTGGTGTTCTTAGAGTTAAAGAAGAGCAAATCAACCAACAGTTGGATGAGATTGCTAATCTGAAGCTTCAAGTTCAAGAAGCTAAAATTGAAAATGAGCGCATCAATCTGAAATTAACCAGTTACAACTCCGCAAGCTTTGTTTTACAACACATTGTTCCCAAACCCATCGGGAAAAACAAAGCAGGCGAAGATGTTTATTCGGATGGAACTGGGGTTGGGTATCATCAGGTTCCACCACCAGTGTTAAACAATTTTTCAAAGAAAAAGTCCGGTTTGGTTAATGATGATGAAGAAATTGATGAGGTTAAACTTCCAGAGTCAATTGATGTTACATTCAATACATCATCCGATGAGGATAGTGTTCAGTCAGAAATTGTTAAAAGCATGGCTGATAATGTTTTGAAGTCTGAAAGTGATTCAGCTGAGGATGAAGAATGTTTCTTGAACAATTACATTCCGAAACCAAAATCCAAAAAAAACTTAAATGAAGAACCTACTCTTGTCATGTACAAGATGTCGGGGTCGGATAAGTTGTATTCGGATTCTGAGTTTCCACTGGAGAATGTTAATGTTGCTAAATTGACAAACGTGTTCAAATTGGTTGAAATTGATCTGTCTGAAGTAGAAGGTTTAAATCAGACAAAGAGGTAAATGAATTTTGAAAAAGATAAAGCTTACTACAAGAAGCCTGTTGTACCACGCGTTTTTATAACAAAAATCAAAACAGATGGTCGGGTGGATATCAGGGTGGTAAGAATTATCAAAGAAGGAATATTCAAAACAAGAAGTTTGTAGAGAAGAAAGTGTTTGTGAAAAGTTCAAGTTCGAGTTCACTTTCTGATGAAGAATCTAAGATTTTTTCGAAAACAAATGAAGAATTTTTTGAGAAGAAAGCCTCACAGTCTCAGTCTGAAGGCACAAATCGGGTAGTTGACACCCGAGCATGCTTTAAATGCAATCAAGTTGGACATATTGCACGAAAGTGTAACAACTTGAAGCCTAAGACTGAAGTTGTTGAGATTCAGAAAAGAAAAGTTGATGTGAAAGGAAAAGCTCTGATGGTTGTTGAGAAGAAAATTTTGAAAAATGAAAACACCAAGTTCAAAATTGAACCTGTAAAGAATGTGGTAAATAAAAATGACAAATTTTACAAACGGGTTGCTTCGCCTCAACAAGAATGGAAACCAAAATTAGTTGAAAAGAAAACAAGTTCTCCAAAACCAAAGGTTTCTGAGACTACAAAATCATCATCTTCAACTAAGAAGATGCATGTACCTTTGGATTACTATGAGAAACTTGAACCATAAGAGGCTACTACTTCTGAAAAGAAAAATGTTTCAAAGCCAGACCAATCATCTGCTCAACCTTCTCAAAATGATTTCTTTTTATACAAAAAGGTTGAGATTGGGTCTGAGGAGAGTTTAAAGATGAATGACAAAAACTTTCCGCCATTATACACTGCAACAACTCACCTCAATGTCAAGTTACCCGAGTCAAAAGAGGCTTGGGTGGCATCAACATCTAACTAAAGTGTTTTTGAAGTGTGCAGGAGCTTCCAAGATCTGTTTCACGTTGGATTATGGATAGTGGAGCTTCTCGGCACATGACAGGGAAGAAGACCCTATTGTACGATGTTAGAGGGTTTAATGGAGGTTACGTGGGATTTGCAGGAAATCAAGGTGGTCGAATAGTTGGTGAATGAACTTTATCGAATGGAATTGTAACGTTTGAAAGAGTAAACTACATCGCCGAGCTTGAAAACAATCTTCTGAGCATATCTCAGATTTATGATCGTATGTATACAACGCACGTTACAGACAAAGAGTGTTTGATCTTGAAACCAGGATTTGTTGTTCCTGAAGAGTGGGTTATCATGAGAGCGCCCAGAGTCAATGATCTGTACGTGTTGGACATGAGTGTAGCAACTACTACCACGGGTCAGGCTCATTGTTTTATGTCAAGAGCAACGAAAAAAGAATCACAGTTATGGCATCGAAAGATGGGCCATATTCACTTACGAAAAATGAATCACCTGGTTCATGTGAAAGGTTTTCATCTTGAGGGGGAGTGCATTAGCTGTGTCAAAGGCAAGCAAAAGAAGAAATCTCACCCTGGGAAGAAGGAAAACTCTATCTCGAGACCTTTAGAGAGACTCCATATAGATCTGTTTGGTCCAGTGAATGTCAAAAGCATAACTGGGGACTCTATTGTCTAGTAGTTACAGATGATTACTCAAGATTTTCGTGGGTATTATTTTTGAAGTCAAAAGATGAGACGTTTGATCGTTTGATGATGCTTTTCAAGAAGATGGAAAACTTGTACCAAACCCGCATCAGAAGATTACGTAGTGATAATGGTACTGAGTTCAAGAATTTCAAAATGGAAGAATATTGTGATGAAAGAGGTATATTGTATGAATTTAGCGCGCTTTACACTCCGCAGCAGAATGGAGTAGCTGAAAGAAAGAACAGGACGCTAATTGAAACGGCCAGGACGATGCTTACTGATTCTAAACTACCTGTCAACTTTTGGGCAGAAGCAGTGTCAGCCGCATGCTATACACTCAACCGGGTTCTTACAGTGAAGAAATTCAACAAGACATGTTTCGAGCTGATCAATAACCTCAAACCGAACCTGAAGTATTTAGAACCGTTTGGGTCTCCCTGCACTGTTCTAGAGCCTTTTGGTAAATTTGGTGCAAAGAGTATTGAAGGAATATTTGTGGGTTACTTAAGTCTATTAAAGCGATTTTTATTCCAATTTTGAAGCGGATTATTGAAGCACACAATGTTGAATGCCAAGGTTATACTATGCCACCGCAGAATCCAGGCGACTCATGGCGTTTTAATTACGATACTTTGTGGATTCGTTTGACATTGAAGAAGAAACAAATTTCTTTGACGAGTTGGATATTCTGAGAGAGTATGAAGAATCACAAGAAAGATTCCCAGCTGAGTATTCTAGACGTCAAAAAGCTTCCAATGACGATGAAGCCGGTCCTAGTAATGCTGGAGAACATGACGATATTCAGCAAACTCTTGACAATCAGACGGCAGTCAACGATAATCAAGAATCTGATGATAGACCTGTATTTGATCGTGGTGATTCAGATTCTGAGGGGGAGCAGATCCAGATTTCAAGTCAAACAATTCCAGTCAGTGAACAACGTGCAAATCAGAATGTCACAAATTTGGAAGGCGAGGTAGATGTTCCAGGCGAGGTGATGCCGAGAACTCTTTCATACCATCCAGAAGAGTTGATTATTGGAGATTTACAATCAGGCGTTCGCACTAGACGTCAAATTGACCAAGGCCTTACTTGTTTTTATTCTACAGTAGCTCCGTTACAAACTGGGTTTTCACTTAGTTGTTTTATTTCGCAGATTGAACCGCAAACATATAAAGAGGTGCTAATTGAAGATTCTTGGGTCAACGCGATGCAAGAGGAGCTGAGTCAGTTTGAGAAGTTAGGAGTGTGGAAGTTAGTAGACTTTCCTGATGGTCACAGGAAGATAAACACCAAGTGGGTGTTCAAGTGTAAGAGAGACGATAGAGGGGTTATTATTCGTAACAAAGCTCGACTCGTAGTTCAGGGTTTCAGTCAGCAGGAGGGTATAGATTTCACTGAAGTATATGCTCCCGTGGCTAGACTTGAAGCAATCAGAATCTTCCTAGCATTTGCATCTTGGAAAAATTTTAAAGTTTATAAGCTAGATGTTAAATCGGCATTTCTCTATGGGAAGGTAAAAGAGGAGGTATATGTCGGATAGCCACCGGGCTTTACTGATCCAATCCACAAAGACAAGGTTTATTTACTGGATAAAGCGCTGTATGGTTTACACCAGGCCCCGAGAGCTTGGTACGAGACTTTGTCTCAACACCTGCTAGCCAACAGCTTCATCCGTGGAAAAGTGGATGCCACTCTCTTTACCAAAGAAGTTGACGGACATCTTCTGATAGTTCAGATATACGTGGACGCCATCATATTTAGGTCTACAAATGAGAATCTGTGCAAAGATTTCGAGACCCGATATCATGTATCCAACCTGCCTTGCAGCAAGATTTCAGTCTAACCCAAGAGCTTCGCATATGGTGATTGTGAAACGGATATTACACTACCTGAAAGGAACTCCATCATTGGGGTTGTGGTATCCAAAAGAAGGCGATTTCATGCTCGAAGGGTATTCCGATTCTGATTTCGGATGTTGCAAAGTTAACGCTAAATCAACAACAGCGGGGTGCCAGTTTTTCGGATCACGATTGGTCACCTGGAAATGCAAGAAGCAGACCTCTGTAGCTTTGTCCACATGTGAAGCTGAGTATGTATCTGCTAGCAGTTGCTGCTCTCAGATCTTGTGGATCCAGCAACAGATGCGCGACTACGGTTTGCAATTTCTTAACACCCCTATCTTTGTTGACAATGAGGCAGCGATAAATATTACTAAAAATCCTGTTCATCACGCTAAAACGAAACACATTGAAATTCGTCATCACTTCATCTGAGATTGTTTCGAGAAGAAGTTGATACGAATTGAGAAAATTCACACTGACGAACAAAAAGCTGATTTACATACCAAAGCGTTTGATAAAACTCGTTTTCAATATTTGCTAAAATTGAACGGTATGAAGCTTTTATCGGTGTTGGAGGAGATTCTTGGCGTTGATGAAGGAGACATTGTAGATGATGTTGAGAAGCAATCTACAATGGTTTGTCTATTTTTTACTTGTTTTGGTATTTAGGGGGAGTATAGGGTAATATTTTCAGAAAATACAAAAATAGTAAAAAATTTCAAAAATAAAAAAACATGAGATATTTTCAACATACAAAAACAATAGAAAACCAGAAAAGAGCTTGTGTAAAAAAGGGAAAATGATAGTACATTGGCTTGACAGTTACAATATGCTAAAGATATGTAATGTTTAAAAGTTTTAAACAGTCTCGCTGATGATGTGCCGATAGGTTTTTACACATTTAGTAGGTTTGTTCGTGATATAAACCTAAATTCAAATTTGCTTATTTCGTGGGGAACACTACTTGGATATATAGGTAACCCCTGGAATCTTGTTTGAAAGATCCTTTTTTCTGAGATACTAGGTCTTTATACTCAGTGATATCTGGGGTATTATTCCGGGACTTCTGATTTTGCGGAAACAATGGCCTAGTCCCCGTATAATACTTTACTGCTTGCTTGAAATATAGCACTGCCCTCAGCATAAAAATGATGAAACATTGAAAAATGCTAATCATTGCTGTTGTAAAAAAGATCCTCTAAAGGGGACCCACTTAAAGTCGAAGCCGTCATCTCTCTGCTGAACGGAAGTTCTGACCTGAGCTCTCACGGTCTTCACAATTTAACCCCTTACAGATTTCATTTGTGGTATACTCACCTGTAAGACTGAATATTGGGATTTGGATACGGGAGTATATTCAAGAGGTGGGACACATGAATGAGTTTAAGTCTCTTAATACATCTAATTCGTATCCTGGACAGATTGAAAATTGTGTGAGAATTTAAGTGGATCAGTATATCGACAATTTAAGTGAATTGTTTATGTTAGACCCAGTACAGGCTCAAAACAACTTCTTTTCACGTAATATGGCAAGTGATTTCAGTAGATGTGAAAAAGATGTGCGGAAATGGAAATCAGACATTCAAGAAACAAGACCTACAGAATTATAAAGTTTATATCACTTTGAAACAAAAATGGTTTACAAGGTGATTGTAAGATTATTATCTAATACAAACGAATCTTGAATTCTGTGGAGGAGAGAGCAATGGAGTTTTAGATGTATGTGTGAATGCTAAGCTTCAAACTCACTTTGCTTCTCCTGGTCGAGCCTTCTATTTATAGACGGCTTGTATGAATAAACAATAGTTTATTCATACAATAATTCCTGCAAAAAGTAGCCAATTGACATATTCATTGATTCCAACGTTCAAGTTGCCTTTTTCATCATGATATCATTTAATGTCAACTTACTTCGGTAAGTGTGGCAGGACAGAGCCAATTTCAGACAAGTGGGTTATTTCATCAGAAATTCTGATAAACCACTTCATTAGAAATTCTGATGAACAAATCATTAGAAAATCCTTGATGATCAGAATCGTCAGATACTGATGATATTTCATCAGAAATATCATCAGATCCATCAGAAATGACCTCTTTTGATAATCCAATTCAGCTCTTGATCAACTTGTGATACTTTGAAGTAGATGCTATGTATTCCGGTTGTCCCATCTGATCTTCTTTTTCTATTTCGTGATCTTCAGGACTGTGATCTCTTCATAGACACAGTTGATTGTGTTTTTCTTCAATACTTACAAATAAAGTTTCCTAACAGTTTCCCCCTAAGTATTGTAAGAAAATGAACTACCTCTATATCAAATATAAACAACTTTCTTTGAAAGAGAAATTCAAAAACAACTAAGTTCAGAAACATTTGAACATAGTCAAACCAACTAAAAATCAGACATTGATAAAATATTGTTCATAAACAGGAAATTTAATCTTTATTAAATCATTAGTTGATCTTCACTCCACTTCTGTATTTGTCTCCAGGTTTCAGCCTTTTCTTGTAGTCAATTGCCTTTTGAGTTTCTTTGTACATTTCTTTATACCATCCTCTTGCTTCCATCCAATTTTCAATGCACTCTTCAATTGTTTTTCTCAGCTTTTCATTGTTCTTTCCTTTCTTTTTTAGCTGCTCTTGTTTTTCATTCATGCAGTTTTTTATATATTTCAGAGTTTGATTTGAATACCTGCATATATCACTGATTCTGAACAGAGCTTTCTCTTTATTAGCATCTTTGAAGACTACACTCATTTCTGGTTGATCAAAGATTGCTCCAGTTCTTAATGGTTTAGAAGCAATTTCAGCTTGAATTGAAGTGTTTGGAGGTGGTATTAGCACTTTGTTGCTGTACTCAAAATTGATACATAGATCAAAGTCTGCCAGTGCAGCCCTTTTGTATAACTTTGCTCCTGCACTTTTGAGACTTTCAAGGGCTCTTCTGATTATAACTGAATTACCTTTCATTTCATCAATGATATTCTTCATTTTGACTATTCCCAATGGGTGAATATCATCAGCCAGATTTGCATCAGTAACCTTTTGTTGACTGTTGTCTTTTCTGATCAAGGTATACTTGTTTTGTGCTTCATTGCCTAGAATGCCTCCTCCAGTGGTCATTATATCAATTCTTTCAATTGATACTATTGGATTGGTTATGTGCTTGTGTAAAATTACCCAGCCTCCATTATTTCTGTTTTCAACAATACCTTTGCTTATTGGAGAGAGTGATCTTTTTGGGTTGTCTTCTGGACCTTTCCAATAGTAATTCTTTAGATGTTCTTCAGGGTACATAATAGTGTGTAAATCACCTTTTAGCACTTCCATTTCTCTGATGTTCCCTTCTGAATCTTCTATCATTTCTTTTCTTGGCCTTTTTGAGGAAGTCACTTCATGTTCCATTCTTCTCTTTTCTTTTGTATCCATTAGTATGCTCAACTCTGTTTCTCCTGTGATTGTTGTAGAAACTGGTTGTACTGGAACATGATCTTTTGGTTGTACCCTTGATGTGTTTGGCTTTGAGACATTTGGTGGAGGACCCATGAGTATCTTCTGTTTATCTTGAGGTGGACCCATGGGTTGCTTCTGTTTTTGAGCTGTTGAGGTTTCTGTTGGTTTGGTTTGATCTTGTTGAACAATTTCTGGTTGTTGTTGAGAAGTTTCTGATCTTCTTGCTTGTCTTTCTTGTGGAATTGGGACTTTCAGTTCATGAAGATCAATATTTGCTAGTCTGGCAACATTATACTGCAATCTCTTAACTAACAGATGAACATTAGTAAGAGCTTGAGTATTTGTTTCCTCTTGTTTCTTCATTATCTGTAACTCTTGATTTTCTTGATTTCTTTGTGCAGCTAATTCCATCAACAGTTTCTCAAAAGCCTCAGTCATGTTGCTGTTGTTGGCTCTGAGGAACTGTATTTCTTCAAGAAGCTTCCCTGAACTTGAGCTTTCTCCTGCAGTTGCACCCTCATCCATCTTTTTCTTGATATCATTCAGTTCCTTGACAGCTTTCTCAATTTCTGATGAGCTTTCTTTGTTTTCTGATGATTTTTGCAATTTGTTGAGAGTTGCAGTATTGTCTTCAGTTTGATTCTGCACAGCTTTGACAGTTTCTGACAAAAACTTGATTTCTGACTTTTGATTTCTGATTTCTTCTAGTATTAGATCAAGTTTTTCTTCTGTTGCTGTTTTCACAGTTGCAGCTTCACCTTCAGGTTCTTTTTGAAATTGTTTAGGTGACATAGATTGATGTTCTTGGGAAATTGGAAAAACAACAGATGTTTCTCTTCTATCACCAGCAGAAAACACATTCTCTGCTGTTTTAAGGTTAAAAGGATTGGACGAATCCAAATTCCCTATATCCTCACCAGAAAATTGAAACATATTCAAGTTCTGGGTTTCCTCATATCCTTGAACCTTTTCAGGTTCTCCATGAGTTGTTGAGAAACTTTTTGTTTTCTCATCCAAGTTTCCTTGATCAGCATGCTGATCTCCACCTGTTGTTACTACATTTTCCTCCTCAGAATCTGATTCAGAAAATGAGTCTTTTGTTTTACTCACATCTTGTTTTGAAGAAATAGTTTCTCTAAGTAAGATTTCATGTTTTCCTTGAATTGATTCATCGGAATCATTCTCAGAATCATAAAATATGTTTATTTTAGACTGTTGTGCACCTGTTTCTCCAATGTGTGAGGCTTCAGCATGATGTCCTTCAGCCACATGATTCATATTTATCTCTTTATCAGCAAGATGAGGATCAGATTCATCTTGCTGTTCCATTCTTGGTGTGCTAGACTCCTGTGCATCATGCTCCGTAGGGAACACTTGTTCAAAAACTCCTTTTCTTTCTGACTTTTTGTTCAACATTTTGAGGTATTCTGCTCTGTATGGTGATTCTTCTGGTATCATACTCATCATTTTTTTTTCTGTCAGAGCAGGTACATCATAATCTGACTTCCAAGACCCTGCAGCATTCCAAGGTTTCATAATTTCTGTCTTCCACATATTTTCTGATGCTGGTAATGCCATGTTTCTTTTTAGAAAAGCATCAGAAATTATGATAGATAGAAATCTTGGAAAGGGTAGATGTGAATCTATTCTACCATCTTTGGTCAGAATTGATCTCCTGATCAGAATAAATATTTCTGCTCCATAATCAATGTTCAATCCATTAATTAGACTGAACATGATTGTTAGAATGTTCATATTTATCTGATCTGTACCTCCAATCTTTGACGATAGACACTTGTTCAAAATTTCCATTAAGACTTGCCAGAAGGCAGGTAGCTTGTTTCTCTTGAATTTATTGATTGTTGAAATCTTTGTTTTGTATCCCATTACAGCATCAAGTTGTGAAAACATATCTTCTCTTTTTGGTGACTTTTCAAAGTTCTGATGTAAGGGTAGCTCCAAACATTCCCTTATCTTTTCTGGTGAAATTTTAATGAAGATATTTCCCCATACATGTGCTGTTAGCTCAGTTTAACTTGAGATTTTGAGAGTTTTTACAACTTGTTGTATAAGTTCTTGTGGTACCTCTCTGGTCTTTGTAAGAGCTTGAGCTAACGGGCATCTTGTTAGAAATTCAATGAGAATTTGACACTTCATATCATATTCTTAGATGTTATCATTCATTGCTTCATTGTTGCTCTTTAATGGAAGAAATTCATCTTCAGTGATGAAAGGAACTGAGTGTTTTTGTTGAGGTAAGTTGATGTTGACAGCAGCCATTGAGAATTTGGGTTTTTGTTTTTGGAAAGGGTTTTAGGGTTTTGAATTTGAAGGTTGAAGATGAAAGACTCTGTTTTTGAATGAGGTATTTATTAGGTGTAACGACAGAGATTTTTGAGTGTTTGTCGTGGGTTGTTTGAGTTCAGGGTGATTAATGACACCTTTAAGATGTTTTAATCCTTTAAGGAGACAACCGTTTTTGAAAAACCTTTGATTTATCTCTAATTTAATGTATATCCTTTTAAAGATATTTAGAGACTTCAAAGATTTTGCAGATAAACACTAGTTTCCAACTTGCACATTTTCTCTATGTGGGACCCCTTTTTAAAAGGTCCAATCGAAACCCTTTGTGTGTCTCCCCAGATATTTCTCATAATGATATATATATATATATATATATATATATATATATATATATATATATCATCAAAAAATATTTTTTTTAAGATGAGAGGGAATAAGTAGAGTTCTGAGATTTTACTTACATTGTAGTCTTGCAGTTCTGAACTCCATGCCTTTGTTCTGATATACCAGAGGTATATTGTTTTTATATAGCTTGTTCCAGTCCTCAAAAAAAAAAATTTTGAAAGAAACTTTTTCTTAAAAATTTGAATTTTCATAAATTCAATTAAATCTGATTAATAGAATTGTTTTTCTGATGATATGTTAAACTTTCTGGTTTTTCAAAACAAAAAATGATTTTCTGATTTGTTATCAGAATTTTCACAGTTTTCTGATGAATGATCAGTTTTTCTGATTGATCATCAGATTTTGAGTTCTACTAACATCTGTCAGTATTCATGTGTAATCCACCAGATTTTCTTTGATTTTATCAGCCAAGTTGTGTTAGTTCCCCCTAGATCTATTTACCAATAGAAAAAACATTTAAAACAAACCTGTTGTAAGAAAACATAAAACAAACATGTTTAAACGAAAACAAAACATAAAAACAAAGAAAACTACTCCTCCTCCTCTTCTAACACATTGAACATGCACTTCATATATAACCAAAGACTGGTTACACGTCCGGTGTGATTCTTTGCTGGCGTCAAGGTGGCTTCACTAATGTTTTCTTGAAGTACCATCTCAGCTCTTGAGTAGCAGCTTCTCACTCCTCCAAAGTCCAGCTGACTAGTGATCACCTTGGTAACAAATCGAGGGTAAATCAGAAAGGGTTGCCGGTCGTGGATGTTTGCTTCTAGGTCTCTCATTAGAAACTTAGCATAGTTGAAAGGTTTTTCTTGTATCACAGCATGCACCACTTCCATCATCCTATTCGACAGCTCATTGAAGTGTCCAATTTTCTTGGAAAAGCAGACACTTAGCTGTGTTACCAAAAACTGGAAAGGTGGTATAAAACCAGACTTGCTAATGGCCCTTGACGAGTTAAGTGTGTGATAGCCCATTTCAGTCAAGGTTTGTTGCACATTTTCTTTTTCCGGAAGTTGGATTTCATGATCATCACCCAGTTTGAGGACTTTTCTGATTGTTTCCTCTTTTAGAGTAATTTTTACTCCCATGACCTCACTTTCAATCCACATGGAAGTACCACCAAAAATGATTTGAGAGTTCCACCAGAACTCTTGGAGAAGTTCTGGATATATGGTGACATGTGATGACACAGCAAAGCCTAGAGGACTTCGCATGATCATATTGTACACAAACCTGCAGTCCTCCCATGCAGGTCCTTCCAAGTTGGATCTTAATCTAAGATTGTGAAGTCTGTGAAATGGAAGAGGGAATTGAGTGGCTTTCATCAATTTTGGGCGACCCATTTTTTATAAGGAAAAATACTGTTGAAAGGCTTTTGAAGAGCTGATTTTTGTTACAAATGTTCTTTTCAGGTTGTTAATATTTATAGGTGAAAGTGATGTTAACAGCCAACCTTTTTCTCTTCAATTAAGAAGATATCTATCCCAGTGAATGTAACAGTGAGTGTAACAGTGATTTTGACAGTCTATCAAGCCCCATGTGTGAGTAAGCATTTAATGACTAGGCATCTATTTTCATAGATCCTAATGATTCTAGTGCCTACGTGTCACATTTAAGTTCCTTATGAAGAAATGACGTTGCATGCAAAAAAAATGAAATTCAATAAACTGAAAAGAAAATGAGACGGTTGATTATTACAGTTGTATGGAACTTCATCAGTATGCATGTTACTTTTCCCCCCTTTTTGTTTTTTTTTTTTTGGTTTTTTTTAAAGAAAAAACAAAACAAACAAAAAAAATACATGAAAATAAGTAATTACAATATGTGGAATATGCATGAGGATGTATTTTTACAGATTATTCTGATGTTTCAAACATAATTTCTGATTTTATATCAGGAATTCTGGTGCTTTTACCAGATATCCTAATATTTCTTCAGAATATCTGATAAACTATCATTTATTGATAGTTCATCAGATTTTCTTGTGTTCCATCAGATTGATGGATTGTGTTTTTGTGTTTTCTGACAAGTTGGTCTTCAATTTGTGTTTTTGAGTTTTATGAGAAATCTTCATCATTTAGATTAACCATGCCAAGTTTGCTGATTAAAAAATTGTGTCTCTTTTCATCAAGAGGTTTTGTAAAGATATCAGCAATTTGATTTTCAGTTGGAACAAAATACATTTCAATGTTACCTTTCTCCACATGATCTTTTATGAAGTGGTATCTGACATCTATGTGTTTGGTTCTTGAGTGATGAACATGATTTTCAGTTATTGCAATGGCACTCTTTGAGTCACATAGAATTGGAATTCTTGTCAGAGTTACTCCATAATCTTTCAGTTGAGTTTGCATCCACAGCACTTGTGAACAGCAACTTGCTGCTGCTACATATTCTGATTCTGCAGTTGATGTGGCAACACAGTTTTGTTTCTTGCTCGCCCAACATACCAATTTTTCTCCCAAAAGTTGACAGGCACCAGATGTGCTTTTCCTGTCAATTTTGCACCCTGCATAATCTGCATCTGTGTATGCAATTAATTCAAGGTTTGTATCCTTTGGATACCAGAGACCAATTTCTGATGTGCCTTTGAGATATTTAAAAACCCTTTTTACAGCTTTCAGATGGGATTCTTTAGGATCACATTGATATCTGGCCAGAAAACATGTTGCAAACATGATATCTGGTCTGCTTGCAGTTAAATAAAGCAGTGATCCTATCATCCCTCTATAGGTTTTAATATCAACACTTATACCATTTTATCAGAATCTAACTTGTTCCCTGTTGCCATGGGAGTTTTTGAAACAAAGCCGTTTTCAAGTGAGTATTTTTGTAGAATTGTTTTCACATATTTTGATTGACTCAAAAATATTCCATCAATTCTTTGTTTTACCTGTAACCCTAAGAAAAAGGTTAACTCACCCATCATACTCATTTCAAAGTGGCTGGTCATCAATTTTTGAAATTTGTCACAAAATTTTTCATTTGTTGATCCAAATATAATGTCATCAACATATATCTGAACCAGCAAAGTATGACCTTTGTGTGTTTTGAGAAAAAGAGTGGTGTCAATAGTACCTTTGGTAAACCCAGAATTGAGTAAGAAGTTTGATAAAGTTTCATACCAGGCTCTAGGAGCTTGCTTCAACCCATACAAGGCTTTGTTTAATCTATAAACATGATTTTGAAATTTTGGATCAACAAAGCCTTCTGGTTGATGCACATAAACTTCTTCCTCAATTTTACCATTCAGAAAAGCTGATTTTACATCCATTTGATAAACTTTTAAATTCTTAGATGCAGCATAAGCAAGAAAAATTCTTACAGCTTCTAACCTAGCTACTGGTGCAAAGGTTTCGTCATAATCAATACCTTCTTGTTGACAGTAACCCTTGACCACTAACCTTGCTTTGTTTCTGGTGATTATGCCGTTCTCATCAGATTTGTTTCTGAACACCCATTTTGAGCCTATGACAGATTTGTCTTTTGGCTTGGGTACCAGATCCCAAACCTTGCTCCTTTCAAATTGATCAAGCTCTTCTTGCATGGCTTGAATACAGTCTGGGTCATTTAGAGCTTCCTTGACAGATTTGGGTTCTATCTTGCTTAAGAACCCAGAGAATGCACACTCATGTGCAGTGGCAGATCTTGTTCTGACACCATCTCCAGGATTGCCTATGATGTCAGAATGAACATGTCCTTTGATCCATCTTAACTTGTTGTGAAATGTTGTTGGTTCTGATGGATTTGAAGTTTCCCCCTGATCAGGTGCTACATTTGTCTGGAAAGTATCAGAAATCTGAATTTCTGATGTACTACATGCTTGATCTGCAGGGTTAGAACATGAATAATCTTTTGATTTATTTTTGTAGGCATTATCATGTTCTAGGAAATCTTCATATAATATTTCAAAGAGCTGTTCATAATTTTCTTGTTTGTCAGAAAAGTTTATTTCTTTTATGTACTCATCAGAAACCTCTGTTTCTGATGAGTCATCGAATGAGACATACAAACTTTCACTGATGGTCCTGGTGTTGAGAATAAAAACTCTGTATGCTTTTGAGGACAGAGAGTAACCAAGAAAAATGCCTTTTTCTGCTTTTCTGTCAAATTTTTCAAGGCTTTCAAAATCATTAAAAACAAAACATCTACAACCAAATGTATGTAAAAATTTTATACTAGGTATTCTTCCATTTATAATGTTGTAAGGTGTTTTGTTGTGCCTTTTGTTGATTATGGATTTGTTTTGTGTAAAACATGCATTTGCTATAGCTTCTGCCCAAAAGTGAGTGGGCAATTTAGCATAAGCTAGCATGGTTCTGGCAGCTTCTACTAAGGTCCTATTCCTTCTTTCAACCACACCATTCTGTTGTGGTGTTCTTGGAGCAGAAAAATCATGAGAAATTCCTTTACTTACTAGGAAATTCTCAATTTTTGCATTTTTAAATTCTGTTCCATTGTCTGATCTGATCCTTCTCACTGTTAGTTTTAACAGATTTTCAATTTTCTTAATAAAATTAATGATCAGATCAGGAGTTTCACTTTTCTTTCTAAAAAATTCTACCCATGTGTACCTGGAGAAATCATCCACTATTACTAGTATGTATTTCTTTCCAGAAAAACTTTCTGTACTTATGGGTCCACACAAATCCATGTGTAAAAATTCCAAATTTTGTGAAATAGAAGACTCAAAAATTGATTTGTGTGAGCTTCTTTTGGATTTTCCCATTTCACATGCTTCACAAATTTTATCATTCTTTGAGGATATCAAAGGTAATCCTTTTACCAGACCTTTGCTTGCTAATATGCTTAGGTTTTTGAAATTTAAATGAGCAAGCCTTTTGTGCCATAACCAACTACCACCCTTGTTATGTTTTGAAAATAAACACAGTTTTGGATGTTCACTTTCTTCTTTGAAGTCAAAATAGTAGATTGATTTTCTTATCCTTTTCCCACTTAAATAAATTTTGTTATCATCTATACCTATTAACAAGCATTTTTCTGGTAAAAAGGTTACCTAAAAACCTTTGTCACAGAATTGACCACAACTCAGCAAATTATACTTTAAGCCTTCAACATAGGCTACTTTCTCTATGGTCAAACATCCATATTTTATGCAACCATATCCCATGATCCTTCCTTTCACACCATTTCCAAAGTTTACCATTCTACCCAGCTTTGAAACAAAGTTGCTGAGTAAGCTCCTGTCCCCAGTCATGTGCTTGGAGCTTCCTGAGTCGCAGTACCAGATCTCTTGCACATGATGGTACTGAAATGAAATGATTAGAGGGTTTTTGGTACCCAGGCATGCTTGGGTACTGTTTCTGATGAAATTTGAAACATTTTATTTTTATTTCTTCTTGGTTTTGCATCAGAAACTCTGTTATATGCTGAGCCATTAACAGATTTTACATTTTTCTTTTGAAGATGGTGTTGGACAAGCTTCAGTATGTCAACACACATACAAGAGTTATCAGAATTTTCTGATAGTTCCTCTTGTGATGGAATGATTGGATAACTTTGAAAAGATGAGTGAACTGCTTCTGGAATTTTTACAGATTCTTGACTGCATTCACTCTTCTTTGTTTTGAAGTTAGGTTTGTCAAAAGAATATTCAGAACAGATTGATTTGCAAGATTCAGATTCAGATTCTGATACTAATTTATCAGAAATCTGATGAGTTTCTTTTACAAAGATAGTGGGTTTATTTCTATTTGATCTTGTAGTACTTGTATAGCCTAAACCCTCTCCTTTGTTCTTTGGTGTGGACTCAATAAAATTTATGAATTCTTTAGCCTGTTGAAAACCTCTTACGTTGATTTCTTTGTCATTGATTTTCTTGTAAAGATCTTTTCTTTCATTTTCATAAAACTCAATTTTTGCTCTTTGATCTAAACTGTCCTCTATAAGATGTTGGTTTTCAAGAATGATTTTATTCAAAGTCCTTTGCAACTCATCAGATTTTCTAATATCTGATTTATGTTTTTCTTGCAGATTTAGAAAATCTGACATGAGCTTGTTTAGCTTGTGTTCAAGATCAAGATTGTCTAAATTTACCTTTTGTTCTGAAGTTTCTGGTAGTCCCTCAGAGAGTGCCATGAGGCAAAAATTTGCCAACTCTTCTTCTTCATCATCAGAAGAATCATCAGATAACCATGTATCTGTTCCAGTAATTAAGCTTACTTGTTGCTGCTTCTTTGCTTCTTCAAGCTTTTTCTCATAATAGGCAACATCCTTCAGCTTTTTGGTCTTGCATTCTGATGCATAATGACCTCTTTGCTTGTACTTGTAACACACAACTTCAGCCTTCCCTTTATCCTTAGATCTAAACTCTTCTTTAGATCTTCCATCCATCCTTCCTTTGTCACTCCTCTGGTATCTCTGGTTACCTCCCCTCAACCTCTGCTCAAATGTTTTGGTGAGCAGTGCTATTGCTTCAGCAAAAGCTGAAAAGTCTGATGATGCATCAGAAGTTTCAAGATTTTGACTGTTTGAAGGTTGTGGATCATTTGTTGTTGTTGATCTTTGTGAGTTGGAGATTAGAGCTAAAGATCCCCCTCTTTGAATGGTTTCTTTAAATATTTCTTCCTCTCTGGGGATCAAGATGCTGTACAAGTCATGAAGACTCATGTTTCCTAGTTCTAAGGTTGATGATAAAGTCATGGTTAGACTTCTCCATTCTCTAGGAAGGGCATCAAGAAATTTTATGTTTCTTTCATCGTTTGATTTTGTTATACCAGATTTCTTTAGCTCGTTTAAAAGTTTTGTAAATCTTTGATATGTATCATTTAACCTTTCATTTGGCAAACTTTTAAACCTTTCATAAGATGAGACATTATTTGTTCTCTTGTTTCTTCTCATCCTTTCTCCTCCTTCACAAAGGTTTTCCAACTGATCCCATATTTCCTTAGCTGATGCACATGCATCAACTTGTGAAAATATGTCATTGGGGATGGCCATAATTAAAAGTGACTTAGCCCTTTCATCCCCAGCCACCAGTTCCTTGTCTTCTGCACTCCAGTTTATTTCACTTTTAGGAGTGCGGGAGGCAGGGATTGCTGGTGATTGGTCAGTTGCTGGAATAGCAGGTATATCAGTCATTGGTGTATGTGGACCCCTTTCAATGGATTGAAACAGAGCTCGGTCATGACCATTAAGGAAATTGACCATCCTGATTTTCCAATGGGGGTATTCTTCTCTGACCAGAGTCGGAGGTTTAGACATAGAACCAATGTTAAAAGCATTATTCCAGGATTGAAAGCTGGCCATATTTAGAGAAAAGAAGATGAGCGATTGATCGTTTAAAAATAGTTTATTCAATCTGCTCTGATACCAATTGTTTGACCTAGTACAGGCTCAAAACAACTTCTTTTCACGTAATATGGCAAGTGATTTCAGTAGATGTGAAAAAGATGTGCGGAAATGGAAATCAGACTTTCAAGAAACAAGACCTACAGAATTATCAAGTTTATATCACTTTGAAACAAAAATGGTTTACAAGGTGATTGTAAGATTATTATCTAATACAAACAAATCTTGAATTCTGTGGGGGAGAGAGCAATGGAGTTTTAGATGTATGTGTGAATGCTAAGCTTCAAACTCACTTTGCTTCTCCTGGTTGAGCCTTCTATTTATAGACGGCTTGTATGAATAAACAATAGTTTATTCATACAATAATTCCTGTAAAAAGTAGCCAATTGACATATTCATTGATTCCAACGTTCAAGTTGCCTTTTTGATCATGATATCATTTAATGTCAACTTGCTTCGGTAAGTGTGGCAGGACAGAGCCAATTTCAGACAAGTGGGTTATTTCATCAGAAATTCTGATAAACCACTTCATCAGAAATTCTGATGAACAAATCATCAGAAAATCCTTGATGATCAGAATCGTCAGATACTGATGATATTTCATCAGAAATATCATCAGATCCATCAGAAATGACCTCTTCTGATAATCCAATTCAGCTCTTGATCAACTTGTGATACTTTGAAGTAGATGCTATGTATTCCGGTTGTCCCATCTGATCTTCTTTTTCTATTTCGTGATCTTCAGGACTGTGACCTCTTCATAGACATAGTTGATTGTGTTTTTCTTCAATACTTACAAATAAAGTTTCCTAACAGTTTAATTCTGAGTATGAAATTAAAGCTTAATGGTAATTGTGACTTGTTGAACAGCTGATATGATTCCCTAACACGCTCACCAAAAATATGTTTGTAAATAGTTTACATTTACGGCATTTTAGTTCGGTATTTCATTTCTAGTTTAGAAACTTTATTCAAAATCCAAAAAGATTTTACATTTCTGCTTTATTTTCCGACAAACCAAAGTGGAAAGCTGATCTTTAGATTCAAAAATTTGAAGCAGATGCAGGAAGTTTTTGAGCTGGACAGATGAGTTGTGAGCTTATCATATTAAACTTGGAAATTGAAAAGTCAAAACAAGTTCATTAATTTGAATTTTGCAAAATTTCAAGAAAATTGTTTGAACTAGTTTGTACAAAATGTCAGTGTGTTTTGTCTCAGGTCAACCAAGGTTATTAAGTTGGACTTGGTAGATAAAATTAAGTACTTAGGGTCATTAATTTGGACCTGGATACTTAAGTGGATTTCTAAATTCTAACAAAACCAACAAATGAAGTCAAATGGTAAGTTTGGATTGAAATTGTTATAATCATAAATCTTATGTTAAAGAAGAGATTGTGCAAGTAACAGATTTGTTATTATCAACAGCATAGCAAAATCCCAGCTAACTGATAGGGGGAGTCTGAAAACTTAGAAGTCAGATACAGTTCCTAGATCTACATTCAAGGGGGAGTTTGAAAGTTGTTAAAGATTCAGTTTCTGTGTTTCATGCTAGCTGTTGATAGAAGAAGAGAAGATTTGAAGGAAGCTTTTATTGTCAGACAAATTGGATAGAGCAAGAAGATGGACAAAGACTAAAGACTGAAGATTTGATGCTAAAGACTTCGTCAACATCCAAGGGGGAGTCTGTTGGTGCACAAATGTCTGTTAACTTCGTCTTTATCGAGTCTTTTATCTAGATAGGATAATTTAGTGCACAGCAGGTTAAATCTAGGGTTTGTATGTTTTAGGGTAATTTCGCTTGAAATGGTACTGACCATTTCAAACGAAATTAAACATTCTAATTTCGCTTGAAATGGCCTTGCCACTTTCAAACGGAATTACCAACTCTATAAATAGCTGATGCACTTGGTCATTTAAAACGGAATTAGATAATTTGTTTTAGAGCCGAGGTGCTGCCGGATTGTTATTTGATTTGTAAAAGCTCAGGAAATCAATAAAAAAAGATAATTAGGAAGTATCAAGCTGTGTTCACATCGATATCACTGATTCCGCCTTTGATATTGATTCTGAACTCTTCAGAATGACTCGTTAGGGTCACACGACGATCCAACATAGATCATGGGTCGAATAATTCTCCTCATGATTCTTAAGTTGCCTAGATGCATATGCTATAACCTTTTGACGTTGCATTAATACACATCCATAACCTAATTTGGAAGCGTCACAATAGACTACAAAGTCTTCAGTTCCTTCTGGTAACACTAGTATGGGTGTATTAGTTAATCTTTGTTTAAGAATTCTAAACGCTTCTTCTTGTTTTGGTCCCCATTCAAACTTAACGGATTTACAGGTTAACTTAGTTAAAGGAATGGCTATTCTAGAAAAATCTTGAATAAACTTCCTATAATATCTGGCCAATCCTAAGAAACTTCTAACCTCGGTCGGTGACTCAGGGGTTTTCCATTTGGTAATCGCCTCGATTTTTGTTGGATCCACATGAATTCCTTCATGATTAACTAAGTGTCCAAGGAACTGTACTTGTTCTAACCAAAACTCGCACTTGGAAAATTTAGCATAAAGCTTTTCCTTTCTTAAAAGACTTAAAAGTGCATGCAAATGCTTTGCATAATCTTCCTTACTTTTAGAATAAATTAGAATATCATCTATAAAGACAATTATGAATTTATCCAAATATGGCTTACATATTCGGTTCATCATGTCAATAAATGCGGCTGGGGCATTGGTTAAACCAAATGGCATGACAGTAAATTCATAATGGCCATACCTCGTTCTGAAGGCGGTCTTAGGAATGTCCTCTTCCTGTACCTTTAATTGATGATATCCTGACCTTAAATCGATTTTAGAGAAAAATCGAGCTCCTTGCATTTGATCGAACAGATCATCGATCCTTGGTAATGGATACCGATTCTTGATCGTGACCTTGTTTAATTCACGGTAGTCAATGCACATACGCATTGATCCGTCCTTCTTTTTAACGAATAATATTGGCGCTCCCCATGGCGATCAGCTCGGCTGTATGAATCCCTTCTCCAATAATTCGTCTAATTGTTTCTTCAGTTCCTGCATTTCTGCGGGTGCCAAACGGTAATGTTCTTTAGCAATCGGTGCCGTTCCTGGTAGCAAGTGAATTCTGAATTCAACTTCTCTGTCTGGCGGTAATCCTGGTAATTCTTCTGGAAATACTTCTGAAAACTGAGACACTGCTGGAATGTCTTTTAGTTCTTTTCCTTTAGTGTTAGTGATTATAGAAATCAAATACACTATAGACCTTTTTCTTATATAACTTGCAGTTTTCATCACAGAGATGAATTTCGTGGATCTAGATGGTTTATTTCCTTTAATTGTGATCGTTTTACCTTTTGGTGAATTTACTTGAATTGACTTTTGATCACATAAAATACTGGCTTTATTGGCTATTAACCAGTCCATTCCTAAAACGACATCAAATCATGCCAGATTCATTGGATAAAGATTTGCCAAAAACTTTTGATTTAAAATTTCTATTCTTGCTCCCTACAAGATTTCAGAAATCCTAACAGTTTCTCCATTAGCTGTCTCTACGAGACATTCTTGTGGTAGTTTAGTTAATGACTCATTTAGAAGTTTGCAAAACTAAGTATTAATAAAACTTTGGTTTGCACCAGAGTCAAATAATACTTTAGTAAAAACATCATTAACTAAAAACGTACCAGCTATCACGTCTGGAATCATCTTGGCTTCATCTGCAGTCAGAACGAATGCTCTAGCATTTTTAGTGTTCTTGTTGTTCACAGCTGGAGCCAATTTCAGACAGTTCGGCTTGATATGGCCTTTTTCTCCACAGTTGAAGCATAATCCATTACTGGATTTTCTCCTACAATCTTTTTCCTTATGTCCGGGCATCTTGCAGAAATTGCAAAGAGTGGAGCATTTTCCCGAATGCTTTTTCTTACAGACCTTGCAGAATGGTGCAGCGGTAGAACCTATATTCCTACGGTTGAAATTCCCAGAACGGAATTCTTGGGTAAGCCTTTGGGTTAGGTTTCGCCTCTAGTCTTCTTCTCTAGTACGGATTAATTCATCTGTCAAGGTGTTTGCTAGTTCTACAGCTTCTTCTATAGTTTGGAGTCTAGCTGCCTTGACTACATGTCTAATCTATCCGATTAATCCCCAGATGTAACGGGAGATTAATACTGGTTCAGGTGATGCAAGGGTTGGTACTATTCCAGCATATTCAAAGAATGTAGTAGTATAACCCTTACTATCTACCCCGGTCATCCTAAGGTTCAGAAATTTATTTGCTATCTGTTCCTTTTCATTGGGAGGGCAGAATTTCCTTTCTACCATATTCTTAAATTCCTCCCATTCCATGTTATAGATCCTATCACTTCCTCTAGACTGAAGGATAGTATTCCACCATTCTAAGGCTGAGTTTTTAAACAAATTAGAAGCAAACATTATCTTGTCTTCTTCAACACACTTGCTTATTTTAAAACTGCCTCAGTCTTTTCTATCCGGCGTAGAGCTGCAATGGGTCCTTCATTGCCCGAGAATTCTATTGGTTTGCAGGACCAGAATTATTTGTAAGAACAACCATAGGGCATGGTTCTTCTTCTTTTGGGAATGGGCACTTGAAGTACGGGTCCATTGTTTACGCTGTTTTCTGGTTCAATTGGTCGCTTACTGCTATGTTTACTTTTATTATTCGCTTCTTGAACCGTTTGAATAATAAATGGCATTGCATCTATGATTCCTTGTGCCACTATGTGTTAGATAGCACTATTATCCACTTGGTTTCCATTGTTATTGATGCTTGGATTCTCATTAACCAAGTTAATGTTACTCTGATTATCATTATTCATATTTTCTTGATTTCCTTCGTCGGCCATCTAAATTTTAAACAATTACCCCATACTAATATCACAAAATAATATTTAATATAGTCAATCACATGACACGCACTTTGGTCAAAAGCGTCGATCATCGCGACTTACTCTATTCATATAGTATGCATCTATTACACACCAGTACTGAAATAAAAATTACAATACCAACTGAAATAAAATTACACTAATAGTAGTAGGCATCCATACACATATTTTATTTTATTTTTTTATTATTATGATTACTACTACCGTCTCCTCCATCACATCACGGATATGGATTCATCCAAAAATCCATATTGCGCTCGTCATACTTCCAGACGAGTCACTCTCCCACCTGTCGCATTCTTTCACTACTTTCTAGAATTTACACACCAAATGTCCTAAGTTCTTATACATTGTCTGCACTCATTGGGGGTGCATGTTCTAGGACTGGGTTCGGAATCTGGGGTGCGGGTTCCTGGTATGGGGGTGTAGGTGTCTGGAATCGGTAAGGATCTTCTAAAATCTCCCTAATGTATTCATCGTGGTAATAGGGATCTAAAGGATCCAAACCTGGGTAGGCTCCTATGTTTGGCATGGGTATATCTTCATGAATCGGGTAACGTTGCACATAGTCCCTATTGTCGTCCCACCAGGGGTCGTAATTTGGGTCTAGGGGGTTTGGAGCTGGTACCCTAGGGATTTCTTCTGGATTGAAGTCATGCATTTCTACTTGATTTTCAGGGTTCTCTATCTCCATGGGTTGGTCAGGGATTGGTAGTTGTGGTTAGGGTGCTATTATCTGTTCCAGATTAGGGTAGAGCTATAGTGGTTGCTAGGATATGGATATTGGTTATACCCCTATTTATCATATCATGGGCATAGGCATCAGTTTCTCTTTTAGCTGCTGCTAATACTCTCTGTTCTTGTAACTTTTTCATACGCTTTCTATATTCGTGTGCCCTCGACTGAACCATCCCCTCTTTTTATAAGGAAATGGCTCCTCAGACTGAGCCTTAAACACAAAGATTCCTTCTTCCGTATCAGCAGAGTATCCTGAGAGGGCAGGCTGAGAAGAGGAGGTGTCTTCGCTTCTAGGAGAACCAGACAATTGACGATACGCGTCAGATGGTCCTTGGTCGCTCATACTGTAAACTAACAAATAGTCAAACAACACACAACGATAAAATACAATTATACACGTAGTTCCGTAATTTATTTCCTAACATATTGAATTTCGATGTCAGCAGAACACTTATGTGGCTGAATCAGTGGCTTAGCTCTGATACCACCTTCTGTCACAACCCCCGATCCCTAATCCCCGGGAATGGGCGGCCGCGAGCCAGATTCGGTGGTATCGCGTATTGTCTAATTTGGCAGCGGAATTTTTCATCAGGACCGTAGTTAGGAAATATTGAATCAGAGTAAAATACCACCTTTCCATAACATTAAACACATGGGATAAAACCCAATTTTTCATTACACACACTTTCATAGGAATAACTCCTATTTTATTTAATAAAAACATCTATTTTATTTTAGGTAACTTTATTGCCACTTTTCCAAGCCTTCAGTGCTGTCCAGCTGGCTTCTATTTGGCTTTCACAGTTTGTTACCTGAAACACGTTTTTAAAAAACAATTGTCAGTGGGAAACACTGGTGAGTGAATCCCAGTTTAATCAAGTTTAAATAAAAACCATTGTAAGTATTGAGGGCGATCTCGCAATTACATTTGTTTCCAAGTTATATCAATTAACATCCATGGTACTGTCAGACCCGACTTGTTGAAATGTTACTCCTTGACCAGGTGGTAACAAATTTTGTATACAAAACCCCAACATACTCATGATAATTGTATTCTTACAAATACTCAATAACTGCTATTCGCATGGAAAAATATTTAAGGTTTTGTAAAAACAGTTAATAAAAGGTTTACAAAAAGCGGATCAACTCACATTGCTGTCTTAGATTATCCTTTAGGGTTTCCTGGTGACAATATAGAATTTACACAAATGCACACGTGTTAGTATAATAACCCATTTTAACATTAGTAATACCCACCCCGAGACGACATTCCAACGACTACGTCGGGCAGAACCACGACAGCCGTTACGGAACCCTAGATCAATCGGGCAGCGTATCTAATACGTATCCAGGGGTTATAATACTTACAACGGAGCAGAACTTTTCTATTTAGGGGGTATAATACCCGAGTATTATGCCTATAATTCAGATTTGAGAAAAAGAAAATAGTTGTGAGCGAGTTCGACTGAAGATCCGATGGCTTCTATATATTGTAACACCCCGAAAACGGGTTTGGTAATCAAACTCCGTTAATACTAAAAGACGGGTAAAGTACCGTTAGTAGTAAAAATAACCCGGTAAATATTTGGATTTAAATAAGAAATCCTAATATTAAATACAAGCGAATCAAAGTTTTAAGGAATTGAGTTTATAAGAGCCCGAGTTAACGGGACTTAAAATAAAATGGGTTATAACTCCCGGGACCCACTAAGTAACTAGGAATATTAACCTAGTTAGTTAGCCCGAGAGAAGGGACAAAGAAACATGTAAATTGATTAAGATATGCACTGGGAGGGGATGTACTTACACTCGAACCCGGAGAATGCAAACATGTAAAATGATTAGGATATGCTTTGGGAGGGAGTGTACTTGCACTCGAACCCGGAAAATGCAAATATGCCTCTTAACGGGCCATTTTTGTAAAATGTCAAACTTGAGGACAAAGTCGGAATATAAAAATGAAGCGAGGTCATAATGCATATCGGGAGGGTTGCGATAATAACGACTTCGGTTAAACACCCGGTTGATGGGTAAGAATTAAACACATGCGTAGGCCGAGAAACGGGAACTCGGATGGGAAGTTAAAAGACTCGGGTTTTGAGTCATAACTAAAAGACGACAAGATAATGTAAATAGAAATTTTGAATAAATTATGTTCAACTATTTTAAAGTTGAACGGGTCGAATATAATATCATGCCGGACGGCATGAGTAAACGCAAGCGGGATAATAGTAGCGTTAAAAGCAAAAGAATAATGAGCCCGGTAATGGGACATAATCAAATACGGATATATGTAAACTGGAGAATGGTGAGCATAAGATGAACCGATGCATAAATGACATGAGAAGTCATAAAGTCGGAAAATTTCGCCCGAAAAAAAAAATGAAGCCTTAGACTACGGTCAAGGTCAATTAAAGTTCAAAAGTGAAAATATACGATTCCAAACATAGCAAGACATGCTTTGAAGCTATATATGCATATATACATATAAATGTAGATACAAATAAAAAGATGAATCGGCGGGATCATCGTAACCTATGGGAATGCGATTAGTGTTAAGGTCTACGGGACCCGAATGACCCTCGGGTCACGAATAGAAAGGGAAATAAACCTTAGGGTTCCCATTAAAAAGGGGGTGAAGACCTAAGGAAATTGCCTACGAGGCTACGTGAGAGAACGTACGGGTTACTTAAACAAAGCGAGGGAACCAGTTGAGAATCCTCGCGTAAAACAAAGACTGTAAAAGAGTAAATGTCAAGTCGTCAAAATTGCTTGACATAAATTAAAGATAAAACATTAAACTAAAACTTCAGTTTTAGTAAGAAATAACGTTTTTACAAATATAAATTCTGATAGGAATTTAAATAGTAAGCATGAAGGATACAAGTCTTGACACTAATAGGCGCAAGACGATATATTCGAAAAAGTGATGTTTTCGAAAATGAAAGGATGATATGAATTAAACATGATGTGACACGATCACGGTCAAGAAATGCAATGTGAGGTAGAATAACATTATAACAAAGCGAGCGGTAAAAGTAACTGGACCAATAAGTCGAGTTAGTGAGACCGGTTAAGGTCATCAATTCAAATCAAGAAATTTGGTTTGCTTGTAAGCGGTAGATTCGGTATAACTGAACCAAATAAATAAATTTGAAAAAAAAAGAATTTGTTGCTAAAAGTGAAAGATTTCACTAAAGACCTTTAAGCAGGTCAAAGTAACGGATTCATAAAAAAGTCGATAGTATATGAAAGCAATGGATATTGCTAAGTTAACTAAACTAGTGGAAATAATGAGATTACGTTATTTCAAGTTGCACTATGTCGTATGAAATACGTAGACAATTAGTGACCAAAAAGATGTTACCATACTTATCTGGTAATACTAACAATTGGTTAAAAGTATAAGTAATGTTTAAAAGATTTCTCGGATCAAATACATTGAGTTTAAACTCAATGAATTATGTAAAAAAAGGTTTCGAGGACGAAACCTCTCTAAGGGGGGTAGACTTGTAACACCCCGAAAACGGGTTTGGTAATCAAACTCTGTTAATACTAAAAGACGGGTAAAGTACCGTTAGTAGTAAAAATAACCCGGTAAATATTTGGATTTAAATAAGAAATCCTAATATTAAATACAAGCGAATCAAAGTTTTAAGGAATTGAATTTATAAGAGCCCGAGTTAACGGGACTTAAAATAAAACGGGTTATAACTCCCGGGACCCACTAAGTAACTAGGAATATTAACCTAGTTAGTTAGTGTCTTGACATAATAGAACAAATATGTTAAAATATCCTTTAAATAACTTGTGTAAAGTTGAGGGACTAAGCATGGGCAAATGTAATGAAGTTTAATTAAATCAAAAATTAAAACACAAAACACACATACGTGTGTTGATGTCTGCGATTTCATCAGAGCCACAAGGAGCTCTCAAAACTCAACCCTAAACTTCAAGAAATTCATCAAATTGAAGGGGCAAATCAAGCACGAATCGAAATCCAAGCATAGATTAGTGATCACCTCAGTGAAGGGATCATGAGGTATGTGAAATTTTACTATGTGGTTCCATCTTAAATTTTAGATGAACTTGTGAGATTCGAATCTGAGCTTGCATGTTCGTTGTTTGGATGGAATTAGGGATGAAACTATGTCTAGGAGTAAACCCTAGTCATTTATGTGTTGAATTGATGTTCATGGTTGTGAATTCATGATCATACACTTATATGTCAAGTGGGTTTTGTAGAATTATGCTAAACTCTAGGATTATCTTTGTTAACCTAGTGTATTTGAGCTCCATGAAGAAAATCCAGAATTTTTGATATAAAAATTTGACATGAACATGTGACATGATGCTTAAATCTTGACTAAATAGTTAGTCAATAACTTGATTTTGAATTATATGAAATCATGCTCATTAGGTGTTTGATATAATGCCTAAGAGAAAAGAAATGTTGAAAATCGGACAAAAACACATGTTTGATGGATATGGCAAATTGTGCGTTAAGACTTATAAAAAGGGTTCTAAACGGATTGTAAATTGAACTCTTTAGGCGAGGAATCCGGATCGTCAAGTGGACAAGCCGGTGGAAATACGCGTTTGAAAAGGATGCTTAAAAGGTACGTAACTACGATTCCGTTACGTTATGCTTGATTTCGGATTTTCGTTAGCAGACTTTAAATTAGCATAATACATGAAATTGGCATTTAGTTGAAGTGACGAAGATCACTACGTAAATAAACGGGTCAAAAGGTGAAATTATCACCCTTTGACAACATCGACTAATGGTTTGTCGAGTTACATGTTTATAGGAATAAATAGCAAATGGATACGCACATCGCTATTGCTTAGCGGCTACTAAGTCAAGGTATTGAAACGGGTCAATATATTGATCCGATCCAGGTATGTATAATGATCCAACTCATCATGTAGAACTTGAGATTCTATAAGAGTTAGACAACGTTAAAATATAGTTATTCGGTTATCTTTTAGGTAAACTGAATAAATTGAGTTATGATTATGGTGTTCTAGAAGCACATGGGTTTATAAACAAGATTATAGTTAAAAGGTCAGATTTTGGGTCAAACAAGTATTTAAAAGTTCCTTTGTAGTAAAGAAAGGATGAAAATTGACCAAATTGCCCTTGTAAGCTAATTTGAACGAACGACCCTTGCAAGAGGTTCGGAAACGAGTTTTATGATTAAATAAATGCTTAGAATAAGAAAAAGATAGTGAAAGATGTAAACTCTTGGGTCGAATGACTTTATATGAGTCTTTGCCGTAAAAAGATAATCCGAGGGGTAAAATTCGGAACATATAGATATCCACATTAAATCCAACACACATATAGTTGTGGTGGAAGATTACTTGATAAGAAATGTAGGAATAAGATGCTAGAAACGTATGAAAGCGAGTTCAAGTTCTAAAGTGCTTAAATACCCTTAACGGGTCAAAATAAGCATACGAGCGAAAACGTATTTAAATTGTGTGAGAAACCTGTGATTAGAACCTAACATGGTAGATAACATTAATTTGAAGAGGTGCATGTGAAATAAGGATTAAGCAAATAAATTTGTTTGATAAAATGCATAAACGGGTTAAAACTCGGTAAAACGGCAAGGAGTCGAAGGCTTAGAAGTCTCAAAATTTATTATGTAGGATGTTGAATTTTAACTCCATTTGATGGAGGATCAAATTACAATCATGTAGGAAGAAACGGTAGGTCAAACGGACAAGCGGATTGAAAGATACGAAAGTTTTCGTGTCAAAAATGACAAATTGGAAGGGGCTGATACAGGGGCCACCGTAACTTACGGTGCCCACCGTAAGTTACGGTGGGGCTGATATCAATATTACGCCAGATGCCTACTGAGTTACGGTGGGGGCATTTGAAATCAGGGGACACCGTAACTTACGGTGCCCACCGTAAGTTACGGTGGAGGCCGGATTCGAATCTTTGTTTCTGGGTTCAAGGGATTAATATTGAGATTTCCTGATTTTTCTTTAATTCGATTATTCGACCCCATTTTCCTTATGATACCAGTTATTTAATTATCAAAACTAACTTTTAAGTTGGTTTTGAACACAGGTGAATGTCGAGAGCCCCGGATGAAGATCAAGCGTCGAGCAAGAACCGAACACGTATTAAATGAAGCTTCCGCAAGTTGTTTTGTCGTTATTCTAAAACGATGAATTAAATTACATTATGTTGTTTTTCTTTCAAGTTTAGAAAAGTTTTAATAAACCCGTATTTGAGCATGAATGTTTAAATATAAATACTTAGTAATCTGTGATTATTTACGGAAATCACTAAGTAAAATTTTGGTTGTTACATATATAGTGCCTCACTTCAACTTTTACGCGACCCCCGTAAATGTAGACAAGGGTCTACGCGGCCCGCGTTAAACCCTGGTCAACGCATAGCTTGGCTGGATCATCGACTAGACTTATCGGGTGTTGGGCCACGTGGCCACACCGGGCTGCGCCACATCTTGGGCCTCTCGCGGCCCGCGTTAGGATTGGGGTGGGGTTTACACGGCCCGCCTCAATCCAAAAATCAAAATTTTAATTAAATTTAATAATATTTAAGGTATTCGGGGCCCATTTTCACGTATGGGTGTTTTTAGGGACATATTGGGATATTTTAAAATATATTAGGGTGTCAAACATAATTTGAGGGTGTCGGTTTTCTTTGAGGATTGTTATAATGAACGTCCATGTGTAACTGATTGATCGAATACGAGTATATGTGAACTTCGAATGATGATATGGAAATAACTAATTGAGGAGGGTAAATCATGGGTAGTTATGGTGGAAACGTGAATCACGGTAAGGCCAACATAACTTGCACACTCTTTATGCTGCACATTAATGGAAGTCGCACAATGTTGTTATGAACACTCGTTTAATGCTTGACATACAAACACATACTGCATGTTGTACACTGATAAGGGACTCGCACAATTGCACTGTGGTCGCACATTTACACCATGTAGCACATTCACATGGGCCTAGGGGATTTATCTGGGCCAAGCGTTGAACTGTTGGGCCACAGGTTAAACCTGAGTCGCACAGTCCCTTGTGGATCGCACAGTCGACTGGCATGCATTTGGGATCCCACAATTATATCAGGCTACTTGTACTAGGCCGAACACCGAGCATGAATCGCACACTTAGGAATACCGGTCGCACACTAGTACATGTACCGTACACACTTTGAATGAGCTTGTGTTGTGGGTTGTGCACACACTTTTGAATGGATTACGTGATATTGGGTCGCACAACAAAGTGTGCGACTGGAATGTTACTGATCGGACCGTGTCGTCCCGATCAGTTAAAAACCCAAATTAGCCTAGGTAGGTAGGGTAAGTCGAGTATCGTATCAACGAAGAGCATGTGGTCAGTATCACACCAGTGGTTTGATTGTTTAAACTATTTACAAACAAGTGTACAAAATAATTATGAAGCTTGCTAATTTTCTTTGTTTGTTTGTTTGGTTGAAAAAGGTGTCGAAGTGAACCGACAAATTGCTATTATCTAAGACAATGGTTTATTAACTAGGATTTCAAAACTTAACTAAGTGGTTGAAAACAATAATTTAGAAACAAGTTCCACACCCGGTTCGATAATTGCAAGACCTAGGGTTCCTACATGTTTTAACTTGATTCAGTTGCATATAGTGATTAACGAATTTAGTGTCACGTGGCTTAGGTGCCAAAAGCTATCAACGTTACAGGAATGGACCGTAGTGCACTTCTTTACCAAGAACATGTAAATCCTAACCTAAGATAAGGCTTAATTGCACATAACCATTTCGCAAAATCAAATTTTATCATCACTCGACAATTTACGAATTCGAAACAAATGCAAGACAATTATCAAAGGTTTGAAGTACTAAATAACTTGTCACAAAATCAAAGCAAATAAAATGTTTAAACCCTAGAAAATCTTACAAAGTCTACACAGGGGTAAAACCCTGGAAAATTAGCCTCTCATGGTGTTGGAGGATTGGAATCCGGATCTTGAGGATGAAGAACTAGCAATATAAATCTTGGTTTTTGGATGATCATCATGATTGGGAATCATTAGAGAGTGTTTTCCTCTTTTTTTTTTTTTTCAAATGAATGAGAGTTGAAGGAATAATAAAGTGTAACCCTCCCTTTCCAAAATTGACTTTTTCTCTCAAAAAATCCCGTTTTTATTAATTAGCCGGTGTGCAACAGATAATATGTCAATTTCTGGCCTTTCAAAACCTTAGATTTTGATTCGTCTCATCGAGCTACCCCAAATGCATATATTATACGCCCCGAAACTCATTATCTATCTCAGGATAAGCTAAAATTAAGTTTGGACTATTTCTGGCGCAGAGTTCAGCTCAGTTTTGCCTCTTTTTGAATTTTTTTCAATTATGTTCTCTCTAGCATCCGCACAAAGCTTCATTAAATCTCCAAAATGCACCTTAAACCCGTCAATGCCTGCAAAACACAAACCATATCAATGTAGTGTATTCTAGAAAGTAACTTCGTGTAATTAACCAAAATTAAAACCATTAAGCTATGGAATTTTACCAACCCATCAGTTACCTGCCTATGTGTATTTCGCATGAAACCTGGAACATGTGTACTTGATTTAATTGCTAGACTACGTGCATGGATGTGTGGTTAATTATACATGTAAAATTGATTATTATTGGTAAACCACGATAGGGTTCGGTTGAGAAACTTGGAACACCTAACTTAAATTACCGAACAAACCTAAGGTGAGTTCACTACTCATTTTCACAATGCGTCCCAGGGAGGGACAAACGGGTAAATATTCCGGGGAGGAATACGGGTTTTACTGGGTTTAGATTTGATGTTGGATAATACACTCATAACTATCACCTTAAGCCCCATCTACTACCGAACTAGTTGTCGGGGAGGCAATGGGGTTATTAGTTGATAGCGCTATTAGGTTTGGCACCCTCACGCCGTACCGGGGAGGACGAGCGTGAACTAATGACCTTAATCACTCGACCAATGTTGATAGGCATTGGGGAAGGGCAAACAAATTGACGCCATCTTGCGGTACTCGAGTTATTATCAACATGCTTTTAAACTAAACACTTGGCAATTTAACATTTTACAAAACTGTGAGCTCGCCAGCTTTATGCTGATACACTTGTCTGCATGCTTGCAGGCCTTTAGGTACATGGATGTGGAACCTGCTGTCTGGGATTGCTGGAGTGGTCTTGGGTCGAGATACATGGAAACACGAGACAAGTCTATCTGTTTTTATACTCTTGGGTTTTGAATTATTTAAACAATGAATTATGCTTCCGCTGGACATGTTGGGTTTTAAGTTATGTTTTGAAATACATTATCTTAATGAATGAGAACTTTTATTTAATATCTCGTTATTAGTTCAATGTGATTAGTGGCTGGATCCTGGTACATCACACGCCCCGCGGGGGTTTCCGCATGTGGTATTTTGGGGGGTGTGACAGTTTGGTATCAGAGCCAGGTTATAGTGAACTAGGTTTTAAAATGTATTTTTATAAAACTAGACTATAACCGAACAATTCTGAAATCGACCATGACACTCAGCTCTAGATTGAAAGGTTCGTCCTTCGTTACTTTATGTACTACATACCTAGTGTACCCTTACTTACGATAATTCTTACAGTTATATGCTAGACACTACGATACGATTACATGTGTTGCTTGCTTATGTTATGATGCTTTAATTGTGTGACACTACCTTTAGACTTTCGTAATTCTTAGTTTTGTGATGTCGTTTGTTTTGTTACTCGAAACTGGGCAACCTTTTAGCGCGAGTTAAGAGGAGTTGAGAAAAACATGCAAACTGCCTTATCATTATGGGTGCACACATAATGGTAATGTGGGGTGCATGTGAGTCCCAGTGAGGCTTAACAAGTGTGAAAGGGGTTCTGTTCCATTATCCGACATAATGGGAAAATTTTGTAATCTTTAGAAGTCATAGCAATGATTGACTTCTACTCGATCACAATCCTTAACTTTTACCACTCTTCTTATATAGAATCGTGAGCGGAGATGGCGGACGCAATGGTGGATGTGGTGGTGGTCGCGGCGGTGGGCGTGGCAACATTGTTATGTCCAATGTTGCAGAAATCGGCCTAGGCGGCCGATTAATCGGCGCCTAGGCGCTAGTCGGTGGGTTACTGCCTAAATTTAAGCTAGTTGGTCAAAAAATCGGTTATGGTCAAAATCGGTCATAGTCGGTAAAAGTCGGACAAAATCGGTAAAAATCGGTCAAAATCGGACTAATCAGACCCATGTTTTTTTGACCCAAAAAACATGTTTTTGACCCAAAAAACTCAATTTTTGAAACCTGGCCCATGGTTTAAAGCCCAAATTTTAGTTATAAACCTATTTTAACATTTAAGTTTAGTTATTTTAACATTTAACCCCCTCTATCTTTCACTAATTTAGATATGGTTCCTAAAATTTTAAATTTATTAATAAAAAGTATAAAGTTATCTCCTAAACTTGTCAATTTACTAATAAAAAGTATAAAGTTATATATATATATATATATATATATATATATATATTTGTAAAATTATACTTAAAAAGTCTAATCAGATTAATCCCTATTAATCCCGATTAATCCCTAGGCGGTACCTCACCGCCCGACTAGCGCCTTCTACAACATTGGTTATGTCCCAGGCAGAGCTGACTGATCTAATCAATACTCGCTTGGCTGAAGCCTTAGCAGCTCAGCAGGCGGGGATGATTTGTACCAAACGTTCTTTATTCCTGTGTTGTGTACTCGACTCTCACTCGTGCGTTGTATTTTCTTTCGTCTTTAGGTCAACTTGCAAACCAGAACAATCCACCTGCTTGTACGTTCAAGATGTTCATGGATTGTAAGCCACAGACATTTAGTGGAACCGGAGGGGCAGTGGGACTACTCCGTTGGTTCGAGAAAGCCGAGTCAGTTTTTGCTATGTGTAACTGTCCCGCTGGGGACAGGGTGAAGTATGCTACGAGCACACTAGAGGAAGGTGCCTTAACCTGGTGGAACGCCTTGGTGCAAATGTTAGGCATCGAGATGGCAAATGCAACTACCTGGGATGACTTCAAGGAGTTGATACGGGAGGAGTACTGTCCTCACGACGAAATTCAGAAGTTAGAAAATGAGTACTACAACTTAAAGATGGTGGGATCTGAGATTGAGGCGTACACGAAGCGATCTCATGAACTTGCGAACATGTATCCTAACTTATCACGACCACCACACCTGAGAATCGAGCTGTACATCAACGGTTTAGCACTGCATGTAAAGGGTTTAGTCACTGCAGCAAACCTTGACAAATTTGCCCTGAATCATCCGATTAGCTCACAAGATCACCGACCAGGAGGTGGAGCATGGCTCGCTACTGCTCCTGCTAATGATAACTAGCGTAGATGGAATGATGCGGACAAGGCGTCCAACCCAACCCAATCGGAGAAGAAGCCCGACAACAGCAACAGTCGTAGTTTCAGCCAGTCATCCTCTGTTAAACAAAGCCAGGTCAGCAATCCGAACCAATGCTCCTATGTGGGAAGGCAGCCAAAGCGTAACAAGTGCAACTATCATCACCGTGGACCGTGCACCCGAGCCTGCCATAGGTGTGATAAAGTGGGGCATATGGCAAAGGATTGCAGGGATCCGTTTCCAAAGTAACAGCAACCACAGTACCAGCAACAGCAACAACAGCAGCCACAACAGCAACAAAGGTAACAACCCCAACAAAACCAAGGTAACCGGAGGGGATGTTTTTAGTGCGGGGACGAGGGCCACATTAAGAGGGATTGCCCTCAGTTGAATCAAAATGGCAATAACAACGGGAATAACAACCGCCAGAATAACAACAATGCTGGGAACAACAATGGAAATAATGGTGGTAATGGTGCACGTGGAAGGGTATTTACGATTGGCGCTGGTGATGTTAGGAACGATGGCAACGTCGTGACTGGTACATTTTCTGTGAACAATCTTTTCGCTTCTGTATTATTCGACTTTGGCGCCGACAGGAGTTATGTGTCCTTGGGGTTCAGTCGATAGTTAGGGTTAACCCCGACACCTCTCTAAACCAAACACGTAGTAGAATTGGCTGATGACAAGTCAATTGAAGCCTCACACGTTCACTTAGGGTGCAAACTCGATTTGGTGGGTCATGTGTTTGGCATTGACCTTCTTCTTGTTACTCTTGGTAGATTCGATGTAGTTATTGGTATGGACTGGCTGTCTAAACACCATGCTGATATGCTCTGTAAAGAGAAAATTGTACGTATTCCTCTCCCTGGTGGAGAATCGCTGTCTGTCCAGTGTCATCGAAGTGGTGCAATGGTTGGCATCATTTCGGCTATGAAAGCCTAGAAGTGTTTACGCAAGGGCTATCCTACTATTCTAGCACTTGTCACCGACACTCAGCCCGAGTAAAAGAGAATCGAAGATTTACCAGTTGTCTATGAGTTTCCTGATGTATTTCCCGAAGAACTTCCAGGATTGCCTCCACACCGTCAGGTGGAATTCCAGATTGATCTTACACATGGAGCCGCCCCAATTGCTCGCGCTCCCTATCGTCTTGCACTAGGAGAGTTTCAAGAACTGTCTAATCAACTTCAAGAACTGTTGGATAGAGGCTTTATCCGACCTAGTTCTTCGCCGTGGGGAGCCCCGGTCCTATTCGTGAAGAAGAAAGATGGGTCTTTTCGTATATGTATCGACTACCAGGAACTCAACAAGGTGACGGTCAAGAACCATTATCCTCTACCACGCATCGACGATCTGTTTGACCAGTTGCAAGGGTCAAGCTTCTATTCGAAAATCGCCTTAAGGTCGGCCTATCATCATATGAGAGTCCGAGAGGAGGATGTTCCTAAGACAGCCTACCGAACGCGGTACGGCCATTACGATTTTCTGGTCATGCCATTCGGGTTAACTAACGCACCAGCGGTATTCATGGATCTCATGAATCGTGTGTGCAAACCGTATCTCGATGATTTTGTCATTGTGTTTATCGATGACATTCTGATCTACTCTAAGAGCAAGGAGGACCAAGAGCGGCACTCCCGTCTTATCTTGGAGCTCCTGAGGAAGGAGCAACTTTACGTGAAATTTTCTAAGTGCGACTTCTGGATTCGAGAAGTACACTTCCTTGGTCACATTGTTAATGAATTAGGAATACACGTGGATCCCACTAAAATCGATTCTATCAGAAACTGGGCAGCACCGAAGAATCCTTCGGAGGTGCGATAATTTCTTGGTCTCGCCGGATTCTATCACATATTTATTAAAGACTTCTTAAGGATCGCTCAACCTATCACTACGTTGACGCAGAAAGGCGTTGTATATTCTTGGGGAACAAAGCAGGAAGACGCCTTCCAACTGCTGAAACAAAAACTCAGCAGTGCACCAATCTTGTCCTTACCCGAGGGTATCGATGATTTCGTGGTATACTGTGATGCTTCTATTCAGGGTATCGGTTACGTGCTAATGCAACGCGAGAAAGTGATAGCTTACGCTTCTCGACAGTTGAAGATTCGCGAGAGGAATTACACGACTCACGACTTGGAGTTGGGAGTTGTGGTCTTTGCGCTAAAAATCTGGAGGCACTACTTGTACGGTACTAAATACACTATTTATACCGACCACAAGAGCCTCCAGCACATTTGATCAGAAAGAGTTGAACATGTGACAACGACGCTGGGTGGAACTCTTAAACGATTACGACTACGCTATCAAGTATCATCCAGGAAAAACTAATGTCGTAGCTGATGCCCTTAGTCGGAAGGAGATGAAACCTAAACGTGTTTGAGCTTTGCAGCTCACCATCCACTCTAACCTACCTGACCAGTTTTGTTCTGCCCAAACTGAAGCGTTGAAAGACGAGAACCTTAAAGCTGAAGCCATGGGGGGCCTGGAGAGTCAACTTTTAGAAAAATCTGACGGTATTCGCTATTTTATGGAGCGAATATGGGTCCCTTTATACGGTAACCTTAGAGAGCTTGTGATGGACGAAGCACACAATTCTCGATACTCGGTTCACCCAGGTTCTGATAAGATGTATCAGGATCTAAAAGTCTTATACTGGTGGTTGTGCATGAAAGCCCACATAACTATGTATGTGGGCAAATGCTTGACTTGCGCAAAAGTCAAGGTGGAATACCAGAAACCATCTGGTTTACTTCAGCAACCAGAAATACCCATGTGGAAATGGGAACAGATTGCCTTGGACTTCGTCACTGGACTACCCAGAACTCAGGCCGGGATCGATACCATTTGGGTAATCATCGACCGTCTCACGAAATCTGCACACTTCCTAACGATCAAGGAAACTGAAAAGTTCTCACAACTTGCTGGTATTTATTTGAAGGAAGTTGTTTCTAGGCACGGGGTGCCCACTTCTATTATCTTTGATCGTGATCCGCGCTTTATATCTGACTTATGGCAAGCGATGCACAAATCTTTTGGCTCACGTCTAGATATGAGCACTTCTTATCACCCCCAGACGGATGGCCAAAGTGAGCGGACCATCCAGACACTAGAAGACATGCTGCGAGCATGTGTGATCGATTTTGGGAAAGGTTGGGAAAGACACCTACCCCTGGTAGAGTTTTCCTACAACAACAGTTATCATTCCAATATTCAGGCTGCTCCATTCGAGGCATTGTACGGACGGAAATGTCGATCTCCTCTTTGTTGGGCTGAGGTGGGTGACAGCCAGATCACAGGTCCAGAACTTGTACTTGAAACCTCTGAGAAGATTGTTCAGATCAGAAATCGTATGGCGGCAGCGCGTGATCGCCAAAAAACCTACACCGATAAACGTAGGAAACCCGTGAAGTTCGCTGTGGGCGATAGTGTTATGTTGAAAGTTTCACCCTGGAAGGGTGTGGTGCGCTTTGGAAAGCGCGGCAAGCTTAACCCACGTTACGTAGGGCCATTCAAAATTCTGGAGCAGATCGGTAAGGTGGCTTATAGACTTGAGTTACCTGATGAACTTGGTAATGTTCACGATGTCTTCATGTCTCAAACCTTAAGAAGTGTTTGTCCGTTGAAACACTTGTATTACCATTACAAGAACTGAAGATTGACGACAAGTTGCAGTTTGTCGAAGAACCTATCGAAATCATGGATCGGGAAGTCAAGGTTCGTAAACACAGTTGAATTCCAATCGTGAGAGTTCATTGGAACTCAAGACGTGGACCGGAGTTCACGTGGGAAAGCGAGGATCAAATGAAGCTTAAGTATCCTCAATTGTTCAAAACTACTGAATCAAATCCGGATATGACTGGTGAATTTGGGGACGAAAATCCCTTTCAAGTTGGGGTTGATGTGGCACTTGAGGAAAATTCACAGTCATCTTGATCTATCACTTCACCCCTCTAATACTGCTCATCAAATTTCGGGGCGAAATTTCTTTCAAGTTGGGGATGATGTGATGACCCGAACTTTCAAGGTTAGCATCATGTAATCCTGAAACCTTTAAACTCTGTATCATTTCTTTTCACATTTCTTTTTGCGTTAAAAGTAGGTGCACGTTGTGATAAACTTGTTAATTGGTAATGATTGAATGTAATAAGTGGTGTTATACCGAGTGTTAAGCTAGTTAGGACGATCGCACTTGTGATCAGGCCGTACACCCTCCTCGTGACCGCACACTCCCTCACTTTGGTGCTCTTTTAATCTTGGCCCACACATTTTAAGCCCAAACCGAGCCTGACCCCAAACACCATTAGTGGTGTTACGTAATGGTTGAGGGTTCCCATTTAGCTGCTAATTACACAAGGCAACAAACCCTAATTTCCCCTACCTTGGACGGCGACCTCTCCTCCTCCTCCCTCTCTCAGATCAGCGGCCATCCAACCCTGTCAAGGCTCTTTCTTCTCGAAACAAGAACCCTCTCTCCTAGCATTCGATGAGTACGTCTATCACTAAGTTGATTCTAACCCTAGTTGTTTTTTAATATGTGTATTACGTGTCATGTTATATGGGTGCATGGGAGGTCAAAGCATGAGGTAGCATGTTGTTGAATTAATCTTGATCAAAGGATGTTATAGAAGCTGTGCATGATGTGATTTACGGGTTAAAGTTGCATGATGTG
The DNA here is from genome assembly GCA_030545235.1 of Helianthus tuberosus. Classification (NCBI taxonomy): domain Eukaryota; kingdom Viridiplantae; phylum Streptophyta; class Magnoliopsida; order Asterales; family Asteraceae; genus Helianthus; species Helianthus tuberosus. Next base: position 38,492,024 of record CM060355.1, read on the forward strand.
TTCGATAATCATTGGTGTTAAATGGTATGAAAAATTGTAACTATAAGATGAATCTAATTATGTATGATTAGATGAGGATTGCCAGTAGGAATGAGTTCGTGAATGAGTATGCATGTTGACGAATGGTTGATGGAATAATTGAATTGTTCAATTTGTTAGGATACAAATGATGAAGTAGTATTAGATAACGATTTAGGGTCATGAACCTCCATGTGTAACTGATTGATCGAATACGAGTATATGTGAACTTCGAATGCTGATATGGAAATAACTAATTGAGGAGGGTAAATCCTGGGTAGTTATGGTGGAACCGTGAATCATGGTAAGGCCAACATAACTCGCACACTCTTTTTGCTCCACATTAATGGAAGTCGCACAATGTTGTTATGAACACTCGTTTAATGCTTGACATACAAACACATACTACATGTTGTACATTGATAAGGGACTCGCACAATTGCACTGTGGTCGCACATTTACACCATGTCGCACATTCGCATGGGCTTAGGGGATTTATCTGGGCCAAGCGCTGAACGGTTGGGCCACGGGTAAAATCTGAGTCGCACAGTCCCTTGTGGATCGCACAGTCGACTGGCATGCATTTGGGCTCCCATAATTATATCAGGCTACTTGTACTGGGCCGAACACCGAGCATTAATCGCACACTTAAGAATACCGGTCGCACACTTGTACATGTACCTTACACACTTTGAATGCGCTTGTGTTAGTGGGTTGTGCACACACTTTTGAATGGATTACGTGATATTGGGTCGCAAAACAAAGTGTGCGACTGAAATGTTACCTGCCTATGTGTATTTCGCATGAAACCTGGAACATGTGTACTTGATTTAATTGCTAGACTACATGCATGGATGTGTGGTTAATTATACTTGTAAAACTGATTATTATTGGTAAACCACGATAGGGTTCGGTTGACAAACTTGGAACACCTAACTTAAATTACCGAGCAAACCTAAGGTGAGTTCACTACTCCTTTTCACAAGCATACGTCCCGGGGAGAGACAAACAAGTGAATATTCCGGGGAGGAATACGGGTTTTACTGGGTTTGGATTTGATGTTGGATAATACACTCATAACTATCACCTTAAGTCTCATCTACTACCGAACTAGTTGCCGGGGAGGCAACGGGGTTATTAGTTGATAGCGCTATTAGGTTTGGCACCCTCACACTGTACCGGGGGGGACGGGCGTGAACAAATGACCTTAATCACTCGACCAATGTTGATAGGCATTGGAGAAGGGCAAACAAGCTGACGTCATCTTGCGGTACTCGAGTTATTATCAACATGCTTTTAAACTAAACACTTGGCAATTTAACATTTTTCAAAACTGTGAGCTTGCCAGCTTTTTGCTGATACGCTTGTCTGCATGCTTGCAGGCCGTTAGGTACATGGATGTGGAACCTGCTATCTGGGATTGCTGGAGTGGTCATGGGTCGAGATACATGGAAACACGAGACAAGTCTATTTGTTTTTATACTCTTGAGTTTTGAATTATTTAAACAATGAATTATGCTTCCGCTAGACATGTTGGGTTTTAAGTTATGTTTTGAAATACATTATCTTAATGAATGAGAACTTTTATCTAATATCTCGTTATTAGTTCAATGTGATTAGTGGTTGGTGTCACACCCTGGCTTTGCGGAAGCGTGGTTAATTTGGTGTGACTTCTTAATACCATAGCTTAACCATAACAAAGCTATATGAAATAAAACCATGCAAGATCATCCATATATTAAGTTTTGAAAACCAATTACAACAACATTGTCTTAACGGAATCACCTCCTAATGACATTGTTCAACAAACAAAAACATTAACATGACGTAAACACAGTTTAAGGACTGTGACTTGTCCAGGAAAGAGTCACATTCCCCAAACCCGGATGATCTCGTAACTAGTGCAGCGGGAAAACGTGCCATACCGTGCCAGATCCGTTAATTTCCTGAAATACATGTAAGTTGAAAAATCAACAATAATGTTGAGCGAGTTCATGTGTTTAGTATGTGCGCGCGGATAAACCTTTGTAATCATTGCAAGTATGAATGTTTTGTAAACTCTGGTATGAAAGCAAATAAGGAAACATATCAGTTATTGTGTATCCACATGGTCCAACCTGCGGGCGCATGGGAGGGGATAGGACAAGGTCACCACATGGTCCAACCTGCGGGCGCATGGGTGGTGTTACGACAAGGTCACCACATGGTCCAACCTGCGGGCGCATGGGTGGTGTTAAGACGGGGTCACCACATGGTCCAACCTGCGGGCGCATGGGTGGTGTTAAGACAAGGTCACCACATGGTCCAACCTGCGGGCGCATGGGTGGTGTTTGTTATGCTCAAATAGGCCTATCACTCGTATCCCTCGATCGCACTACGAGGACTAATGTTCTTAAGGTTTCACCTACCCAATCACATAACCTAACAGTTCCTTCCTTAGCTGACCATACCATGTAAGAAACATTCGTAATCATAGTAACATGTATTTCACCCCCGCAGTTAAAAACTGAAAACAGTTAAGAGAAAAGGGGGACATGAACTCACAGTGAAGCGTCTCTACCAAGTATCTCCTGCTCACGCAGCTGTGCGACGACCTACAGGTGCTAATTTCTATTAGACGGACGGCCGTGCCTTAGCTTTATAGCTTAAGTCTTTGGGAAATAGTTAGACAACTATTTCGTGTTTACTTTCTGTATATACTTGGTAGTTAATTCTCCTTCCCAAGGATGGGGGATTCAATACATGTGCGTTCATAAATATTTTCGTAAGTGTGTAAGTTACGTTTTAACAATCGAGTGGTAATATAATTACCGATGTAACTTATATATTTATGGTGAAAGCGTTCGTATTATTTTGGAATCGTTAACGTTCGTAAATATTATTTTTACTCTAAAAATAATATCTATGTATTTTCACCAAATAATCATAAACAGTGTGTGAAAATATATATTTATCACGTTAAATTTTGTGAAAATCCCACCTCCGAATATTTAGTAAATAAAGTCATGGCGAAATTTATATTTTGAAAACATGTCCAAAAATAATTCTAACACTTGTAGTGTAAATAGTTCTAAGTGTTAGGTTGTTAGAAAAATTTCGCCAGAGTTTCCTCTGTAACTGGAGGTGGCCACGCTTTCAAGCGTATCATTTTCTTTAACAAATCAACTCAACAATTTTCTCAACGTCATCAAACGATATTTCAACATTTTAACTAGTCAAAATATACAATTTTCATATATTACATGAACTTGTAGTTTTTCCGAAAATATGAGGTAAATCTCATTACCTTTAGTGGATCTTTATATAACTAAATCCGGTTTCGTAAAAGTCTTGTTTTTAAAGAAGTTCCGTCTTTACAACTTCTTGTCCATTTTTACAAAGATAGTTATTTTGTTGAAACTTGTGTTACACAAGTGTTTACACACTTGTGTGTTCTAAATATCATTCTTGTTATTGTGAGATCCGTCTTTTAGAAAACATGATTTCTTTAACGCTTGGTCCTTTGAAAATACCACTTGCAGATACGTAGATCTGCTAGTTTTAAACACTATTTTACAAGTAAAAATACTTTTACACAAGTTCATGTTTCATGTGTGGTAGAGTTTCACCTTTTACCCTTGTATCTTCTAACATAACCTTATGTCATGATCCAAGAACATGACTACATCGGGTTAAATGGTGATCCGAGCTACCACAATCATAGATCGGGTCTAAATAATCATACATTTCGAATACTACATCATTTACACAACTTATGTGCTATTAACCACCATTTTTAGTGTTTTAAGTAGACTTTAAAGCATCATCTTGCATGTTAACGAGTTTTATCCGATAAAAATCCTTTTAACCACTTTAGATTAGTTCAAATATGAGTTTTAAGCATTATACCTCTAGCTCGAGGCTAGGGAAGAATCTACGCGCAAAAGAGGTGGATAAAAGCTAGATAAAGAGGTCCTTCGCGCTCCGTTTGCTCCAAGCTTCCTAATACGAGACCCTTAACACTTGTAGATGCTTGAAATATGAAGATCAAGATCGAAGATATGATGGATGGAATAGGGGATGCTTGGCCGTAAGCTTTGAGAGAGAAAGAGAGAGTTTTGGAGTGTGTTGTGAAAGTGATTATGTTATGGTGGGTTTAGACTAGAACTTATAGGTAAATTTCATGTGTATTATCCAATGGAAATTATGCCTACTAGATACTAAACATTAGGGATTTTAATAATCATATTAGTACAAAGTGTGTCCCCCATGGTTGGGGACGGTTAGGATGGGGGGGGGGGTACTAGTTCAATCCCAAGTGTTAGTTACTTATTAGTTAGGTTAAACCAAGTTAGTTAAGTAGTTAACTCGGTTAGTTGTATGTCATGCGTTACAATGGGTGTTAGGGTACTCAGGGACCCTAACTGGCTCAGAAAAAGATAAATAGTGAAAATAACAATATTTTCATGTCCCGGGTATAGTCCAGTTGTTTGGTTGGATAGTAATCCGTTAAAGTGCTTAACAAAGCTTTAAAGTGTCGTTATTACTCTCTTTAGTGACACATCTCATTCCTGACACTTTGGAAAGTGTCTAGTAATATTTTTCTCATGTTTTGGCACTTTATTAGTTAGCTAAAAGCTGAATTATTATGTAAAGTGCTGAGTTTTGTACTTAGAGTACGTTTTAGGCACATCCAGTCATTGTGACTTATTCCTAGAGACGCAGTTCTACAACCCTTGTATCCCTACACTCACCACTTAGTGTAGCAAAATATTTCAGGCTCTTACAGGCCTTAGAGGCAGTGTTTGCCTGATGCTGGCTTTATCAGCATGTTCAATAGGTTATCCGTGTATTGTGCTACTGTGCTTTTTGTGCATCATGGTTGTCACTAGGGTTCAGCACGTAAATAGTGTAGTGACGATAAGTAAAGTATGATGCAAGTACGTACATGTATCAGATATCAAGTAGCCGTTCATCAGCTAGTTCAAACAAGCACAGTAATTAAGCAGTAATTAATCATTAGTTAAGTCGTACGGATACCTGGTTTAGTGCGGGTTGTCACAGTTGGATCCTGGTACGTCACAAGCCCCGCGGGGGTTTCCGCATGTGGTATTTTGGGGGTGTGACATCCTGCTTCAGGTCAATAACAATGATGCAATTCCACTAGAGGCAACAATTAATAAGATTTGAACTTTTGATCTTATTGTTGCCAACAATGTTTTCCATAAAAGGTTTACCGGTTCCACCATAGACGATGTAAATGAAAAAAACACCTCCATTGTTACCGTCCACTACTGCTTTCATTATTTCCTCAAATACTGACCGATATTCATTTGTTAATAAATTCAAATGATTATCATATTTGTTTCCCATATTTGTTATGTCGTAGGCACGCTCCTTGTGAATCAAACTATTGTCTAAATAGTTAAAGAGTCATCATTTGGGTACGACATAGTTGTAAATCTTCGTAGTATTGAATTATTACGGGCTAAAAACTTTTCAAATTTGCACAAAGCATAGTTTTTAATTTGCTCGTCTCGAAGTGATAAACCTGTACAATGTGCAAAAAAAATCTGAAAATAATTTATTGAAAGAAAAGATAAAACAAAAGAAAATTCACCAAAAAAATTACTTAAATTTAAAAATAAATTTAATTTCATTTATATTTACATGAATATAAATGTAACAATTTTATTTTTTTCACATAATAAAAAATATACATTGAACACCACGTATTTTTCGGTATTTGTAGATAACGTAATCTGACATGCATTTTTTTTTCATTTTCTATTGTATGATTTTATATACAAGTTGTTACTTATCTTCCTATACTAATAAACGAAAATCTTTTTGTACACGTGTCACTCTCTGGTGCCTCCTCCCTTTTAATAATAGTATTACATATTAATTTTTATACACAAAATATAATATAATATTAATTAATATAGTTAGAGATAAACGTATAAATTCAAATTTAATTAATAATTATCTATAACAAATATAAATGTATCAAATAAATATAATAAGTATAACATTATTTAATATAGTTTGAGATCAAACGTATAATTTCAAATTTAATTAATAGTAAGTTACTTTTTGAGTCCCTATGTTTTAGTATTTTTAACCACTTGAATCTAAAATCAAAAAGTTTAAAGCCCTGAGTCTCTAACCGCTAATTCACACCCCCTGTAAAAAAATCAAAAAACCTTTTGTAAGGCCGAGTTCTCTAAGTTCTCACAACTTGTAGAAATTTTCATTTTACCTTAACCATATATATTTGTTAAGATAAAATATATTATTTGGATATAAACAATAATTACTAATAAAGTATCAAATCACATGTACAAGTACTTATAGTATATAACTTAGAAGACTAAAATTACAAGCGGGTTATCTAAATAAAGTACCAAATTATCTTTAAAGCGAACACTAAATGGTTTTCAAAAGACATTTTTTTGCTATTAAGTTTATAACATTATATTTACCTAAGTCGTGTAATACACGTGTTCAATAGTTTCTTCCAATTTTAAATTTATGTTAATATCAATGTGTGTTCATCTTAAAAAGTGGTCCAACTTTCTACTTTCAATCATATTACGTAACTAAAGACATTATCATCATGCTAAATAAAGACATTATGTAATATTATAAAAATTTTAATTTGAATAGTTAAATATCGACTACTAATTAAAAAAGTTGTTGTAGACGCTCAAATTTATAGTTTAAAAAACTTTAGTCCTATTTTTTTAAACGTGTACTTTATTTTTAGTATGATTTTTAATATGTAATATTTTCTATACAATGATGATATTCGTATCTTGTCTCATGATCCATATATCTAAAAAGAGTATTTATATCAAAGTATTTATTATATCATTAATATACATAGTAGAATTTAATTACAATTCATTTACCATAACCTCATAACTTATAATTATTTTGAAAAATACTTACAATTTTATGATAATTATTTTTTAATTTTTTTAGTGTTACTTCTTTTTAAGACATATAATAAAATGGATTGTAGTATCTCAAAAGAAAACTGAAAACTTAGAAAATTATTTTGAATAGCGAAAATATAACTTTTCTTTTGTTTTACTATTTTATCTAAATAAGTCATTTCATTAATAAGGATTACATACAAGTTTATAATTTACATTTTTTCGTCATTTAACCCGTGTAATACACGGGGTTGTAAGCTAGTTGTGTATGATAGATAAATAAATAAATATAGAAATCAAATGATGATGCATATTCTTAAATAAGTTTTTATTTTTTTTTCAACACAATTTAATTGTGTAAGGCTGAACACCATCCTTCAAAATCGAAAAAAAAAACATGTCTGATTTATAACCATGTTTAAGAAAAAGAGGCCTAATTCAGCCAATTAATTTACTTCATTTTAATTTATCGTTTCTTCTAATTGTAACTAGTAGTTCGTTTAAATTTTTTATCAAAACCAGCCGCTGGAAGAGTGTCTTGTATAAACAAGTGATCAAATATAACAAATATATCACAATTTTGTAAGAAAAAAAACGAATAAAAAAAAATGTTGCAAAACTAGCCTAGTAGCAAAACAATACGAGAACAATAATAGGGAGAAAAGAACTCATATATCACTAATAGGTATTTTATAATATATTTATAACAGATCGGTAACAAGTAAAGAAAAACACTCTAATCTACTATAATTTATACCTTATTTAACATAATTTATTAAAGAGTAAATTGCCAAAATCCTCCCTCAGGTTTGGCCATCTTTGTGTGTTCATCCAAAACGACTTTTTGTGCAATGCAGTACTTCAGTTTTGGGAGTTTTTGCCAATTCATCCAAACGTCTAACGAGGTTAAAAAGCACCGTTAACGAGGTTAAAAACTAGCCTCGTTGGCAAAGTCTTTAAAGACATGATTTGAGAAGGGGGAGGTCTTGGTTTTAAGTATCATAGATAATGGGGATTAAAAGAAATTAGTCGTTCAAAAAAAATCAAACCTCGAACCATTTATTACCCACGTAATTCTCCAACTCATCATCTTCTACATCTAATCTTAACGTCTCAAACAATATTTAAACAACATTTCTACTATGAACCCTCGGGATCCAAACAACTTGCTTTTCCAAACCCTTCAATCCAACAAAAACAACTTGTTCTACCGAAACCAAACGCCGAAAAAAGATCCACAACACAAACCCAAACAACCTCTTTATTAACAACTTCTTCAACAAAAAAGATGTTTTTCGTCCCACACTTGAAATAGACATATTCAACAAAAACCAATACACGCAAGAAATAATTCTGGAAACCTAACCGATAGCCGAAATGGTTCGACAAACACAACCGACCACCTCAAAAAGAAAACACAAAGAAACTGGATGCCAAGCCTGTCGAAAAACAACTGAAAGGTGCTTGGTAGAAGAGCTTGCATTGCAAGGTGATTGGCTTGATGTGTCCGAGGATCCGAAGATGAGTAAAATTACTTTTTAGTAATGTTTATATTTTACTTATATTCCTTTTTTTTTGTAATGTTTATATTTTTTAGATTTTATTTCATACTTATATTTTTTACCAGTTTTTATTATTATTTTTTGTATTAGGAGATAGTTAAAAGGGAAAAAAAATTGGAAGTGCGTTTATGATAGATTTACACCGCAATGGGACGAGAAAAATACTGTAATACTGACAACATATTGGACAAATGGAAAGACATACGTGGAAAGGTTGGACACTTTAACCCTCTTTTTAATCGCCTTTCTAATAGGCGTGCAAGAGGAAGTTGTACAAGTGTTGTAAATGGTTGGATAAAATGTTAATATTTTAATGAAAACATTACATTTAAATAAAAAGATTTATAATTAGCTAATAGTTAAAAATAAATATGGTTACATACTTTAGAGGAAAAAGTGAATGGGTCTTTCTACTTATGTGGCAATGAAGTATCAGTCATTTTTTTTTTCACTTTTTGGTGAACCTATAACACATGCTCTTATGTATGTATCAACCCTATGGTGAGACTAGTCGGGAACACTTCATTGAATGACGAGTTCTTGCGTGTTAACTTTTATGCAGGTCGTGTGACGCTCCCTCTCCTTACAAGATGTTTTGGGTCGGTGTGCATAGTCTATATAGTTTTGATGCATGTGATAGTTCATACTATTGTGATAAAGTTATGGTAAAGAGTTGTGTTGTATGTATAGCATACAACAATGTGATTCTTTATTTGTGACCTAGTTGCTATTTATGATTTAACCTATAACTCACTTAGCATAACTGGCTTTTAATATGTACATCAGGTTAGGTTAGTTGGACAAAGCAGAAACTAGCGCATGGCGAAAATTCCTGAAGCACAATAGGCATCCACGTCTCTATTTGGTTTTTATGCTGAAGACAATGTTTTAGTCTAAATTTGGATTGTAAAGACATTATTGTTACTTTCCACTATGTGTGGACAAAAATTGTTATTATCTTGAACTAACTGACAAAGAGTAAATCAAACAGCCGAAACCCTAAGGATTAGGGCGTTTCAAACTGATCTAAAGATACTTTAACTATAGTCTTAATTATGTAGTTATATTTGAAGTTGAAGTTGAATAGGATTATATTTCGTAGTTCAATGTTTTCTTGTTTTCCAAGTTGTTTACCTATATAAAAGGGTTGTTAGGGTTACTGATTATTGCATTATAATTTCTTCTATTATAATAACAAATAGAGTAGAACAAGTTTGCTCAAGTTGTGTGTTTGACAATCGCTTGGTAATTCAACACAAACTAGTATGTGTTTATTCGGTTCACTTACATGCCAAGTTTAAATTCTAGTAGAAACAAATTGTATCTATGTTGTAAAAAGTGTTTTAAATATTTTGAAGAAAACTAGTTTTTCAACAACATCTGATACAATTCAAGAAGTTAACTAAAATTATATATAATTAATTACACATTTTATGTTTGATGTGGTCGTGATTTGTAAAGTTTCTTGGTGTTTCCACACTTCAAACATTGGCTACGAAGGCAATAAGAATTTTCTCGTCACTCGTAAACAGAGAAGTTTTTAACCTTTATATGTTAAATAAAACATAGTTTATGGGCAGAATGGAACTTCGATTTCTCCCATTCAAAAAACTTTTTTGAACCAAAAACCCATTCCACCCCGGCCATCTCCTCTGTTTTTATTGTGTTAAGAAACATGATATGAAGATCGAACAAACAAACACAAAAAATAGCGACAAAATCAGGTGACAAAATCTTATTAAACCAACCCAAAATAGTTACCCCCTTTAACCTTAAGATCTTACAAATTGTAAGATTTGTAAAAATACAATAAAAATACAGAAATCTCTTGATGATCGTGAATACAACCACAAGATCAATCTCTCTGAAATACAGATGAGAGATGATCACAATCTTCAACAGAACAACAAACCCTAACGACTAATACAGACAGAGAGAGAGAGAGAGAGAGGGTGAAAGTGATAATGAAAAGGGGAGAATGACTTGAATCTCAGTCAACAACCCTTTCATACAAGCATCTTCATAAGTTACATCCAAGTCCAAAAGTATGAAACAAGATGATCGCAAACCTTGAGAAGTTTACCATTACCCCTTCATTCATATGGTTTAAATAAATCAACCAATCCTAACTTTTCACAAAAATGTTCATGCTGAGTGACACTAAAACCTTTTGTAAATTCATCAGCTAGTTGACTTTCAGAGTCAACCTTTTTTGTACTTGTAAAACCAATAGACACTTTTTTCCCTTAAAAATACAAATCAATTTCAAAGTGTTTAATTCTTTATTGAAAAACATGACTGGCTGCTATGGAAATAGCAGTATCATTATCACAAAAAAAAAAGTTTTATTGGCAACTTATAATCAACTTTTAACTCTTTTGGAACATTTACAATCCAAATAAGTTCACAAGCAGCTGAACACGTAGCACAATATTCAGCCTCCCCAGTTGACCTAGAAACAGTACTCTGTTTCTTACATTTCCATGACTCTAAATTTTCACCAAAAAAGACACAGAACCCAGCAACTAATTTTCTGGTTATTAAACACTTTGCCCAATTTGAATCAACATAACAAGACAATTCATAATTAACATTGTTTTTGAACATAAGACCTCTACATGGGCTTGATTTTAAATATCTTAACAACGTTAAAGCAACTTTAAGATGAACCTCTAAGGGACTATGCATGAACTGACTCAAATACTGAACAACATAATATCAGGCCGTATTAAGGACAAATATATCAATTTCCTTATCAGTTTCTGATAACTAGTAACATCTTTCAACTTTTCTTTACAAACCTCAGTTTATGAGTTAATAACATGACTCAGTTCTAAACAGTATTTTCTCAAACTCAAAAACACCCCAATTGTATTATACAACACTTCCAGACCCAGAAAATATTTAAGTGTTCTTATATCTTTAATTTGAAATGTATCACTTAGCAAAGCTTTTACCTTAGCAATTTCTTTGTAATCATTGCCAGTAATCACAATATCATCTACATAAACTAACAGAATAATAAACACAGATTCCTTAGAAAATGTAAACATAGAGTGATCACAAACACTTTGCATAAAACCAACACTTTGTAATACATTTGTAAGTTTCTCATTCCTCTTCCTAGCAGCCAGTTTTAATCCATATAAAGATTTAATAAGTTTACACACTTTATTCTCATGTTTAGAATAATATCCATCAGGAAGTGTCATGTACACATCTTCATAAATAGTTCCATACAAGAAAGCATTATTGACATCAAGTTGAAATAAAGGCCAACCATTTTAAACAGCAATACGCAACACACATCTAACAGTAACCCTCACAACTGGAGAAAGGTTTCTCCAAAATCTATCCCTTCACGTTGATTATACCCCTTTGCTACTAAACGAGCTTTATATCTCTCAACCTCACCATTAGCTTTATATTTTATTTTATATATCCACTTATATCCTATAGGTTTTCTATCTTTAGGTAAATCAATAACCTCCCAAGTTCTATTCCTATGTAAAGCTTCCATTTCAAGATTCATGGCTTCAACCCACTTGGAATCTTTGGAAGTTTCACTATAAGAACTTGGTTCAACAGATTTATTTAAACTACTGGTAAAACAAAAATTTTCAGCAAATAAACATGCATAACTAACAACTTTCCCTATACCATATTTAATATTAATGTTTAACACAAAAACCATCAAACCGTTTTGGCAATGAAGTATTCCTAGAAGATCTCCTAAGACCAGCTTGGGTCCCCTCAGATGGGTTGATCTCATAAGCTAATACTTCAGTGTCCTCTGCCCTGCCGGACTCCACTCTATCACTACTTTCTACACTAGAACCTAAGTTATGACTGGACTTAGTTGGTCTAGGAGTGGTAGATGTAGAGGGAACTTGTTGCTGATGAGATACAACAGTACCCTCTTCATCATTGGGAATGTGAAAAACTTTAGGTGTAAACATTTCATACAAATAAAAAAATTTAATATGAATTAAATCTTTATCAACAAACACTTGATCATTAATGAGTTTAGGCTTGAAAGTGTAAACATATTCATAAAATTTCACATCTCTAGAAAAAAAAAGAGTTTTTTCTCATCCAAACTCCACAATTTATATCCCTTTTTAACATTGGAATAACCAATCAAAACATACTTATCAGCATGATAAATTATCAGATTCATATAACACTGTACTAAAGTATAAACACCCAAAGTTTCTCAAATGCGACAAGGAGGGTTTAAAACCAAACATAAGTTCATACAGACTCTTTCCTACTAACACAGAAGATAGAAGCATGTTAATTAAATAAACTGCAGTTAGCACACAATCACTCCAAAATCTCAGAAGTAGAACACCCTGAAACATCAAAGCTCTAGCTATATTTAAAATAAGCCTATGTTTGAGTTCAACAACACCATTTTGTTGTGGTGTATATGAACAGGAAGTCTAATGTATTATACCTCTGTTATTACAAAAAAAAACACTCATTTGATTATTTACAAATTCAGTTCTATTATCACTACGAAACACTTTAATCTTCTTCTTAAACTAAGTTAATATAAGTTTATAAAAAACTTTTAGATTTTCAAAAACTTCGATCTTATTCTTAAGAAGATAACACCAAACAGATCTAGAGTAATCATTAAGTACAGTTAAAAAATAGTTATACCCTTCATAACTAGTTACTCTATAAGGACCCCATAAGTCTAAGTGAATCAGATCTCCAACACTCATAGGCTTATGATCACTTAATGGTAAAGGTACCCAAATTTGTTTACACTTATGACATATTTCACAAGGGCCATGTTCAACAGAATTAATACTCAAACTACCTTTTAAAACAACCAAAACTTGATCTGATGGGTGACCTAACCTATTGTGCCACATATTAGACTTCAGAATACTATTAAAACACATGTTCATAGTATTACCATTTTTACCAACAAAATATAGACCATTGTCCTAACTACCAATCACCAGGATTTTCTTTGATCTCAAATCCTATAGCATACAATTATTGTCACCCCCCCCCCCCAAATACCACATGCGGAAATCCCCGCAAGGTGTGTGACGTATCAGGATCTAGTCACCAATCACATTGAACTAATAGTCAAGTACTAAATAAAAATTTCCATTATTCATAAACAGTGTAATTGAAAACATTTAATTCAAAACACAATCATGTTCAGCGGAAGCATAATTTAATTGTTCAAGTATTTCAAAAGCCATAATGTTCAATAAACCAATACTCAACGTTACTCCTTGCATCTCAACCCATTACCACTCCAGCATCCCAGACTGCAAGTCCCATGTCCCATATCTAACAACCTGCAAGCATGCAGACAAGTGTATCAGCACAAAGCTGGTGACTTCACAGTTTTGGAAAAATGTTTAGTAACCAAGTGTTTTAATTTAAAAGCATGTTGTTAATAACTCGAGTACCGCAAGATGGCGTCAGTTTGTTTCCCCGTCCCCAATGCTTTATCAAATATTGGTCGAGTGGTTAAGGTCATTAGTTCACGCCCATCCTCCCCGGTACGGTGTGAGGGTGCCAAACCTAATAGCGTTATCAACTAATAACCCCGTTGCCTCCCCGACAACTAGTTCGGTAGTAGATGGGACTTAAGTGATAGATGTGAGTGTATTAACCAACATTCCAGTTTAACCCGATAACCTAGTATTCCACCCCGGAATATTTACCAGTTGACCCTCCCCGGGATGCATGCTTGAAATGGAGTAGTGAACTCACCTTAGATTGCTTGGTAAGTTAAATTACTTGCCCAAGGTTGGTCAACCGAGTCCTATTAAGGTTACCACACAAATCAGACTCATACTTAAGAAATACACATATTCTAACAAGTTGTACACACAGATTAATCATCACGTAGCACATATAGCATAACACTCAACACAAGTTCACATCGCAAGTTCAAACACGTAGGGTTTAAGTGTGCGGCCCAATGACAATGGCCAATTACGAGTGTGCGGCTCTTGAACAATGTACGAGCCCATTTGCTGCCAGTCCACACTTGAGAGTGCACGACCAAATAAACACGCACCCCAATATCGGAGTAGCCCAGTACAGCGTGTGTGAAAGGCCCAAGACTTTACATCCGTTTATCACAGTATGCAGCCCACTATAGTGTGCGACCCACTATAGTGTGCGATCATGCAAAGATCCTGTACAACAAGGTGTACGTGTGGCCTAGTTTGAGTATGCGACTACCATGCACTATGCGATCGACGTCTGGTGTGCGACCTGTTTTCTTTGTGCGACCCAGAACATAACCCGGCCCAGGAAGTGTGCGACATATAACAAGTGTGCGAGGTGCTGATGTGCGGCCAACAAGTGTGCGATCAGTTTAACTATCACCGTAAATTATGGAATCAGTTATGTTTTTCCCTTGCACAATCAATAAACAACTTTCCATGATTCACATGAACCCTAATCCCTAACAGTTTCATTCGTATCAATCTAATCACCATCACTTGCATCGATTATCATGAACATATCTATTAATCAATCATACATAAACCGATCCAACTCATTAACATAAGAAATCATCATCCTTTTTACCCGACATACCGGTTCACTAGCATGACAAAACTCATCGAATTCTAATGTACAGGAATCCTAAATCATAGATCATGCTTCTAGTTTGGGTCTATCAGTTTGATTATCACAGAGTGTTCATCAAGGATTTCACTAATCATTCATTCCTACAAATCATTATGTAAAGCACATCCAACGTAGCATTCATGTATCGATCATCAAGTCATTTACATGTAGATTTAAACAATGATAGTATACTAACCGGACTGAATGAAGAACAAAGAGGACTTCGAAAGAGATGAGGCTGCCGTCGGGTTGCAAGGAGAAAGGAGAGGAGTTTAGGGTTTGAGATTATTTTGTGTTTTTGATAGTTATGGGAGTCACACACAAGTTATGTGTGTGTATACGTTACAAATGGGTACCGGGCCTAGCCTTTGGGCTTTGTTTGGGCCGAGAATGTATTAGCACAAGGGGAAGAGGTGTGCGGCTATGTAACAACCCGACTTTTTGAAGTCAAAGTACAAGTCAAAGTCAAAGTCAAAGGAAGAAAAGACTGCTAATTCGATCTGTCATTCCTTGCTTACTTATAACTTATACTCTTTGACTCGATAATCGATACCCTAGTTTATGTTACTTTAGTTGTATTATGTGGAGTAAATGCAATAAACTCAGTTAAATGCTATCTCATCGCTATCGCATCGCAATACGAATTATGAGTTCTGGATATTGTTTTATGTGTGTGTGCTATTATGTGTTACTTGTGCATGTTTATTTATGTTTTAGGTGATTATTCGAAAACGCAATCACAACTATATCGCAACGCAATCTTATCGCGAACTTGAAATATAAGGTTTACTTTTAGGTTATGTGTGAGTTATCTAATTTGTGTAACTATTGTTAAATTCTATCGCATCGCTTACTCGCAATGCACAACGCACGAAACGAAAAGTCGGAAACCAACCCACTCAAACCATCCGATCGAAGGACCATTCGATCAGAAGTCCCTCCGATCGAACCACTTTACACCACCTCAACTCCTCTTCACCTATAAATAGCACCTGTCACATCACTGTTCACGTGATGTGACAGCTCTCCTCTGACCCAGCTCGCTCTTGGCCTATTTCCTCTCGATTTCTCGCGATTCTTGTAAGTTTCCACTCCAAATCTTGTACTTCCTTGATCTACACACACTTTCTCATCAATTTCACCGACGAATCTCAACTTTTCACCATGAAATCTGTGGATTTGGGTTGTTCAAGGGTGATGTCATCATGGAGTTCTTATGAACATTGAAGTGTGACATCATCTCACCAAGAACAACTCAGATCTAAGGGATTTCTACAATGTTTAGATACTGATTTCACCTAAATCTAAACAAAATCAAAGTGTTTCAAACTTTCTTCACTTTTCACTCTAAATTGATGGAATCCGAGCTCGGACAGGCCTTCTACTCATCCTCTAGTGAGGTGTCGGTTTCAGAATGGATTACTATAAAAAGGACAACCGATTAACGGGTTGAACATGAACTTCCGTCAAGAACAGTTTACTGATCGGACGGGGTGATTCCCATTCGTTCGGACGACCTGGGCTCGATGGGGTTTCCGTTGTTTGACACGTTGTCATACCATCTCGATTCAATTGTAAAACTTCCTAAACTTAACAAATTTTACAAGTTTCAAACGAACAGGTTGCCAATCGGATAGTTGTCCGATCGGATTGCCATCCGATCGAACGACTAATCGTCTAGGTGACTTGTGGTTTAAACACTTGTTTAAAACTTCAATGAAGATCAGTTTCCACGAAAGGCCATCCGACCGAACAGTCATCCGACCGGATGACCTTCCGATCGGATGACCTGATATGTAGGAACACTTCTCAGTTTACAAAATGCTACAACGAAAACTTCAAAGTTCACATCATACACAAACACATCCTCCCCAAACGGACAACCCTCCGACCAAATGGTCATCCATCCGGACGGGCATCCGATCGGATGACAATCCATCCCACGTCACTCCAACGCACCGTTTTACGCACGGTTCAACACTTATACTGTCGTACTGTGTTCAGGCTAATCTCTCAGCGCTCCCTTCAATCCAAGCTTGTGTTTATTTATTAAACACGAACTGTGAGTATACTCGGTCCCTTTTTACTTTACGCACTTTTGGGTGTTACATACGTTACCTATGTCAAATCACATCGATCACACAATGCAAACACTTTTATATGTTAACCGCTCTGCATGTTGTACGTGTTTTTCAATGAATGCTTATATGTTATGTTTACACAGTGATTGTTTCCTGACACCTTAGCAACGATAGTACTATAGTTTGGACTCAGCACCTGTCGTGGAGAGGGGTTGTTAAGGGTATTTCTTCACGTGTCACAGTGGTGATATGTGTTGCGCATTCTACAACTCGCAGTCATGTCTGCGCATATTTCATTGTCGATAACCTACTTGCTTCGCATTACTACGTGTTACATGCTGGTTATGTGTAAACTCGCTTTCGCTACTACTATACTATTAAAGTTGTATGCTCACCTTCACACTATGTGTATTGACTTTTATTTTAACATATGTGACAGGTGTTTAGGATGCTTGTGCTATGCTTTGCTCTGTGGAATCAAGCTAGGAGAGTCTAGAAACAAACTAAATAAAATCTGAGTTGTTGGAATGGATTATTTGTCTTTGAGAACAACGTCTGTAATAATTGTTTTTATTTTATATGTTTGTGGTATGGGACATGAACCTTAATTATATTATAACTAATAGTTGTTATAGATTCTCTTGGACAATCTGTTTCACTCAGTGCAGCGCCCCGATATTTCCGCCATCGGTTGGGGTATGACAGATTGGTATCAGAGCCATAACTATAGGGAATTAGGCAAGACTCGACCTAATCCGGGTCGATGTCTTAGAAACGAACTAGTCTATAGTCTAAGTACCAACAGACCGAGTTGTGCAAACCTAGTAGGGGTTTTGTACGAGCTTACTTGCTATTCTCGCTCGAACTCGCTGAACATTACACTCTTGTGCGGACATCGCATACCACTACTTCGCGCAAGGTCAGCCTTTCATAAGGCTGGCAACACACACGAAATCCGAAAATACTCGCGCAAGCAAGTGATTTGGTCGAGATTAGGTGTGAAAACCGCAAACTCTCGATTTAGATCGCTCGCCTGACGTGACTTTTTACTATAAACACGAGAATTTTCGTTGAATCAGGAGTGAAATCCATACTTCGACGCAGATTATCCCTCTCTATCTCGTGATTCTATCACACAAACAGGAATGCAGTTGTTAAGTTAGGGGTGAAACCCTAATTTAGATGACTCGTTCCGCTCTTGATTTTGGTTTTACAAAACTCTCACCAAAGTCTCGAGGTACTCCAATGACCCGAGTCATGAAGTAACTGGAAGGATGCGTGCCATTCGCCCGAATCGAGGCGAGAGCACAGTCCAGAAGGCCAAAGCGTGTACTCGAAGTCCTTGAGAATAGTCGAATCACTTTGGTTAGTCGATGTCTACACACCCAAGACAATCCATTTTCGATTTTAAGCTTCAATCGTTGATTTTATGTGTTTATGTGTTTCGATTCTGAACTCGCAATCCGCTGACTCTGTGATTTATCGCTTTTATGTGAAATTTTATGTGTTTTATATGATTTTACCTGTTTATGTGTTTCGATTTTGGAAGATTTATACGCTTTCCGTTATTCACTTCGATCAACTCGCACAACTCGCACTACACATCTATCTCAAAACGATAACAAATCGCATGCTATGTTACTCTCTTACACTATACTACTCGTAATGTTACTCGCAATCGCTACTCGCTAATCGCACTCACAACTCTCGATCGCTTTACGCAGCTGTGAAAGATAGGTGAATACATGCAATATATGCAGGTGAATACGTGCAAAATATAGTGAAATATGTGGTTTCGACAAGCTATGTGCTTATGTGGACTACGTGCGTCTGTGCCTACGTGCTTAAGGGGACTATGTGCTATGTGCCTATGTGATTACGTGTCTAAGTGATTGATGTGTTCCTGAGCTTTACTTAGAGGATTTTGGTGATACGCTAGACTATACTCGATTTAATCGCGTCTGAGTCCTATGACGATGTCTGTTGCAGACAATGTCGTCATTCGGTTCTCACACTACTCGCACCTCTCGACGAAACCATGAAGACAAGTGCATCGCTGTGCTAGTCACTAAGCAGATGGCTAAGGTCATTCCACAAATTGTCAGCGAGCTTAATGAAAACGCTAGCAAGTCCTCTTAGGAATCAAGGACTGACTCGCCTAAGTCGGCTTTTAGCTTCAAGTAGTTTAAGGCCTGCAGCCCAAAGAATTCACCGGAGAAGACGGGCCTACTGCCATGTTTCAATGGTTCGATTCAATGGAAGTCACCAGATGTATTACAAAATACATCCATTTATCGTGTGAGTTTGTGCAAATTTTGTAGTAATTTAGTTTAGATTTATTTAGAATTTCGTTACTTTGATCAAATCTCGTTTTACAGGTCGTTAGTGCTAAAAATGTCGTGAAACGAAGAAGAATTGGCTGAGTTTCAGAGTTAGAATAATTTCTGGGAATTTGAAATCCTGAAGCTGATAAAAAACGAGACATTCTGTGAAAAACAGGCCCTTACGTCGCGCCACAAGGTTCTCTTATACCCGTCGCGCTACACTACAATTAAATTATGGATTTTTGGTATATCGTGTTGTCGCGCTACGCGATAAAGAAGTCTTATACCCGTCGCGCGACGTGACGGGGTGATGGGTCGGCAATTCTTTGTTACACATCAGGGGTTTAGTATAAAAGTATCATAATCATTCACCAAACCCTAGTTACGAATTGTGCAAGTTGTGGACGAATTTCAGAGTACTTTCAGAGCGTTTTCGAGCACGGGAAGCTACCGGTTGAAGATACGAAGTGCGAGAATCATTCGTGTGTCTTTACTTTCATATTTCTTTTACCTTCATGTTTTGCGTTTTCGTTAATACTTGGATTTTGATGTTTTTCTTGACTATTCTTGGCTAAATATTTGTAACTACCTAGACATGGATGATTGATTGCTTATGATTTGATTATATTATGGATTTATGGAAGCTATGGATTATTTATGAACTGTAAACGACTTGTTCTATCGGTTAGATGTAAATGCACGCTTAATATTGTTTGAAAATTGATTATTGCTTCGTATGATTCTTGGTGACGGTCTTTATCACATAATAGAGTCATACTAGGGTTTTAGATTTTGGTGAGTGTCTATATCACGTAATAAATCTTAACTCTTTAGGGTGAAATTGCGCAATTAACCTTAGAATTAATATTCGGTCATCTTATAAAATCAAGTGTTCTACTAATCATCAATAGCTGCAAGGTGCGAGGTTATTGCTAGGTCTAAGCGATTAAACCGTAAGGTGGGTCCTTCTTAGGAAGTAAACCTATTAGCTACTGTCTAGCAAGTCTAACTGAGAAAATAAGTCTCTCCTAGGTTTAGATCTTGACAGGGAGCGAGTCTTGTAGGATACTTTTATAAATCCATTAGATGTCTTGCAAATGAGTCTAATAATCGATCATTTACAACCTTTAGGGGATCATAGCTTGCTCTTGAGAAGGGTTAGGGGTCCATTAGATTTCCCGAGAGGTGAGAATATTATGATCCCGGTTCCATAGTAGACAACTTCCAAATATAATCTTAACTAAAAGCAATCAGGAATCCTGTCTAGGTAGTGTTTTCTTCATCAAAAAGAAGTTCACTGTAATTCATTAATTAACTTAGTTAATTAATTTAGTTTTAATTATTTTCTTAGGATTTTTAGAAAACCCCTTCTTAGGCATGTGCATGAGGGATTGACGGGAGGTCATCATGGTGCACACACTACCGCACAAAAGGTCTACGATTGCGGTTTCTTTTGGCCTACGGTATTCGAGGATGCTCAACATCACCCTGCGCCAAAGTGGTTGTCATGATAACCTCCATACTGTCAATGCAACCGGCGTTTTTCAGTCCAGGGCTTTGGACTGGTGGACGACCGAAAGGAACAAGCGAGGGAATGATACAGCCTATGGGCTTACTTGGGAGGAGTTGAAGGAGATCATGATGAAGGAATTCTGCCCTCCCCACGAGCTTCAGAAGCTGGAGGACGAGTTTTAGAACATCAAGCAGGAAGGTAGTGATAACGCTTGTCTAACTGCTCGCTTTAAGCAGCTGAGTATGATTTGTCTTGGCCAAGTCTCTACTCCTGACAATCACCATCAAGAAATACATCCGTGCTCTACCGGATTATGTTGCTGATTTCATGCAAGCCGTGAAAACCACCACCATCGAAGAGACTTACCTAATCGCTGCGGAAATCAATGACAAGCGAGTTAGGGCTGGTTATTTCAAGAATACCACCAAAAGTCTCCATCAAGTTACCGTTGCTCCCACCGCTGAAACGGTCGTACTACAAGCTTCCAAGTCTTCACGTCGCAAACGTAAGAACAATAACAACAACAACAAGAATTGTGTTGTCACCGCCGCACCGCGGAACGCCGTACCTGCCCCACCTCAGCACCAGAACTGCCAGGTAGCAGCACCAGTGACCAATGCACGTCCTGCAAAACGTGCATATACTGGTCCACACCCACTGTGCCCTACCTGTACTTACCATTATCCTGTTGGGATCACATGTCGATTATGTGTGCACTGCAACCTTTACGGCCATTTTACTGCCAACTGCCATACTGGTCCCCGTCAAGCTCAAGTTCCAGCTCCTCAAGCACTGCTAGCTCCTCTTCCCGATCCACAGGGCCAACAAGCAGCTCCTGCTCCCGCTGCTCACGCAAGAGCCTGCTATGCATGTGGTGATCCCAACCACTTTGCGAATGTCTGCCCGAACAGAGTGGTGAAGCAAGAGCTAGAGCAGCAGCCAACGCCGCAACAACATCAACAGCAGCAGCCTCAGCAGTAGCAGCAGCCAGCGCAACAACAAGCAGCCCATGGACGTACTTTCAACATCAACGTCCGCCAGGCCCAAGCTGATAACAACGTGGTTAATGGTAAGTTTCTTGTCAATGGTATATATGCTTCGTGTTTGTTTGATACTGGAGCAGATAACTATTTTGTATCGTTTGAATTCGAGAAGCTCCTAAAATGTAAACCCGCTCATCTCCTTACGACGTTCAATGTAGAAATTGCCACAGGAAGAACCGTCACTGTTAATTTTGTTCTACGTGATTGTACTCTTGAGCTCAACAATTATGTCTTCCCAATCGATCTTATTCCGATGCAGCTTGGTAGTTTTGATATCATAGTAGGCATGGATTTTCTTCACGAAAATCGTGCTGAAGTCGTTTGTTTCGATAAAATGATTCATTTCTCTCTCGCTAATGGTGAGCAATTTTATGTTTATGGCGAAATGCTTTCAAAAGATCTCAAACTCATGTCGTGTATACAAGCGAGCAAGTATCTCCGCAAGGAATACAAAGCTTTCTTGGCACACATCGTAGTAGCGGAGGAAAAGGAAAAGAAGGAAATGGATAAGGTGCCTGTGGTTCGTGATTTTCCTCGTGTCTTTCCTGACGACTTACCTGGTTTACCTCCAAGTTGTGATATTGACTTTTGTATTGATCTCATTCCTAGAGCAAATCCTGTTGCTAAAGCTCCCTATCGACTCGCTCTGTCTGAAATGCGCGAACTATCAAGTCAACTCCAAGAATTGCTTGATAAAGGCTTCATTCGCTCTAACACCCCTCCTTGGGGCGCACATGTCCTTTTTGTTAAAAAGAAGGACGTATCGTTCCGGATGTGCATCGATTGTAGGGAGTTGAATAAGCTGACTATCAAGAATCGCTATCCCTTGCCTCGAATCTATGATTTGTTTGATCAGTTACAAGGTGCTACGTGTTTCTCGAAGATCGATTTATGCTTAGGCTATCACCAATTACGCATTCAAGAGGATGATATACCCAAAACTGCTTTTCGAACTCGATACGGGCACTATGAATTTGTCGTTATGCCCTTTGGTCTAACCAACGCACCTGTGGTTTTCATGGATCTGATGAATCACATGTGTAAACCCTTTCTCGACCGCTTCGTCATCGTGTTTATCGATGATATCCTGATCTATTCCAAGTTGAAAGCGGAACACGCGCAGCATCTACGTTTGGTTCTCGAACTACTTCAAGGGAATTAACTCTATGCCAAGTTCTCCAAGTGCGAATTTTGGCTAGAGGAGGTTCAATTCCTCGGTCACATTGTCAATAGTCAAGGTATTCACGTCGATCCCGTGAAGATTGAAGTTGTTAAGAGTTAGATTACACCAAAGAACCCGTCCAAAGTCTGTTCTTTTCTCGGACTAGCCGGCTATTACCGCCGATTTATCGAAGGATTCTCGACAATCGTTGTTCTGCTTACTTCTTTGATGCATAAAGACAAGCCTTTTGTTTAGGGAACCGAACAAGAGATTGCCTTTCAGACTCTGAAGCATATGCTCTGCAATGCTCCTATTCTCGCTTTACCCGACGGAAACGATGACTTCGTAGTCTATTGCGATGCCTCTAACCTCGGTCTCGGTTGTGTCCTTATGCAACGAGACAAGGTTATCGCATACGTGTCTCATCAGCTCAAGATCCACGAGAAGAACAATACAACCAACGATCTCGAACTTGGTGCAGATGTTTTTGCATTGAAGATTTGGCGACACTACCTTTACGGTACCAAGTGTACGATCTTCACCGACCATAAGAGCCTACAACACATCTTAAACCAAAAGGAACTAAATATGCGCCAACGCCGGTGGGTAGAACTTCTCAACGATTACGACTGTGAGATTCGTTACCACCCTGGCAAAGCAAATGTCGTTGCCGATGCTCTCAGCAGACGAAGCTATTTGCATAGCGTTCGTAATATCCAAGCCCAGCACGACCTCGAAGCTCTTATTTGTGACGCCCAACATGCCTGTTTCACCGAGTGCACACTGAAGGAAGAACAATTTCTTGGTTCCGAAAGCCGATTGGAAAGCAAATCAAATGGAATCCTCTACTATCTCGATCCCATCTGGATTCCAAGTCGCAATAACCTTCAGGAGATATTGTTGACTGAAGCCCACAAGTCTCGATATTCCATTCATCCCCATGCCGAAAAGATGTACCATAACCTTCGGCTATGGTATTGGTGGCCTGGAATTAAGAAGGATATCGCTATCTATGTTTCGAAATGCCGGACTTGTTCGAAAGTCAAAGCCGAGCAACAACGTCCCTTTGGCTTACTCGTGCAACCCGAGATCCCTATGTGGAAATGGGAGAGTATAGCTATCGACTTCATAACGAAACTTCCTCGCACGCCATCAGGTCACGATAGCATCTAGGTTATCGTTGATCGTCTTACCAAATCTGCTCATTTTCTGCCGATACGAGAAGACTTTAAGGTAGAACGATTAGCACGGATCTACACCGACGAAATTATATGTCGACACGGGACGCCTCGTGATATCATCTCTGACCGCGATGGTCGGTTTACCTCGCATCTTTGGGAAACGTTTCAATCTGCTCTCGGTACTACTCTTAATCTAAGTACCGCTTTCCATCCCCAAACCGACGGCCAGACTAAACGAACGATTCGTACCCTTGAAGACATGCTTCGCTCGTGTGTCATAGATTTCGGTGGTAATTGGGACGCGCACGTACCTTTGGTCGAATTCTCGTACAATAACAATTATCATTCTAGCATTCAAATGGCACCATTTGAGGCATTATATGGACGAAAATGTCGATCGCCTATTGCATGGCACGAGATTTGAGATGCGCAAATTACCGGTCCTGAGCTATTGCAAGAAACGACTGACAAAATCCTCCAGATACGAGACAACCTGTTGAAAGCTTGGAGTCGTCAGAAAAGTTACGCCGATAGACGCCGCAAGCCCCTTGAATTTGACGTTGGCGATCACGTACTCCTAAAGGTTTCACCTTGGAAGGGGGTGATCAAATTCGGCAAGAAAGGAAAGCTCGCGCCTCGATATGTTGGACCCTTTAAAATTCTTGAAAGAATTGGCAAAGTGGCCTACAGACTCGAACTACCGGAGGAACTTAGCAACGTCCACCCGACTTTCCATGTTTTGAACCTCAAAAAGTGTCTTGCCAAGCAGAATTTACATGTACCACTTGAGGATCTACAAGTGGATGAAACATTACACTTCGTGGAAAAGCCAGTCGAGATCATTCCCATTGTGAAGGTTCGATGGGAAGGTAAACACGGCGCCTAGTTCACCGGGGAACTCAAAAGTGACATGAAGGCTAAGTATCCACAGCTATTCGTTATGCTTGCGCCTTAATTTCGGGACGAAATTCCCTAAAGTAGGGGAGGCTGTAACAACCCGACTTTTTGAAGTCAAAGTACAAGTCAAAGTCAAAGTCAAAGGAAGAAAAGACTGCTAATTCGATCTATCATTCCTTGCTTACTTATAACTTGTACTCTTTGACTCGATAATCGATACTCTAGTTTATGTTACTTTAGTTGTATTATGTGGAGTAAATGCAATAAACACAGTTAAACACTAATCTATTAAAACGCTATCTCATCGCTATCGCATCGCAATACGAATTATGAGTTCTGGATATTGTTTTACGTGTGTGTGCTATTATGTGTTACTTGTAGGGCCGTTCAAATCGCTCGCCGCTCGTCGCTCGCTCGACGCTCGTTCAGAAATTGCTCGGAAAATGCTCGTTCGATTTGACGCTCGGTTGTAAACGAGCCGCTCTGCTCGGTTCAGTTTATAAACGAGCCAAACATGAGCAAAGGTCCGCTCAGCTCGGTTCGGCTCGAATTATTATTTTTAATTAGTATATATATACATATACATATAAACATGTATATACACATATATATACACAAATATAAATTATACATATATATATATACACACACATTATAGATACATATATACTTAAATATAAATTAAATTTATAGTTTTATATATACCACTATATTAGATTTTGGTCCACTATATATAAATTTACAACTATATCTATACGTACTAGCCCAATCAAGCCAATAAAAAAATTAATATCAAATCTAAAAGTTAAACTCTAAACCAATAAACGACCGGATGCTCATTGCCTCAATGTTTCATGTCGTTAACCTAAGTCGATCGTCTCCTGCTCTCAACGTAATTGTTCGTGCAATATGATCATCGCCTCGTCGGCCACAACATTGTTATTCATAAGAAAAATATTATACCATGAAATGTGCATGTTTTAAAGACATAAAAACTTGAGACCAAACATTGTCAATGTCTCTCTCAGCAAGTTTAAATCGGGCGACACGGTTGTCCAAATTGCTCGAACTTCGCTCGACGCTCGCTCGGAATATTTACTGCTCGAAAAACGCTCGTTTAATTTGAGGCTCGGTTTTAAATGAGCCACTCTGCTCGGTTCGGTTTGTAAACGAGCCAAGCACGAGCAAAGGTCTGCTCGGTTCGGCTCGGCTCGTGAACAGCCCTAGTTACTTGTGCATGTTTATTTATGTTTGAGGTGATTATTCGAAAACGCAATCACAACTCTATCGCAACGCAATCTCATCGCGAACTCGAAATATAAGGATTACTTTTAGGTTATGTGTTAGTTATATTATTTGTGTAACTATTCTTAAATACTATCGTATCGCTTACTCGCAACGCAATGCTCAACGCACGAAACGAAAAGTCGGAAACCAACCCAGTCAAACCATCCGATCGAAGGACCATTCGATCGAATGGTCATCCGTCCGGATGACCATCCGATCGGATGATCATCCGATCAGAAGGCCCTATGATCGAACCACTTTACACCGCCTCAACTCCTCTTCACCTATAAATAGCACCTGTCACATCACTGTTCACGTGATGTGACAGCTCTCCTCCGACCCAGCTCGCTCTTGGCCTAATTCCTCTCGATTTCTCGCGATTCTTGTAAGTTTCCACTCCAAATCTTGTACTTCCTTGATCTACCCACACTTTCTCATCAATTTCACCGACGAATCTAAACTTTTCACCATGAAATCTATGGATTTGGGTTGTTCAAGGGTGATGTCATCATGGAGTTCTTATGAACATTGAAGTGTGACATCATCTCACCAAGAACAACTCAGATCTAAGGGATTTCTACAATGTTTAATTACTGATTTCACCTAAATCTAAACAAAATCAAAGTGTTTCAAACTTTTCTTCAAACTTTCTTCACTTTTCACACTAAATTGATGGAATCCGAGCTCAGACAGGCCTTCTACTCATCCTCTAGTGAGGTGTCGGTTTGAGAATGGATTACTATAAAAAAGACTACCGATTAACGGGTTGAACATGAACTTCCATCAAGAACAGTTTACTGATCGGACGGGGTGATTCCCATCCGTTCGGAGGACCTGGGCTCGATGGGGTTTCCGTTGTTTGACACGTTGTCATACCGTCTCGATTCAATCGCAAAACTTCCTAAACTTAACAAATTTTACAAGTTTTAAACGAACCGGTTGCCAATCGGATAGCCATTCGATCGAACGACTATTCAAATTTCACAAAATTTCAAAGAAGATCAGTTTCAACGAAAGGCCATCCGACCGAACGGTCATCCGACCGGATGAACTGATATGTAGGAACACTTCTCATTTTACAAAATGCTACAACAAAAACTTCAAAGTTCACATCATACACAAACACATCCTCCCCAAACGGACAACCTTCCAACCGAATTGTCATCCGTCCGTCCGAACGGTCATCCCACATCACTCCAACGCACCGTTTTACGCACCGCTCAACGCTTATACTGTCGTACTGTGTTCAGGCTAATCTCTCTGCGCTCCCTTCAATCCAAGCTTGTGTTTATTTATTAAACACGAACTGTGAGTACACCCGATCCCTTTTTGCTTTACGCACTTTTGTGTGTTACATACGTTACCTATGTCAAATCACATCGATCACACAATGCAAACACTTTTATAAGCTAACCTCTCTGCATGTTGTACGTGTTATTCGATGAATGCTTGTATGTTATCTTTACACAGTGATTGTTGCCTGACACCTTAGCAACGATAGTACTATAGTTTGGACTCAGCACCTATCGTGGACAAGGGTTGTTAAGGGTATTTCTTCACCTGTCACAGTGGTGATATGTGTTGCGCATTCTACAACTCGCAGTCATGTATGTGCATATTTCATTGTCGATAACCTACTTGCTTCGCATTACTACGTGTTACATGCTGGATATGCGTAAACTCGCTTTCGCTACTACTATACTATTAAACTTGTATGCTCACCTTTACACTATGTGTATTGACTTTTATTTTAACGTATGTGACAGGTGTTTAGGATGCTTGTGGTTTGATTTGCTCTGTGGAATCAAGTTAGGAGAGTCTAGAAACAAACTAAATAAAATCTGAGTTGTCGGAATGGATTATTTGTCTTTGAGAACAACGTCTGCAATAAGTGTTTTTATTTTATATCTTTGTGGTATGGTACATGAACCTTAATTATATTATAACTAATAGTTGTTATGGATTCTCTTGGACAATCTGTTTCGCTAAGTGTCGCGCCCCGATGTTTCCGCCATCGGTTGGGGTGTGACAGGCTAAGTGTTTCAAATGTAACTATCTAATAACTCACAACCATTAAATAAAACCAATCACATTATCCATTTCATAACACATACACGTAATTACGACATACAACGAATCATGAAAAGGGGACTAACACTTAGAAAAACATCTGGAAACACGAGTTGTTACATCATCCCCAACTTGAAAGAAATTTTTATCCCGAAATTTGATAACCAGTCTCAGGGAAGTGGAGTGGTAGATCAAGACGTCTGTGGATTTTCCTCGGTTTTTGGTATTCTACCTAGGGGTGTTCAAAAAAATCTGAATCCGAAACCGAATCCGAAATATCCGAAAATCCGTATCCGAAATATCCGAAATTTCGGATATCCGAAAATTCGGATATCCGAAAATCGGATAATCCGAAAGTTCGGATAATCCGAAAGTTCGGATTCGGATTCGGATGTTAATTTTCAAAATTTTTGGATAATCGGATTATCCGAATCCGAAACTTAAAAAAAAAGAAATATATTGATGTATTATATGTAAGGCCCATTACCCAGTTACCTTTAGAATACCCTAACCTAAAATATCATAGTAGACACCCTTCAAACATTCAACGCCGTCACCCCCTTTCTCCCACCTTCAATCTCTCATTCTCCCACCTTTCATCTCCGGTCAACACTTCCAACAATCAACCACCACCCTTCGTACCTTCGTCACTTCCAACCACCCTTCTTCCACTCATCTAAGATCATCATTCAAACAAAAACCCGATATCAAAACATATCGAAAAGAAGGGTGCCAGTCTTCAAAATCCGATCGGTAGAATCGTCATATTCTGTCAGAGCCGGTCTTCAATTGCTGGTCGGTATCTTCAGGTTCTCTTGCCTAGGACGACTGCTGCTAAAGAACGAAATCGGCATCAAAAGCTACCAAATCTCCAAAGAAAGCAAAATAATTTAGTTAAATATGTACTTTGTTTTGATTATTTGTTTATGATGATTTTTATAGTTTATATGCTCAGATGTGTTCAACTTTGAGAATGAAACCGTTTGTTTATAATTTCTTATATTTTCGGAAGATTATTGTATTAAAATATTTAATGTTTACTCATTTGTTTGCAAATTGTGCGTAATTTCACCATTTTCTATTTTCAAACGTAAACTTGAATATTTGTTGACTGATTTATGACTTTAGTTTTGCTAAATGTTTGATTGTGAGTGTATTGTCATCCTAAATCCGAAAATCGGATATCCGAAATTTCGGATTCGGATTCGGATATCAATATTCACTATCCGAAATTTTCGGATATCCGAAAAGCGGATTATCCGATCTTGAACACCCCTAATTCTACCTTGACTTTCGCACAAGTCAAGCACTTGCTCACATACATCGCTATGTGGGCTTTCATCTTCGGCCACCAGTATAAGACTTTTAGGTCCTGACACATCTTATCAGAACCCGGATGAATAGAGTAACGAGACTTGTGTGCCTCGTCCATCACAAATTCTCTAAGGTTTCCGTACAAAGGGACCCATATTTGCTCCATGAAATAGCGAATACCGTCAGATTTTTCTGTGAGCTGCTTTTCCATGCCCCACAAAGATTCATCTTTAAGGTTTTCTTCCTTCAACGCTTTGGTTTGGGAAAAAACGGATCTTGTCAGGAAGCTTTGAGTGGATGGTGAGTTGCAAGGCGCGGACACGTTTGGGTTTCGTTTCCTTGCGACTAAGGGCATCAGCTACAACGTTAGCTTTACCTGGATGATACTTGATTGCACAGTCGTAATCGTTTAAGAGCTCCACCCAGCAACGCTGTCGCATGTTCAACTCTTTCTGGTCAAAGATGTGCTGGAGGCTCTTGTGATCGGTATAAATAGTGCATTTAGTACCGTACAAGTAATGCCTCCAGATTTTGAGTGCAAAGACCACGGCTCCCAACTCCAAGTCGTGATTCGTGTAATTCTTCTCGTGAATCTTCAACTGTCGAGAAGCATAAGCTATCACCTTCTCGCATTGCATTAGCACGCAACCGAGACCCTGAATGGAAGCATCACAGTGCCCCACAAAATCATCGGTACCCTCGGGTAAGGACAAGATCGGTGCACTGCAGAGTTTTTGTTTCAAAAGTTGGAAGGTGTCTTCCTGGTTTGTTCCCCAAGAATATACAACGCCCTTCTACGTCAACGCTGTGAGAGGTTGAGCGATCCTTGAGAAGTCTTTAATAAATCTGCGATAGTATCCAGCGAGACCAAGAAATTGTCGCACCTCCGAAGGATTCTTCGGTTCCATCCAATTCTTGATGGAGTCAATTTTATCCAGATCCACGTGTATTCCCAATTCGTTAACAATGTGACCAGGGAAGTGTACTTTTCGAATCCAGAAGTCGCACTTAGAAAATTTCGCGAAAAGTTGCTCCTTCCTCAGGAGCTCCAAGATAAGACGCAAGTGCCGTTCGTGGTCCTCCTTGCTCTTAGAGTAGATCAGAATGTCATCGATAAACACAATGACGAAATCATAATGGCATGACCAGAAACTCGTAATGGCCGTACCGTGTTCGAAAGGCTGTCTTAGGAACATCCTCCTCTCAGATTTTCATATGATGATAGCCCGACCTTAAGTCGATTTTCGAATAGAAGCTTGACAATTGCAACTAGTCAAACAGATTGTCGATGCGTGGTAGAGGATAACGGTTCTTGACCGTCATCTTGTTGAGTTCCCGGTAGTCGATACACATACGGAAGGACCCATCTTTCTTCTTCACGAATAGGACCGGGGCTCCCCAAGGCGAAGAACTAGGTCGAATAAAGCCTCTATCCAACAATTCTTGAAGTTGATTAGACAGTTCTTGCAACTCCCCTGGTGCAAGACGATAAGGAGCATAAGCGATCGGGGCTGCTCCTGGTGTAAGATCAATTTGAAATTCCCCCTGATGGTGTGGAGGTAAACCTGGAAGTTCTTCGGGAAATACATTAGGAAACTCTTGGACAACTGGTAAATCTTCGATCCTCCTTTCCTCAGGCTGAGTGTCGGTGACAAGTGCTAGAATAGCAGGATAGCCCTTCCGTAAACACTTCTGGGCTTTCATGGCCGAAATGATGCCAACCATTTCACCACTCCGATGACCTTGAACAGACAGCGATTCTCCACCAGGGAGGGGTATACGTATGATTTTCTCCTTACAGAGTATATCGGTGCGGTGCTTAGACAACCAGTCCATACCAACGACCACGTCGAAACTACCAAGAGTAACGGGAAGAAGGTCAATGTCGAACACTTGACTTAAGAGATCAAGTTTGCACCCAAAATGAACACATGAGGCTTCAATTGACTTGCCATCAGCCAATTCTACAACGTGTTTGGTTTCAAGAGGTGTTGGAGTTAACCCTAACTGTCGACTGAACTCCAAAGACACAAAGCTCCAATCGGCACCAGAGTCGAATAATACAGAAGCGAAAAGGTTGTTCACAGAAAACGTACCAGTCACGACATTGCCATCGTTCCTAGCATCTCCAGCGCCAATCGTAAATACCCTTCCACGCGCGCCATTACCACCATTATTTCCATTATTGTTATTCCCAGCATTGTTGTTGTTCTGGCGGTTGTTGTTTCCGTTCTTATTGGCATTCTGATTCAACTGTGGGCAATCCCTCTTAATGTGGCCCTCGTCCCCGCACTGAAAACATCCCCTTCGGTTACCTTGGTTTTGTTGGGGCTGTTGCCTTTGTTGCTGCTTCTGCAGCTGCTGTTGTTGATCTTGCGGTTGCGGTTGCTGTTGCTTTGGAAACGGAGCCCTACAATCCTTTGCCATATGCCCCACTTTATCACACCTATGGTAGGCTCGAGTACACGATCCACGGTGATGATAGTTGCACTTGCTACACTTTGGCTATCTCCCCACGTAGGAGCCTTGATTCGGATAGCTGACCTGGCTTTGATTAACGGAGGATGACTGGCTGAAACTACGACTGTTGCTGTTGTCTGGCTTCTTCTGTGATTGGTTCGAGTTGGACACCTTGTCCGTATCATTCCACTTACGCTTGTTGTCAGCAACAGGAGTCGTAGCAGTAGTAGCAGTAGTAGTAGGAGTAGCATTACGAGGTGGTAGCGAACCACGCTCAACTTCCTGGTCGGTGATCTTGTGAGCTAAACGGATGATTCGTGGTATATTATCAAGATTCACTGCGGTAACTAAGCCCTTGACTTGTGGCGCTAAGCCGTTGATGTACATCTCGATTCTCCGGTGTGGTGGTTGTGATAAATTTGGACACATGTTTGCCAACTCGTGAGATCGTTTCGTGTAGGCCTCGATCTCAGATCCCACCATCTTCAAATTTTAGCATTCGTTTTCCAACTTCTGAATTTTGTCGCGAGGACCGTACTCCTCCCGTATCAACTCTTTGAAATCGTCCAAAGTAGTTGCATTCGCCATCTCAATACCCAGCATTTGGACTTGGGCATTCCACCAAGTTAAGGCACCATCCTCTAGTGTGCCCGTAGCATACTTCACCCTGTCCCTAGCGGGAAAGTTACACATAGCAAAGACTGACTTGGCCTTCTCGAACCAATGAAGTAGTCCCACTGCTCCTTCGGTTCCACTAAATGTCTGGGGCTTACAATCCATGAACGTTTTAAACGTACAAGCAGGCGAATTGTTCTAGTTCTGATTCGTAGGTTGACCTAAAGATGAGAGACAATACAATGCACTAGTGAGAATCGAATGCACGACACATTGATAGTGAGCATTTGGTACATATCATACCAGCCTGCTGAGCTGCTAAGGCTTCAGCCACGCGAGTATTGATTAAATTGGTCAGTTCCACCTGGGACATAACAATGTTGCCACGTCCACCGCCGCGGCTACCACCACGTCCACCGTTACGTCCGCCACATCCACTCATGATTCTATATAAGAAAAGTGGAAAAGATTAAGGATCGGGATTGAGTAGAAGTCAAGCATCGCTATGACTTCTACAGATTACTAAATCCTACCATTATGTCAGATAATGGAACAGAACCCCTTTCACACTTGTTAAGCCTCACTGGAACTTACATGCACCCCACTTTATTATTATGTGTGCACCCATAATGATAATGCGATTTGCATGTTTATCTCAACTCCTCTTAACTCGCGCTAAAATGTTCCTCATATTCGAGTAGCAAGACAAAGGACATCACAAAACATGGATCACGAAAGTCTAGAGGAAATGTCACACTATTAATCACATATCATAGGCAAACAACACTTGAATTCATACTGTAGTTCTAAGTGTGCAATCACATGCAATGTCATACGTAAGTGTACACTATTTATGCAATGCAATAAGTAAACGAGAGACGAACCTTGCAATCTAGAGCTGAGTGTCATGGTCGATTTCAAAACTGTTCGGTTATAGTCTGGTTTTATAAAAACGTATTAAAACCTAGTTCGGTTATAGTCTGGTTTTATAAAAACGTATTAAAACTGTTCGGTTCCAGTCTGGTTATATAAAAACGTATTAAAAACTGTTCGGTTATAGTCTAGTTTTATAAAAACGTATTAAAACAAGTTTGTTATTACAGGTTGATAAACATCATCAAGACCTATAAGAAACTACATTAATTTGATTAAGGTTGAAAAATCATTATAGTCTTTAGCTGCCTGACAAGAACATGAATGCAGATGAATCATAGCATCAAACTGCTTCTACATTGTTGTTAGTTTATTATAATACTCTGCAACACTACTGCCATTTTGAGAAATACAGTTTATTTTTTTTATAAAGGTCATACACAACTAAGCCATCCACCTTATCAAAAGATTCTTTCAAATCTGTCCAAACCTCAGAGGCAAGTTTTTAACTCCTCAGATATAGAATTTAACAACCAAGTAATAACCATAGAATTGCACCTATCACACTGACTAGCTAACACATCATCATCTTTAGATTTCTCACATTTACCATCAATGAAACCATATTTATTTTTAGCCTCTAAAGTAAGCCTCATAGCATTAGACCAAGCAGAATAGTTTTTGGTACCTTTTAACTTGATATTCACTATAGTTAATGCACTAGAATCACTAGGGTGCAAGTATAAAGGATCACCTATGTCCAGTTTACTAATAAGAGAAGCATAATTACTAGTACCACCCATAATAACACAAACAATCAACACAGAAACACCAATAAAGAAACAACACCAGATCAAACAACACAAAAGAACAAGAACCCTAAGGCGAAACTGTGTCAGGGGCCAGATCCAGGGTCGTCACTCAATGGTGCCTGGACAAGTCTTAACACAATAGCCAAAAAATCTAAACAACAACCAACAGGACAGACACAATGCAACAAGTAACAAACAGGACTCGATTAAGGTCGGTCCGACTAGCCCGGTAACAAGAATGCCTAGACTCAATGCAGATGTAATAGAACAAAAAAGAAAAGGTTAGAAAGATCTCACAAAGAGCATATAACTCCAAGCTAATCAGACTAGTTAGTTTGCCCTTTAATCTTCTAGGATTACAGAGACTAATGCAGATCTGAGCAGAATATCCTCAAGAAATATCAAACCCTATGTTAGGGTTTTGTCTCCAACTATAACCAGCACACCTTCAAGACAACAGATCTATGTAGATCCGACACAAATCACCAACAACAGTTTCCAAGATCATAAACCCTAAATACACACAACAAACAACAATCAGAAATAATATCACAGCGGAAAGAAGAGATTGATCAACAACAAGAGCCACATGGCTCTAATACCATGTTAAGAAACATGATATGAAGATCGAACAAACAAACACAAGAAATAGCTACAAAACAAGGTGACAAAATCTTATTAAACCAACCCAAAATAGTTACCCCACAAGAACCCTAAGAGCTTACAAATTGTAAGATCTGTAACAATACAAAAATACAGAAATCTCTAGATGATCGTAAATACAACCACAAGATCAATCTCTCTGAAATACATATGAGAGATGATCACAATCTTCAACAGAACAACAAACCCTAACGACTAATACAGAGAGAGAGAATGAAAGTGATAATGAAAAGGCGGGAATGACTGAAATCTCAGTCAACAACCCTTTTATACAAGCATCTTCATAAGTTACATCCAGGTCCAAAAGTGTGAAGCAAGACGATCGTGACCCTTGAGAAGTTTCACATAAGCCCCTCAACAATAGAACCTGAATACAATAAACCCAACAGTTCCAACAATACATCACATATTATCACCACTGAGCCCACAAGATATAAGCCCATAAGCCCATATCATAATTACTTACCAGTAGCCCATACAACAACCATAATTAGCCCATGACCATATGAATGACTGTCTACAACATATTTTAACAACTAGTAGAAGTACCCGCCGCGTTGCGGCAGGGTATAGATAACTAACAGTTTCACATATCGTGAGTGATAACTCCGAAAGACGGAAATAAACTGCATTATATACCAAGTATTGTGGAATTTTGTTTTACAGTGGATAACTTAGGATAATTACATTTATGCGTGTCGCCAATAAGCTTTTCTTATTTTCTTGCCTATCTATCAATTTGACCCGAATCAGATGTTATTTTGTACACCATAAAGTTGGAGTACCTACAATATCAACACATACCATCCCGTTACTTAGCTCTAGATATTGTGTGGCACAATCTAGCCAGACCAACTCTAGCAAGCACGCCCGGCTGGGCGAGCTTCCCTACGATTAGAAAAGATAAGATTAGAAAGTTGATATAAAAGACCTCATCATACAAAATTGTATGTATGATGATGAAATTCCAACAGGTAAATGAATCGGAATTAAATTAGACTTCAAGTTGCTTTCTTGTGGTGACTTAAGGATATATTTTTATAGACAACTTGTAATAGAAAATAAAATCTAGCATAGCAAGTAAAATTAAAAAATGAGAATGATTTGTATTATTAAACATCAGCTTAATATCGTTGTGATTACGAACATGCTTTTCAGCCACATGCCAAAACATAAAGAATGCACAGGGAAAGCATGATCACAAAGATGTCTAGTTTCTTGATACAATATCATGTTTCTTTTGATTAAATAAAAAAATAACATACATATTTTAAAAAAAGGAAACACACCATAATATCAAACTCGATGGATTTAGTTTTCTGATAAATTAAATTTACCTAAATCCTTAGCAACAACAAAGGATCTTGTGTAGGTAGCTTAGAAATAATCTCCAAAGAATGTCAGCCACCAGATCAGAAAATGAAACTCTACAGTCAATATGAGATTTATTTAGAACAAAACCTTTTTAGTAACTTTACTACAAAGATACAAGTACAATGCCTATTGATGTAGTAGAACAGCTATCTAATCCTC
Organism: Helianthus tuberosus; assembly: GCA_030545235.1. NCBI lineage: Eukaryota > Viridiplantae > Streptophyta > Magnoliopsida > Asterales > Asteraceae > Helianthus > Helianthus tuberosus. Next base: position 38,528,970 of record CM060355.1, read on the forward strand.
TGAGGATAAAACATAAACAAAAGCTTTCTAACCTCACATTCGGATCAAACTCTTTGTTCAACCGCTTGTCAACCGTGTCACAAATAGCGCTTTTGAAGTGCAACTCCCACACCCAAGCCACTAAATTGTTCATATTATGACCCGCTGGCTCCCTCTCAAGTGGTCTCCTCCCACAACAGAGTTCTAGAACCACTACACCATAGCTGAAAACATTGGTATCATTGGTAGCTTTCCCGTATTGAAGATACTCGGTTGTAGAGACCGTGCTTTTATCATGGTCCATGATCCGGGCCAGGCCGAAATCACCTAACCGAGCATTAAAATTAGTATCACATTACTCACATTAATATCGCGATGGATCACTTGTTGCTCGCATTCTTGATGAAGGTACGCCAAAACCGAAGCCAACCCAACCTCAATATTATACCTATGGTTCCATTTCAAGAACCCCCAATGCCCAGATTCTTGATTAAACACCTTATCAATACTCCCATACGACATATAGTCGCCTTTTTCGACACACCATCCTTGGAGCGGGATAAGATTCTTATGCCTCATATAGGCGATAATCGACAACTCAGGCACAAAACTTCGTCTTTCCCTCATGTGAATGCTTAGACCTAACCAAAGTCACTAATTGGTACATAATCATTATCTTGAGTGCAGACTTTATGATATACATAAGTTAATTGGTACTGTAGCAGAAGTAATTATTTGAGTTTGAGTGTGTAAGCAAGCAAGTAACAAAGTAAATTAAGAAGTTAATGAAAATCGATGGTATTTAAGCTTTTGTAAATAAAACACAACACACATCGATACACCTTTTACAATATGCTACTCACTATGTGTGCTACAATGATTCTAGAAACCCCGGTTCTTATTCCTATTTCCAAAATGACTATTAATAAGAGAAAACATTAAATAGAAAACAATAACTGACTAAAAGTTCAAATCTGGATCGAAGGCGCTTGATAGGTCAACTATCGAAGTAGATTGCACCATCTGAGTTGAGAATCTGGTCGGTTCCACTCATTAAAGTGGTAGAGAAGGCCAGATTCCGGAAGGGGTAAACTCCGAAGGGCGGAAGAGGGAGACGGGACGGAGGACAAAAAATATCAATAAAAAAGAGACAACAAAAGAGAAGAAAACCTTCATGCCGGCCGAAAAAAAACGATATGAAGACCACATTCAGCAATAAAACCAGTATCGTCGCTTAATTCCACCGCTAATCATCGTCAGCTCGTCGCTCATCTTGTTAGCGTGATTTGCCGTCGATCTGATTCACCTGAACTTCGCCGGAGACCTGTGCGATCCACCCCAAAAATCAGAAGATGACACAGAGAAGGAGATAGAAGGATAGGAGGTGTGTACCGTAGATGGAAAAATAAACGGTGTGGATGCATTACTGTAGCCAACAATCGACGCAAATTGTTATATAGAGTTGAAGGGGTAAGGTCCCAAAAACCTCATAATAAGTATTTGAGACCATACCACAACCTGGCCTTTGAACCTTTTTACCTTGCGCGGCCGCGCACTGGTCTTACAAAAGGAAGAAAATAATCAGCAATCTATAGTCGCGCGCCCAAAGGAAAACATAAATCCTTGCACCTTCCCCCATCAGTAAAGGATAAAAATCCTGAGATCAACACTTCCGCCTAAGTATCCAGACTTGAATTTTATCCTACCCAGACTGGGGATTTATTCGTCTGATTCCACACGGTAAGGTGTCACACCAGATTACAGCAATAATCTTCCAGAAGAAATGCAATCGTGCACCACCCAGACGGTTATAACCGTCTGGACACGTGTTACTACCACAGGTATCCCTGAAATCACAACGAAGGCATGCAATTGGAGAGTGATCTCCACTTGATCACTTTACACGTGGAAAATCCCCAGCCTTTGATCAAGACCATGATCCGTGTGCTCTCACGTCGGATCACAGAACTTAAACGGAAGGAAATGTAACCGCTTACGGGGTTAGCATCTTCCGTTAACTTTTCATTAACGGGTTTTCCCGCCCAAACTACTCCCGGCTATAAAAATGAGAAGCAACCCAGGTATGAATTCAGATTACTGACACTATTCAAACACATCTTCTTCTTCATTATCAATACTTATTCTCACACCGGAGTCGGGTCAAGGAGAGAACCCTCTTCTCCCCTTGGCGAGGCTAACGGTGCTCTTTTTTGCAGAGCTTCGGAGAAGAAGATCAGCTGCAACTGAATCAAATCGAGTGAGAGCTAACCTTTTTATGCGGATTCAAACCCCCTAGATATCTTGGTTCTGACCATTTATCTAGTGTTTCTTCATTGGCGCCCACCGATTTCTCTGTTTTCTAGTTTCTATCTCGTTTCGATTCAGTTCGTACCATTTTCTGTTTTGCACATGGCAGAAAATTCGTCATCTCACCGGCATCCTGGTCCTCGACCAAACGTCGGAAACAATTTACGAATAGAAGGATCCCCAGAACATTGGTTTAACAAATGCCAAGTTGCTTTAGACACAATCGTTATGCAAATCACCAGATCTGAGTTCCCAAACGTCAGATCTGGAGAGGAAATCAACACTACAGTATTGGATCCACCAACACCACGTCGGGGGGACATCCAATCTAGTCGTCCCATTAAAATACAACCCAGCTATAGCAGTTATCAGAAACCTAAACAAATACACATGGTTCAAGGAGGTCCGTCGCGAAGGCCAAACAAACGAAACTATGATCAACATTGGAGAGAGCAGCAAGTTGTATTTCCTGTTGTTCCTGGGGGCCCTCAGGAAGAACGACCAGTTATTATTACCGGTATCTTCGGACACTACCGGACGGACTATATGTTTATAGATCCGGGAAGTTCGATGGACATCATATACGAGCAGTGTTTTAAACAACTCGACCCAGATGATAAAGCACGTCTAGAACCGGTCGATTTTCCCCTCACCGGATTCCGCAATGAAGCTGTATTCCCATTAGGGCAAATCGCTTTTCCGGTGACTTTGTCAGATGGCGAACATTCACGAACAGTTACAGTCAATTTCATGGTCATGCCAGCAACATCACGCCATGATGTCCTGCTCGGGAGAAGGTCACAAAAAGAATTCAGCATGATCACTTCCATCCCACATGCTGCTTGTGGATTTCCAACAGAGACCGGAGTTGCAATTTTGTACTCAAGCAAAGAAGTCATGTACGTGGACGATGAGCCACCAGCAAAGGTAGTCAAACCTTCGGCACCAAACGAGCCAGAGAAATGGGTATTGAACAACGAATACCCAGAGCAGACCATTCTGCTAGGACAAGCCATTTCACCGGCAACACGCATACAACTGAAAGAATTGTTGTCTAACAACAAAGATATATTTTCTTGGTGCCCAGCAGACATGACGGGAGTCCCACGCGATATCGCACAACATTGTCTGAACATCAAACCATCCGCGGAACCTGTTGCTCAGGGAAGGCACAACTTTAGTGAAGAAAAAGCAAAAGCCATGGACGAGCAAGTGGCAGAATTACTTAATGCGGGAATCTTAGGCGAAGTAAAATACCATACCTGGGTTGCCAACCCAGTAATGGTACAAAAACATAGCGGCGGATGGAGAATGTGCGTCGACTTCAAAGACCTGAATAAAGCATGCCCAAAAGATTGCTACGCGCTTCCAGAGATAGACAAAAAAGTCGACTCTCTAGCATCATTCAAATGGAAGTGCTTTCTTGACTGTTATAAAGGCTATCATCAGGTTCAGATGAAAAAAGAAGACGAAGACAAAACGGCGGTCCGCACAGATAAAGGAATCTTTTGCTACACCAAAATGCCGTTTGGCTTGCGCAACGCAGGCGCAACTTATCAACGCTTAATGGACACAGTCTTCAGCGGGGATATTGGCAAGACTGTCGAAGTGTACATGGATGACCTCGTCATCATGAGCCATGAGGAAGACACAATGCTCGACAATATTCAGCGCACATTCGACTCTCTGCGCAGCGTGAATTTAAAGCTCAACCCAACTAAATGCTCCTTCGGCATGGAAGAAGGAAAATTTTTGGGTTTCATCGTCACAAGAGATGGCTTTAAAGTAAATCCAGAAAAAGTACAGGCTATCCAGCTAATGCCTTCACCCGCAACTATGAAAGAAATGCAAAGGCTCGCCGGACGCTTAGCGGCCTTGAACAGATTCTTGGCTAATCATGCGGTAAAATCTTATCCATTCATCAGTACGCTACGAAACTGCGCAAAGAAGACTGACTTCCAATGGACATCTGAAGCGGAAGCGGCATTCAAGCAAATGAAAGAATGTTTAATCCAGCTACCAACGCTGACCGCGCCAAAAGAAAAAGAACCACTAATTTTATATCTATCTGCTGCGGAAGTAGCGGTTGGTGCCGTACTGATGGTAGAACGCGAAAACATCCAGACCCCAATCTACTATATAAGCAAAATGCTCACTGGTCCAGAAACTCGTTACTCGATGATAGAAAAATTAGTCCTTGCACTAGTACACGCATCACGGCGCCTGCGCAGATATTTCTCGGGCCACGTCATCACAGTTCTCACCAATTATCATTTGGGTCAGATTTTATCCAAGCCCGACGTCGCAGGAAGGTTGGCTAAATGGGCCATTGAGCTGGGAGGATACAATATCTTCTATAGGCCAATACCAGCAATCAAAGGGCAAGTCCTAGCAGATTTTGCTACCGAAGTTCCCATCGACAAAGCTCAAGAGTGCGAAGCAATCCAAAACCCTATACCCGTTTTCAACGATAGAGTCTGGACTTTACACACAGATGGTGCTTCCAATGACGATGGAGCAGGGGCAGGTCTCCGACTAATCAGCCCAGATAATCACGAACTCACATATGCCATACGCTTAGATTTTCGAAGCACTAACAACGAAGCAAAATATGAAGCGTTTCTAGCTGGCCTTCGCTTAGCGCTAAAAATGGGGGCAAGAAATCTTGAAGCTAACGTGGATTCAAAACTAGTAGCCGAGCAAGTTAATGGCAACTATGATGCAAAAGAAGCTATGGCATTATACCTTGAACAAGCGCGGGTTCTAATCAGCCAATTCCAAACATTCAAAGTTAACCACATAAACAGAAGCGAGAATAAGCACGCAGATGCGCTGAGCAAGTTAGCCGCTACCAGCTTCGAGCACTTAGCAAAGGAAGTACGCATAGAGGTACTATCCAACCCTTCTATTCATCTCAAGCAAGTAAGCGTCACAGAAATGGGAAATCCATCCTGGATGTCTCCAATTATTTTGTACCTTCAACACGGAAAACTTCCGGAAGGAAAAGCAGAAGCTCGAAAAATATAACACAAAGCGATAAATTATGAAATGGCAGATGGCGTCCTTTACCGAAAGTCATTTATTGGCCCATTACTACGCTGTGTTGATAAAACAGACGCCCAATACCTAGTCAGAGAAATCCACGAGGGTTTATGCGGAATACACGCGGGACCGCGCATGGTCGTGGCAAAGATAATGAGCGCCGGATACTACTGGCCAGGGATGCACATGGACGCAGTTGATTTATTAAGAAGATGCGCAGCCTGTCAACGCCACGCCCCAAAGACACTCCGACCCAAAAATCCGCTAATTCCCGTTACTTCCGCCTGGCCATTCCAACAGTGGGGCATCGATCTTGTTGGCCCATTTCCTGACGCGCCAGGAGTAGTAAAATTCATCATCGTGGCGGTCGATTACTTCACCAAATGGGTGGAAGCTAAAGCTTTGGCCTCAACAATAGCAATGGTAATCCGCAAATTTATATGGGAACATATCATTTGCAGATTTGGATTACCATTGCGCATTATTTCCGACAATGGTACAAACTTCGCCTCAGAAGATCTTCAAAAATGGTTCAAATAAATGAAGATCTAACATAATTTCGCTTCCGTCGCACACCCCCAAGCAAACGGTCAAGTAGAAAGTGTGAACAAACAGATCGTCGATGGCATAAAAGCACGGCTAGGAACAGCACGTAGAGGGTGGGTCGACGAACTCCCCAGCATCCTTTGGGCACATCGAACAATGCCAAAGACTAGTACAGGCGAAACTCCGTTCAGTCTAGTCTATGGATCTGAGGCCGTCATTCCAGCTGAGATCGGCTTACCATCACCGCGCATGATAGCCATGGAAAAACAGAACAATGAACAAGAGCGAAGAATGGATTTGGACCTTCTGGAAGAAAGGCGCGAGAACGCCTCCATAACGGAAGCAAGGTACAAATCCAAACTCGAAAAATATTACAATGCGCACGTCCGCGTATGCACCTTTGTCCCCGGTGATTTCGTCTTGCGCGACAATGAAGCCTCAAACGCTGAAAAGCCGGGCAAATTAGCGCCAAAATGGGAAGGGCCATACATCATCAACGAGGTCCTATGCAAAGGGGCATATACCCTAAAAAGGATTGATGGGACCTTAGTTCCCCGCACCTGGAACGCACAATAGCTGCGCAGGTGTTACATATAAACCAAGTCTACAAACGCGGAAAGAACATACAGGCAATGTATTTCTTTATTATGTCTTGTATTACAAGCCTTGCGCTCTTATCAATACAAACATCATCTTTACTTATGTCACTATTTATTACAAATTGCATGTAATTTCTTTGGTTCGCGCGAAAACAATATGGTCAAACATTGTACACCTCATGAACAGTCTAAACCAGGCAAACGATTATGCCTTTTGGACAAACGTTCACACATGAGCACAATACCATCTCTCATTCGCCTTACCTATCCAAAAGCAATTAAGAATATGCAACATATTGTAATCTAAACAGCAATTTACAAGCACGGCAGTGCATCAAAATATACATTACCCAGTGTAACATAAAACACTTCTTAACAAAGATCATAACAATGATCTTTGGAAATTTTTAGTACCAAAAATATCTACAATAATCGCACCGGTGGTCTTCAAAAAAGAAGTTTATGCTAACAGACTAACATAAACATCAAAAGAAGGGATATACAACTCCCAAACCTAATCAACAGCAAGTTCATATTCAACATCCACTTTCCCCGGAGGGTTTTTCCGACGTCGATACACCAACCGACACCCTCCTTTCCGGATCGTCGGAAAACGAGCAATCAAACCATCCGCATCCAGCACAGCAATACTATTATCAGCAACCCTCCCTTGCCGGAGAACTTTATCATCAGAACAAGCCACCATAGAAGGACCAGCAAGGATAGAGTTTTCTCCGATAGCCGTCAGTGGCGGGGAAGCAGCGAGTAGCAAGAGAGCTTCAGCAGCTTCTCGAATCCTCAGGATATCTGAGAGTCGTCGGGAACGAACGGTACGTTTTCCCTTCATTTTTTCCAAATTAAAGAAATAAGCAAGCACCCCAATGCATATATATAAAACAACTCAACCTCGGGAAGGGAGAAACCTACTCATCATTAATTGTCAGAACTATATCACATCCAAACGGCGCTACAGGAACCAGGGTCATTTCCTCATTAATGCAGTCTGACAAGCGCCACTACAAATCTCAAGACAAAAGAGAAAAATACCCACTCTTACTGCCAGCTGATGTCATTACACGTCAGAGCATGATTACAAAGTCACATTTTTTCACTTTTTTCAACAAATTCAATCTTCTTATAGAAAATTTCTTATTTCTCGCGCCCAAAAAACATTTCCCTCTCCTAAGTCCAGTGCTCCACTTATTTGCATAAGTACAACACTAGACTGGGGGGGACTTGAAGGGGTAAGGTCCCAAAAACCTCATAATAAGTATTTGAGACCATACTACAACCTGGCCTTTGAACCTTTTTACCTTGCGCGGCCGCGCACTGGTCTTACAAAAGGAAGAAAATAATCAGCAATCTATAGTCGCGCGCCCAAAGGAAAACATAAATCCTTGCGCCTTCCCCCATCAGTAAAGGATAAAAATCCTGAGATCAACACTTCCGCCTAAGTATCCAGACTTGAATTTTATCCTACCCAGACTGGGGATTTATTCGTCTGATTCCACACGGTAAGGTGTCACACCAGATTACAGCAGTAATCTTCCAGAAGAAATGCAATCGTGCACCACCCAGACGGTTATAACCGTCTGGACACGTGTCACTACCACAGGTATCCCTGAAATCACAACGAAGGCATGCAATTGGAGAGTGATCTCCACTTGATCACTTTACACGTGGCAAATCCCCAGCCTTTGATCAAGACCACGATCCGTGTGCTCTCACGTCGGATCACAGAACTTAAACGGAAGGAAATGTAACCGCTTACGGGGTTAGCATCTTCCGTTAACTTTTCATTAACGGGTTTTCCCGCCCAAACGACTCCTGGCTATAAAAATGAGAAGCAACCCAGGTATGAATTCAGATTACTGACACTATTCAAACACATCTTCTTCTTCATTATCAATACTTATTCTCACACCGGAGTCGGGTCAAGGAGAGAACCCTCTTCTCCCCTTGGCGAGGCTAACGGTGCTCTTTTTTGCAGAGCTTCGGAGAAGAAGATCAGCTGCAACTGAATCAAATTGAGTGAGAGCTAACCTTTTTATGCGGATTCAAACCCCCTAGATATCTCGGTTCCGACCATTTATCTAGTGTTTCTTCAAGAGTAATTTGCATGTCCCATATATAAATAGGCAAAATCAGTAACTTGTACCTAAAAACATTTAGTATATGCACAAAGTAATGGATAACAAAAGCTTAGTGTTCCTTACTCTTTTCATAATCTTTTGTGTACCTTTAGCTATAACTCAAGTAGGTGGAAAGTTCCTAAACAATTTAACTTCCACATTGTAATTGTATATTCTATTGTTTGATATGTGTGTATATTGTATTGTTTGATATGTGTTTGTGTATGTCTCTCTCTGTGTGTTGGTGTATAAAGAGGCAACTCAAGAAGGAGTGGAATAAAATAAGGGATTTGTGACCCCATTTCCATCTCAAAATTCTAAAAAAAAAGCAATATGTTGGCAACTTGGTGTTTGAGATTGTTGATAGTAGGGTTGTACTCTATGGTTAGTCGTAAATACATAGATGATATAGGAATAATAGTAGAGAGCAAGTTTTTCTTTTTACATAAATAGCCTCATTTGTATTATCTCATATCACATGAACATTAAAGGCCCTAACCATCAGGGATAAATTCATCCTGATTGGAGTATGTGTAATCATAGTGACATGTAGTCACTACTTGATCTCACAGTTATTAATTGGGGCTATTATGGTAGGCAAGCATGGACCATATAAACTTTCACCGTCTTAAGATAATAGTTTTGATCATTAAAATCGAATTAACCGACAGAACTGATCCACATCCCTAGCAAATCGTTCCCACAAGAAATGACTAGATCCAGACTTACCCAAGCTAGTGTCAACCGGTGAGAAGTTTTCCCCAGGTTATGGTATCTGTAGGTAATTTTGTCGGTATCCGGCGATGGATATAGACGTTTTCTTAATATTCCTTTTTGTTTTTTTTTTTTTTTGGGGGGGGGGGGGGGGGAGGGGGGAGGTTATTGTATTTTGTGACCGATTGGTCGGTGATAACCACCGGAGAATAGGTCCATTGATTACATCATTTAGGTTTTGATACTTATTTGTGTAGCATTGTTGTTTCACTCTAAGAGGCCACTATGATGAATTTCATTGAATAAAACCTTCTCTTTTGTTCTCAAATAATGAAATTAAATTTCACACAAATATTGTTGTCTTTCTTAATTATTAATAAGTTGGGTCCTTGTATAAGTTGCTTTATAAGTTAAATCAAAGAGGTAGCTCAATGACATCTTCTTTTTTCCAATATCAGTCGCCCTTCGATCACATCTTGTCAAGAAAAGGTGAATCCGACTAGGTTATGTTTATAGAGCATGTGCGTTGAAAGTTTCTATTTGGATTCTTAAATGTTACCCAAATACTAAATTTGCTTATAGAACGAAAGTTCAAAAGAAAATTTTCAATCAGTAAATAGTTCCAAAAGAATAAAATAATGGATTTGTACGGTAGCACATTCAATCAATTCAAAGGGTTGGTAAATGCTTTGAATTTTATCCACGATTTTACCATTCCACTTTCACATTAATTTCTGGATTGTTATGATTGGTATTGAAAACTACAAACTTTTTGAGTTATAAACAACAACAACAACAACAACAATAATAATACTAATAATAATAAAGCTAGTAATTCTATAGTTTGAAAGATTAGAATGGTATTAGTTTCTTCTTTTAGGTCATACGTTATACTCAATGGATGCGGATGCGGGGATCGAACTTGATATGGAGGTGGTGGAAAACAGCATGCCACCGCTGAAACATGATGGGAGAAGCGGGAAACCCCACGAGTATAACGCTTGGCCTTAAAATGACCGGTTAATAAAGTTTATAAGTTATTAATCATCCTACTATAACAGATATCTTATTCCAAATAATCCGTTTCACAAACAAAATGTTTCCTTCCCTTTTTTAATATAAAGCTCGAGAAGAAGAAACATAATATGTTTCAGTATTCTCGTATTCACAAACATAGAACATGAGTGTTATGTTTTGAAAACCTGAATATTATATGTTCCAAGTTCTTTTCATTTACGACAACGAGAATTTCTTTTTTCTTCTTGCATATATAATTAAATAGAGGGTTTATCTAAAATTTAGAATTTCTCTCTCAGTTTTTTTTTTTTTTTTTTCATATTTCAAGAAACTACTTTTTTAATGTTGTAACCGCATATGATCTTATTGATCAGAAGAAGTTAACTAAAATAATCAATAATTTATGAATAGTTACAAGTATTATAATATTAAGGTGGTCGAATCCAAAAGTTATTTGTTGTATCGAGACTTCAAACCTTGGCTACCAAAACAAGAAGAAGTTTCTCGCCACTCCTTGGAAACAAAGAATTTATTTACCCTTATATGTTATTTAAAACATAGTCTATGGTCAAAATGAAACTTCCATATCTCCATTCACATAACCAACTTTTTTAACATGACCCCCACCCCATGCCCACCTCTCTCTCTCTCTATATATATGTATATATGCATGCCCCCTATATAAAACATCAATAACTTATACAAAATCCTATAAAGATTTGATATATGCACAGAATAATGGATAACAAAAGCCTTTTGTTCTTTGCTCTTTTCATCATCTTTTGTCTACCTTTCACTCTATCTCAAGAAGTTGGTTAGTCGCTAAAACGATTTAACTCCATATTACAATTATCTTTTCGTATGTTTGGTTGTTTATGTTTTTTTGTTCTTGAAAAATGTTGTGCAGATGATGAACATGAATTCTCGTATGACATTAATAGTCCAAATGGCCCGAACCATTGGGGAGAGATCCATCCAGAGTGGAGTATGTGTAATAACGGAGACATGCAGTCGCCAATTGATCTCACTCATAAAAGAGTTCACACGACATCCAAACTCGGAAGACTTGATAGAGATTATAACCCTGCTAATGCAACACTTGTTAATCGGGGCCATGATATGATGGTAGGAAAGCATGCACCACAAATAATAGAACTTATATAATCTTAATATAATTGTTATGATTTGGCTGGTATAAATATTTACTCTAGTAATTACTAACTTGTTATGATAATACACAGTTGAGATGGATTGGAGGAGCCGGACATATTCATATAAATGGAACTGAGTTTCAGCTTAATCAAGCCCATTGGCACACCCCTACCGAACACACCATAAATGGCCGAAGGTGTCAAATTTTCTTTTGATTCTTACCATGGCAAAACTGAATACTCATTTTTATTACCAATAAATTAGTCTTTCATCTAATATCTTTATCTTTTTTATATGCATAGATTTAATCTTGAGCTACACTTGGTTCATCAAAGTATAGACGAAAAGGTTGCAGTGATTGGAATTCTATACAAAATTGGCCGCCCTGATTCTTTTATAGAGAAGGTATGTTCATAAACAATATCTTTAACAAATACTACAATTTAACTAACAGTTTTCTCTGGATATAAATTTATAAATTTTCATGATCAGATGGAGCCATATTTAAAAGCAGTGTCATCTACAAGAGAAGTTGAAAAAGGGGTGGGGATAATAGACCCACGACAAATAAAAATAGGGAGTAGAAAATATTATCGATATATTGGCTCACTTACTACTCCACCATGCGACCAAAATGTTACTTGGACCATTGTTCGAAAGGTAAAAAAAGACATATTTATATATTTTTATAATATTTCATACTACTTTACTAGGTTTAAGGTATGTGATCACTAAAAGACATATTTCTGCTACCTCATTTATCAGGTGAGAACGGCTTCGCGAGAACAGTTGCGTATAATCCGTGAAGCAGTCCATGATGTGAGCTTTATACATATGTTCTATCATAATTTGTTTGCACTTCTATAAAGTTGTTTCTTAATCTTAGCTTGTGTTGTAACAGGAAGCTGATGCTAACGCAAGACCGCTTCAAGCCTTGAATAATCGTTGGTTGAAGCTTTACCGACCAGACGACAAGGAAACGAATTAGGGTCCCGACCAGATTGATTTGCAACTCATCATCGACACATAGTTTATATTTTTAATATTGATCATGAATTTTATACTTTTATATTTTTCCATTCTTGATTGTATGATTTTATATACCAGTCGTCACTTGTTATTATTTTGTATAAAAAAAATATAATGATGCTTATTCTTAAATAAGGTTTAATTTTTTGCAACACGTTATATTCTATTACAATGTAAGAGTCAACACCATCTTTCAAAAGCAAAAAAAAAAAAAAAAACATGTCCATTTCACAACCTTTACAATGTAAGAGTCAACACCATCCTTCAAAAAAAAAAAAAAAACCATGTCCGTTTCACAACCATGTTTAAAACATAGTGGCATAACTCCGTCGGTTTTGTTCGATTTAGTTTATATCTTATCGTTCCTTCAAACTGTAGCTAGTAGATCGTTTTAGACCTTTTATTAAGACCGGCTAAACAAGGCGATAAAAACCTCTAGGAAGAGTGTTTTGTATGAACAAGTGATCTATATATTTCTTTTAAAGATAAAGCGTATCGTACAATTGGCCTTAACGTACATTACATACGCGATTAGAAATCGCATGTTATACACAAACTCGGACATGTCATAATCGCATGTTATACAAACCCGGACATGTATAAATTCACATGGCTGATAAACTCGGACTCCCCAAAATTACAAAACCGCATGTTATACACAAATCGCGTATGTAAGGTACGTTAAGAGATATTGTACAATAACCGACATGGTCTTTTAAATAGCGATTTACGGAGTAAAATCAAAGTCCTAAGGATATTGGAAACATCCAACTTGGAAATGCATTCAAGAATCATCCATCCTATTTATAAGAGAAAATTGCACTTTTCGTCCTTTATGTTTCAACGTTTCATCAGACGGTTTCCTTTAACTTAAAAAATTACTTTGGATATCCTTTATGTTTGCACATGATAACAGGCGGTGTCCTTTTGCAATAACCCAATTAATTATCTTTGTTAAGTTCAGACATATGGCGATTTGGGCAGGAGGACAACTTGTCTCCAACCCCCGATGACGGGGTTAGGTGGTGGATCAACGGCATAAATCTTCAATCACATTTTGGACCAACACACATGTTCTTTCTAGAGCTTTGGTCTCACTGATTAGAGTAGAGGGGGATGGGGTTCTTGGTTGACCGATGTGAGAGTTGGTGATGGTGGCCGGAGATTAGAGTTTTAAGAGAGTGTGTGAGAGTTTATTGTAATGTATGCTTATATATATTTTATGTTATTTTTAAAAGGGATGTTAAAAGACCATTATGCCCAAACATGAGTGGCACATGGGTGGACTTGACTTCAACAACTAACTGTGTTTGCTCTAAAGGACACCGCATGTTATTATGTGCAAATGTAAATTGACAGCTAGTGTAATTTTTTAAGTTAAAGGACACTGCCTGATCAAACATTGAAACATATAGGACGAAAAGTGCAATTTCCTCACTTTATTAGTTTGGAGGGGTTATGGTCTAGGTTGGTTACTAGAGAAATCATGATTTCCACTTATGCAATGTCTGGACATAACTTAAGCTTTCATAAAATTTCATCAAAGTTTATGATACATTCTTTACAAATTTAAGTCACTTTTAGGTTCCATTTCAAACAAAAAAACTTGCAAGTCTAAATGTTTCATTCACTTTAGCTTATTTTGGATTGGACATAACTTAATTCGTCAGGTTGCTCTCATGAACCAAGAATAACGCAAAATAGTAAATTACTAATTATATATCTCTCATATAAAATAGATATTGTCGAGTCCCTGAATTCCGGTATGAAGTCCAATTAAATCTACAAAAGGATTATTATTGAGGGTGGATATGTGGAAAATTAGCTTCTTCCTCGATGACCAATGTTTGGGTTTACCTTTGTCAGTAGTCATCAATGATTCCTCGATAATAATCCCAATATCGTGAGTTAATTACTGACGTTGGTTTAAATTTTAATATTTCTTTTTTTGTGATTTCTGGCAGGATCAATCTTTGATTCGTCGGTAATCATTCCATCCAACGGTGAATCATCACTCACGATACTCATTCTTCTATAAGGAACGATGCAAATCATAATTATGTATGGTGATAAAAAGGAAAACAAAAAATCAAAGAAGCGAATTCAGAACATCCTCTCGTCTTTCGAAGGCAATCTCGGATGTTTTTATATAGTATGTGCGTTGAAATTTTGTTTTTTAGTTATTAAAAATGTTGCCCAAATAACTTTGCTTACGATATAGAAAATTAATATAAGTGTAATTTTTCATCTGTAAATAGTTCCACAACTATTAATAATCGATTTGTGTAATAAATTCAACAAGTTGGTGGATGCTTTGAATTTGATCTATCATTTTACCATTTCACTTTCAAATGTTCCCATTGTCATAGTAATATCTGGAATGTTAATGATCTGATATTGAAACAAAGAACTTTTTAAGTTATAATAATTAAAAAAACTAACCATAATTGTTTACCAACTAACTGTATGGTCCGGTCTAGTTCTCTCTAATCCGACTCTTTTTTAGATTTTTTTTATATAATTCAAAAAACAAATGTCGCAATTGTTTAGTTGAAAAGAGTAAAATGATATCAGTTGAATACTTTTGTATCACTTAAATATCAGTTAAAGTTAATAATATTTATCAAGTTATATATATATATATATACATATATATATATATATATAATTGCGCTAAAATAAGAACCACCTCGAGTTGTAAGAACCGTGAGAACTTTTTGATCCGGGCGAGGTGGACCAAATTTTTTTTCATAAACGTAGACGCGTGTATTATAAACACATTTGTAAAAAAAAATTCAAAAAAAAAATGTTGTGTGTGTAGTTTTGAGCACCACAAGTTTGTGTTTACGGGTACCGTAAATTTTCCGGTTAGATTTACGGTACCCGTAAACACAAACTTGTGGTGCTCAAAACTACACACACGACATTTTTTTTTTGAATTTTTTTTTACAAATGTGTTTACAATACACGCATCTACGTTTATGAAAAAAAAATTTGGTCCACCTCGCCCCGTACGGTGTAGTTCTCACGGTTCTTACAACTCGAGGTGGTTCTCATTTTAGCGGTCCCCTATATATATATATATATATATCAGTTAACGTACAAAATGACTTAACGTACGAACTGTACGCGATTGTATTTTCAACGTGCGATTTATTTCTTCAACATGCGATGTTGGTAATTTTTTTACAGCATGCGAAATTTTATTTTTAATATAACATGCGAATAATGTTTAAAAGCAAAAATTGGAACATGCGATTTCAAAAGCATTTTATTGGAACATGCGATTATCATTGGAACATGCGATTTCTTGATTTTATTGTTTTTTTAACATAACGTGCGAAATTGATATCGCGTACAGTTCGTACGTTAAGGTGTTTTGTACAATACACTTTCTCTCTCTCTCTCTCTCTCTCTATATATATATATATATATATATATATATATATATAGTGAAAGTGTAAAATATAATATCACTTAACGTACAATATATACGATATTGTGAAATCACACGTTATAAAAAAAACATGTTAGTAATCGCATGTTGGTATTTTTTATGAAATCGCATGTTTGTTTTTTGTAGCAATTTCGCATGTTGGTAAATGATGTGTGCGAAGTGTGTTATGGTTTTAATGTTTATTTTAAGGTCTTTTACACTTTTTAGCCAAGTTTTAAATTTATAAAACACGATATTTACTAACACTAAACACACATATGGGCAAGTGCACCCATCGTGATCGTAGTATAGTGTTGGCAAGATACCGAGGTCGTCCAAGGACACAAGAGCTTTTAATACCGGTTTATCCTCAACGTCTAATCAAATCAAAATTTTAGAAAAAAGATTTTAAACTAGAAAAGTAAAACTAACTAAAATGCTGAAAATAAAATAAAAGTAAAAAGAGATAGACAAGATGAATCACTTGGCTCCGACTCGTGTTTAGTGTAACCTTTGATTATTTCCGCACTTTTGCACTTTTTAAGAGATTATCTTAGTTATTGTAGTAGGCCTCTCTTTTGAAGGTGATGTTACCCTCAACCCAGTAGTTTGAGTCAGCAAGGATACAATCCTAAAGGGTCGGATTATTGAAAGATAATTAATTAAGTTATTAATACATATTATGGTAGGCCCCTCTTTTGAAGGTGACGTTACCCTCGGCTAATTAGTCTGAGTCAGCAGGGATACAGTCCTAAATAGCCGGGTTAAAGTATTAATAGTAGCTTACATATGAAGGGATCAAAGAGTTTGGACCCCTGCCATCCAATACCGGTAAGTATTGAAGGAGGTCCTACTAAATTTGACCCAGGTCCTTGCAGGATCTATACACTGAACAAGGCAAGACTCCTACCAAACCGTTCCCTTAACCCCCGACCAGGTAGCCAACATACCTCCATATAGACCGTGGAGATATGAATGGTGAAAATCTTTTATTTTATATAGACAGTAAAATAATGCCAAGACACCACGGACAAACGATAAGGAAGAATCACCTTCAACATAAGAATCTAGTTATTAAAGTCATTAATACATAACCAAGTAAAAAGTACGAAAAGATTAAAAATAAAAAGTATTACACTAGACACTTGTCTTCACCAAGTGATGTAAGAGACTTAGGCAAACATGGCCTTTGATTGTCAAGAACTCTTACGATCAATCTTGGATCCCGAGACGACTCACACACTCTATGATGGACAATGGATGATGGTGTTATGGTGGTGGTGGGTGGTGGGTGAAGTGTGAGAGAGGTGGTGTGCCAAGGGATGGTTTGCAAATGAGCCAAGCACCCCTATTTATAAGCTGAACAGTAGCTCGGGCACGGCCCCGTGTCCAACATCCTTCTATTTCTTCATAAATTGCAGTTTGCCTGCATCAGTTGACCACGCCCCCGTGTTCACTGGGCACGCCCCCGTGTGCAGAAGCAAATCTGTACTATCAAGATTTTCCCAGATTCTGCGAATCTTAGAGTTGACCACAGCCCCGTGTCCACTGAGCACGACCCCATGGTGGGCGATAGAAGCTTCTACAGCTTTGTCTTTTCTGCTGGCACTTGGGCACGCCCCCGTGTTCACTGAGCACGGGGCGTGTTCAGTCTTCTGTTCTCTTGTTTTTGCTTGGGAAGATGTTGTCAGGGGGTCGGGCATGCCACGTTTGTTCCTTTTCTTGTATTTATGTTAGATTTAGCTGCCTTTTTGCTTCTGTTGTTCATTTGAGCTCATTTAATCCTGAAAATACAAAAGGAAGACAAAAACACACTTTTTCCAACATTAGTACTAAAAAATGGTTAGTTTTATGCCACAATTGATGTAATTTATATGTTGCATTTTGTGCACATCAAATACCCCCACACTTGAATCTTTGCTTGTCCTCAAGCAAAACACTTTATAATGTGGCTTTACACTCCCAAATGGAATGGGTAGAAGAGAAGGTTTTTGGGCTTGTCATAGAGTGTCGGGATTTCCAAGATTCTTTATTAAGTTTTATTTTTATTTATTTACAATCCTATTCGTCATGATTTATTTAAAACTTTTCATAAGATAAATTACTTATTAGGGCATAACATGCCTCTTTAAAATTTTATTTATATACAAGTTCACATACCTCACGGGGGATCACTCAACACTCGGCCGAAGATGTATTTTAGTGAATCACTCGAGAGCGGCATGGAACTTACTCCTACCATAGGTTTGTCAAGCAATCAATCCTCCTCCTTTTTAACTATATACCTTTGTAAATATCAAGAGGACTTTTGGGTAAAGGGTTAGGCTTGGGTTAAAGGTAGGTGGTTGGGTTAGTGGTTAGTAAAAGGGTGAAAAGCGTAAAAAGCGTCGGTTTTTGTAAGACTTTTTATTTTTTTGCAATTTTTATTTTGATGAAGCCTTTATTCAAACAAAGTTGTTTTTGGATGAACTTGTTTGTTTATTTCTCTTTTGTTTCATCATCATCATCATCATCATCATTTTTTTTTTGAAAAGTCATACGAAAAAACCGAGCTTGTTACTAAAACAAAGGGTTAAAAATAAAAAGGGTTTTGTGGGTGAAAGGGTATTTGGTTTTTGGGTTAAGAAATGAAAAGGTTTAGGCTCAAAGGGGTTAACTAGGGGGATTTTGGGTAGGTGGAAAAAAAACAATGGTGTAGAAATAAAAATTGTTAGTCCTAATGCCTCCATCATTTACTTACTCGGGTTTAAGTTGGTAAGGACCGGGAATGTATCGTCGTGGCAAGTTCTAGAGTTGTAAGAACCAAGCGGCTATTCACACAAGAAACGAAAATGAGCATTTAATTTAAAGATATGTAATTGTATGCTCAATAAAGGCTCAAAACTCACTTTTGTGGGAATGAGTTTTTTATGTGATCAAGTATATATAATCAAATTTTAACTAATCTTGTCACGCCGTTTCATAATTTTCTTATGATGGTTCTTTTTATCACGACGCTATCGGTTGTAAATTTTTAAAAATATAACCTTTTTAGAACTTGAAATTCCCAAGTTAAACCTAGACAAGTAAAAAAAATTGAAATTTTTTTTTTGAAAAAATTTGGGGTGATTAGCGGTTCCAATAGAGTTTTGTGTAAGGCTTGTAATTAGGACTTGCAAGATTCAAGGTTTTAGCATCCCACCCACACTTAAATTACACATTGTTCTCAATATGTCCCAAAAATAAGTTTTTAGGTTGATTGAATGTGTAAAAAGGTGTAAAAAAAAGCAAAAATTTGTGTTACTGGGCGTCTGGACACGGCCCCGTGTCCGATGGACACGACCCCGTGTTCAGGTGCCAGTAACGAAAACTTACAGAAGGTGGACACGGGGGCGTGTCGACTAGGCACGACCCCGTGTCTGTCAAAAGTCTGCAGAATTAAAACAAACAGCAGGTCTGGGGAAGTGGGCACGGGGGCGTGTCGGCTGGACACGACCCCGTGTAGACAATTTGCAAAGTTGAAAAACAGGTTTCTGGCTTCGGTTTTCCTGTCCCGGCTTTAGTAGCACTAATGTTTAGTGCTCTAAGCCTCGTATGTACCTGCTTTATCAATAAACACTACACCAAACCATAGCAAACATCCTAAATTACCAAGTTCAACATCCACATCACAAAGTTAAAAAGAAAAACAAATGCAGAAAATAAAAAGAGTTAAAGGAAAGTAAATTGTTCAACACACGGCACGCAGGCCGGAAATTGTTCAAGATAAAAGGGGGTTAACCTGTGGGATCTCCAACCATATGCTCCTACCTCCACTCCTCCCGCCTAGTCCATGTCCTCGTCCTCGTCCTCATCGTTATCACCTCCTCCTCCGTGCCCCGCCATGTACTCCCGGATGATCCCAATGTCATCCTGAATGTCGGATATGTTTCTTTCGATAGCTCAGACCCGGTTGTACGTGTTGCTTGCCATGTTATAGGTGTTCCTGGTGCACATGAGGTTTTCCTGCAACAAATCATGTAAACTTTGGAAGTTAGGAAAACCGCCTCCTTGTGAGGAGGAGTGGCCTGGATCACCGTGGGGCTGGTACTGGTATTGAGGAGGGTGCTGAAACTGTGGAGCATGGAGGACGAGTGCTTCTTGCGGGTTCCATGCATGCCCCTGCATCCTTTGGAAGCTAACCGACCCGTCTTCAGCCTCATAAATTAAGTTCATTGAGCGGCAGATGTGTATATCCACTCTTCCCGACCATGGGCTCCTTTCGAAGGACCTAGGTACGTTCACGAAGTGCTTGAAGAGACGGTATATCCACCCCCCGAAGAAGATAGAGGTTGGTGGAGTAGCAAGCTTGTACAAATGCATGTTTCGGAGCAGGAGGTACGGAACATCGAGGTGTCTGCGGTTGTGAATGCAATGAAGGACCACCAAATCTCTCAACCCAACAACGCCACCGCTATCATGCCTTTGGCTAAGAGAGTAACCGAGGACCCTATGGATGTATCGGTAGAGTGGGTCCCTCAACTTAGTGCTCTTAGTGCTGCTCGGGTTGTAGTGCCCTTCACCAATCTGAGCCCACGCGGTTTGGCGCTCGTTCTCATCCAACTCTCGCACCCCTCCGGTGTTCTCTTCATTACCCGCATCTTCCTCCGTATACAGCCCAACTATCGACCCAAATTGTGCCATCGAAATCGAGTACCTAGTTCCACCACATTGGAATACCACCCCATCATTGTCGAAAGGGTCGCACCTTGAATTGAACGTGAAGGTGCTATAGAATTCCATAGTGCACTCGTGGACTGAGCGAAGTCAAGTGGTTAGGGAGACTCTTAGTGGGCCGGTAACGAGGTTGTTAAACCGGTCAAGTTGGTTCACCATGGCTAAAAGATCCCTGCATGCTTGTCTTGGGTATTCTTCCGGTCTTGTTTGAAGTACTTCGTATCTTGTCCTAGCATCGAGCTCATTTGCGTTGAACCTCGTGAATTTCTTTGACATCTGAAAGAATACACCAAAAGTTACCACGAAACAGTAGAATTTTCGGAGAAAACTGGAAACAGCGAGTTGGACACGGCCCCGTGTTCAGTGGGCACGACCCCGTGTCCAGGCGTCTGTTACTCAAAAATTTCATTTTTCGACCCGGTCCCGAAAATTTGAAAATTTTTGGTCCACTAGGCATGGTTTCCCCCGAAAATGAAACCCCAAGTGCCGTTTTTCCCAAAACAAACCGTTTACCCCTCCAATTTTATCTTTTTCGGTTCAAAAACAAGGGTTTGGGGTTTTCATGAGAAATCGGGCGAATCTGTGAACAATACAAGTGGATTTACTTCCTATAACGTTAATCTAACTAAATGCTAACAGATTAATTCAAAAATTTGAGGTTCGATCTAGATGATGTTCATGAACCCTAGATTTTTCCCCAAATTTTTGAAGTTTTAACTACATGCAAATGATTAATCTAACTACTAATGGTGATAGAATCATACCTTGATGTTGTTAGAAGTAGAGGGGACGTCAAAAATCTGCGGAAAATCGCCTTGAACCAGAGCGTTTTTTTGGGAAACGAGGCGTGTGGAATGGTGTAACTGTTATGAAAAAGGGGTTTTATCCCGACAGTCGCGCGGACACAGCCCCGTGTCCAGCGGACACGGCCTCGTGCCGAGCAAAGTTAAAAAAAAATTTACGTGCTCGTGTAAGTGCCCTTGTTTCCCAAAAACTTGGTTAGAAAACTTACCGATTTAGATGTCACCCCGTTTGTTCGTAACTTACCAGGTATGATGTTGATGCTTTTATTCTTCGACCGTTTGAAGCGAGATTTCTTCCTCTTCATCCTCAATAAATCCTTGATAGAGTTTCAGCCATTGGCCATTGACTTTGAATGGAATCCCATTCCAAGATTTAATTTCTACTGCACCGTGTGGGAAAATATGGGTGATGGAAAAAGGTCCTGACCACCTAGACTTTAATTTACCAGGAAACAATCGAAGTCGTGAATTAAACAAAAGAACTTGATCCCCTACTCGAAATTCATTAGGTTTAATATGTTTGTCATGCAAGTTTTTCATTATTTCCTAATAAATTTCGGAGTTTGAGTATGCATAATTCCTAAGTTCGTCTAATTCATTTAATTGACAAAATCGATTTCTACCAACAAACTCTAAATCTAAGTTTACATTTTTAATTGCCCAGTAGGCTTTGTGTGCAATTTCTACTGGCAAATGACAGCTTTTTCCATAGACGAGCTTATATGGGGTTGTACCTATTGTTGTTTTATAAGCAGTTCTAAAATCCCATAAAGCATCATCTAATTTATCGGCCCATTCCTTTTTATTTAACCCTACGGTTTTTTCAAGTATTCGTTTTAAACCTCTATTAGTCACTTCGGCTTGTCCGTTTGTTTGAGGGTGATATGCTGTTGAGACCCGGTGATAGACCCCATATCTTGTTAAAAAAATTTCAAGTTGATGGTTGCAAAAATGGGTACCTCTATCACTTATTAATGCTTTAGGTGTTCCAAAATGAGAGGATAATTTTTTTCAGAAATCTTACCACGACTCTTCCATCATTTGTTGGAAGTGCCTCGGCTCGGCCCATTTAGACAAGTAATCTACTGCCACAAGTATATATTTTTTCCTTTTGACGGTGGGAAAGGTCCCATAAAGTCGAGTCCCCACACATCAAAAATTTCACAAACAAGAATGCCATTTTGTGGCATTTCATTTTTGGAAGAAATATTAACTGTTCTTTGGCACGCATCACATGTCTTGACAAGACTTTGGGCGTCTTTGTAAATGGTTGGCCAATAAAATCTTGAATCAAATACCTTTCGTGAGGTACTAGCGGCACCATGATGTCCTCCGTATGGACCTTCATGACAATGGCGGAGAATTCTTCGTGCTTCGCTACCATGTACGCATCGTCGGATGAGTTGGTCAGCACACATTTTGAAAAGATATGGATCCTCCCAAAAATAATGCTTCACATTAGCAAAGAATTTCTTTCTTTGATGATGTGGCCAACCTTTTGCGACTATACCGCTAGCTAGGTAGTTAGCATAGTCGGCGTACCATGGTTCTTCTTTGTACTCCACCATTTCTAGGGACTCCATTGGAAATTTTTCGTTGATTTGCTCGTCCTTGGTCGCCTCCAAAGCTGGGTCTTCTAAGCGCGAAAGATGATCTGCTGCGGTGTTTTCAGCTCCTCTTTTGTCTTTGATTTCTGTTTTGGTCAAAAATCACACAAGGATAATCCAACCAAATCCGATTTTGTGAGGTGTGATGCTTGAATAAATGGTCAAATGTATGAACGAATAGAAAATGAAATCAACGATGAACACCGAGATTTATACGAGGAAAAAGCCCTTGATCAATGAATGATCTCCGGCATAAAAAACCTCGGGTGATGGAAACTACCGATCACCAAATGCATTAAACCAGTAAAAGTTTACAACTTCGGAAGTTGATCAAGTGTTGTACAATATTTTCTAAAGTGTGAGTGTGTTTGAGAGCTGATATTCGAAAGAGAGTGTGTGTTTTCTGCTAATTGCATAATGTGTTATCTAAACTTGATCAACCCCTTAAATTAGAAATAACAAACAAGTCCGACATGACCATCGTAAAAATAGCACATGTGGGGCATCTTGAAGGAATATTCCCGAGATTCTAGCTGAGAATTAGTCCACAACGTCCATTACCTGCATATAAACATTAAAAACGTGACAATTGTTAGAAATTATAAGTAATGTTAAGGATCCTGGATCCTCAGACTCTGGATCCTCAGACTCTCTGCATCATCCATTAAGGAACCGTGATCCATGCTCAGTCTCAGGATAGATGATCCTTAGCATAAAATTCATGCCCTAACAATTGCCCCCAATATGGCAGTTGTGATAAGGATTCACAACTGTCATATTTCCGTTAGAAGCGGACTAGCCGTTGCTGCTGGTAACTAGTCGTTACACTGCTTGTCGTCACTGATAAGACCTGCTATAATCATCATTGCAAAATATAGAGTTAAAGATAACTCCTCAAGTGCCTTTAAAGATCAGAAGATCCTTCTGTTTGTGGAGAATGGATCCTTCTACACCGTTCGCTAATAACCTTCCTGCACTTTAATATCTGCATAGACACTTTAATTGTTAGATAGCCATGTCCGGCCTGGGTGGATGGTTCACGGTTTTACTGGTGAAATCCAGGCCAGATGATTTGATACATAATGAATGGGTAATAACATTAAACTTTTTTAGCTACATCTGTAATTGTTTCTTCCCTTTTTATTTTCCATGTATGATTTCTATTTCCAAAGATATCATCGCCAAACAACTGGAAAGTTATTGGAAATCTGATGATAATGTTAAACTTTTAACAAAAAACTTGAAGTGTTGGGATAAATGTGGACCAATGATCCTTAACCAAAAAGGATAAGAGACAACTTGCAGCTTAGAAAAAGTTAGAATATAACATACCAGAGAATCCAAGTTAGGATTCTATATCCTTGTAAACCAATACTGAATAAAATGTGTGAAAAGTAAAGTTTCCAGGATCCAGGATCCTTATTGTCAGAACTTGTATAACTTTAGAGCTCCAAGATCCTGTAAGAAAAACAAACTTGGGATAAAGCCAAATAATTGGGAATGAACCCATAATAACTAGGGACAAGCCCAACAAACTGGGGACTAGCCCAAATAAACTGGGGACAAGCCCAACAAACTGGGGACAAGCCCAAATAAACTGGGGACAAGCCCAAATAAACGGATGTAAACTAGGGTCAAGCCCAAATAAACTTGTGTAAACTGGAGTATGGCCCTCACTGGCGACTATCCAAACTTGAGCGACATGAAAATGCAGAAACCTTGGCTAACGTGAAAACGTTAGAAACCTTAGGAACGGATGTATGGTACATCTACCATTATACGTAGGATCTCGGATACAGCTAGTACAATGAAATTGTCAGCCCCTAAAGCGAGTACTGGTCCCATTGCCATGAACTGTACCAGGATCATCGTGCGCTACTGGCGAAACTGGGGACAGGCCCAAAACTGGGGACAAGCCCAAAAACTGGGGACAGGCCCAAAAAACTGGGGACAAGCCCATAAACTTTGGAGAGTTGGCCAACCACTTTGATCTTCTGTAAAATAATAACAACTCTGCAAAAGCTTAAACTTTATGAAAATAGATGTTAAATGTTTAACATCTTTGCCTTATGATAAGTAATAAGTATAAGATGAATGAAGATGAAGTAATGTGTTACCAAATGTAGAATCATATATCCTTTGAGGATCTCGGATCCTTAATCAGAATACTGGTATCGCTGAGGATCCGTGATCCTTCTTACTTAAAGTATTTTTTGAGATGAACAGCATTCCAAGCTCTTGATAGGAGATCATCATCCATTGTTAAAAAGCGATATGCCCCCTTTCCTGCTTCAGCTTTAATTAGATAGGGGCCTTCCCATTTTGATGCTAATTTGCCATCAGCCGAATTCGTAGTGTTCTGGAATGCTTTCCTTAGCACAACATCACCAACTTGATGTAGGATATTACTGCGTCTTTGACAAGCATCACATTTCTTTGTGTATTCCACAATATACATCTTCATGGTAGGCCAATAGTATCATGTTCTAAGGATCCTTGAGAACAGTACTCTGCCCCCAATGTGGTTTCCACAATCTCCTTCATGAAAATCCTTTAGCACTTCGCGAATTTCAGGATCCTCGATGCACCTTAGATATGGACCTGCATGAGATCGTTTATATAACATGTTATTTAGTATTGTAAATCGAGATACCTTGACTTTGAAAGCTCTAGGATTTTCTCCTGCAGGAATCTCTCCATGTTGTATATATCTCAGGATCGGAAGGATCCAGGATCCTGAATTTGATTGTGCACCATCACTAGGTATGATTGCAGAATCCTCTGCTCTCTCCATAGCTATGTGATCTTCAATAGCAGGGGCTAAGACATGAATGATGAGTATTTTCACATCCTCTGGAATCTTCAGTGATGATCCAAGATTGGCTAGAGCATCAGCTTCTGCATTTTTCTTCCCTGGGTACCTGTGATAGACTGAAAAAAGCAAAAGAGTTTGCCAGTTTCCTGACTATTTCTAAGTACTTGATTAGCTTTTCACCTTTGACAGTGTAAGAACCGTTATAATGATTATTAATTAATAGAGAATCTAAATATACTTAAAGATACCTGATCCTCATATTGTTAGCTAATTGCAAACATGCTATCAAGGCCTCATACTCTGCCTCATGATTAGTGGTTTGGAATTCACATGCAATGGATTGGGGTATAATGTCCCCCTGTGGTGATTTTGGTAGTGTGCTTTGTCTAGTTCCTTTAACATCTGAAGCTCCATCCGTGAGGAGTGTCTAAGGATCCTTGGTCTTCTCAAGTTGTTGAACTTCTAATTCAGCTTCCCTTTGTAGATCACTACTGGAATCAGCCACAAAGTCAGCTAAAGCTTGGGACTTGATGGCAGTCCTGGGTTCATACTTAATGTCATACGCAATAAGCTTGGTTGCCCACTTTGCTATTCTACCTGACATTTGAAGTTTCCTGAGAACATTCTTGATAGGAATGTTAGTTTTCACAATAATGGTGTGAGTTTCTAAATAATGTCTATGTTTAGCAGAAGCCATAATTAAATCAAGAATTAATTTCTCTAAATGAGAATACCTGGCCTCAGCATCAAGTAGAATTTTACTTACAAAGTATACCGGATGTTGAGATCCTTCATGATCCTTAACTAGGATCACACTTACTGCTTTAGCTGAAATAGCTAAGTATAAGGATAACGATTCTCCATTTTCTGGTTTCATTAGGGCTGGTGCTGAGGATAGATAATCCTTAAGAACCTCGAGTGCAGCTTCATGCTTATCAGTCCACTCAAACTTGCCCAGAGCAATTTGTCTACCTCTTCTTGGATAATGGCATTCCTTTCAAGTGCAAACTTTCTCCTTTTTTGGTGTATTGGCTTGAAAGACCTGTCAATACCAAGTTTGTGAGTAATAACATTCTTAGATATACCTGTCATATCTTCATGTTTCCAAGCAAAGGTAGATTTTCTTCTTTCCAAGAAGGATACTAAATTCTGCTCAATACTGTCTAGGATCCCGGATCCTATAAAATTTTTGGATTCAGGATCCTCTGGGTTCAACAGAATATCCTTGACGTCTTGCTCTCTTGCATCCATGACGTCTTGCTCCTTGGAGGCTGGCTTCATTGAAGAAGTCTAACAGTTCTTTGCCTCCTGCTGATCACTTTCTGTCTTCACCATATCTCATAGAGTTGGGAGCTTGACACATTGATGATATGTTGAGGGGGACTGCCTTCATATCGTGTATCCATGGCCTGCCAAAGATAACATTACAGCAAGATAAGCAATCAGTAACATAGAATTTTTTAACATAATTCACTCCCTCTATATAGATAGGAAGTTTGATGTCCCCCAATGTAATCTTTGTCTCTCCACTGAATCCCACAAGGACAGATGATCTTTGGACAATATCGGATTCAAGGATGTCCATTCTATTGAGGACATCCAACTGGATTATGTTCACTGAGCTTTTCCCATCAATGTGAATCCTGCGAACAAAATGGTTAGATATAAATAATGTAATAACCAAACCGTCATGATGAGGATCATGTATGTCGACACGGTCATCCCCATCAAAGTATATGACTTTTTCCTGGGTAAGGATGGAAGTTCGAACAGGTCTGTCCTTATTCTCCATCTTTGTTTCCTTTGCATGTCTCTTAGCTGCTGAGAACCTCCGGAGATGAAATGGATGATTTGAGCATCAGCTGGTGGAGAGGGAGCTTTTTCAGGAACTTTCTTAGGATCCTTGATCCTTGACTTTTTCCTTCCAAGCAATTCCTTCAAGTATCCTTTGCTCAAAAGATAACCTATCTCCTTCCTTAATGTTATGCACTCATCTGTGAGATGACCAGAATCCCCATGGTAAGCACACCATTTCGATTCGTCTTTGGTGGCAGGCGGTTTGTCATTCTTCCTTGGCCAATTAACCTTGTCACCTAAACTCTGCATAGAAAGGATTAGTTCATTATTATCAGCAGAAAAACAATATTCAGAAATAGGAGGATAATCCTCATCATCTTCCTCTTATTCCACAGCATGCACATTCTGGTTGTCATGCTTGGGGTATTGCTTGGATCAGTTATCCTTGAGATAGGATCCTTATTTGTCTTGCTTTGAGGATCCTGACAATCTCTCATGGATCCTTTTGTCATCCTCTAAACGGATGAACCTAAAAACCCTGTTCCTTTCCTCATCTAAGTTCCTGCAAGGGGTCATGACAAGATCATCATAGAACATTGAATCCGTAAGCAAACCCATTTTAAAGGCTTCTACAGCCGTAGCTATATCCAGGTTAGGGATATCTAAGGATTCTTTACTAAACTTAGTGATGTAATCTCTAAGTGATTCATTATGACCTTGGGTTACCCTATATAGATCACTAGTTAATCATTCAAATCTCCTACTACATGAGAATTGGCTATTAAACAAGTTAACTAGATTAGCAAATGAAGTAATAGAGTAAGGAGGAAGACTTAGCAGCCATTTAAGAGCTGATCCTGTCAGTGTGGATCCGAAACCCTTTGATAGACATGCTTCTTTTAACCTCTCCGGGATGGGATTGATCTCCATCCTTTCTCTGTATTGAGCTACATGCTCTTCTGGATCCGTTGAACCATCATACAACTTCATGGTTGGTATTTGAAGTCTCTTCGGTATCTCTGCATCACAAATAGGTGGTGCAAAACGAGATATCTTGTGGCTTCCATCCGGAATTTCAGGAATGGGCTTAACCACTCCTGGAACACTGGATATCATATCCTTAAGCTTTTGTAATTCTCTAGCCATAGCTTGGTTGATACCTGTATCCTGCACAAAGCCATGGTTAGCATTGCAAAAATTATTCAAAGTGTTACCTCCTGAAGGATTCAAGTTTGGAATTCCAGATGTGAATCCATGTTGAAGGGATTCTGGCATAACCGAGGGACCAGGGGAAGCAATGGTCTGCATTGGTATGAAGTCTCCTAGATGAACATCTGAACTTCCGGGTTGCACACTCCTTAAGTATCCTTGATTCTGGAAGATGTTGGATCCTTGATGTGCTGTGAATGAAGGTCTTGGAGGATAATCCATGGATCCGAAAACCTGAGATGAGGATCCTTGAACCTGAAAGGAGGATCCTTGAACCTGAGAGGAGGATCCTTGAACCTGAGAGGATCCCTAAACCTGAGAGGATCCTTGAACCTGAGAGGATCCCTGAACCTGAAAGGATCCTTGAACCTGAGAGGAGGATCCTTGAACCTGAGAGGATCCTTGAACCTGAGAGGAGGATCCTTGAACCTGAGAGGATCCTTGAATCTGCTGGGTCCCCATGCATCCTCCTAAACTGGTGAAGAATCCCTGATGCTGAAATGAGGATCCTGAAGGCTGGAAAGAGGATCATTGAGCCTGAGACATTGCCGATGATCCAGAATGCATTCCTGTTGATCCACCCTGGTATTGGACATCTGGAGCTGCAAAGTGCTGGGAAGTTATGACCGGAGTGTCGAAATTCAGCGACCTCGGCAGCAAAGGGGGATGATCCTCTGCTGATTTTATCAATTTCGCGAAGGATCCTGCCATTAGTTTCGTCCTGTTGTTGCATGTATCCTCTCATCTGCAAAATCAAAGCATAAAGATCACTGTTAGTAAGTGTAGAGGAAGAAACAACAGTTGGTTTTATGAAAACGGGGGTTGTCTTCTTCGGAGCATTCTTCTGGAATGCAGGGGGAAGATGATGCAATGGTGGAATGCCATGTGATGAGGAAACCGCCGACATGGAACTTGAAGTAGTTTTTCCCTGAGAAGCCATGTGGTTGAAGGTAATGAACCGAAATGAATGAAATGAACAAAATTTCTCAGAATTGAAGCACCAATTGCCCCACGGTGGGCGCCAAACTGTTTTGGTCAAAAATCACACAAGGATAATCCAACCAAATCTGATTTTGTGAGGTGTGATGCTTGAATAAATGGTCAAATGTATGAACGAATAGAAAATGAAATCAACGATGAATACCGAGATTTATACGAGGAAAAAGCCCTTGATCAATGAATGGTCTCCGGCATAAAAAACCTCGGGTGATGGAAACTACCGATCACCAAATGCATTAAACCAGTAAAAGTTTACAACTTCGGAAGTTGATCAAGTGTTGTTCAATATTTTCTAAAGTGTGAGTGTGTTTGAGAGCTGATATTCGAAAGAGAGTGTGTGTTTTCTGCTAATTTCATAATGTGTTATCTAAACTTGATCAACCCCCTTAAATTAGAAATAACAAACAAGTCCGAAAATCAAGGAAGACCACGTTTTCTCCCCATGACCATCGTAAAAATAGCACATGTGGGGCATCTTGAAGGATTATTCCCGAGATTCTAGCTGAGAATTAGTCCACAACGTCCATTACCTGCATATAATCATTATAAACGTGACAATTGTTAGAAATTATAAGTAATGTTAAGGATCCTGGATCCTTAGACTCTGGATCCTAAGACTCTCTGCATTATCCATTAAGGAACCGTGATCCATGCTCAGTCTTAGGATAGATGTCCTTAGCATAAAATTCATGCCCTAACAATTTTAATATCAAATTCTCGGAGGAGTAAAATCCACCGAATAAAACGTGGTTTTGCGTCCTGCTTTTTGAAGAGGTATCGAATGGATGCTTGATCTGTGTAGACTATAGTTTTAGAAAGAACAAGATAAGAACGAAATTTATCAAAGGCAAATACCACAGCTAGTAATTCTTTTTCAGTTGTTGTGTAATTTTCTTGTGCATCGTTAAGTGTTTTACTAGCATAATAAATTGGGTGAAAATGCTTTTCTTTTCTTTGTCCCAAGACAGCTCCAACTGCAAAGTCGCTTGCATCACACATGATTTCGAAAGGAAATTTCCAATCAGGCGCTATCATGATAGGTGCATTGACTAGCATTTCCTTTAGGGTTAGAAATGCTTGATTGCAATCATTGTCAAAGATGAAAGGGGCATCTTTTTCAAGTAATTTTGTTAGAGGCCTTGAAATTTTAGAAAATTCTGTGATAAATCGCCTATAAAATCCGGCATGCCCTAGGAAACTTCTGATAGCTCTAACGGAGGATGGGGGTGGTAATCGAGAAATAGTGTCTATTTTGGCTCGGTCAACCTCCATTCCTTCGCTTAAGATTTTGTGACCGAGTACTATTCCCTCCGTTACCATGAAATGACATTTTTCCCAGTTAAGGGCGAGGTTAGTTTCCTCACATCGAGATAGCATTCGTTCAAGGTTATCGAGGCATTGGTCGTACGAATCCCCGAAGATAGAAAAGTCGTCCATGAAGACTTCCATTGTCTTTTCTATCATATCATGGAAGATGGCTACCATGCTACGTTGGAATGTTGCGGGGGCATTACATAGACCAAATGGCATGCGTCGATAAGCAAAAGTTCCATAGGGACATGTGAAGGTTGTCTTTTCTTGGTCTTCGGGTGCTATCGGGATTTGAAAGTAACCTGAAAAACCATCCAAGAAAAGTAAAATTTATGACCGGATAATCTTTCTAACATTTGATCAATGAAGGGCAAAGGAAAGTGATCTTTCCTTGTTGTTAAGGGAGGATTTTCCAAAGATCAGTGATCCTCAATTACTGTCGGGCTTAGGGATCCTCAATTCTGTTTGAATTAGTGATCCTCAGAGAGTATTGTAGGATCAGGATCCAGGATTATCATAGTGATCCTTACACTAACGATTGTCTGCTTTGAATATTAAGTTGTTTTGCAGGAGTACGTGCTTGGACTTGGTCTTGGCGATATTCCTGGAGCATATTCCCTTTTTATTCCGCACGTGCTTGACTAATATAGACGTTATGGAGATCGTGGAAGATTTGCACGAAATGCAGATAGTTAGTTAGCTTAGATATTTTACAAATTTATAAGGGGATAGCGAGCTAGATTAGAACACTTGGCTATTTTTGGCTATACACACACACTCGTAACTGCTCTCATCAGCTCTCGACAGTTTGCTCGGCGATTACACAATTTTTTGCACATTACACTCTAGTGATCCTTGTAACTAGCTGTAACACCTCGAAAATTCACGTCCTGTAATGTGTTGACACGTGTCATATGATTGAACGTGTGAAAGAATGTTACAGAAGGATTAAAGTTGACAATCATGGAAAGTATGTGAATATACGAGTTCTTAATGTCAACAGTGAATAAATATATTGTACATTAACCTTACATGATACTCATACCTTCAAACGAATAAATCATGGATCATACGAAGCTAAATATGAAAGAAAGTGAGAGATTACAAACTACAGGGGTTAAATGTGTCAACATGTTTAAGTTATACCTCTGAGTGACCTTTTGACAAACCCGAAGCTTTGTAACGGTTAATTATGCTCACTAGCATGCATGATAAAAATTTCATAAAGTTTCGTTATCGTATGAGAAAGTTATGATCAAATTCGTGTGCGAATGGTTAAAAGCGTCAACGATGAAGTTTAGGACTTTTCGGGTGACAATAAAGTTAACCAAGGACTAAACAAAGTGGGTATATGTCTTGAAGCCCTTATATGTCAATTTAGAGGGTTCAAAGTGCAATAAATAAAGTCGTAGCAAAGTTCCCAAGAGCCAGGGACCAAAGTCTAAAAAATCAAAAGTTTGGATTTGATCAGAAGGGCTTCGCGGCACGCGAAGGCCCCTAGGGGGGCTACGCGTCGCGCGAAGGCCCCTCTGATCCGAATTCTTTGGGTTCTTGTCTGCCTTGGCCATTGTAACTGACTCTAATTCGATTTTCCACATCTTGCACGACCCCTAGGCAACCCCTAGACACTTAGGGACATCTGGAAGTGATCCATGGCCATGGTTAGACTTGTGTGTCAATGATCCATGAGTTCTTGAGCACTATATAAAGGACCAAGGTTGCAACAAATTCTTCACACCTTCCTTCAGCATTCCTGATCATTTCTGGAGCTCCAAAGCAGGCTCAAGTGATCTCTAATCGTGCAAAGGACTCTAGTAAGTGTGCTTAACCTTTCTTAGTTAAGTTTTTGCTTAGTTTTAGCTTAAAAGTCAAACCGTCGTAATTAACGGTTGACTTCAAGATTAATCACTAATGGTCCAGTGATTAGTCGAATTGAAAATAGTTATAAGTTTGTAATTATGTGGGCATTAAACCCTTAAAAGGGTTCCCCCTGATTCCCACTCTAACTAGGTCAAATGTCGGGTCAAACTTGTTATTAAAAAGTCAACAGAATGCTTAATTTCTAATTTATGCATAATTAGCAATGTCGAACACATACAACCTGTTTGATCATTAATATAACCTGGTAATTAGTGTAAGAACATGTCTAAACATGTTCAACCCGACAATTTTCTGTTTAGACCCGGTTCGGAACCGAAAGTCGCAAAGCTTTGACTTTTGCTTTGACTTCAGTTCTGACCCATTTTGGTATGTTTTAGAAATACCTTAGAGCTTTAATTGGACTAGGTTACATGCTAGTATAACCCTCTGTGATTATACACCTTGGTTCATTAGTTATCCAATTAATATACATGATTCCGTTAATTGCTCATATGTTGACCATTATGCCCTTTTCAACTTAAAACGTGATTATTGAAAATGTAAAAGAGTAGAAACCTTAGTTACTGATTTATAAACTTGCACCCAAAATTTGACATCAGTTTGAGGTGTAGTTTGAGAGTTATGCTCATTAGCGTAAATTGAAGGCTTTGTGTTAATTAAACGACGTAATTAGCGTATAGCCTAGTTAAGCCTACTTTTTGATATCAAACTTATTACCCACTGATGTAATATATTATTTTGGGATTTTTGAAGATTTTTAATTAATTTTAGGCTGAGCATAACTTATAGTCATAGGCTTAATCCGGTAATTGTCGGTTTTGCCCTTACGGGCTATAAAATAAGTTTTACATATCTAATTGACTCCAAAACTTTTGCTACTAATTACACATGATAAATAAATTATTTTAAGCCTTCTGGAATAATAAAAATATCAACTTTATGTATAGAACCCGGAAATGGCTTCTAATCGCCTTTTTAAGCGTTTTTAACGCATAGTATGTACTAAAACCATTTTAAACATACAAGGGTTGATACCTACTGATATTTTAGGTAAATTATAATATTTTAACAGTAAGCAAAAGTTGTTAAACTCAGACTTCAGTTTTGAGCTTTACGGCTTATGTGAAATTACCAAAATGCCCCTACGGTGCATAGTTTGGTTATAATTGATAAATTTCACATATATACTTTACCCTACTGTTATAACTTAGTAAACTAAGTATTTTTGCTGATTATATCAGACCTGTAACTCAGGTTAATACTTAGACTCTTTTATAACCTTGTAAATGACCAAACTACCCCTACGGGGAATAGTTTGTGTTTAAATTCGTTTCGGGCATAATAAAAGACATCTTACTGATGTCACAACATATTTGAAGCATATTAACTTAGGAAACCTGTATATGGCTCTAATAAGTACCCGTTACGCTTATTACGTGTTCGGTTCGGTTTATGTAACTAGTTTGCATAAATTAGCCGAAACGGGTCAAACCTTATCGGTTTTATTTCAAAATCTAGAACGTGTATGAAATACCCATATTAGAAAAGTCTTCAAACTTGTCGGGTCTAAATCACATTCTATCTGGTCTTCGCTTAATCGTGCGTACGAACCGTATCTTTGAAACTAACCGGTCTAAGCTTAAGCTTAACTAAAGACCCGTTAGGATTCTAATAGGTTATTATAAACCTTCGTTCCAGATTAGGAGGACCAGTAAAAGCTACTTGCATTTGCTTATTGTGATTATTACTTTGCTCAGGTAAATACTTTTAACTTATTTCCCCTATACGGGCTTGGGTTACGGTATATAAAATACCGCTTGGTCGGGCATCAAATCTTCCATCGTTTGGTGGTTAATTGAATAATTTGATCGGCCCGTTTAAATCGTTTTGTTTACTTAAAGCCTTTGGGGGGTTAATGACCATGTCCCGGATATCCTTGGCATCATTTTACGAAATGGCCACGACCTAAGCGCGGAGTGTAGGCGTACACTCGTCAGTGCATAAATAGTTGATGTGGTGTGTCTATTGATCTTTAACCCGGCACGATCCGGGCTACTGAACGCATAAGGAACATGTAATTCATTTACAAGATTATATATTTAAATAATTATCCCAAGTTATAAAATGTTTATGCCATGTGCATCCAAATCAATTTTTAATCATTTTTAAAATGAGTCAGTTGAATGTATTTACCAGTGTAAACTGACGTATTTTCTCAAAAAGATTAAATGCAGGTACTAAGCGTAATAGGCTGGATTCTCTCCTTAGCATCAATAAGAGTCTCGCAAGCTTAAGATGCCTATCGTCTGTTGAACTACTGTTTCCTATTTATTTCGATCCGTCTGTGGATAAACTTTCAACTGTTTGTGATACACGATATTACAATATTTTATTCGGTTGAAATATATCTTTCATTTGCTTCCGCTGTGCATATTAAATATTGTGTTGTTTGACTATTATGTTGCCAACCACGTCACGATACTCCCCACCGGGCCCACCGGTGACACGTGGAAGTCGGGGTGTGACACTAGCTCGCTATCATTGTTTTGGTCAAAAATAAAGCAATGACAATGTAACCAAACTTTCTGTTGTGAGGTATGATGCTTGAATTGATGAACAACAATGAGGATCACTTTGAAATGTAATGAACAAGTGACACGAAGATTTATACGAGGAAACAGCCCTTGATCAATGAATGATCTCCGGCATAAAAAACCTCGGGTGATGGAAACTACCGATCACCAACTCAAATTAAACAATAAATGTGTTACAACTTCGGATGATAGCGAGCTAAGTACAAGGATCACTATAGTGTATTGTGTGAAAATGTGTGCAATCGCCAAGTGAGTTAACGAGAACTGGTGAGAGCAGTTGTACGAGTGTGTGTGTAGCCAAAAATAGCCAAGTGTTTTCTAATTAGCTCGCTACCCCTTTTAAAAATAGAAAAGATCTACACTAACTAACATTCCGCAAATGGTGCAAGTCCTCCACGACTCCATAACGTCCACTTCTGGACAAGCACGTGCGGAATAAACATAGAATATGCTCCAGGAATATCGCCAAGACCAAGTCCAAGTTGATACTCCTGTAAAACAATTTCGAATTCAAAGTAGACAACCGTTAGTACAAGGATCCTTATGATGATCCATGATCCTGATCCTGCAACACTTCTGAGGATCACTACTTCAGACAGAATTGAGGATCACTAAACCCAATAGTAAATGAGGATCACTGATCATTTAGAAATCCACCCCTAACAATTGCCCCCAAAATATAAGGAATAATTATGTAAATAAACAAGTTGTATTTTTTTCTTATCCATAACAAATTAACGGATAACTAGCCGTTGGAGTCGGACTAGGCGTTACGAGTATGACGTCACTGAGGTGACTATCCTGCAAAACCATTATTATGAATAGGAGTTAGGGATAGGGATCAATCAGCATTCAAATTCAAGAGAGACTCCCTTTAAATTATCATCCAACGATTAAGCAGGTATCTTTTTTTCTTTTCTCCCTTTACGTTTTCTTTCTCTGTCCCTTCTTTCTTCACCTTCTTCACAATCAAGATGATGCTGAGATCCTCACCTGCGAAGGATCATAAGAAGGACACTCCTCTTAAGAGCCAGGGGATCATCAAAGATTCAGCGAATGAGAGGTGCTGCTTCACTGATCCGCAAATAGACAGAATCCGGCATTGCTTTCCGGCGAACACCTATTTCAAACCGTTTGATCCTACCGTTCTAAGTGATTACGTTTCTGAAACTTGGGTAGCTTTCCCGGTCACACCGTTCACAATAGGATACACATATCCTTTCCCTGAATTCACCCAGTCTTTCTTCTCCCTCACTGGCATCTCCTATATTCAAGCCATGCCAATGATCTGGAGGGTCTTATATACCCTTGAGAGGATCATTGAGCAGGAATAAATTGCCCTAGGAATGTCAGAGTTGGCAGAGATGTATGATCTCACCACATTTGGATCCCATCGATATCTATTCAAGC
The DNA here is from genome assembly GCA_030545235.1 of Helianthus tuberosus. Lineage (NCBI taxonomy): Eukaryota > Viridiplantae > Streptophyta > Magnoliopsida > Asterales > Asteraceae > Helianthus > Helianthus tuberosus. The sequence continues at coordinate 38,566,044 of CM060355.1, forward strand.
GTAAACCCGGTGAAGAACATCCCATCTTCAAAGCCACTAAGAATGATACAAACTGGAAACGGCGATTCTTCTTTGTCAGAAGGGATTCTATCCCGGATGGAAAGAATCTGCCAAGGAAGTGGAGCACCCATGGTAGGATAGAGGATCCTAAGAAGGATCACCAGATAACCTTGTTTTTGTATAAGGATCACTAACACCCTTTTGTTTCCATTGTGCAGCTATCTCTGTTTCTCACCTTATACCATCACCTGCCACCAAGGAAAGACTCACTGCTTTCAGAAGACTTGATCCTGCAATAAGGTCATTCAAAACAAACACCCAGGATTCACAGGAAGTATCCTCAGGTTCTGTTACTATGACAAGTAAGTATCCTGTACTTTTTATTTTTAAATGTTTGAATAGATAGTTAAAAAGAAACATGATAAGGATACTTATCTGTTTTGGGTGTGTAGGCGTTGGAAAGTCATCAAAATCTGCATCCAAATTCAGTGTCACTGAGCTTGACACCGTCCGATCCAAGAAAAAGTCTGCTGCTAGCCCCTCCATTGTAATCCCCAAAGCTACCACTTCAAAGGGAAGAGGTGGAAAGAAGAGAAAAACCTCTGAAGCTGACAACCTCCAAGGCTTACCTCTGATTCGTCATCAATTCCTCGAGTACTTCAATGATGTAAGGATCACTGACTCAGTTTAATTACCCTATCCACTTGAGGATCACCTGATCCTAATCTTTGCATTGTCTTTATTATAGAAATTTGCGGAGATCGAGGACTATGTTGGGAATGTTGAAGAGCTAGAGGAGAAACACTCTGACCTCCAAAAAGTAGCCATGCTCAAAGACCTCAAGATCGCTTCCCTTGAAAAGGATCTCAACGATGCCAAAACTCAAACAGCTGCCATTCTGATCAACTTTGATTATGAGAAGAGCGAGATCACGGAGGATGCTAAGGTCTCCGCTGCCATTGCCATGTACAAGACTAAGCTACAGATGGCTCAAGAAGCTCAGGATCCCGCATTTGATAGGAGCAGCTGGGACATAGAAGGCTGGAAGGCCAGGCTGGCTGAGTTGGAGGATGAGGATGAGGCTGACGAGGTTTAATTACCCTATCCACTTGAGGATCACCTGATCCTAATCTTTGCATTGTCTTTATTATAGAAATTTGCGGAGATCGAGGACTATGTTGGGAATGTTGAAGAGCTAGAGGAGAAACACTCTGACCTCCAAAAAGTAGCCATGCTCAAAGACCTCAAGATCGCTTCCCTTGAAAAGGATCTCAACGATGCCAAAACTCAAACAGCTGCCATTCTGATCAACTTTGATTATGAGAAGAGCGAGATCACGGAGGATGCTAAGGTCTCCGCTGCCATTGCCATGTACAAGACTAAGCTACAGATGGCTCAAGAAGCTCAGGATCCCGCATTTGATAGGAGCAGCTGGGACATAGAAGGCTGGAAGGCCAGGCTGGCTGAGTTGGAGGATGAGGATGAGGCTGACGAGGTCCTGGCAATCGAGGCTAGTGGTAGTGGCAAGGATCATGCGAAGGATACTGGAGCTGGAGGGGATGGTGATGCAGCGAAGGCATAGGTTGCAGCAATGGGCGAGGAAGGACATTTCTAGACGTAGCCGGAGCCCATTTTTTAGTTATGGTTTTTTGTTTTGATGAACAATGGTTGGTCTGTACTTAAACAATAGTAATTAGGGCTAAGGATCATGGATCCTTTGAACAATAGGTAGGATTGCAAATGGTGGAGGGATCCTCTGTTTGGGGGATGAAGCCATTGTGATCCTGCCGTCTTTTGATTCCTGCACTTGAAAAACCTATGAACAATGGACACCCTTTACCTACCCCAGCGGATGGGCCACGTATTGCTGGTAGATGCTCGGGGTAGGTAATTTTGACAACCTTAAGGGGTTTAATCTTTTTTGAATAAAATAACTTTAACTTTTTGGCTATATCCCGTGTTGATATCCTTGTTAGTATTTTACTTTCTAACTGTTGTGTTGTTCAATTTGTTTAAACTTATCAAGTAAAGAAAGAATTTAAGAAATATCCTCAAAAATTTTTAGGATATGATCAAGAATCACATATCCTATAATCGATAAGTTCTGAAAAGTAATACAGTTTAAGGATCACAAGTTCAGTTGTCAAAGGATAAGGGTTATTCAAATGAATAAAATCAAAATAGTTAAGGATCATACCTGAGAATCCAAGTTAGGATCCTATCTTTTAACATTTAATATCAGGATAACCCAGAAGACAAACCTTAGTAAAAGGTAAGGATCAAGGATCCTTAGTCGTTTAACTTCAAAACCTGAAATAGGATACAACTTGGGACTAAGCCAATATAAGATGAAAGTTAGTAACTGGGGACAAGCCCAACAATTCAGGGGACAAGCCCAAAGGATAACTGGGGACAAGCCCAAAGGATCGTATGTAAACTGGAGTATGGCCCTCACTGGCGACAATCCAAACTTAGTGACATGAAAATGCCAAAACCTTAGCTAACGTGAAAACGTTAGAAACCTTAGGAACGGATGTATGGTACGTCTACCATTATATGTAGGATCCTGAATATAGCCAGTACAATGAAATTGTCAGCCCCTAAAGCGAGTACTGGTCCCATTGCCATGAACTATACCAGGATCATCGTGCGCTACTGGCGAAACTGGGGACAGGCCCAAACTGGGGACTAGCCCAAATAACTGGGGTCAAGCCCAAATAACTGGATACTTCTGTGGATACTCAATCCCTAGTTAAGGATACCTGAACCTTCAAAACTCAGAATCAAGTAAACGGAGGATAAAGGATGCAGGATCCTTATCCTTATATAAGAGAATAAAAGAATGAAATAGTTTGAGATTAGAATGTTACCAGAAAGAGGGTCATCTGTCTGTAAGGATCCTTCAAGGATACTTGTCAAATGAGGATCATGGATCCTAGTCACATAAAATACTTCTTCAAATGGACAGCATTCCAAGCTCTTGGTAGCAAATCACCTTCCATTGTTAGCAATCGATATGCCCCCTTTCCTGCTTCAGCTTCAATCAAATAGGGGCCTTCCCACTTTGGTGCTAGCTTTCCATCAGCAGGATTGGTGGTATTTTGAAATGCTTTCCTTAATACCATATCACCAACTTGGAATTTCCTGATCCTGACATTTTTGTTGTAAGCTCCAACCATCCTTTGTTGATAACTGGCCATCCTTATCCTTGCCAAGTCCCTGATTTCTTCTATAGTATCCAGGTCTTAAACCAAAATTTCAGCATTTTCTTCAGGATCACGAATGCTTGTTCTTGCAGTTGGAACCACCATCTCTGTAGGGATCACTGATTCTGCCCCAAATACCAAAGAAAATGGAGTTTGGCCTGTAGCATTCTTGGGAGTTGTCCTATCAGCCCAAAGCACATAAGGTAGTTCTTCTGCCCATTTTCCTTTCTTGGATCCAAGCTTCTTCTTCAAATTGTTGATGATGATCTTGTTGGATGATTCTGCCTGACCATTAGCTTGTGGGTGGACTGGTGTTGATGTTATCATCTTAATCCCCCAGCAGTCACAAAAGTTAGTGGTTCTATTCCCAATAAACTGGGATCCATTATCACAAATAATCTCAGAAGGGATACCAAATCTAGTAATAATATTTCTTTTAATGAAGGATATAACTTCCTTTTCTCTGACTTGAGCAAAGGCTTCAGCCTCTATCCACTTAGAGAAGTAATCCGTCATAGCAAGCATGAACACTTTTCCACCAGGTGCCTTAGGAAGCTTTCCAACTATATCCATTCCCCATCTCATGAATGGCCAAGAAGATGATATAGGATGCAAGAGCTCTGCTGGTTGGTGAAGGATATTACTATGCCTCTGACAAGGATCACACTTCTTGGCATACTCCACAGCATCCTTCTTCATAGTGGGCCAATAGTATCCTGTCCTCAGGATCCTTGAGAATAATGCCATGCCCCCAGTGTGGTTTCCACAATCTCCTTCATGGAAATCCTTTAAGACTTCTTGGATTTCAGGATCCTCAAGGCATCTTAGATATGGTCCTGCAAGAGATCGTTTATACAACATATTATTCAATATTGTGAATTGAGATACCTTAGTTTTGAAAGCCCTTGGGTTTTCTCCTGTAGGAATTTCTCCATGTTGTATGTATCTCATGATTGGGAGGACCCATGATCCTGAATGAGATTGAGTATCATCACTAGGGATGACTGCAGAATCTTCTCCTATCTCCATAGCTACATGATCCTCGATAGCAGGGGTCAGGATATGGATAATAGGGATCTTCATATCCTCAGGGATCTTCAAAGATGATCCTAGATTGGCTAATGCATCAGCTTCTGCATTCTCTTCCCTTGGTACCTGTGTCAAACTAAAGGATACAAAAGAGAGTGCCAATTCTTTGACTATCTCCAAATATTTGATTAGCTTTTCACCTTTAACAGCATAGGATCCATTAAATTGATTAGTGATCACTAAAGAATCTACATGTACCTCAAGATACCTGATCCTCATATGCTTTGCAATTTGCAAACCAGCTATCAAGGCTTCATACTCAGCCTCATTGTTGGTAGTTTGAAATTCACAAGCTATGGAGTGGGGTATTATGTCCCCCTGTGGCGATTTTAGTAGTATTCCAAGCCCTGTTCCGTTTACATTGAAGGATCCATCAGTGAACAGTATCCAAGGATCCTTAGTTTCTTCAAGCTGTTGGACTTCTAGTTCAGCCTCCTTTTGCAAATCACTACTAAAATCTGCCACAAAGTCAACTAAGGCTTGGGATTTGATGGCCGTCCTTGGTTCATATCGTATGTCGTATGCACTAAGCTTCACTGCCCACTTAGCCATCCTTCCTGACATTTCAGGTTTCCTGAGAACATTCTTAATAGGAAAATTAGTTTTAACAATAATGGCATGAGTCTCAAAATAATGTCTTAATTTGGTAGATGCCATTACTAATGCAAGGACAAGTTTTTCTAAATGTGAATACCTGGATTCAGCATCAAGTAAGCTCTTACTTACATAATAAACAGGATGTTGTGTACCTTCGTGATCCTTAACAAGGACCGCACTTACTGCTTTTGAGGATACCGCTAAGTATAAGGATAACATATCCCCTTTTTCTGGTTTCATCAAGGCCGGGGCTGAGGATAGGTAATCCTTAAGAGCTATGAGGGCACTTTCATGCTTTTCAGTCCATTCAAATTTCTTGTTCTTCCTCAGGATATCATAGAATTCCTTGCATTTTTCTGAGGATTTGGATATGAATCTGTTCAAGGCTGCGATCCTGCCTGTCAATCTTTGCACATCCTTAGCATTGGCAAGAGATTTGATATTCACAATAGCCTTGATCTGCTCTGGACTTGCTTCAATGCCCCTCTTTGTTACCATATATCCTAAGAATTTACCTGCCTTCACACCAAAATGACACTTAGAAGGATTAACTTTCATATTATATTTATCAAGGATATTGAATGCTTCCTCCAAGTCTTTAAGGTGATCCTCAGCTTTCTTGGACTTAACCACCATGTCATCAATATAGACTTCCATAGTGTGTCCAATTTGTTCCTTGAACATCATATTAACTAGCCTTTGATAAGTAGCACCTGCATTCCTTAATCCAAACGGCATAGCAATATAACAGTATATACCAGTTGGGGTCATAAAGGCAGTATCCTCTTGATCAGATGGTTCCATCTGAATTTGTTGAAATCCAGATGAAGCATCCATAAAAGTTAACAGCTCATGACCCGCGGTAGCATCCACCATGGAGTCAATGTGGGGTAATGGGAAAGGATCCTTGGGACATGCCTTGTTTAAATCCGTAAAATCGACACATACCCTCCACTTTCCATTTTTCTTTTGAACAACAACCACATTGGCTAACCATTTTGGATACTTAACCTCTCTAATCATACATGCCCGAAGTAGTTTATCTACCTCTTCCTGGATAATAGCATTCCTTTCAGGTGCAAACTTCCTCCTCTTTTGATGAATTGGCTTGAATGACCTGTCAATGCCAAGTTTATGAGTAATTATATCCTTAGATATACCTGTCATATCCTCATGTTTCCAGGCAAAGGTGGTTTTCCTTCTTTTGAGGAAGGATACTAGCTCCTGTTCAATGTCGCTAAGGATCCCTGATCCTATGAAAATCTTGGATTCGGGATCATCAGGATCCATGAGAATTTCTTTCAAATCCTGCTCTCTTGCCTCCAAGACATCTCTTGTAGGATACTTTATTTGCTATTGCTCCCTTGGTCTTGAGGCTGGCTTCATTGAGGATGTATAACAATTCTTAGCCTACTGTTGATCACTCTCAATTTTCACCACTCCCCATGGACTTGGAAGCTTTACACATTGATGATAGGTGGATGGGACTGCCTTCATGTCATGTATCCATGGCCTGCCAAGGATAACATTACAACATGATAAGCAATCAATAACATAAAACTTTTGATAAGAATGCAATCCTTCAATATAGATTGGGAGTTTGATGTCCCCCAATGTATTCTTAGTTTCTCCACTGAATCCCATAAGCACTGAGGATCTTGGGATAATATCAGACTCCGGGATATTCATCTTCTTGAGGACATCAAGCTGGATGATGTTCACAGAGCTTCCTCCATCTATAAGGATCATGCGAACAAAGTGGTTAGAAATAAACAATGTAATTACAAGACCATCATGATGAGGATCCTGGACATCAACACGATCATCCTCATCAAAAGTTATGACTTTATCCTGGGTGACAACGGAGGTCCGAACGGGTCTATTTCCACTATCCATCTTGGTTTCCTTAGAATGTCTCTTTGCTGCTGAAAAGGATGTACCACAGATGTCTGATCCACCAGATATGAAATTTATGACTTGTGCATCTGCTGGAGGAGCATGAGCCCTTTCCGGGATCCTTTCAGGATCCTGGATCCGTGACTTCTTTCGACCCAAGAGTTCCTTCAAATGCCCCTTGCTCAACAAGTAACCAATTTCCTTTCTTAGTGCAATACACTCTTCAGTGAGATGCCCAAAATCCTCATGGTATGCACACCATTTGGACTTATCCTTTGTAGCAGCTGGTTTATCACTTTTCCTTGGCCACCTAGCTTTCTCACTTAGATTCTGCATTGCAAGGATTAGTTCATTGTTATCAACAGAAAAACAGTATTCAGAAATAGGAGGATAATCCTCATCATCCTCTTCTTGTTCCACTGTATGCACATTCTGGTTATCAGATCTGTTGTAGGACTTGGATTTGTTGTTCCTGAAGTAGGATCCTTGTTTATCCTGTTTTGAGGATCCTGTCAGTCTATCCTGGATCCTTTGTCATCCTCTAGGTAGATGAACCTAAGGGCCCTGGTTCTTACTTCATCAAGATTCCTGCAAGGTGTCATTACAAGATCATCATAGAATAATGAATCCCTAAGTAATCCCATTTTAAAGGCTTCTACAGCCGTAGCAATATACAAGTTAGGAATATCCAAGGATTCTTTACTAAACTTAGTGATATAATCTCTAAGTGATTCATTTTGACCTTGTGTTACCCTATATAAATCACTAGTTAATCGTTCAAACTTCCTACTACAAGAAAATTGACTATTAAACAAATTAACTAGATTAGCAAATGAAGTAATAGAGTAAGGGGGAAGACTTAGCAGCCATTTAAGAGCAGATCCTGTGAGTGTGGACCCAAATCCCTTGCATAGACATGCTTCTTTTAACCTTTCAGGAATAGGATTGATCTCCATCCTCTCCCTGTATTGAGCTACATGCTCCTCTGGATCCGTTGAACCATCATACAGTTTCATGGATGGTATCTGGAATCTTTTGGGTATCTCAGCATCACATAAGGGTGGTGCAAAACGAGATATCCTATGGCTACCGTCTGCAATTTCAGGAATGGGTTTAACCACTCCTGGTACACTGGATATCATATCCATAAGCTTCTGTAGCTCCCTAGCCATGGCCTGATTGATACCTGTATCCTGCATAAAGCCATGGTTAGTGTTATATGAATTATTGAAAATGTTACCTCCCACAGGATTCACGTTCGGAATTGCGGATGTGAATCCATATTGACGAGATTCTGGCATGATTGAAGGACCAGAGAGAGCAATGGTCTGCATTGGTATGAAGTCCCCTTGATGAACGTCCGAGCTCTGAGGCTGCATACTTCTCAAGAATCCTCGATCCTGAGGGACGTTGGATCCTTGAAGTTGAGATGATCCTTGAACATGAAAGGATCCTGGAACCAGAGAGGATCCTGGGACCAGAGAGGATCCTGGGACCAGAGAGGATCCTGGGACCAGAGAGGATCCTGAGGCAAGGGAGGATCCTTGGACCGGAAAGGATCCTTGAACATGGGAGGATCCTTGGACCTGGGAGGATCCCTGTACTGCATGCATTCCCAAATATACTCCTGACGTGAAGTATCCCTGATGCTGAGAGGAGGATCCTGATGGTTGAGAAGAGGATCCCTGAGGCTGGAAGTAATAGCCAAATGCCTGACTCATTGTTGTTGTTCCATAACGCCTTCCTGGTAATTCACCTGAGTATTGCACATCCGGAACTGCTGAGTGTTGGGAAGTTATGGCTGGAGTGTCGAAGTTTAGCGATCTTGGCATCAGAGGAGAGTGATCCTCCACTGACTTCTTCTGTTTCTTGATCTCTTCGATCTCCCGGAGGATCCTTTCGTTGGTTTTGTCCTGCTCTTGTGCATGATTCCTCATCTGCAAAATCAGAGTGTAAAGATCATTAGTAGTAGGATTAGTTGAAACAGGAGAAGTTGGTGGTTTTTGGAAAATGGGGGTTGGTTTCTTCACAGCATTCTCAGCATTCTTCTGGGATCCAGAAGTTGGTGGAGGCAAAGGAGGAACGCCTTGTGAAGAACTGAATGAGGGCATCAAACGTGAAGTATTCTTCGCTGAGGAAGCCATCTGCTTGGTTGTAACGAACCGAAATGACCACGAAAACACGAATCTTTTTAGGAATGAAGCACCAATTGCCCCACGGTGGGCGCCAAACTGTTTTGGTCAAAAATCAAGCAATGAAAATGTAACCAAACTTTCTGTTGTTAGGTATGATGCTTGAATTGATGAACAACAATGAGGATCACTTTGAAATGTAATGAACAAGTGACACGAAGATTTATACGAGAAAAAAGCCCTTGATCAATGAATGATCTCCGGCATAAAAAACCTCGGGTGATGGAAACTACCGATCACCAACTCAAATTAAACAATAAATGTGTTACAACTTCGGATGATAGCGAGCTAAGTACAAGGATCACTATAGTGTATTGTGTGAAAATGTGTGCAATCGCCAAGTGAGTTAACGAGAACTGGTGAGAGCAGTTGTACGAGTGTGTGTGTAGCCAAAAATAGCCAAGTGTTTTCTAATTAGCTCGCTACCCCTTTTAAAAATAGAAAAGATCTACACTAACTAACATTCTGCAAATGGTGCAAGTCCTCCACGACTCCATAACGTCCACTTCTGGCCAAGCACGTGCGGAATAAACATAGAATATGCTCCAGGAATATCGCCAAGACCAAGTCCAAGTTGATACTCCTGCAAAACAATTTCGAATTCAAAGTAGACAACCGTTAGTACAAGGATCCTTATGATGATCCATGATCCTGATCCTGCAACACTTCTGAGGATCACTACTTCAGACAGAATTGAGGATCACTAAACCCAATAGTAAATGAGGATCATTGATCATTTAGAAATCCACCCCTAACAATCATCCAAAGTTGTAACACATTTTCTGTTTAATCTGAGTTGGTGATCGGTAGTTTCCATCACCCGAGGTTTTTTATGCCGGAGATCAACTCTTGATCAAGGGCTTTTTCCTCGTATAAATCATTGTGTCACTTGTTCATTACATTTCTGAGTGATCCTTAATATTGTTCATTGATTCAAGCATCACACCTCACAACAAAAGATTTGGTTGCATTATCTTTGCTTGATTTTTGACCAAAACAGTTTGGCGCCCACCGTGGGGTAATTGGTGCTTCATTCCTAAGAAGATTCATATTTTTGTGGTAATTTCGGATCGTTGCAACCAAGCATATGGCTTTCTCAGCGAAGAACACTTCAAGTTCAATGTCGGCAATCAGCTCTTCACAAGGCGTTCCTCCTTTGCCTCCACCACCTTCTGGATCCCAGAAGAATGCTGAAAATACTACGAAGAGACAAACCCCCATTTTCCCAAAACCACCAATTTCTTCTGTTTCCTCTAATCCTACTACTAATGATCTTTTTACTCTGATTTTGCAGATGAGAGATCGCATGCAAGAGCAGGACAAAACCAATGAAAGGATTCTCCAGGAGATTGGTGATATCAAGAAACAGAAGAAATCAGTGGAGGATCACTCTCCTCTGATACCAAGGTCATTGAATTTTGACACTCCAGTTGTAACTACCCTACAATAGGCAGTTCCGGGCATCCAGTATCAAAGTGGTCCATCAGAAAGGCGTTATGGAACAACAACTATGAGTCAGGCATTTGGCTCTCACTTCCAGCCTCAAGGATCCTGTTCTCAGCCATCGGGATCCTCTTTTCAGCATCAGGGATCCTTCGTCAGCTCAGGAGGATATTTGGGAATGCACACGGTCCAAGGATCCTCCCAGGTCCAAGGATTCTCTATGGTTCCAGGATCCTTTCAGGTTCAAGGATCCTCTCAGCCCCAAGGATCCTTTCAGGTTCAAGGATCCTCTCAGCATCAAGGATCCAACATCTTTCATGATCCAGGATCCTTAAGAAGTACGCAGCCTCCAAGTTCGGATGTTCATCAAGGAGACTTCATACCAATGCAGACCATTGCTTCCTCTGGTCCTTCAATCATACCAGAATCCCGTCAATATAGATTCACATCGGCAATTCCAAACTCGAATCCCATGGGAGGTAACACTTTTAATAATTCATATAACACTAACCATGGCTCCATGCAGGATACAGGTATCAATCAGGCTATGGCTAGGGAATTACAGAAGCTTAAGGATATGATATCCAGTGTTCCAGGAGTGGTCAAGCCCATTCCTGAGATCGCAGACGGTAGCCATAGGATATCTCGTTTTGCACCACCCTTATGTGATGCTGAGATACCCAAAAGATTCCAGATACCATCTATGAAGCTATATGATGGTTCAACGGATCCAGAGGAACATGTAGCTCAATACAGGGAGAGGATGGAGATCAATCCAATTCCTGAGAGGTTAAAAGAAGCATGTCTATGCAAGGGATTTGGATCCACACTCACAGGATCTGCTCTTAAATGGCTGCTAAGTCTTCCCCCTTACTCTATTACTTCATTTTCTAATTTAGTTAATCTGTTTAATAGTCAATTCTCTTGTAGTAGAAAATTTGAACGTTTAACTAGTGATCTTTATAGGGTAACACAAGGTCAAAATGAATCACTTAGAGATTACATCACTAAGTTTAGTAAAGAATCCTTAGACATTCCTAACCTGGATATTGCTACGGTTGTAGAAGCCTTTAAAATGGGATTGCTTATGGATTCATTATTCTATGATGATCTTGTCATGACCCCTTGCAGGAATCTTGATGAAGTAAGAACCAGGGCCCTTAGATTCATCCACTTAGAGGATGATAAAAGGATCCAGGAAAGACTGACAGGATCCTCAAAACAGGAAAAGCAAGGATCCTACTTCAGTAACAACAAATCAAAGTCCTACAACAAATCTGATAACCAGAACGTGCATGCAGTGGAACAGGAAGAGGATGATGAGGATTATCCTCCCATTTCCGAATACTGTTTTTCTGTTGACAACAATGAACTAATTCTTGCAATGCAGAATCTAGGTGAGAAAGCTAGGTGGCCAAGAAAAAAGTGATAAACCAGCTGCTACAAAGGATAAGTCCAAATGGTGTGCATATCATGAGGATTTCGGGCATCTCACTGAAGAGTGTATTGCACTTAGAAAGGAAATTGGTTACTTGTTAAGCAAGGGACATTTGAAGGAGCTTTTGGGACGAAAGAAGTCAAGGATCCAGGATCCTGAAAGGATCCCGGAAAGGGCTCCTGCTCCTCCAGCAGATGCACAAGTTATAAACTTCATATCCGGTGGATCAGACAATTGTGGTACCTCCTTTTCAGCAGCCAAAAGACATGCTAAGGAAACCAAGATGGATAATGGAGACAGACCCATCCGGACCTCCATTGTTACCCAGGATAAAGTCATAACCTTTGATGAGGATGATCGTGTTGATGTCCAGGATCCTCATCATGATGGTCTTGTTATTACCTTATTTATTTCTAACCATTTTGTCCGAAGGATCCTGATAGATGGAGGAAGATCAGTAAACATCATCCAGCTTGATGTCCTCAAGAAAATGAACATCCCTAAATTAGACATTGTCCCAAGATCCTCAGTACTTGTGGGATTCAGTGGAGAAACCAAGAATACATTGGGGGACATCAAACTTCCCATCTATATTGAAGGACTTCATTCTTATCAAAAATTTTGTGTTATAGATTGCTTATCATGTTGTAATGTTATCCTTGGCAGGCCGTGGATACATGACATGAAGGCAGTCCCATCCACATATCATCAATGCGTAAAGCTTCCTAGTCCATGGGGAGTGGTAAAAATTGAGAGTGATCAACAAGAAGCTAAGAATTGCTATACCTCATCAATGAAGCCAGCCTCAAGAACAAGGGAGCAATAGCAATTAAAGTATCCTGCAAGAGATGTCTTGGAGGCAAGAGAGCAGGATGTAAAAGAAATCCTCATGGATCCTCATGATCCTGAATCCAAGATCTTTATAGGATTAGGGATCCTTAGCGACATTGAACAGCATCTAGTATCCTTCCTTAAAAGAAGGAAAACCACCTTTGCCTGGAAGCATGAAGACATGACAGGTATATCTAAAGATATAATTACTCATAAACTCGGCATTGACAGGTCATTCAAGCCAATTCATAAAAAAAGAAGGAAGTTTGCACCTGAAAGGAATGCTATTATCCAGGAGGAGGTAGATAAGCTACTTCGGGCAGGTATGATAAGAGAGGTTAAGTATCCAAGGTGGCTAGCCAATGTGGTTGTTGTTCAAAAGAAAAATGGAAAGTGGAGGGTATGTGTCGATTTTACTGATCTAAACAAGGCATGTCCCAAGGATCCTTTCCCATTACCCCACATTGACTCCATGGTGGATGCTACCGCAGGTTATGAGTTGTTGACTTTTATGGATGCTTCATCTAGATTTCAACAAATTCAGATGGAACCATCTGATCAAGAGGATACAGCCTTTATGACCCCAACTGGTATATATTGTTATATTGCTATGCCATTTGGACTAAGGAATGCAGGTGCTACTTATCAAAGGCTAGTCAATATGATGTTCAAGGAACAAATTGGACACACTATGGAAGTCTATATAAATGACATGGTGGTTAAGTCCAAGAAAGCTGAGAATCACCTTAAAGACTTGGAGGAAGCATTCAATATCCTTGATGAATTTAATATGAAACTAAATCCTTCCAAGTGTCATTTTGGTGTTAAAGCAGGGAAATTCCTAGGCTATATGGTGACAAAGAGGGGCATTGAAGCAAGTCCAGAGCAGATTAAGGCTATTGTAAATATCAAATCTCCTGCCAATGCCAAGGATGTGCAAAGATTGACAGGCAGGATCGCAGCCTTGAACAGGTTCATATCCAAATCCTCATAAAAGTGCAAGGAATTCTATGACATCCTGAGGAAGAACAAGAAATTTGAATGGACTGAGAAGCATGAAGGTGCCCTCAAAGCTCTTAAGGATTACCTATCCTCAGCCCCCGCCTTGATGAAACTAGAAAAGGGGGATATATTATCCTTATACCTAGCAGTATCCTCAAAAGCAGTAAGTGCGGTCCTTGTTAAGGATCACCAAGGTACACAACATCCTGTTTATTATGTAAGTAAGAGTTTACTTGATGCTGAATCCAGGTATTCACACTTAGAGAAACTTATCCTTGCATTAATTATGGCATCTACTAAATTAAGACATTATTTTGAGACTCATGCCATTATTGTTAAGACTAATTTTCCAATTAAGAATGTTATCAGGAAACCTGAAATGTCAGGAAGGATGGCTAAGTGGGCAGTGAAGCTTAGTACTTATGATATAAGATATGAGCCTAGAACTGCCATTAAATCCCAGGCCTTAGCTGACTTTGTGGCAGATTTCAGTAGTGACTTGCAAAAGGAAGCTGAGTTAGAAGTCCAACAGCTTGAAGAAACTAAGGATCCTTGGATACTCTTCACTGATGGAGCCTCTAATGTCAAAGGAACAGGACTTGGAATACTACTAAAATCGCCACAGGGGGACATAATACCCCACTCCATAGCTTGTGAGTTTCAAACTACTAATAATGAGGCTGAATATGAAGCCTTGATAGCTGGTTTGCAAATTGCCAAGCATATGAGGATCAGGTATCTTGAGGTACACGTAGATTCATTATTAATCACTAATCACTTTAATGGATCCTATGTTGTTAAAGGTGAAAAGCTAATCAAATATTTAGAGATAGTCAAAGAATTGGCACTCTCTTTTGTTTCCTTTAGTTTGACACAGGTACCAAGGGAAGAGAATGCAGAGGCTGATGCATTAGCCAATCTAGGATCATCCTTGAAGATCCCGGAGGATATCAAGATCCCTATTATCCACATACTAACCCCTTCTATCGAGGATCATGTAGCCATGGAGATAGGAGAGGATTCTGCAATTATCCCTAGTGATGATACTCAACCTCATTCAGGATCATGGATCCTTCCAATCATGAGATACATACAACATGGAGAGATTCCTACAGGAGAAAACCCTAGGGCTTTCAAAATCAAGGTATCTCAATTTACAATATTGAATAATATGTTGTATAAACGATCTCTTGCAGGACATATCTAAGATGCATTGAGGATCCTGAAATCCAAGAAGTCCTAAAGGATTTCCATGAAGGAGATTGTGGAAACCACACTGGGGGCAGGGCATTATTCTCCAGGATCCTAAGGACAGGATACTATTGGCCTACTATGAAGAAGGATGCTGTGGAGTATGCCAAGAAGTGTGATCCTTGTCAGAGACATAGTAATATCCTTCACCAACCAGCAGAACTTTCGCATCCTATATCCTCTTCTTGGCCATTTATGAGATGGGGAATGGATATAGTTGGTAAGCTTCCTAAGGCACCTGGTGGAAAAGTTTTCATGCTTGCTATGACTGACTACTTCTCCAAGTGGATAGAGGCTGAAGCCTTTGCTCAAGTCAGGGAAAAGGAAGTGATATCCTTTATTAAAAGAAACATTATTACTAGATTTGGTATCCCTTCTGAAATTGTTTGTGATAATGGATCCCAATTTATAGGAGTAGAACTACTAACTTTTGTGACAGCTGGGGGATTAAGATGATAACATCAACACCAGTCCACCCACAAGCTAATGGTCAGGCAGAGTCATCCAACAAGATCATCATCAACAATTTGAAGAAGAAGCTTGGATCCAAGAAAGGAAAGTGGGCAGAAGAACTACCTTATGTATTATGGGTTGATAGGACAACTCTCAAGAATGCCACTGGCCAAACTCCATTTTCTTTGGTATTTGGGGCAGAATCAGTGATCCCTACAGAGATGGTGGTTCGTACTGCAAGAACAAGCATTCGTGATCCTGAAGAAAATGCTGAAAACTTGGTTCAAGATTTGGATACTATAGAAGAACTCATGGATTTGGCAAGGATAAGGATGGCCAGTTGTCAACAAAGGATGGCTGGAGCCTACAACAAGAATGTCAGGATCAGGAAATTCCAAGTTGGTGATATGGTATTAAGGAAATCATTTCATAATACCACCAATCCTGCTGATGGGAAGTTAGCACCAAAGTGGGAAGGCCCCTATTTGATTGAAGCCGAAGCAGGAACGGGGGCATATCGACTGCTAACAATGGAAGGTGATTTGGTACCAAGAGCTTGGAATGCTGTCCACTTGAAGAAATACTTCATGTGATAAGGATCCATGATCCTTACCTGACAAATATCCTTGAAGGATCCTTACAAGACAGAAGATCCTCATTTTGGTAATGATCTGATCTTAAACTATTTCACTTTTTAAGTATACTATATATAAGGATAAGGATCCTGGATCCTTTATCCTCCTTTCACTTGAATCTGAGTTTTGCAGAAGGTTTAGGTATCCTTAACAGAGGATTGAGTATCCACAGAAGTATCCAGTTATTTGGGCTTGACCCCAGTTATTTGGGCTTGAACCCAGTTATTTGGGCCTGTCCCCAGTTTCGCCAGTAGCGCACGATGATCCTGGTACAGTTCATGGCAATGGGACCAGTACTCGCTTTAGGGGCTGACAATTTCATTGTACTGGCTGTATCCGGGATCCTACGTATAATGGTAGACGTACCATACATCTGTTCCTAAGGTTTCTAACGTTTTCACGTTAGCTAAGGTTTTGGCATTTTCATGTCACTAAGTTTGGATAGTCGCCAGTGAGGGCCATACTCCAGTTTACACAAGATCCTTTGGGCTTGTCCCCAGTTATCCTTTGGGCTTGTCCCCAGTATATTGGGCTTGTCCCCAGAATTGTTGGGCTTGTCCCCAGTTACTAACTTTTTTCTTATATTGGCTTAGTCCCAAGTTGTATCATATTTCAGGTTTTTGAAGCTAAACGACCAAGGATCCTTGATCCTTACCTTCTACTAAGGTTTGTCTTTTGGTTATCCTGATTATAAGTGTTAAAGGTTAGGATCCTAATTTGGATTCTCAGGTATGATCCTTAATTACTTTGATTTTGTTTATTATTTACATGAGTGACCCTTATCCTTTGACAGCTGAACTTATGATCCTTAAACTACATTACTTTTCAGAACTTGTCGACTTTAGGATATGTGATCCTTGATCATATCCTAAACTTTTTTAGGATATTTATTAATTTTTTTTTCTTTACTTAATAAATTCAGACAAAATGTATATCACAACAATTGAAAAGTAAAGCATTCACAAGGATAACAACACGGGAAATAGCCAAAAAGTTAAGGTTTTATTTATTCACAAAGCGTTAAACCCTTCAAGGTTGTCAAAATTGCCAACCCATGTTTCTACCAGCAAAACGTGGCCCGTCCACATGGGTTGGCAAAGGGTGTCCATTGTTAACGGGTCTTAAGAGTGCAGGAAATAAAAGATGGCAGGATAACAAGTGGCTTCATCCCCCAAACAGAGGATCCATCCGCCACCCATTATCCTACCTATTGTCTAAGGATCCATGATCCATAACCCTAGAAACTATTGTTCAAATACAACCCAAGATTGTTTCAAAACACCATAACCAAAAAACTATTACCAAGTCCTAAAAATGGGCTCCGGCCGCGTCTAGAAATGTCCATCATCGCCCATTCCTGCAGCTTACACCTTTGCTGCATCACCATCACCTTCACCAGCTCCTCCAGCTCCAGCATCACCCACATGATCCTTAACCCCACTGCTGCCAGCCTCGATTGCTAGGACCTCACCAGCCTCTTCTTCGTCATCCAGCTCAGCCAACCTAGCCTTCCAGCCCTCTATGTCCCAGTTGCTCTTGTCAAAGTTAGGATCCTGAGCTTCTTGGGCCATCTGCAACTTGGTTTTGTACATAGCAATGGCAGCGGAGACTTTAGCATCATTTGTGATTTCAGACTTCTCATGATCATCAGTGATATGAGCCAGGACACGTTCCCTCTTCACCGGATTGACATCGTTTTCGAGGGAGGCAATCTTCTGATCCTTGGCCAGCATGATCTTTTGGAGGTCCAAACACTTTTCCTCAACTTCTTCAATACTCCCTACGTAATCTTGGATTTCAGCAAATTTCTGCAAAAGAAAGGATACAATTCAGGATCCCTTACCCTCAGTATGGAAGGATTATGTACAAGAATCACATTTAAGGATCAGTTATTCTTACCTCAGCAACGTATTCCTCGAACTGATGCTGGATCAGAGGCAGACCTTCGAGGGTATCAGCAGTCTTCCTTTTCTTTCCACCCTTTCCCTTAGAAGTGGTTGCCTTGGGGACCGTGACGGATGGACTAGCAGCAGGCTTCTTCTTTGCGGATCGGACAGCATCGAGGTCAGTGACACTGAAACGAGTAGCAAACTTCAATGATTTTCCAGCACCTACACATCCAAAACAGATAAGTATCCTTATTTCATTTTAATTTAAACATTTAGTTATGCACAAAATGGGATACTTACTTGACATCGTAACAGAGCCTAAGGATACTTCTTGAGAATCCTGGGTATTTGCTTGAAATGATCTTATTGCAGGATCAAGCCTCCGGAAAGAAGCAAGCCTTTCCTTCGTAGCAGGTGTTGTAATAATGCGTGAAACAGTAATAGCTGCAAAATAGAAACAAAGGGGTCAGTGATCCTCAGCGGAGACAGGGTATCCTATGATCCTTCTATAAGAATCCTCTATCCTACCATGAGTAACCCACTTTCTTGGAAGATCCTTCCCATCAGGGATGGAATCCCTTCTGACAAAGAAGAATCGCCTTTTCCAGTTGGTGTCATTCTTAGTGGTTTTGAAGATGGGGTGTTCTTCACCGGGTTTGTGTTTGAATAGATATGGATGAGATCCATGGCTCACAAGTGTTAGGGGAGGATTTCTAAATGATCAGTGATCCTCATTTACTATTGGGTTTAGTGATCCTCAATTCTGTCTGAAGTAGTGATCCTCAGAAGTGTTGCAGGATCAGGATCATGGATCATCATAAGGATCCTTGTACTAACGGTTGTCTACTTTGAATTCGAAATTGTTTTGCAGGAGTATCAACTTGGACTTGGTCTTGGCGATATTCCTGGAGCATATTCTATGTTTATTCCGCACGTGCTTGTCCAGAAGTGGACGTTATGGAGTCGTGGAGGACTTGCACCATTTGCGGAATGTTAGTTAGTGTAGATCTTTTCTATTTTTAAAAGGGGTAGCGAGCTAATTAGAAAACACTTGGCTATTTTTGGCTATACACACACTCGTACAACTGCTCTCACCAGTTCTCGTTAACTCACTTGGAGATTGCACACATTTTCACACAATACACTATAGTGAAACTTGTACTTAGCTCGCTATCATCCGAAGTTGTAACACATTTATTTTTTAATTTGAGTTGGTGATCGGTAGTTTCCATCACCCGAGGTTTTTTATGCCGGAGATCATTCATTGATCAAGGGCTTTTTCCTCGTATAAATCTTCGTGTCACTTGTTCATTACATTTCAAAGTGATCCTCATTGTTGTTCATCAATTCAAGCATCATACCTCACAACAGAAAGTTTGGTTACATTGTCATTGCTTGATTTTTGACCAAAACAGTTTGGCGCCCACCGTGGGGCAATTGGTGCTTCATTCCTAAAAAGATTCGTGTTTTCGTGGTCATTTCGGTTCGTTACAACCAAGCAGATGGCTTCCTCAGCGAAGAATACTTCAAGTTTGATGCCCTCATTCAGTTCTTCACAAGGCGTTCCTCCTTTGCCTCCACCACCTTCTGGATCCCAGAAGAATGCTGAGAATGCTGCGAAGAAACCAACCCCCATTTTCCAAAAGCCACCAACTTCTTCTGTTTCAACTAATCCTACTACTAATGATCTTTACACTCTGATTTTGCAGATGAGGAATCATGCACAAGAGCAGGACAAAACCAACGAAAGGATCCTCCGGGAGATCGATGAGATCAAGAAACAGAAGAAGTCAGTGGAGGATCACTCTCCTCTGATGCCAAGATCGCTAAACTTCGACACTCCAGCCATAACTTCCCAACACTCAGCAGTTCCGGGCGTGCAATACTTGGGTGAATTACCAGGAAGGCGTTATGGAACAACAACAATGAGTCAGGCATTTGGCTCTTACTTCCAGCCTCAGGGATCATCTTCTCAACCATCAGGATCCTCCTCTCAGCATCAGGGATACTTCACGTCAGGAGGATATTTGGGAATGCATGCAGTACAGGGATCCTCCCAGGTCCAAGGATCCTCCCAGGTTCAAGGATCCTCCCAGGTCCAAGGATCCTCACAGGTCCAAGGATCCTCCCAGGTTCAAGGATCCTCCCAGGTCCAAGGATCCTCCCATGTTCAAGGATCCTTTCCGGTCCAAGGATCCTCCCTTGCCTCAGGATCCTCTCTGGTCCCAGGATCTTCTCTGGTCCCAGGATCCTCTCTGGTTCCAGGATCCTTTCATGTTCAAGGATCATCTCAACTTCAAGGATCCAACGTCCCTCAGGATCAGGATTCTTGATAAGTATGCAGCCTCAGAGCTCGGACGTTCATCAAGGAGACTTCATACCAATGCGGACCATTGCTCCCTCTGGTCCTTCAATCATGCCAGAGTCTCGTCAATATGGATTCACATCCGCAATTCCGAACGTGAATCCTGTGGGAGGTAACATTTTCAATAATTCATATAACACTAACCATGGCTTTATGCAGGATACAGGTATCAATCAGGCAATGGCTAGGGAGCTACAGAAGCTTAAGGATATGATATCCAGTGTACCAGGAGTGGTTAAACCCACTCCTGAAATTGCAGACGATAGCCATAGGATATCTCGTTTTGCACCACCCATATGTGATGCTGAGATACCCAAAAGATTCCAGATACCATCCATGAAACTGTATGATGGTTCAACGGATCCAGAGGAGCATGTAGCTCAATACAGGGAAAGGATGGAGATCAATCCTATTCCTGAAAGGTTAAAAGAAGCATGTCTATGCAAGGGATTTGGGTCCACACTCACAGGATCTGCTCTTAAATGGCTGCTAAGTCTTCCCCCTTACTCTATTACTTCATTTGCTAATCTAGTTAATTTGTTTAATAGTCAATTTTCTTGTAGTAGGAAGTTTGAACGATTAACTAGTGATTTATATAGGGTAACACAAGGTCAAAATGAATCACTTAGAGATTATATCACTAAGTTTAGTAAAGAATCCTTGGATATTCCTAACTTGGATATTGCTACGGCTGTAGAAGCCTTTAAAATGGGATTACTTAGGGATTCATTATTCTATGATGATCTTGTAATGACACCTTGCAGGAATCTTGATGAAGTAAGAACCAAGGCCCTTAGGTTCATCCGCCTAGAGCATGACAAAAGGATCCAGGATAGACTGACAGGATCCTCAAAACAGGATAAACAAGGATCCTACTTCAGGAACAACAAATCCAAGTCCTACAACAGATCTGATAACCAGAATGTGCATGCAGTGGAACAAGAAGAGGATGATGAGGATTTTCCTCCTATTTCTGAATACTGTTTTTCTGTTGATAACAATGAACTAATCCTTGCAATGCAGAATCTAGGTGAGAAAGCTAGGTGGCCAAGGAAAAGTGATAAACCAGCTACTACAAAGGATAAGTCCAAATGGTGTGCATACCATGAGGATTTTGGGCATCTCACTGAAGAGTGTATTGCACTAAGAAAGGAAATTGGTTACTTGTTGAGCAAGGGGCATTTGAAGGAACTCTTGGGTCGAAAGAAGTCAAGGATCCAGGATCCTGAAAGGATCCCGGAAAGGGCTCCTGCTCCTCCAGCAGATGCACAAGTCATAAATTTCATATCTAGTGGATCAGACATCTGTGGTACATCCTTTTCAGCAGCAAAGAGACACGCTAAGGAAACCAACATGGATAGTGGAAACAGACCCGTTCGGACCTCCGTTGTTACCCAGGATAAAGTCATAACTTTTGATGAGTATGATCGTGTTGATGTCCAGGATCCTCATCATGATGGTCTTGTAATTACATTGTTTATTTCTAACCACTTTGTTCGCAGGATCCTTATAGATGGAGGAAGCTCTGTGAACATCATCCAGCTTGATGTCCTCAAGAAGATGAATATCCCGGAGTCTGATATTATCCCAAGATCCTCAGTGCTTGTGGGATTCAGTGGAGAAACTAAGAATACATTGGGGGACATCAAACTCCCAATCTATATTGAAGGATTGCATTCTTATCAAAAGTTTTGTGTTATTGATTGCTTATCATGTTGTAATGTTATCCTTGGCAGGCCATGGATACATGACATGAAGGCAGTCCCATCCACCTATCATCAATGTGTAAAGCTTCCAAGTCCATGGGGAGTGGTGAAAATTGAGAGTGATCAACAGGAGGCTAAGAATTGTTATACATCCTCAATGAAGCCAGCCTCAAGACCAAGGGAGCAATAGCAATTAAAGTATCCTTCAAGAGATGTCTTGGAGGCAAGAGAGCAGGATTTGAAAGAAATTCTCATGGGTCCTGATGATCCCGAATCCAAGATTTTCATAGGATCAGGGATCCTTAGCGACATTGAACAGGAGCTAGTATCCTTCCTCAAAAGAAGGAAACCCACCTTTGCCTGGAAACATGAGGATATGACAGGTATATCTAAGGATATAATTACTCATAAACTTGGCATTGACAGGTCATTCAAGCCAATTCATCAAAAGAGGAGGAAGTTTGCACCTGAAAGGAATGCTATTATCCAGGAAGAGGTAGATAAACTACTTCGGGCAGGTATGATTAGAGAGGTTAAGTATCCAAAATGGTTAGCCAATGTGGTTGTTGTTCAAAAGAAAAATGGAAAGTGGAGGGTATGTGTCAATCTTACGGATTTAAACAAGGCATGTCCCAAGGATCCTTTCCCATTACCCCACATTGACTCCATGGTGGATGCTACCACGGGTCATGAGCTGTTAACTTTTATGGATGCTTCATCTGGATTTCAACAAATTCAGATGGAACCATCTGATGGTATATACTGTTATATTGATATGCCGTTTGGATTAAGGAATGCAGGTGCTACTTATCAAAGGCTAGTTAATATGTTGTTCAAGGAACAAATTGGACACACTATGGAAGTCTATATTGATGACATGGTGGTTAAATCCAAGAAAGCTGAGGATCACCTTAAAGACTTGGAGGAAGCATTCAATATCCTTGATAAATATAATATGAAACTTAATCCTTCTAAGTGTCATTTTGGTGTGAAGGTAAGTAAATTCTTAGGATATATGGTAACAAAGAGGGGCATTGAAGCAAGTCTAGAGCAGATCAAGGCTGTTGTGAATATCAAATCTCCTGCCAATGCTAAGGATGTGCAAAGATTGACAGGCAGGATCGCAGCCTTGAACAGATTCATATCCAAATCCTCAGAAAAATGCAAGGAATTCTATGATATCCTGAGGAAGAACAAAAAATTTGAATGGACTGAAAAGCATGAAAGTGCCCTCATAGCTCTTAAGGATTACCTATCCTCAGCCCCGGCCTTGATGAAACCAGAAAAAGGGGATATGTTATCCTTATACTTAGCGGTATCCTCAAAAGCAGTAAGTGCGGTCCTTGTTAAGGATCACGAAGGTACACAACATCTTGTTTATTATGTAAGTAAGAGCTTACTTGATGCTGAATCCAGGTATTCACATTTAGAAAAACTTATCCTTGCATTAATAATGGCATCTACCAAATTAAGACATTATTTTGAGACTCATGCCGTTATTGTTAAAACTAATTTTCCTATTAAGAATGTTCTCAGGAAACCTAAAATGTCAGGAAGGATGGCTAAGTGGGCAGTGAAGCTTAGTGCATACGACATACGATATGAACCAAGGACTGCCATCAAATCCCAAGCCTTAGCTGACTTTGTGGCAGATTTTAGTAGTGATTTGCAAAAGGAGGCTGAACTAGAAGTCCAACAGCTTGAAGAAACCAAGGATCCTTGGATACTGTTCACTGATGGATCCTCCAATGTAAACGGAACAGGGCTTGGAATACTACTAAAATTGCCACAGGGGGACATAATACCCCACTCCATAGCTTGTGAACTTCAAACTACCAACAATGAGGCTGCGTATGAAGCCTTGATAGCTGGTTTGCAAATTGCAAAGCATATGAGGATCAGGTATCTTGAGGTACATGTAGATTCTTTACTGATCACTAATCACTTTAATGGATCCTATGCTGTTAAAGGTGAAAAGCTAATAAAATATTTGGAGATAGTCAAAGAATTGGCACTCTCTTTTGTATCCTTTAGTTTGACACAGGTACCAAGGGAAGAGAATGCAGAAGCTGATGCATTAGCCAATCTAGGATCATCTTTGAAGATCCCTGAGGATATCAAGATCCCTATTATCCATATCCTGGCCCCTGCTATCGAGGATCATGTAGCTATGGAGATAGGAGAAGATTCTGCAGTCATCCCTAGTGATGATACTCAATCTCATTCAGGATCATGGATCCTCCCAATCATGAGATACATACAACATGGAGAAATTCCTACATGAGAAAACCCAAGGGCTTTCAAAACTAAGGTATCTCAATTCACAATATTGAATAATATGTTGTATAAACGATCTCTTGCAGGACCATATCTAAGATGCATTGAGGATCCTGAAATCCAAGAAGTCTTAAAGGATTTCCATGAAGGAGATTGTGGAAACCACACTGGGGGCAGGGCATTATTCTCAAGGATCCTGAGGACAGGATACTATTGGCCCACTATGAAGAAGGATGTTGTGGAGTATGCCAAGAAGTGTGATCCTTGTCAGAGGCATAGTAATATCCTTCACCAACCAGCAGAGCTCTTGCATCCTATATCCTCTTCTTGGCCATTCATGAGATGGGGAATGGATATAGTTGGAAAGCTTCCTAAGGCACCTGGTGGAAAAGTGTTCATGCTTGCTATGACGGATTACTTCTCTAAGTGGATAGAGGCTGAAGCCTTTGCTCAAGTCAGAGAAAATGAAGTTATATCCTTCATTAAAAGAAACATTATTACTAGATTTGGTATCCCTTCTGAGATTATTTGTGATAATGGATCCCAGTTTATTGGGAATAGAACCACTAACTTTTGTGACAGCTGGGGGATTAAGATGATAACATCAACACCAGTCCACCCACAAGCTAATGGTCAGGCAGAATCATCCAACAAGATCATCATCAACAATTTGAAGAAGAAGCTTGGATCCAAGAAAGGAAAATGGGCAGAAGAACTACCTTATGTGCTTTGGGCTGATAGGACAACTCCCAAGAATGCTACAGGCCAAACTCCATTTTCTTTGGTATTTGGGGCAGAATCAGTGATCCCTACAGAGATGGTGGTTCCAACTGCAAGAACAAGCATTCGTGATCCTGAAGAAAATGCTGAAAATTTGGTTCAAGACCTGGATACTATAGAAGAAATCAGGGACTTGGCAAGGATAAGGATGGCCAGTTATCAACAAAGGATGGCTGGAGCTTACAACAAAAATGTCAGGATCAGGAAATTCCAAGTTAGTGATATGGTATTAAGGAAAGCATTTCAAAATACCACCAATCCTGTTGATGGAAAGCTAGCACCAAAGTGGGAAGGCCCCTATTTGATTAAAGCTGAAGCAGGAAAGGGGGCATATCGATTGCTAACAATGGAAGGTGATTTGCTACCAAGAGCTTGGAATGCTGTCCATTTGAAGAAGTATTTTATGTGACTAGGATCCATGATCCTCATTTGACAAGTATCCTTGAAGGATCCTTACAGACAGATGATCCTCTTTCTGGTAACATTCTAATCTCAAACTATTTCATTCTTTTATTCTCTTATATAAGGATAAGGATCCTGCATCCTTTATCCTTCGTTTACTTGATTCTGAGTTTTGAAGGTTCAGGTATCCTTAACTAAGGATTGAGTATCCACAGAAGTATCCAGTTAATTGGGCTTGACCCCAGTTATTTGGGCTTGACCCCAGTTATTTGGGCTAGTCCCCAGTTTGGGCCTGTCCCCAGTTTCGCCAGTAGCGCACGATGATCCTGGTATAGTTCATGGCAATGGGACCAGTACTCGCTTTAGGGGCTGACAATTTCATTAATGTACTGGCTATATTCAGGATCCTACGTATAATGGTAGACGTACCATACATCCGTTCCTAAGGTTTCTAACGTTTTCACGTTAGCTAAGGTTTTGGCATGTTCATGTCACTAAGTTTGGATAGTCGCCAGTGAGGGCCATACTCCAGTTTACATACGATCCTTTGGGCTTGTCCCCAGTTATCCTTTGGGCTTGTCCCCAGTTATCCTTTGGGCTGGTCCCCAGTTATCCTTTGGGCTTGTCCCCAGTATATTGGGCTTGTCCCCAGAATTGTTGGGCTTGTCCCCAGTTACTAACTTTCATCTTATATTGGCTTAGTCCCAAGTTGTATCCTATTTCAGGTTTTTGAAGTTAAACGACTAAGGATCCTTGATCCTTACCTTTTACTAAGGTTTATCTTCTGGGTTATCCTGATATTAAATGTTAAAAGACAGGATCCTAACTTGGATTCTCAGGTATGATCCTTAACTATTTTGATTTTATTCATTTGAATAACCCTTATCCTTTGACAACTGAACTTGTGATCCTTAAACTGTATTACTTTTCAGAACTTATCGATTATAGGATATGTGATTCTTGATCATATCCTAAAAATTTTTGAGGATATTTCTTAAATTCTTTCTTTACTTGATAAGTTTAAACAAATTGAACAACACAACAGTTAGAAAGTAAAATACTAACAAGGATATCAACACGGGATATAGCCAAAAAGTTAAAGTTATTTTATTCACAAAAGATTAAACCCCTTAAAGTTGTCAAAATTACCTACCCCGAGCATCTACCAGCAATACGTGGCCCGTCCGCTGGGGTAGGTAAAGGGTGTCCATTGTTCATAGGTTTTTCAAGTGCAGGAATCAAAAGACGGCAGGATCACAATGGCTTCATCCCCCAAACAGAGGATCCCTCCACCATTTGCAATCCTACCTATTGTTCAAAGGATCCATGATCCTTAGCCCTAATTACTATTGTTTAAGTACAGACCAAACATTGTTCATCAAAACAAAAAACCATAACTAAAAAATGGGCTCCGGCTACGTCTAGAAATGTCCTTCATCGCCCATTGTTGCAGCCTATGCCTTCGCTGCATCACCATCCCCTCCAGCTCCAGTATCCTTCGCATGATCCTTGCCACTACCACTAGCCTCGATTGCCAGGACCTCGTCAGCCTCATCCTCATCCTCCAACTCAGCCAGCCTGGCCTTCCAGCCTTCTATGTCCCAGCTGCTCCTATCAAATGCGAGATCCTGAGCTTCTTGAGCCATCTCTAGCTTAGTCTTGTACATGGCAATGGCAGCGGAGGCCTTAGCATCCTCCGTGATCTCGCTCTTCTCATAATCAAAGTTGATCAGAATGGCAGTTGTTTGAGCTTTGGCATCGTTGAGATCCTTTTCAAGGGAAGCGATCTTGAGGTCTTTGAGCATGGCTACTTTTTGGAGGTCAGAGTGTTTCTCCTCTAGCTCTTCAACATTCCCAACATTGTCCTCGATCTCCACAAATTTCTATAATAAAGACAATGCAAAGATTAGGATCAGGTGATCCTCAAGTGGATAGCGTAATTAAACTGAGTCAGTGATCCTTACATCATTGAAGTACTCGAGGAATTGATGACGAATCAGAGGTAAGCCTTGGAGGTTGTCAGCTTCAGAGGTTTTTCTCTTCTTTCCACCTCTTCCCTTTGAAGTGGTAGCTTTGGGGATTACAACGGAGGGGCTAGCAGGAGACTTTTTCTTGGATCGGACGGTGTCAAGCTCAGTGACACTGAATTTGGATGCAGATTTTGATGACTTTCCAGCGCCTACACACCCAAAACAGATAAGTATCCTTATCCTGTTTCTTTTTAACTATATATTCAAACATTTAAATATAAAAAGTACAGGATACTTACTTGACATAGTAACAGAACCTGCGGATACTTCCTGTGAATCCTGGGTGTTTGTTTTGAATGACCTTGTTGCAAGATCAAGTCTTCTGAAAGCAGCGAGTCTTTCCTTGGTGGCAGGTGATGGTATAAGGTGAGAAACAGAGATAGCTGCACAATGGAAACAAAAAGGGTGTTAGTGATCCTTATACAAAAATAAGGTTATCTGGTGATCCTTCTTAGGATCCTCTATCCTACCATGGGTGCTCCACTTCCTTGGCAGATTCTTTCCATTCGGGATAGAATCCCTTCTGACAAAGAAGAATCGTCGTTTCCAGTTTGTATCATTCTTAGTGGCTTTGAAGATGGGATGTTCTTCACCGGGTTTACGCTTGAATAGATATCCATGGGATCCAAATGTGGTGAGATCATACATCTATGCCAACTCTGACATTCCTAGGGCAATTTCTTCCTGCTCAATGATCCTCTCAAGGGTATATAAGACCCTCTAGATCATTGGCATGGCTTGAATATAGGAGATGCCAGTGAGGGAGAAGAAAGACTGGGTGAATTCAGGGAAAGGATATGTGTATCCTATTGTGAACGGTGTGACCGGGAAAGCTACCCAAGTTTCAGAAACGTAATCACTTAGAACGGTAGGATCAAACAGTTTGAAATAGGTGTTCGCCGGAAAGCAATGCCGGATTCTGTCTATTTGCGGATCAGTGAAGCAGCACCTCTCATTCGCTGAATCTTTGATGATCCCCTGGCTCTTAAGAGGAGTGTCCTTCTTATGATCCTTCGCCGGTGAGGATCTCAGCATCATCTTG
Organism: Helianthus tuberosus; assembly: GCA_030545235.1. Taxonomy (NCBI): domain Eukaryota; kingdom Viridiplantae; phylum Streptophyta; class Magnoliopsida; order Asterales; family Asteraceae; genus Helianthus; species Helianthus tuberosus. Next base: position 38,594,568 of record CM060355.1, read on the forward strand.
ATTGTGAAGAAGGTGAAGAAAGAAGGGACAGAGAAAGAAAACGTAAAGGGAGAAAAGAAAAAGAGATACCTGCTTAATCGTTGGATGATAATTTAAAGGGAGTCTCTCTTGAATTTGAATGCTGATTGATCCCTATCCCTAACTCCTATTTATAATAATGGTTTTGCAGGATAGTCACCTCAGTGACGTCATACTCGTAACGGCTAGTCCGACTCCAACGGCTAGTTATCCGTTACTTTGTTATGGATAAGAACAAAATACAACTCGTTTATTTACATAATTACTCCTTATATTTTGGGGGCAATTGTTAGGGGAGGATTTCTAATTGATCAGTGATCCTCATTTACTATTGGGTTTAATGATCCTCAATTCTGTCTGAAGTAGTGATCCTCAGAAGTGTTGCAGGATCAGGATCATGGATCATCATAAGGATCCTTGTATTAACGGTTGTCTACTTTGAATTCGAAATTGTTTTGCAGGAGTATCAACTTGGACTTGGTCTTGGCGATATTCCTGGAGCATATTCTATGTTTATTCCGCACGTGCTTGGCCTGAAGTGGACGTTATGGAGTCATGGAGGACTTGCACCATTTGCGGAATGTTAGTTAGTGTAGATCTTTTCTATTTTTAAAAGGGGTAGCGAGCTAATTAGAAAACACTTGGCTATTTTTGGCTACACACACACTCGTACAACTGCTCTCACCAGTTCTTGTTAACTCACTTGGCGATTGCACACATTTTCACACAATACACTATAGTGATCCTTGTACTTAGCTCGCTATCATCCGAAGTTGTAACACATTTATTGTTTAATTTGAGTTGGGGATCGGTAGTTTCCATCACCCGAGGTTTTATATGCCGGAGATCATCATTGATCAAGGGCTTTTTCCTCGTATAAATCTTCGTGTCACTTGTTCATTACATTTCAAAGTGATCCTCATTGTTGTTCATCAATTCAAGCATCATACCTCACAACAGAAAGTTTGGTTACATTGTCATTGCTTGATTTTTGACCAAAACAACAAGGTCGTACATTTCTGCTAACTCCGACATTCCAAGATCAATACCTTCATGCTCAATGATTCTTTCAATGGTATACAAGACCCTCCACATCATTGGCATCGCTTGGATGTAGGAGATGCCGGTGAGAGAGAAGAAAGATTGGGTGAAATCAGGAAAAGGATACGAGTATCCTATCGTAAATGGGGTGACCGGAAAAGCTACCCAGGTTTCAGAAACAAAGTCGCTTAGGATGGTGGGGTCAATAGCTTTAAAAACGGTGCTCGCCGGAAAACAATGGCGAATCCTGTCTATCTGCGGATCAGTGAAGCAGCATCGTTCCTTCGCAGAGTCTTCGATGATCCCTTGGCTCTTCAAAGGACTGTCCTTTTTGTGATCCTTAGCCGGTGAATATCTTAGCATCATCTTGGTCATGATGATGGTGAAGAAGAAGAAACATAATGAGAATGTGAAGAGAGAAAGGAAAGAGAAGTACCTGATCAGATCTTCGAATGATGATTTAAAGGATGAAACGCACGAATTTAAATGCTTCCTAACCCTTATCTCTAACTTCAATTTATAATCATGATTTTGCAGGATAGTCACTTCAATGACGTCAGATTGTCAACGGCTAGTCAGGATGTAACGGCTATATATTCGTTGATTTGTTACGGATAAGAACGAGAAAATATAACTCGTTTATTTACACTTTACTCCTTATATTTTGGAGGCAATTGTTAGGGGAGGATTTTCCAAAGATCAGTGATCCTCAATTACTGTCGAGCTTAGGGATCCTCAATTCTGTTTGAATTAGTGATCCTCAGAGAGTATTGTAGGATCAAGATCCAGGATTATAATAGTGATCCTTACACTAACGATTGTCTGCTTTGAATATGAAGTTGTTTTGCAGGAGTACGTGCTTGGACTTGGTCTTGGCGATATTCCTGGAGCATGTTCCTTTCTTATTCCGCACGTGCTTGACTAATATGGACGTTATGGAGGTCGTGGAAGACTTGTGCGAAATGCGGATAGTTAGTTAGCTTAGATATTTTCCAAATTTATAAGGGGATAGCGAGCTAGATTAGAACACTTGGCTATTTTTGGCTATACACACACACTCGTAACTGCTCTCATCAGCTCTCGACAGTTTGCTCGGCGATTACACAATTTTTTGCACATTACACTCTAGTGATCCTTGTAACTAGCTCGCTATCATCCAAAGTTGTAACACATTTTCTGTTTAATCTGAGTTGGTGATCGGTAGTTTCCATCACCCGAGGTTTTTTATGCCGGAGATCAACTCTTGATCAAGGGCTTTTTCCTCGTATAAATCATTGTGTCACTTGTTCATTACATTTCTGAGTGATCCTTAATATTGTTCATTGATTCAAGCATCACACCTCACAACAAAAGATTTGGTTGCATTATCTTTGCTTGATTTTTGACCAAAACACTTGTTGCTTCATTTAATCGTCTATAATCTATACATACTCTCCATCCTGTGACGGTTCTCGTTGGTATTAATTCATTCTTTTCGTTAGTTATTACCGTCATACCTCCTTTCTTTGGAACTACTTGGACGGGACTTACCCAAGGACTATCGGAGATAGGATAAATAAGTCTGGCGTCAAGTAATTTGATGACTTCGTTTTTAACCACTTCTTGAACATTTGGATTTACAAGATGTTGTGGTTGTATTACCGATTTGTTGTCATCATTCATTAAAATTTTGTGCGTGCACATGGAAGGACTTATTCCTTTAATATTTACAAGCTTCCAAGCGATCGCATTTTTGTGTTTTTTCAAAAGGTTAATTAATTTTCCTTTTTCTAAACTATCTAACTTAGACGAAATAATTACAGGTGATTTACCATCTTTGTCTAGAAAAGCATATTCCAAACCTTTTGGAAGTTCTTTAAGCTCAAGAGGTGGGTCTTTAGGAGACTCCTTATTTGGTTGCTCATTTTGATCAAGAACTTTAAAAGTTTGTTCTATGGCGACCTCTTCTTCAACAAAGTGGTCAATCTTTTCACTTGTATCGGGCGGTTCATCTTCATATTCAATTAGGGGGTCATTATTGCCGAATGGATATTTCATTGACTGCTCAAGATCGACACTTTTTTTAAATGCCCCTAATTGAAGAGGTAGATTGTTGTACTTCCGGTTTTTCAAAGCTTCGTGAGTTTTTACAAATGGCCGTGCCAACACTAGAGGAGCGTCATCGAGGATGACAAAGTCGGTTAGGATTACCATTTGATTTGTTTGAACCAAGACATCCTCAACTACACCGATTGATTTTATTACTTTCCGATTAGATAGAAAAATGGGTATTTGAAGTGGAGAAAAATCACTAATACTTAATTTTTCGAAAATATAGTTGGGCATTATGTTAACACAAAGATCTTTATCAATTGTGACATTACTAATAAATGAATTTTGAAAAAAACATGGAACCGGTGTAATGTTAATTTCAAATGAATCTTCTTTTATTAGCGCGGTTTGATCATTAGTTAACTTAACGCTTACCGTTTTGTCAATTTTAATGTTAGTGTTTAACTCTTTTAAAAACTTAGCATGAGTGGGAATTAAACAATGATTTTCAAAAGAAGGTGACAAGAGATTAATTTCTTCAAAATTAGACTCTTCTTGAATTTTACCGTTGTCGGACTCACCTTTTTCGTTGTTTAACTCATGTGTCGGTTCTTCACTTATTTGTTCTTCCATTTTTTCAATTATCTCTTCTTTATTTAATTCTTCTCTTGCGTGGGACTCCTCTTCCCTTGCACGAGATTCTTTTATATAGCACTCGATAACTTTAAGGTGTTCTAATATCCTATCAGTCACTTCGGTGATAGAAAAAGGATCGGGATTTTCAAAGCTTGAATCCGGTTGTTCGATCCTTTGTTCCTCATAATACCCATATGAAGTTGATGGTTCACACCATTGTTCTTCATTGTAAGTATATGATGGATAAGGGTCTTAATTTTGTTCTTCATAGTACTCATATGAGGTGGGTTGTTCACGCCATGGTTCCTCATAATAAGCATATGAAGGTGGTGGCTCATATCTTGGTTCCTCAAAGTATGAGTATGAAGGCTCATAGCTTGGTTCATCAAAATATGAGTATGAGGGAGGAGGTTCATACCTTTGGTCTTCATAGGATGTGTATGAAGTTGATGGCTTGTACCTGGGTTCCTCATAGTAGGTGTATGAAGTGGATGGTTGATATAAGTCACAATATTGGACCGAGTGCGGGTCACCACAATTAGTGCAATAATTATTCCTATAATCATCCTCCTCATAGGTGTAGTTGTAACCTCCTGAGTATTGATCCATAAGAATCACTCAGCAGACCACAACCAAGTCTCGAGACCAGAAAACAAAAATAAAAACGGAAACAGAGGCTGGACACGGCCCCGTGTTCAGTGGACACGGCCCCGTGTACAGAATCTGTATCTGGGTGTTTTAATTAAAGTTACTGATTTCTATGAGCACGGGGCGTGTTCAATAAGCACGGCCCCGTGTTCAAGCTACTGTATCTGGGTGTTTTATGAAAAATATGCAGCACGGCCCCGTGTTTAACCTACTGTAAATGCAAAACTAAACTAAAATGCAGAAAAATGTGCGCGTGTTTTGAAAAAGTTTTGAAAAACTGATTAGGCCGTCGATTTTAAGCTTTCTTAAAATCCTTGTGTCCGCGGCAACGGTGCCAAAAACTTGATGTGTGCGAAGTGTGTTATGGTTTTAATGTTTATTTTAAGCCCTTTTACACTTTTTAGCCAAGTTTTAAATTTATAAAACACGATATTTACTAACACTAAACACAAATATGGGCAAGTGCACCCATCGTGAGCGTAGTATAGTGTTGGCAAGATACCGAGGTCATCCAAGGACACAAGGGCTTTTAATACCGGTTTATCCTCAACGTCTAATCAAATCAAAATTTTAGAAAAAAGATTTTAAACTAGAAAAGTAAAACTAACTAAAATGCTGAAAATAAAATAAAAGTAAAAATAGATAGACAAGATGAATCACTTGGCTCCGACTCGTGTTTAGTGTAACCTTTGATTATTTTCGCACTTTTCCACTTTTTAAGAGATTATCTTAGTTATTGTAGTAGGCCCCTCTTTTAAAGGTTGGCTCATTTTCTAAGCATACATATCTTGAACTATATCCTGTTTTTTATTGTTTATCTATGATCAGGATACTGGACGGGGATATTGCTAACATCCTGGGTGATATCCTGAGGTATATCGAATTAATCACGTGCAGGTTAAAGACTGGGACTTGCCAACGGTCAAGTGGACTTCATCTCCTCAAGACTCGGGCGTATTTGTTAAAGGAGAGACGTTGAGCCCGAAAGACCAGGTCTCCAACGTTCAACTAAGGAATATTCGTTGGATCCCGGTTATGTAGGATAGTTAGTTACATTTGTTTTACTATAAATAGATGGGGGCGGATCAGATTAAGGCACTCAACTTACACATTTTCAAACACTTTCTCTCTAGCTCATCGCAAACACTACACACAACACTTGTATTTGAATTACATTGTAACACATAGTCGATCTGCACCACATCCTGCACTGTATCCCGATATTTGAAGCAATAGAAGAACAAGGCAGCTACGATTGTCAGCTCCCGAGGTTTTATGCCGGCGATCTAGATTGATCAAGGGCTTTCCTCGTACATCACGTGTCAACCTTTACATTTTCGCTCATTGTTTGATCATAGATACAGCTTTATATCCTGAGCCGTATCCTGAAACTGTTTTCATATCTAACTTGGTTAACATATTTTTTACACATAATTTTAGCACACTACCTCACTTAACTAATTTGATCACTTAATTGCTTAGGTAATTTTTGACCAAAACAATTTGGCGCCCACCGTGGGGCAAGTGGTGCTACTTTTACTAAAAATCTTTGTGAAATCGTTAATCAGTTTTCTATTTTCAAAACTTTTCGCCACGTTGTTTACAATGGCCTCAAGATCAAACATGAGCTCCTCTACTATGTCTGCTGCAACCTCTGCTACTACCGGTTCGGTGCTTCCACCACCTCCTCCAAGGATGCCATTTTCTTCACAATCTCAAGATGTTATCCCTACTCGGAGTGTTCAGGGATCTGCTCCCGATTTAGCCTCTAATGATGAAATTCTGACTTTATTTGGAAGTGTGCAGGAACAAATGAGGCAGCAACAGGAGACTAACCAAATGCTGTTAAGAGAAATACAACTCTTAAAAGCTAACTCGAGCAGACCTGCTGAAGAAACTGTCACTCCTATACAGCCCAGGGCTTTGAACTTCAATTCCGCAGTTTACACTGAGGATAACAGGGGGAATATCGTCCCAAGCCATTCTCAGAATCATACCCCTGAGATACCCTCTTCGGTCAGGATGTCGACTGTGAGGAGTTCAGGATATGCTTCAGGATATGGCCAAAATCCTCAGACCGGTAATGTGTCAAATAATAACATTCTTGCTACTAACAACAATGGCTCTTTGCAGGATGCAGGTATGACGTCAACATTTACCCGGGAGCTCCAAAAAATGAAGGACATGATATCCAGTGTACCTGGAGTGGTCCAGCCAATTCCGGAAGTATCCCAAGATAGCCACAGGATATCTCGCTTTGCATATCCTATCTGTGATGCTGAAATACCAAAAAGATTCCAGACTCCCAATATGAAACTGTATGACGGGACTACGGATCCTGAGGAGCATATTGCCCAGTATAGGGAACGGATGGAAATCAATCCTATCCCTCCAGATCTCAAGGAAGCATGCTTATGCAAGGGATTTGGTTCTACCCTGACAGGATCAGCCTTAAAATGGCTGTTAAACGTCCCTCCTCATTCAATTACTTCGTTTGCTCATTTGGTTAATTTATTTAACAGTCAATTTTCTTGTAGTCGGAGTTTTGAGAAACTAACCAGTGATCTTTACAGGATAACTCAAGGGCCTCAGGAATCCTTGAGGGATTATGTGAACAAATTCAGTCGAGAATCCTTGGATATCCCACATCTTGATGTTGCAACAGCTGTGCAAGCTTTTAAGATGGGGTTACAAAAGGATTCTCAGTTTTATCAGGATCTTGTAATGAATCCCTGCAGGAATCTCGACGAAGCTCGTAACAGGGCTTTGAGATATATCCGTTTGGAAGATGACAAGAAGATGCAGGAGAGGATGAATTCTACCTCAACCTATGAATCAACTAACAGGAAATCAGAAACCTCATATAAGCCATATCGCTCCAAGCCATATGGCAGAAATGATAACAAGAAAGTGAATGCTGTTGAAGACGAGGATCCTAAAGAATATCCTGACTTATCTGAATACTACTTTTTTGTTAATATACCTGAGTTAATGTATGCTATGCAGGGTTTAGGGGACAAAGCTAGGTGGCCTCGAAAGAACCAGCAGAAAGCTGATTGGAAGGATAAATCCAAATGGTGTGCCTTCCACGAAGACTTCGGACATATGACCGAGGATTGCATTGCTTTAAGGAAAGAAATAAGTTACCTGTTAAACAAAGGGTATCTGAAGGACTTGCTGGGAAAAAAGAAGAATAAAGGTCAGGATCCCGAGAAGGATCCTGAACGAGCAGCATCACCCCCAACGGACGCCAAGATAATTAACTTTATTTCAGGAGGATCCGATATTTGTGGAACTTTGTATTCGGCGGCCAAGAGACATGTAAAGGAAGCTAAGAGTGAGAGGGGAGACAGACCAGTCAGGATGACTACCCTCACAACTGATAAAATGATCACTTTCGATAGTGATGACAGGGATACTGTTCAGGATCCTCACCATGATGCTTTGGTAATAACATTATATGTGGCTAACCATTTTGTACGCAGGATACTGGTAGACAACGGTAGTTCTGTCAATATAATTCAGCTGGAAACATTGAAGAGGGTGAATGTATCTCCGATGGACATTACTTCGAAGTCCACTGTGCTCGTTGGTTTCAGTGGAGAAGCTAGGAATACCGTAGGGGAGATAAAGTTACCAGTATATGTTGAAGGGGTCAACTCGATACAACGCTTCTGCGTCATGGACTCCTTATCCTGCTATAACATCATACTGGGAAGACCATGGATTCACGATATGAAGGCTATGCCATCAACATATCACCAATGCATCAAGATCCCTACCCCTTGGGGAGTTGTCAAGGTTGAAAGTGATCAGCAGGAAGCGAAAGAATGCTACTCATCCTCAATGAAATCCTCAACTAAGCCTAGTACAGCATAGCAATTAAAGATGCGGGCCCAGGATATCGTGGAGGATTCGGAGCAGGATGTGAAGAAAATTATCCTGGATCAGGATAATCCTGATATCTCGGTGCTCGTAGGAACCAATATCCCTCAGGATATTGAAGAGCAGTTAACTAACTTTTTGAAATGCAGGATGTCAACGTTTGCATGGAAGCATGAGGATATGACAGGCATATCCAAAGACATTATCACTCACAAGCTTGGAATTGACAAATCATTCAAGCCTGTTCAGCAAAAAAGAAGAAAATTTGCTCCTGAGCGGAATGCAATTATCCAAGAGGAAGTTGAAAGATTGTTGAAGTCCAGGATGATCAGAGAAGTCAAGTTTCCAAGATGGCTAGCAAACGTAGTTGTGGTACAGAAGAAAAACAGGAAATGGAGAGTCTGTGTAGACTACACGGACTTGAACAAGGCTTTTCCTAAAGACCCATTTCCTCTCCCTCATATCGATGCAATGGTGGATGCTACTGCTGGACATGAAATGTTAACGTTCATGGACGCATCCTCAGGATTTCAGCAGATTCAAATGGAGCCTTCGGACCAGGAGGATACTGCTTTCATGACACCAACAGGTATATATTGCTATATTGCTATGTCTTTCGGTTTGAAAAATGCAGGTGCAACATACCAGAGATTAGTAAACATGATGTTCAAAGATAAGCTGGGGGACACCATGGAGGTATATATTGACGATATGGTGGTGAAATCTAAAAAGGCTGAGGATCACCTCCAGGATATCAAGGGAGCATTTGATATCCTGGATCAGTATAACATGAAGCTGAATCCTGCTAAGTGCCATTTCGGAGTGGGGGCAGGAAAGTTTCTTGGATATATGGTGACGAAAAGGGGGATAGAGGCAAGCCCAGAGCAGATTAAAGCTATCCTGGATATAAAATCACCCTCGAATATGAAGGACGTACAACGGTTAACAGGCCGAGTAGCAGCTTTGAATAGATTTATTTCAAGATCCTCGGAAAAATGCAAGGAATTCTATGATATCCTCAAGAAGAATAAGAAATTTGAATGGGGAGCAAAGCATGAAGCAGCTTTGCAGGATTTGAAGCGATATCTCTCAACTGCACCTCTATTGATGAAGCCTGAAAATGGTGAACCACTATCCCTATACCTCGCTGTATCAGGGAATGCTGTAAGTGCCGTTCTTATAAAAGACCATGAAGGTCAGCAATATCCTGTTTATTATGTTAGTAAAAGTTTGTTAGATGCTGAAACTAGGTATTCTCATTTAGAAAAACTGATATTAGCTCTAGTCATGGCATCGACAAAGCTTAGACATTATTTTGAGACACATAGGATCCATGTTAAAACGAATTATCCTGTCAAAAATGTGCTTAGGAAACCAGAGATGTCAGGCAGGATGGCCAAGTGGTCAGTAAAGTTAAGTGCTTATGATTTAGTATATGAACCTAGAAATGCCATAAAGTCTCAGGCTTTAGCTGACTTTGTGGCTGATTTCAATAGTGACATTCAGGACGAGGTAGACCTAGAAGTTCAACAGTTAGGAGAATCTTCAGTATCCTGGACATTATATACTGATGGTGCATCCAATGTAAGAGGTGTAGGTTTAGGTATACTACTAAAATCGCCACAGGGGGACATATTACCCCAGGCTATTAGGTGTGAATTTCCTGCTACTAATAATGAGGCAGAATATGAAGCTTTAATTGCAGGATTAGAATTGGCTAAGAATATGAGTATCAAGAATTTGCAAGTATATGTTGACTCCTTGTTAATTACTAACCATTTTAATGGATCCTATGCAGTCAAGGGTGAGAAATTAATCGAATACCTCGATATTCTCAAAAAATTAGCAGGATATTTCGATGTTTTTACACTTGAACAGGTACCAAGGGAGGATAATGCTGAAGCAGATGCCTTAGCAAATCTGGGATCATCGATCAGGATACCAGAAGGAACCCGAATACCAATATTACATATCTTATATCCTGCAACGAATCCTCGGGATAAAGAAGTAGCGGGTATTCAGGATCCTGGAGCAGAGCATCCTGAAGAGGATCCTAAATCCTGGACGGCTCCAATCATGAGATATCTCAAAGAAGGACACATCCCCGGAAATGAAAATCCTAAGGCATTTAGGATGAAGGTATCACGATTCACTATTATAAATAATGTTTTATACAAGAAATCTCTTGCAGGACCGTATTTGAGGTGCTTGGAGGATCCTGAAGCCAAAGAAGTACTTCAGGATATACATGAAGGGGATTGTGGTAACCATACTGGGGGCAGGTCGTTATTCTCAAAAGTATTAAGGACAGGATATTATTGGCCAACATTGAGAAAAGATGCCGCAGAATATGCTCGAAAATGTGACGCATGTCAAAGACATAGTAACATATTACATCAACCTGCTGAACCACTGTATCCTATTGTTTCCCCTTGGCCGTTTATGAAGTGGGGTATGGATATAGTGGGAAAGCTTCCAAAGGCTCCAGGAGGAAAAGTTTTCATGTTGGCAATGACGGATTATTTCTCCAAGTGGGTTGAAGCAGAAGCATTTGTTCAAGTTAGAGATCAAGAAGTAGTATCCTTCATAAAGAGAAATATCCTGACCAGATTCGGAGTACCAGCCGAGATAATCTGTGACAATGGTTCTCATTTTATAAGCAAGAGAACTACTGACTTTTGCAAGAGTTGGGGAATCAAAATGATAACATCTACTCCGGTACATCCTCAAGCGAATGGACAAGCAGAATCTTCAAACAAGATAATTGTCAATAACTTAAAGAAGAGACTTGGAGCCAAAAAAGGAAGATGGGCAGAAGAATTACCCTTTGTTTTGTGGGCTGATAGGACAACGGTAAAGAATGCAACAGGCCAAACCCCATTTTCCTTGGTATTTGGAGCAGAAGCAATGATTCCAACGGAAATGGCAATACCTACTGCAAGATCTACCCTACGGGATCCTGAACAGAATCCTGAAGCCTTGTGTCAGGATTTGGATACTATAGATGAAAAGAGGGATGCAGCAAGGCTAAGGATGGCAGCATATCAACAAAGAATATCCAGAGCATATAACAAGAATATTAGGACCAGAAGATTTAAGGTTTGAGATTGGGTGTTAAGAAAGGCTTTTCAGAATACCACTAATCCTGCCGATGGCAAGCTAGCTCCAAAATGGGAAGGACCATATGAAGTTGAATCAGAAGCAGGGAAAGGAGCATATAGACTCAAGAATATGAAAGGGGATATGTTACCGAGATCTTGGAATACTATACACCTTAAGCTTTATTTCAAATGAGTTTAGAATTTAATTTCTAACTCCAGATGGTATGAATTCTATCTTTTTTAAATATGTTTGGTTTAATTTATTCTTCGAAACTCAATACTAACTTAAGCATCGGAGGGGTGTTAGCCAAGCTAACACCCACCTTAGTGTAAGGATGTTTTGCAGTATATGCTTTGGGATATAGCTCCAGGATGCTCACTCAGGATACTTCAGAAGATTAGAGGATTGGCCCCCTCTCTCACGTACAAGGGATCCTGATCCCTTCACAGGTTTAAAGGTATTCACCTTTCTTCCGAATTGGGTTTAAACACTCCGCCTGGAGCGCAAGTTATTCAGGGATAGTTCAAGGTGGCGGGACCAGTCCATGTAAAAGTGGCTGACAATTTCGTTACTGTTGGCTATATCCTGAATCCTAAAGGTATGTGAGGATTGATCACCCTCTCTCACGAAAGGGTATTTTCATACTCTCTAAGGTTTAAAGGTTTTCACCTTTCTAAGTCTTGGAGTTTATACACTCCCGCCTGTAGCGCACGAAAATTTGGGATTTTCCCCAGGATACGAGGAATTTATTTCCAAAACATTTTTGGGTTTTACCCCTGTGACATGAAAAATTGCCTATGCAATAGAAGCTGATATCCAGAAGATTTCTAAGTATTTGAAGACATTGTACACAGGGGACATTCCCACTAAAGCAATAATGTAAAGCTCAAAGGATAAGGCTCGGAACTAATGCACAAAGTGTCTCAGACAGGGGACATCTTCATTGGAAAAGTTGCAAAGGGATTGAGGTTTGATGATAGGGTTATACCCTATTCCTGGTATGATCTTTCCTTTATAAACAATGTTTAAATTTTTGACAATACTATGTTTGGTAAAAGGTTAAATATCCTGATATATTCTCAAAATATATTTTCAAAATACTTCACAGAATATTTGATTAAAATATTTGAAATTAATACTGGTTTGGAACTTTGATCATTTAGGTATTATCAAAACAGGTTTTGGAAAAGTGGACTGTTTTTCACTCTTTAAAAAGCTTTCTACAAAGTTGAAGGAATGTTTAGAAGTTTTATCTAATAAAAAGTTTTTATATATCATTGAGCATATTGATCAGGATATTTTTGAAAGATAATTGTACGAAATTTTGTAAAGACTAAGATCTGTACTAAGAAAGACGGAAGATAATAGCAAGAAATATAAAAGATGAGATTATTTGAAACAATCAGTACTAGTTGATAACCGAAGGTTTCATCCTGAAACCCAGGACCCATCCACCTTCGGCTATCGAATTGTTTTGATGCAGAAGTAAAAATTGTTCATAAGACATAAAATTGTTCAAACAATTTAAAGGAAATAAGCTTTAGGGGGCAGTGTCTTCTTCGTCCATAATGATTTCAGCAGCATCCGTCTTGGGATCCGCCTCAGCATCCTTCTCAGTATGGGTTGCTTTTTCAACTACTTTGGAAGATTCATCGACAGTTGGTTTGGAAGAAGTGCCGCCGAGGTTCTTTAGCTTGGTCTCCCAGGCACCAACGTCCCAAGAGGGGCATTCAAAACCTAAGGTTTTGGCTTCATGGGCCATCTTCAACCTGGCTTGGAGGAGAGAAATGACGACGGAACTCTTAAGGCTTTCCCGGTAGCTGACCATATTCCGTTCATGTTGCACATGGGCAGCTTCAAGATCGGCTTGGGCTTGAAGAGTAACTTTGTTGAGAGCAGTCTGGTGTTCTTGAATTATAGCTTTGAATTTCTCCTCGTAATGACGAGATTTGGCGGCTGAAATCATGCCTTGATCGGAGATTGTGATTTCTGCTTCCTTTAGCTTGGATTCAAGCGTCTTGTTAAGCTTGCAGGATTCTTGATATAGGTGAACCAGACGCTCAAGACCCTACGAAGGTAAGAGGACAGGTATTAATATTGATAAATCTTTGTAAATGATGTAAGCCGCAGGATGTAATATGAGAATACTAACCTGGTTAAGAAAGGAAGTCATAAACCCGCTAGCTTCAATGAACCCGTGCTTCTCATAAGGAAATGTGTCAGAAATGACAGGGGAATCAGGCTCTTTCCTTTTGCGGGAACTTGAACTCCGGGGCTTGGTAGCTGGTGAAGGTTTGGGAATAATGATGGCTTTGGAACTGCTGGGTTTGGATGAGGCTGTGGCCTTGGGACTAGGTTCCTTCTTGACCTGAACCTGATCAGAATAACTATCCAACTCGTCAAGGTCAAAGACTTCAGGGATCTTGGCCGGTGCTGCATAAAGGGAAAAGTTTCACATCATTATTACTCTTTATTTTATTATTATACTGTGTTAGCTAATTATTTTAAAAAGTAATCCTTACCAGACATTTCAGATGACGAGTATTGACTGGAACTCGGGACGTGTGTGGTGAAAGTCCTGTCTATTGCAGGTAATTGGTAAACAGTGTTGATTCTTTCTTCTGATTCAGCGGTAGGGGGAGCTACTTCCTTGAAATTCTCTGCATAAGGATCAAAAAGAAGGATATTAGTAGAAGATAAAAACCAAACGGTCCATGAGAATATTTATGACCCTACCGGTGGTTAACCACTCCACCGGAAGGTTGGCACCCTCAGCAATGGAGTCTTGTTTGACAAAGAAAAACTTGCGTTGCCATCCGTCTTCGTTTTTGGTGGCTTTAAGAATAAGGGGTTTGCTAGAGGTCGAGAAAAGCAAGAACCGGCTAGAGCCATGGGATCGGAGGCGATAAGCAATAGGCAAATCCTCGATGCAGAGATCGGGGCAATGAAGGTTTTTGATTTGGTTAAGTACAATTAATACTCTCCAAACCATGGGCATGGTTTGAGCAAAAGAAATGCCGGTGGTTCGGAAGAATTGCATCATGAATTCGGGAAAAGGGTATCGAAGACCTAGCGAAAAAGGATATGCTGGAAAGCAAACCCAATCAGTGGAAGAAACATCCGATCGAATTGACCGATTGAACGGTCTAAAGACCGTGTTATCAGGGAAAGCGCCGGAAGCTCTCAAAGCCGCAATGTCTGCGTTGTCAAAAGCACAGACCTCCTTTTCGGGATTTTTAAGGAGATTCTGCTGGGTGAAGGTCTCGGCATCCATTACGAATAAGGCAAGGAAAATTGATAGAAAGTAAATGAGAAATGGAGAATTACCTGAAGGCTCTGTTGAAGATGTCTGCTTTTCAAACAAGAAGAGAGAAGATATAGGGGCATTGTGGATCTCCATTGAGCAAAAAACGTGTTGGAGGTTACGATGTGATCTCGACCGTCGCTTCGTTTTAAATGCCTTGAATTATGGGATAAGACTTTTGAAATATATCCGTTGGATTGGTATACCAACCGATATATTTGGGGATAATTGTTATGGCTCATTTTCTAAGCATACATATCTTGAACTATATCCTGCTTTTTATTGTTTATCTATGATCAGGATACTGGACGGGGATATTGCTAACATCCTGGGTGATATCCTGAGGTATATCGAATTAATCATGTGCAGGTTAAAGACTGGGACTTGCCAACGGTCAAGTGGACTTCATCTCCTCAAGACTCGGGTGTATTTGTTAAAGGAGAGACGTTGAGCCCGAAAGACCAGGTCTCCAACGTTCAACTAAGGAATATTCGTTGGATCCCGGTTATGTAGGATAGTTAGTTACATTTGTTTTACTTAAATAGATGTGGGCGGATCAGATTAAGGCACTCAACTTACACATTTTCAAACACTTTCTCTCTAGCTCATCGCAAACACTACACACAACACTTGTATTTGAATTACATTGTAACACATAGTCGATCCGCACCACATCCTGCACTGTATCCCGATATTTGAAGCAATAGAAGAACAATGCAGCTGCGATTGTCAGCTCCCGAGGTTTTATGCCGGCGATCTAGATTGATCAAGGGCTTTCCTCGTACATCACGTGTCAACCTTTACATTTTCGCTCATTGTTTGATCATAGATACAGCTTTATATCCTGAGCCGTATCCTGAAACTGTTTTCATATCTAACTTGGTTAACATATTTTTTACACATAATTTTAGCACACTACCTCACTTAACTAATTTGATCACTTAATTGCTTAGGTAATTTTTGACCAAAACACTCAACCCAACAGTTTGAGTCAGCAAGGATACAATCCTAAAGGGTCGGATTATTGAAAGATAATTAATTAAGTTATTAATGCATATTATGGTAGGCCCTTTTTTTGAAGGTGACGTTACCCTCGGCTAAGTAGTCTGAGTCAGCAGGGATACAGTCCTAAATAGCCGGGTTAAAGTATTAATAGTAGCTTACATATGGGGGGATCAAAGAGTTTGGACCCCGCCATCCAATACCGGTAAGTATTGAAGGAGGTCCTACTAAATTTGACCCAGGTCCTTGCAGGATCTATACACTGAACAAGGCAAGACTCTTACCAAACCGTTCCCTTAACCCCCGACCAGGTAGCCAACATACCTCCATATAGACCGTGGAGATATGAATGATGAAAATCTTTTATTTTATATAGAAAGTAAAATAATGCCAAGACACCACGGACAAACGATAAGGAAGAATCACCTTCAACATAAGAATCTAGCTATTAAAGTCATTAATACATAACCAAGTAAAAAGTGTGAAAAGATTAAAAATAAAAAGTATTACACTAGACACTTGTCTTCACCAAGTGATGTAAGAGACTTAGGCAAACATGGCCTTTGATTGTCAAGAACTCTTACGATCAATCTTGGATCCCGAGACGACTCACACACTCTATGATGGACAATGGATGATGGTGGTGGATGATGCTGTTATGGAGGTGGTGGGTGAAGTGTGAGAGAGGTGGTGTGCCAAGGGATGGTTTGCAAATGAGCCAAGCACCCCTATTTATAAGCTGAATAGTAGCTCGGGCACGGCCCCGTGTCCATTGGGCACGGCCCCGTGTCCAACATCCTTATCTTTCTTCATTAATTGCAGTTTGTCTGCATCAGTTGACCACGCCCCCATGTTCACTGGGCACGCCCCCGTGTGCAGAAGCAAATCTGTACTATCAAGATTTTCCCAGATTCTGCCCCGTGTCCGCTGAGCACGACCCCGTGGTGGGTGATAGAAGCTTCTACAGCTTTGTCTTTTCTGCTAGCACTTGGGCACGCCCCCGTGTTCACTGAGCATGGGGCGTGTTGAGTCTTCTGTTCTCTTGTTTTTGCTTCGGAAGATGCTGTCGGGGGGTCGGGCATGCCACGTTTGTTCCTTTTCTTGTATTTATGTTAGATTTAGCTGCCTTTTTGCTTCTTTGTTCATTTGAGCTCATTTAATCCTGAAAATACAAAAGGAAGACAAAAACACACTTTTTCCAACATTAGTACTAAAAAGGGGTTAGTTTTATGCCACAATTGATGTAATTTATATGTTTCATTTTGCGCACATCAGTAAATATGATGAAATCGCATGTTAGTATATAAAGCAATTTCGCATGTTTGTTTTTCAGCACAAATCACATGTTCAAAAGTGAATTCGCACCAGATCGGACGGCTGAGATGATCGCGTACATATTGTACGATAAGGGCCATTGTACGTTAACCTAACCCTATATATATATATAGGGTAGGGATAGTGTACAAAGTGTCTAAAGTGTGAGAAGTATAAGAAGTGTTTTAAACTATTAGATCTTTGATCTAATGGTTGAGATCAATATGGACCAAATTATAAATTTTGTTTAATTATTTGGACTGATTTGAAAATTGTAAGGGTAATAGTGTCTTTGTATATGTTTCAAATTAGGTAACCTCTCCTAAATTCTAGCGATTCACTCCTAAATTCTAGCGATTCAATTTTAAACTTATTCTAAAATCCGGACATTCTAAAAAATCCAGAAATATGTAACTGCTACAAGAAATATATAACACTATACATCCATCATATAACACTATATAACACCATATAACACTATGTAACACTACATAACACTATATAACAAATATGTAACACTATACATCTATCATAGACATGCTATCAGAAAAATATAACACTATAACACTATATAACACTATATAACTCTAAATAACACTATACAACACCATATAATATCATATAACACTATATAACACTATACATCCATCATGTGACACTATATAACACTATAAAACACCAAAAAACACTATATAACACCATATAACATTATATAACACTATATAACACTATATAAAAATGTATAACACTATACAGTTCTGAATGATGGTTGCAGTGTTATATATAATGTTGTAGTGTTATATAGAGTTATCAAAGGGTTATATGGTGTTATATGCTATTTGTAGTGTTTTATAGAGATTTGTAGTGTTATATAAAAACCTTCATTCTGCATCCATCACTATATAACACGCTAAAAATTTTCATTCTGCGATTCAAAATTAATAATTGATGAACGAGATGACACAAATTCGGAGATTAATTCTTAATTCGTATTCCTAAAATAAAGGGTGCCGGTTATGGAAGGTTATCAGTTAATTAAATCAATAAGAAAATTACTTGTTTACCCTTTTGAATTAATTTATATTGAGGACACATGTCATCTCCACAATATTTCTCACACTTCTCACACTTTTGAATTAATGTACAGGATATTCTACCTATATATATATATATATATATATATATATATATATATAGTGTGAGGTTCATTGGGGAACACTAAAAAAGTGGGGAACAGTGGGGAACCGACTCAAACGAACTCCGATTGGACTCATTCCAGCGGCGTTGGAACCAACTCGTCGAACCCTAACTAGGATCTCTTAACCCTAACCCCTAAACCCTAAATATATTAGAGATTGGCTTTTAGGGTTTAGCTTTAAGGTTTAGCATTAGGGTTTAGCTTTAGGGTTTAGTTTTAGGGTTTAGGGTTTAGTTTTAGGGTTTAGGGTTTAGCTTTAGGGTTTAGCATTAGGGTTAGCCTTTAGGGTTTAGCTTTTAGGGTTTATAGTTTAGATTTTACGGTTTAGCTTAGGTTTTAGCCTTATTTTTTAGCTTTAGGTTTAACCCCTAAACCCTAACCCCTAAACCCTAAATATATTAGAGATTGGCTTTTAGGGTTTAGCTTTAAGGTTTAGCATTAGGGTTTAGCTTTAGGGTTTAGTTTTAGGGTTTAGGGTTTAGTTTTAGGGTTTAGGGTTTAGCTTTAGGGTTTAGCATTAGGGTTAGCCTTTAGGGTTTAGCTTTTAGGGTTTATAGTTTAGATTTTACGGTTTAGCTTAGGTTTTAGCCTTATTTTTTAGCTTTATTTTTTAGCTTTAGGTTTTAGAGTTTAGGAGTTGGGATTTAGGGTTCAGGGTTAAGAGATGTTAGTTAGGGTTCGACGAGCCGGTTCCAACGCCTCTGGAATGAGTCGAATCGGAGTTTGTTTGAGTCGGTTCCCCGCTGTTCCCCACTTTTTTAGTGTTCCTCAATGAACCTTCCCCTATATATATATATATATATATATATATATATAGGGGAGAGTTTAAATGAGAACGCTAAATATCGCGAGCACCGTGAGAACGAATGAAAAAACCACGAGAACTTGGTCAAAAACAATTCAAATTCAAAATTTCTTTCTACACTTATCATTATTATTCGAATACAATGTTAGAAGTTTAACTTACACGTTTAATTTTACGTGAATTCGTAAATAAAGAAAATTTACACATGTGTAAATCTGTTAATATTTACACATGTGTAAAAAATCTAAAAAGAGTGATTTTGAAAAGAGAAATGAATTATTTGAGGTTGTAAATTGTTTTTTTTTTTTATGTTGTATCTTAATTACAATGAGGTCTGTATTAAAAAAAATTGGTTTTGATTGGTTTTTTCATTCGTTCTCATGGTTCTCGCAATATTTAGCGTTCTCAAGATAACCCTCCCATATATATATATATATATAGGGTAGGGTTCATGAGTGAACAATGATTTATTTGTAAACAAAATGAACTTATCATGACCATTGATTTTGTAGATCTTGATTTTTTTCTTTAGTGGAAAGATTGTAATTAGATTTTGTAACTTACATGTAATTTAATAGACACAAGGGTATAATTGTATATTTCTATCTTTATTTAATTAATTAATTATTTTCTCTCTCCTGATTTCTCTTTCCAATTAAAAGAATATTTAATTACATTCTTTATATTTTTTTCTCTCACATATTACCTAACTTAATATTACATAATTTAAAAAAAAATACAAACATTATCAAATATTGTTCCATCTACAACACAATTAAAAATATTTAATTACATTCGCTATACATATATGTATTAGATCAATGTTTGATGAAAAGATGTATAGTGAAAACTATATGTAGTAATACACAGGGGTATATTTCGACATGTATACACTATGTACTTGAATAATACACAGGTGTATACGTCTGGTATATACCTACCCGTATACACATATGTACTTGAATAATACACAAGTGTATAAATCTGGTTTATAACGACCCGTGGAAACAAGATGTAATAATACACAAGTGTATAAGTCTTGTATATACTGACCTAGTGGAAGGTTAAAATGAGAAGAAAAATTTTGTAAGAATAAAAAGGGGGGCTACTAAATGTACCCCCTCTTCTTACTTTTTATACCCCCTTTCTATAAAATCATATTTAAACTTGTCATATTTACCCCCTAATCAAGTCATATTTTTTTAAAATGATTCTTTTTTGTTACAAAACAAATTCAAAAGTGTAAAAATATATTATAGACGTTTTTTTTAAATTGTTTAATTTTTATTTTTATTTAAAAACCATATTTTTTTAAAAAAGTTTTCAGATATTTTTTACACTTACTCAAATAGTATTTTGATTATGTTTTCTTTTATTGAACGTCTTTACAAATTACTAATAACGTTTTTCATATAAAAACAATAATAAGAAAGTTTTGAATTTTATTTTTGAAAAAAGTCTACATTATATTTTTTCCTTGTCTAGTTTGTATTTTAAATGTCTTTTATTTATTATTTTTAATATTTTAAAATGTTTTTTTTATTTTGGAACGACTTGAAGTGGGTATCTGATGCGTGGTCGAAAACCGATGATTATTCGTAATTAAGTTTATGCTTTTACGTGACTTT
The DNA here is from genome assembly GCA_030545235.1 of Helianthus tuberosus. Lineage (NCBI taxonomy): Eukaryota > Viridiplantae > Streptophyta > Magnoliopsida > Asterales > Asteraceae > Helianthus > Helianthus tuberosus. The sequence continues at coordinate 38,615,180 of CM060355.1, forward strand.
TGGTTTCGAATGACCTACTTTTGATTACAAAAAAATCCGCATATATTTTCAAAATCAACCAGTTTAATATATTTTTTAAATGAAGAAGAGAAAAATATTTATGAATCAACCCTATCCATTTGTTTTGCTTTAGAAAAGTGTTCACTTCGATCCAAGTCTTAAACTGGTTTAAACTTGTTTATAACATACTCTTTACATTAATTAAATTTGAATTTATATAGATTGTTAATTTATAGTTTGATAAAATAATTTTAGTACCTATTGTTTATTTGTTCACTTACATAGATGGTTTGAATGATTAATATGTCCTAGGGCTGTAAACGCTATTTAAAAAAAATACTTTTTTGATAAATAAAAATTGTTAATTATTTTATAAACACATCTAAAGTATTAAAAAATATAAAAGTAAGAGCTTTAAAATACAAAGTAGACGAGTAAAAAACATAATATAGACTTTTTTCAAAAACAAAGTTCAAAACTTTTTTTTATTATATTTATAGTTATTATTTAATTGTAAAGATGTTCAATAAAAAACCATAATCAAAATACTATTTGAGAAAGTGTCTTTAGAAACAATATATGAAAACTTTTTAAAAATATGATTTAAATAAAAATTAAATATTAAATATTTAAAAAAACATCAGTAGACTTTTTTAACACTTTTGAATTTGTTTTGTAACAAAAAGAATATTTTTTAAAGTGATCATTTGTATAGGGGGTAAATATTACAAGTTTTAATGTTATTTTATGGAAAGGGGGTATAAAAAGTAATAAGAGGGGGTATGTTTAGCCTACCCCATAAAAAGAATAAGTTTTAAACCAATAGAAATGCTCAATTTTACTTTATTTAATATGTGTATTTAATGTTATTAATAAGGGCATATAGGTAAATTTCTAATTGTAATTAATTAGCTTACTAATTAAAAACTTGTAACTCACTTTTAAATATACTCTTTGAAAATAAAATAATTTACGGTGAAGGACAATTTTCGACATGTGTAGGATAAATTTTAGTATGTGTAGGATAAATTATTAAATGTGTATGATAAATTTAGATATGCGTAGGGTAAATTTCGGTAAGTGTAAGATATAATGTAGGATAAATTTTGAAATGTGTAGGATAAAATGTTTTTTGCTTTATTAATGAGAGATAACAAAACTAATGGGAGGAGTTATAAACTATTTAATGTTTTACCATTATGCTCTTTCTTCTTTTTCTTCTCACATTAAATTTCTTCTCAAATGAACCTTCCCCTACTGACCTATATACACATATGTTAAAAATCAATTTAATTAGGTTTAATATTTAATTTTAAAAGGAACAAAACAATTTATATAAAAAAAATTAGCCAGTCAATCTCTTATAATTAATAATTAAAATAATAGAGAAATAATTAAAAATGAGAGAGAGAAAGTTAAAGAGGAGAAAATTAAGGGATTCTAATTAAAAGTACTTGTCCAATGTCAATCTTCCTCTTTTAATCTAAAAAATAATCAAGGGTCAAGATTAGTTCACTCTCAAAAAGTTGTTCACTCATGATCCTAATCATATATATATAGGGGAAGGTTCATTGGGGAACACTAAAAAAGTGGGGAACAGCGGGGAACCGGCTCAAACGAACTCCGATTGGACTCATTCCAGCGGCGTTGGAACCGGCTCGTCGAGCCCCAACTAAGATCTCTTAACCCTAAACCCTAAATCCTAACTCCTAAACTCTAAACCCTAAAGCTAAAAATAAGGCTAAAACCTAAGTTAAACCGTAAAATCTAAACTATAAACCCTAAAAACTAAACCCTAAAGGCTAAACCTAAAGCTAAACCCTATAGCTAAACCCTAAAGCTAAACCCTAAACCCTAAAGCTAAACTCTAAACCCTAATGCCAAACCCTAAAGCTAAACCCTAAGGCTAAACCCTAAAGCTAAACCCTAAAAGCCAAACCCTAATATATTTAGGGTTTAAGGGTTATGATTTAGGGTTTAGGGTTAAGAGATCCTAGTTAGAGTTCGACGAGACGGTTCCAACGCCGCTGGAATGAGTCCAATCGGAGTTCGTTTGAGTCGGTTCCCCGCTGTTCCCCACTTTTTAAGTGTTCCCCAATGAACCTCACACTATATATATATATATATATATATATATATATATATATATATATATATATATGTTAAGGCTCATCTTCCATTTATCCTGTTCCATCCTTGAAGGGACATCCTTCTTGGATGTTGACGTAGCGCTGACGTGGAGGGGTATCATCCAAGGACTTGCATCCTTCACACCAAGTAGCCTAAAAGAAGAACAGTGCAATTTTGTGAGAGCTAGGAAAGTTGCCATTTAATATAATAATAATAATAATCTATAATATATTAAAAAGGAAAAGTGATGTACAAATATGTAATTTTACATCATGTACAACATTGGAAGCAACATATACAACACTTTATAAGCTGAGAAAATAGAAAAGGGTTTGGTATTTTAAGACGCTATAAGGGGTAGCCTAGGGATTTCACTCCTACTGTTCCTCCATTTTCCATCGGGATTTCACTCCTACTGTTCCTTCATTTTCCATCATCGATTGAAATTGAATGCTCTCTGATCTTTTGGTATTCGCCGTCCCCATCTACCCTATAACCTGATTTCCGATTTTGAAGGAACCCGAACCGATTTGCAGGTTTGTTCCTATTCTTGTTCCCCATCTTGTTTCAGTTCTTGTTCTTGTTCTTGTTCAGATATTGTTCTTCTCAAACCCTAAATCGATCTAGGGTTTTCAGAATCTTATTCTTCTTATCAATTTTCGTGTTTTGTTTCTTCTGGCTTCACAGTGGAAGAAGAACTTGCAACATGGAGAGATTCGGAGGCGGTGGTGGTGATACTCTACAACTGGATTCGAATTCATCAGGTTTTATGCTATCTTGCTTGATTGTATCATAACGTCTTTCAGATTTGTTGTTTAGGTTTTAGACTTCCTTCATGTTGTGTAGATCTTCTTGAGTTTTATTATTGCTTTTGTGTGGTGATAGCTAAGTTTTGAGGATCAAATCAACCAAACGCACCATGAATAATCGTATAAAAGTTGTCAATATACAGATCAAGGATTATAATTTGTTTTTTTTTTTTTTCGTTTTTCCGAGAATTAGTGCGTCATATTGTGTCTTAATGGGTTGGGATGATTCTGAATGATATGATGTAACAGGGAAGAGGAAGACGGTGTGAAGGTTGTGCCAGGTTTCTTCGATGTGATTCTCGACTATATCGAAGGTATTGTTCTTGCATTTTGTTTTAATTTGACTGGTTAATCGGTTGTAATGTTGTTGTTAGTGTTGATTTGTTTACATTTTAATATCTATTTTGTTAGGAATCTGCATTAAGATTTTAGTTTTATGCTATTAGTTGGATGATTAGGGTATAAATTTGGTACGTTATGCTGCCGTTGGCGTTTACGGTTACCAGAAAAGCATCAAAGAATGTCCATATGAATGAATTTGGGGCTGGGTTTTGTGTGATTTTTAGGGCTACGTTTCTTCAAGGAGAATTTCACATAAAGATTAAGATGGCAGCCGAAAAGTTTCACGTTCATATACCTGTTCATCCAAACATTTCTTGCATGTCTTCTCCTGCTCCTCCCATCGCGATCAGTTATTCAATGGTTCTTCTTGAAGGACATAAATTGATCAGGAGAAATATCGCCACACTCAATGTTGCCACTGGTTCACTTTCTGTACTTGTTCTCTCCCTCTATCTCTTTATGGCGATAATCTCAACATCATAACTCCAAGGGAGCCATCGATTCACTTGTGGTCGATCATGATATTTTTTGGAGCTCCGATCAACCCGGCATCGACCTTATTGTGAGTATATTGATCTATTTAGTTCGGATCATTTCAGATCTTATATTTGTTATTATGAATTTCGATTGATTGGATAGTTTTAGTGATTTGAAACTGCCTATCTGTTCACAGATTTTGTCATCGGACCAATTGGGTCGGTTTACTCCTTCACTTTAAAATCCCTAATCTCTTATAAGTTATGGTATTTGCTTCGCATTTGTGGTTTTTCGTTGCTTTTGTTAGTGTTAGGTTTCGATTTATTATGCGTACTTGTCATTGATGTGTCTCATATCTTTGATTCTTGGAAGTGTTTTTGTCATTGGGTCTTCAAAACATGTGATGTTTGTTTCAGGTTAGATTCATAGAAAATAATTGTATTGTATGCATATAGTGTCAAATCAATAGATTATATAGGGTGGTTTAATACTTTCATATCCAATATAAGAACACCATTTGAAGAATGGGGTGTGGGAATAGCATGACCCTATAAAAATAAAGTCTAACACACGGACTAACTTGATCTATGTTTTTAGTCTGCAGGGAAAAGTGTCCTTTGTGTCTTATGATGGGGTTCACTAACTTCTTATATTTATCTTCGAGCTGGCTATCTATGTTGTCAAAGACGCAAGGCACAGGCGAGGCGCATCGGCCACGCCCGGAGCTTAGGCGCAAGGCGCAGAAAAAGCGTGGGCATTTTTAAGAAAAGTGCACATAGAGAAAAAAAATATAAAAAATATGTTATGCTTTGAAAATAAATAAGATTCCACGTATAAAATAAAATAAAAAAACTATTATATATGCCATTTAAGATCATGTAGCTTATAGTTCGTTTTAATGGTCATTGGTGCTGTGTGTTTTTCCAAAACTTTTAAACTGCGCCTGAGCACTGTTCTTGCGTCTAGGCGCGTGCCTTTTGCGCCTGACCACCGTTTTTTAAAAAAACCCATTTTTGCGCCTAGGCTACCACCAGGCGCTATAGGCTCGCCTCGCTGCGCCCGCGCGCTTGGTGCTGTCTGTTTTTCTAAAACTTTTAAACTGCGCCTGAGCACTGTTTTTGCGTCTAGGCGCGCGCCTTTTGCGCCTGACCACCGTTTTTTTCAAAAAAAAAGCCCATTTTTTCCCGTAGGCTACCACCAGGCGCTATAGGCTCGCCTCGCTGCGCCCGCGCGCCTAGGCGCGCGCCTTTTGCACTTTTGACAACTATGCCGGCTATATCTCATGTTTTCTACTGTATCCTCACTATGGCTTTAGGTAGATTGAAGGTTATTACAATATTTATACTAATTTGCCTATTAAAATTAGTTTTCTTCCTTCCAGTTATTGTTATTGGGGAACATGTATATTTATGTTTATGTTTCACAACGATTTGTTTATGTTGGAAGGGAATAGATGAGAAAGTGGAATAATTGGGAAACGGAATCAAATACAAAACAGCACAGGTCCTCTAGATGGTACGTCACTCATTCAAGTTATTGTTTTATATCAAATTACGATAAAAATGATGATGCCAAATACATAAATATTATATTTATAACTATAATATAATAATTAGCTTAGTTTTTAAGTAGGGGTCAGACGAGCCGAGCTACTCTAACTAGGCTCGAAAACAAGCTTGATTATTATAATTAACAAACAAGCCAAACTTGAGCCGAGCTCGAACTTGAAAAATTATCTATAAGCCGAGCTCGAGCTCGAGCTTTCAAAAGTTAAACGAGCTCGAGCCTACACTCGTTCGAAGTAGACTATTAATGCTCACATTCACCTCATTATCACATCATCAGGTATGTGTGTTTATCTTTTGGTTGTCTTTTTGAGTTATTAACGCAACCTCAGACTTGTTTTTCGGGCGAATTACCTTACGCTTCATCCGTTTTTAAACTATGCTCCTAAGCTAACCCGTTCCCGAGCTAATTGGTACTTGAGCAAACCAGTTTTAAACAGAGCGACTTAGTATCAGCATGACACCAAAAGTCAACCGCAGCAACTACCTTGGTTGTGATCTCGTTTTCTGTTCTATATTAAGCCGTGATACCCAACTCAACACATTTAGAAAAAAAAGTTGGTGCCAATGACCGTTCTTAATGACAATCCACCAAACTAATTCTTTGTTAAATTGATGTCTCATCTGAATATGTTTTGTCCTTCTGGTGGAAGATGTCATGTTGTATGATCACCTGATTTAGAGCAGGTTTGTTTGTGCTGCTTTGGTTCTTTTCTCAAAACGGGTTGTTTAAATTGCTTCTGCAAAGATAATAATGCACTAATCTTTACCAATGTGTTGTGCTTTGTAAATTAGTTAAGGTGGGGTTTGGTTTATTGTCCAAGATCACAGTCTACTATCTACTTCTAGTTATTATTATGGTTGATATGATCTTAACCAGTACCAGACATGTAATTAGGAGAATGTGTAATTAATTTTATCTTTCATTATTGTATTTTACGCCCTGTCAAATTTAGTTTTTTTATTCTTTGAGACCAATCTGAATGTTCGTGTGTAGATTGCGAGTAGAAGGCTCAAGCAGGAAACATATGTGCAGTGGCGGACCCAAGATTTTATTTCAATGGGGTCCATTTTCGGGTCGTTCGGGTCGAGTCAAAGTGAGGTTTGAACTAGATTTAGAAAAAAAACAAGAAAAATGGCTTATCAAGGATTGAACTCATGACCTCTTGGTGGAAAAGAGGGAGATTTACCACTACACCAGCTTTCTTTTTATTTCTATGGTGTCCACCTAATTGTATTTATGGGGTCCATATACAATTTAATATACCGAATCTACTATTTTTTTTTAAAAGATTGGGGTCCGGGGACCCCGATGGCACCAATGTGGGTCCGCCCCTACATATGTGTCACTTCATTTGATTGGAGTTGCAGTGGGACTTGCAGGTATGCTGACAGGATGAAGGAGGTTCACAAAAGGTGTGGGGAAAACGCGACTGCGGCGTGGAATGTGTCTTTTTGACACTATCGAGAGATATGTAGAAGACGAAGATAGAGGTCGCAGACATGGTTTGGCTCTATTTTGACCGCACCCGTGTTGGAGCGACTTATATAGAGTTAACAAATAGTTGTTTTATGAACTTAGAGCAACCATTTTGATGCTCTGTTTAGGGTAGAAAAGGGAATTTGTATTGGTAATAGACAACTAGAAACACACCATAATTTTTTTCGAAGTTAATTCATATTATTTTATTAGACTACTGGCATATAAGAATTGAAGTTTGATACTGAGTATGCTTTTTTTTAAAATAACTTATTCATATATGGCGCACTGTTTATATAAAACAACTAAAAACAATTGAAACTAGATGTGACTCGTTACAACCTATACAAGAACTTAACTGTTTTGATTGTTAAATCATGGGTCAAATTATATTTGTCCCGCTGCAACGCGCGGGTTCCCCACTAGTAATAATAATAATAATAATAATAATAATAATAATAATAATAATAATAATAATAATAATAATAATAATAATATGTTGTATTTTTTCAATATAAAAAGTGTTAGTTTCGAAAAGAAACAAATGAAATATAGTCATCGCAAACGTAGTAAACGAGTGAGTTTCCACAAATAGTCAAATAGATACGGAGTAACATTTGACTAAATTTATTTGGAAGACCTGGTCAATATTTGATGTTGATCTGTACAGTCCAAATGTATCATTTTGAAATTTCAAGCAAAATTCGATAATAACAACAAAAATGCGTTAGAAACATTGTTCTTCTTTTAGAGTTGTTGATGTAAACTTATAATTATATAGTTTATCTGGGAATTAGAAGCTTGTTGTGAACTGATCGAAAACGTAGGCTTAAATACCAGTAGCATAAATGTTTATTTGCTGAGTTAAAAAAGGTTTAAATGTTTCAAGAAAACTCTTTTTTTAACATGTAACTGCATTTGATCTCATTCAAAAGTTAATTAAAATCATATATAGCAATCCGTCGCGATGCGTCAGGAGCTAGATTTATATTGATATTCAACCGGTTGTCATTGAGTCACATCGATTTAGTTAATTACATAAGCCGGAGCAAAACTGATACCACGCACTTTGCTGGTACAAGGAGAGCTAACGTCATATATCCCTTCAAGATGTTTGTAAACATCCTCTCCCACAATTGCTGTAAAAAAACTTACCTATTGCAATGAAAATGGCCAATTACTATTCCCATACTTCTCTTTTAAATAGAGAAAGAACTGAAAATACTGACAACCTGCGGCATTGAAGACCAGCACTAGGCAAAAGCCTTGAACTCTTCGCAACGTTATGCCCCATAGTTACAAAAAAAACTAGAAATTAGCGTATTGCCTTTGCTTGTTATTCCTGGTTACAGCAACATAGGAAAGAATTGAAACAAGACTTAGGAAAGAATTGAAACAAGACTAAAGTTATGGAAAGAAAAGAACCCTAAAAGGGAGGAATTAGCCAAAAAGGACTCACTTTTACTATATGTTATATCGGATTCGTCTTTAGCATGCTATTACTTCATTTGGATATAGAGTATTACTATCCTTTACTCCAACAAACCACCTCAATTTCAAATTGCTTCTATTAATCTTGCATAAATTGAGTGTCCACCTAACATGATCAATTAATTAGCAATTATCATAACATGGTTTAATATGTAATTTTTTTTAAACTAGTCGTTTAGCAACGGCTACCCCCAACGACTACTTTGAACCAGCCAACCACAGTCCGCCATATCTCCTACCCCCCCCCCCCCCCCGGCCCTTGCCCCACGCCAGACACAATCTCTACGCCAAACGGGCAACGTCAAGCCTAACGCTGAGCCGATGTGGTGTAGCCGGCGGTAAACACCCTTCAACACCAAAACTGACGCCCCACACCACATAGTCTAATGTCAACGCTAAAAGAGAAATAAAATTTGAGGCTTTATTATATATACACATATAGTGAAAGTGTAAAATACAATATCGTTTAACGTACAATACGTACAATATAGTGAAATCGCATGTTATAAAAAAACATGTTGGAGATCGCATGTTGGTTTTTTGATTAAATCGCATGTTTTTTTTAGCAATTTCGCATGTTGGTTTTTTTTTATGAAATCACATGTTTTTTTGTTGCAATTTCGCATGTTGTTTATTTGATGAAATCGCATGTTGTTTTTTAGCAATTTCGCATGTTGGTTTTTCAGCATAAATCGCATGTTCAAAATTGAACTCGCACCAGATCGAACGGCTGAGATGAGCGCGTACATATTGTACGATATAAGATATTGTACGTTAACCTAACATATATATATATATATATATATATATATATAGGGTCGAGTTATTGTAAAAAAGACCAAAAGTGTGAGAAAGGTAAGAAAGAATCTCAACCATTAGATCTAAATTAATTGAAAAGGGTAAGATTGTAAATGCATTAACAAATTCAAATATGGTAATCCTTGATTTAAGGATTTGGAGAGAGAAAATCCTTGATTTAAGGAATATAACCGTCCATAACATTATTCATTTTAATTTTTTTTGCATCATTCACAGAATCAGAGCCATGTTCATGACATGGTGTTTTAAAAAATTCATAGTTCAATTCATGGTGTTTTTACGAAAATAATATAACACCATTCAGTAAACAAAAATATAACACCATTCAGTACACAAAATAACACCATTCAGTACAAGATATAACACCATTCAGTAAACAAAAAATAACACAATTCAGAAACAAAATAACACCATTCAGAAACAAAATAACACCATTCAGTAAACAAAAATACAACACCATTCAGTACACAAAATAACACCATTCAGTACAAGATATAACACCATTCATTAAACAAAAAATAACACCATTCAGAAAAAAAAAAAAAAAAAAAAAAACTTATAACACTATAAATGACTATAAAAACACTATGAATGGTATATAACACCATATTACCATTTTCTAACTCTGTATAACACTACAACCCATCGTTCCAGTGCCGGCGAAGACGTCGATGATTCAGAGCGGCAGATTTAATGAATGGTGACTCGCAGTTCGCCGGAGAAGATGACCGGAGTTATGGTGGCTGCCGGAGGTGTGAAGAGGACGATGAGATAAAGATGGTCGGAGTTACGGAGTTGCGGTGGTTACCGGAGCGATTGAAGAAGACAGACGGTGTACAGAGATGATGAAGGTGGTTACAGTATGTTGGAGTTGAACGAAGATGTTGACTGAAGGCGACGGTGGTGATGACGAAAAACGATGGAGTCTGCCGGAGATGGAGAGTGGTTAACGGTGAGGGTGGTTCGTAAAATTCTGAAAGAAGAAAGAGGATCGAAATTGTAGGATTATGATTTGCAGTTTCCTAAATTCTAGTGGATATAAAAGACTATATTACCCCTACAATTTACAAATTAGTGCAAAAAATAAAAACACATTTTACAATTTGGTCCCTATTATCTCAACCATTAGATCAAAGATCTAATGGCTGAGATTCTTTCTTACCTTTCTCACACTTTAGGCCTTTTTTACAGGATCCTCTACCTATATATATATAATATCTTAACTGATTTTCTTTATCTTTAATTGGAAAGGATAAACTATATTGTTACGGAGTTAAAAGTAACAATTATAGTTTAACAGTTTATGTTAAAAAGAATAACAATTTATTTATATAATGATAATGATATAAATAAATATAAGAAAGAAATTATACTACTACTTAAAAGACAAAGTGGGTGGCGTTTGCCACCGACAAATCACTCCTCAACTTTTCAAATTACTAATTTTTGTCCTTACTTCATTTTATAATTTTTACAATATAACCACTTAGATGCTAATATTTTAACTTTACCCCTGTATGATATATAATATACTTTTTTTATCCTATTAAAGTTTTTTACTAAATTAATTATTCTTCAACAATTTCCGCTCGATATTTAAAAATTCTAATCCGTCGATATGTTTATAAACTTTGTAAATATCAATTTGACCCTCCCGAGCTTCTAAAATTTTGAGTTTATCCCTTTTTGTACCTTTACTTAAAAATACTATTTTTACGTGTGTATTAGTATATACGTAATGTTACAAATTCGAGTTGATATTTTTACGTGGGCTCTTCCACCGGCTTTGCCCCCCCCCCCCCCCTACACTTTCATAAATTTTCAAATTTAGATGCTCGACTTTGGTCGTTTCTTTTTTTTACCTCAACTTTGTTAAAGACCCTCAACTTTGGTAATTTCCTTTGTTAAATCTTATTTTCACCAACCCTTAGCCCTTAAGTTTAGGAGATGTAATTTTCAACCCCTTACTTTTTTATGATTGAAAAAATATAACTTTAACCAACTTGAGAGTATATAATCTGATTTTTTTTTTCATGATAGTTTCGTTCATTAACTTAAAAAACTTTAATTTGTTGCGTGTTTTTTATGATTCTAGGCTTACTTTTTATGTACGTTTTGACGTAAAGTTTGTTTTCATTTATAATACTTTTTCATGCTTGCTTTTTATGTATATTTCGGCGTAAATTTTTGTTTGAAAACGAGCCGGGTCAAAAATTCAAGTTGGTCTATGTTAACATAAATGGTCGATAATAAGTCATACATAATCATGTCGCATAGTCGGTACAATATTCGATTGTCTTGGTATACTTTTTTGTATAAATCCGAGTTTGTCTACGGTTTGATGTGAATTTGATGCACGCTTTCGTGCTTTATTTTGTGCATTTCCTACGTATGAATCGGGTTGCATATAATACATTTTGACTTGACGATATAAATTTAAGTTAGTTGGGTCGCATATAATACGTTATCATTATACGGTTTAAGATTTACTTTACGTTTTGATCTAACCGTAATACTATATAGGTAACATTGAGTTCAATTGATACTTTTTCATATGGTTATTTAAAAAAACTCGGTCATAACGCTCGGACTAATTTGTTCAACATTAGCGATCTACCCACGCCGCAACGCGCGCGGAGTATATATGAAAGCTCTAAAATTTTGGGTTTAATTCCCTTTTTTTATTTTGTTCATATAGTTTCCCTCTAGAACATCATATTAGTGTGCCAAACAATCATATTTCTAGCATGTGATGCTATCAGTGTTTTTTTAACTTATTATGCATAAAGTGTATAAAAAAATCGAAAATCTACCAAAAAAAAATCAAAACTTAAGAAACATATTGTTTGGATAAATTAAGGTGTTTCTACATTTAAAAGAAAAATACTTTCTGATCAGTCTAAGGTTTCATGTGTGATTAGTGTAAGGTTTCATGTGTTAAAAGTTCAAACTATTAATATTAAATGAGTAGAACATGTGTTTTATTGACACATTGCCGATAACTTTTCGAGCTAGTGGTATCGGAAATTTATCCCCACCAACAAAGTGACCATTTGAGCCTCACAAAGTGAGCAATAAGATGAATTTTAAAATTTGATTATTAGAGGGAAATATCCTGACAAGTTGGTCTAGTGGTTAGTCAGTTGGTTTATCTCTTTAAGGTCTCAAGTTCAACTCTTACTAGCATCACTTTGAAGGACATTAGTGGTGGCAATGGAGTTTAGAACTAGGCCTCTGTGGAGGTCGTTAGTTTGAAACCGTGCTGAACCGTGTTTTACTTCAGTGGGCCTTCGGGCAGGCGGGTTTTCCCCGAAACTGGTGACTTGATGGCTCGGGTATGCATCCAACTCTGATAGTTATGGAGGAGGGGATGCATTTGATCGATTGAGGGCATTACAGGATGTTTATCCGATGATTTAGTTGTCCGTTAAAAAAAAGATTAGGAGATGGAAAGGGGGTATCCGTCCTTGGAAAATAAAATAAAATATTACTAGTTAATTAATTGTTGATTTTCAAACTCACATCAATTATTGATCTTTATGTGATTTAAGATATAGATTGCTTAATTTCCAATCCCAGAAAAAATAAACGAAAAACCAAATTAGAAAACAATAAAACCGAGATAATCCGTAAGTTTTAAAAACCTAGACCAAACCAACTCATTTCAATCCACCAAAAACAGAAAAACAAATTGTACTGATGGGGTTTGGTTTTAGCTTAGGGAATATCGGAATCAAACGTAACCATAACCAAAAATGTTAAACATACATTTATAAAAATGCAAATTAATAATTAGTACAAATACAAAACTAATAAAACAAGAGTAAAATGCACGGATACTTCTTGTGATTTGGTGAAATTTCACCTTTAGTCTCCAACTTTTCAGAATTACATCTTCGTCCCTGTGGTTTGACAAGTTGTTACTCGGATAGTCCCTAAAGTGGATGAACGTTACTCGGATAGTCCCTGTGTTTTGACAAGTTGTTACTCGGATAGTCCCTATCGTTTGACAGGTTGTTACTCGGATAATCCTAGTCATTTCACACCCACATAACCAGAAAAACTAACCTCCATCCGCTTTTGTGACTATCCGAGTAACAACTTGTCAAACCACAGAGACTAAGAGTGTAATTTTGAAAAGTTACGGACTAAATGTGAAATTTCACCAAACCACAAGAACTATCCGTGCATTTTACTCAAAGAACAATGTAAAAGATATACCTTTAGTGACGGCATCAGATTCCTAATTGATGGAGAAATGTCTGGTGGCAAGAAAAGCTGCTTCCAGGAGGTTGTTAAGGGTTTTTGCTCGACGATTCCATTCTTGGATGGTTGGTTTGGCCCTTGTTCCTGTAACTCGAATCCTAGCCCGGTATATCCTATTTTAGTTTTGCACCATTGTGAACCTTAAACCATTTTTACTTGCTAACCGAGATTTTCGGCATTGAAAAATCTTCGTAAACTAAATCACACGTGTATATGTTGACATTTAAGAGATATACAGTCAACAAAATCAACAGCAATGGTGATATATATACGGATTAAACATCAAAAAATAAACACTCAAAAAACTAGCTACAATATAAGGAATGAGTTTAGTGACGGCATCAGATTCCTAATTGATGGAGAAAGGTCTTGTGGTAAGAAAAGCTGCTTCCCAGAGGTTGTCAAGTATTTTTGCTCGACGATTCAATTCTTGGGTGGGTGGTTTGGCCCTTGTTCCTGTAACTCGAATCCTAACATGTTATATCCCATTTTAGTTTTACACCATTGTGAACCTTACGCCTTTTTTACTCTCCGATCGAGGTTCTTGGCATTGAAAAATCTTCGTAAATTAAATCACACGTGTATATGTTGACATTTAAGAGATATATACAGTCAAGAAAATCAAGAGCAATTGTGATATATATGCGGATTAGACCCCAAAAAATAAACACTCAAAAAATGGATACAATTTAAGGTATGTGTTTAGGGAAGGAATCAGATTCCTAATTGATGGAGAAAGGTCAGGTGGCAAGAAAAGTTGCTTACAGGAAGTTGTCACATGTTTCCGCTCGATGATTCCATTATTGGGTGGTTGGTTTGGCCCTTGTTCCTGTAACTCGAATCCTAGCCCGGTATATCCCATTTTAGTTTCACATCATTGTGAACCTTACGCCCTTTTTACTCTCTGATCGAGGTTCTCAGCATTGAAAAATCTTCGTAAACTAAATCACACGTGTATATGTAGACATTTAAGAGATATACAGTTAAGAAAATCAAGAGCAATGGTGATATATATGCGAATTAGACACCAAAAACTAAACACTAAAAAAATAGCTACAATTTATGGTATGTGTTTAGTGAAGAAATCAGATTCCTAATTGACGGAGAAAGGTCTGGTGGCAAGAAAAGCTGCTTCCAGGAGGTTGTCAAATGTTTTCGCTCGACGATTCCATTCTTGGGTGGTTGGTTCGGCCCTTGTTCCTGTAACTCGAATCCTAGCCCGGTATATCCTATTTTAGTTTTTCACCATTGTGAACCTTACGCCTTTTTTACTCTCTGATCGAGGTTCTCGGCATTGAAAATCTTCATAAACTAAATCACACGTGTATATGTTGACATTTAAGAGATATACAGTCAAGAAAATCAAGAGCAATGGTGATATATATGCGGATTAGACACCAAAAAATAAACACTCAAAAAATGGCTACAATTTAAGAATGTGTTTATTGACGACATCAGATTCCTAATTGATGGAGAAAGGTCTGGTGGCAAGAAAAGTTACTTCCAGGATGTTGTTAAGTGTTTTCACTCGACGATTCCATTCTTTGGTGGTCGGTTTGGCCCTTGTTCCAGTAACTCGAATCCTAGCCCGGTATATCCCATTTTAGTTTTACACCATTGTGAACCTTACGCCTTTTTTACTCTCTGATTGAGGTTCCCGGCATTGAAAAATCTTCGTAAACTAATCACACATGTATCTTTGACATTAAAGAGATATACAGTCAAGAAAATCAAGAGATGGTGATATATATGCGGATTAGACACCCAAAAATAAACACTCAAAAAATGGCTACAATTTAAGGAATATGTTTATTGATGGCATCAGATTCCTAATTGATGGAGAAAGGTCTGGTAGCAAGAAAAGTTGCTTCCAGGAGGTTGTCAAGTGTTTTCACTCGACGATTCCATTATTGGGTGGTTGGATTGGCCCTTGTTCGTGTAACTCGAATCCTAGCCCGGTATATCCCATTTTAGTTTTACACCATTGTGAACCTTACAACTTTTTTACTCTCTGATCGTGGTTCTCGGCATTGAAAAATCTTCGTAAACTAAATCACACGTGTATATGTTGACATTTAAGAGATATACAGTCAAGAAAATCAAGAGCAATGGAGATATATATGCGGATTAGACAGCAAAAAATAAACACTCAAAAAATAGCTACAATTTAAGGTATGTGTTTAATGAAGGAATCAGATTCCTAATTGATGGAGAAAGGTCTGGTGGCAAGAAAAGCTGCTTCCAGGAGGTTGTCAAGTGTTTTCGCTCGACGATTCCATTCTTGGGTGGTTGGTTTGGTCCTTGTTCCTGTAACTCGAATCCTAGCGCGGTATATCCCATTTTAGTTTTACACCATTGTGAACCTTACACCTTTTTTACTTTTTGATCGAGGTTCTCGGCTTTGAAAAATCTTCGTAAACTAAATCACACGTGTATATCTTGACATTTAAGAGATATACAGCCAAGAAAACCAAGAGCAATGGTGATATATATGCGGATTAGACAACAAAAAATAAACACTCAAAAAATGGCTACAATTTAAGGAGTGTGTTTAGTGACGTTATCAGATTCCTAATTGATGGAGAAAAGTCTGGTGGCAAGAAAAGCTGCTCACAGTAGGTTGTCAAGTGTTTTCGCTCTACTATTCCATTCTTAGGTGGTTGGTTTGTCCCTTGTTCCTGTAACTCGAATCCAAGCCCGGTATATTCCATTTTAGTTTTACACCATTGTGAACCATACACATTTTTATTCTCTGATCGAGGTTCTCGGCATTGAAAAATCTTCGTAAACTAAATCACACGTGTATATGTTGACATTTAAGAGATATACTGTCAAGAAAATCAAGAGTAATGGTGATATATATGCGGATTAGACACCAAAAAATAAATACTCAAAAAATGGCTACAATTTAAGGAATGTGTTTAGTGACGACATCTGTTAGTGCACTATGTCTATTGACTTCATCTTGTATCGAGTCATGTAATAGGATAGGATAGGATAAACCAGTGCTCGGGTGCTAGAAACTGAGTTTAGTGGGTTTTATGCTAATTCCGCTTAAAACAGCCAAAGATATGTTCAAGCGAAATTAACAAAGTTAATTCCGCTTGAAAGTGCTCTTGGTCAATTCAAGCGAAATTACAACCACTATATATAGGAGCATATCCGTGTCATTTGAAATGGAATTAGGTTCTTGTGTTCGGTAACGAAGTGCTGCCGAATCGTCTCCAGGTGCTGTAATACTATCAATTCAATACAAGAGACATTTAAATTGAATCGAGCGTCCGTGTCATTGATTCCGCCTTTGATTCGGATAAACAACTCTTCTGATCGACTCATTCAGGTCGTACAACGATCCTACAACATCAGATTCCTAATTCATGGAGAAAGGTCTGGTGGCAAGAAAAGTAACTTCAACGATGTAGTGAAGTGTTTTAGCTCGACGATTCCATTCTTGGGTAGTTGGTTTGGCCCTTGTTCCTGTAACTCGAATCCTAGCCCGGTATATCCCATTTTAGTTTTACACCATTGTGAACCTTATGCTTTTTTTACTCTCTAATCGAGGTTCTTGGCATTGAAAAATCTTCGTAAACTAAATCACACGTGTATATGTTGACATTTAAAAGATATACAGTCAAGAAAATCAAGAGTAATGGTGATATATACGCGGATTAGACACCAAAAAATAAATACTCAAAAATGGCTACAATTTAAGGAATGTGTTTAGTGACGGCATCAGATTCCTAATTAATGGTGTAAAGTCTGGTAGCAAGAAAATCTGCTTCCAGGAGGTTGTCTAGTGTTTTCGCTCGATGATTCCATTCTTGGGTGGTTGGTTTGGCCCTTGTTCCTGTAACTCGAATCCTAACCCGGTATATCCCATTTTAGTTTAACACCATTGTGAACCTTACGCCTTTTTTTACTCTCTGATCGAGGTTCTCGACATTGAAGAATCTTCGTAAACTAAATCACACGTGTATATGTTGACATTTAAGAGATATACAGTCAAGAAAACCAAGAGGCAAGAGCAATGGTGATATATATGCGGATTAGACACCAAAAAATAAACACTCAAAAGATGGCTACAATTTAAGGAATGTGTTTAGTGACGGCATCGGATTCCTAATTAATGCAGATAGGTCTGGTGGCAAGAAAAGCTACTTCCAGGAGGTTGTCAAGTGTTTTCGCTCAACGATTCCATTCTTAGGTGGTTGGTTTGGCCCTGTTCCTGTAATTCGAATCCTAGCCCGGTATATCCCACTTTAGTTTTACACCATTGTGAACCTTACGCTTTTTTTACTCTCTGGTCGAGGTTCTCGGTATTGAAAAATCTTCGTAAACTAAATCACACGTGTATATGTTGACATTTAAGAGATACACAGGCAAGAAAATCAAGAGCAATGGTTATATATATGCGGATTAGACACCAAAATATAAACACTCAAAAATTGCTACAATTTAAGGAATGTGTTTAGTGACGACATCAGATTCCTAATTGATGGAGAAAGGTCTTGTGGCAAGATAAGCTGCTTCCAGGATGTTATGAAGTGTTTTTGCTCGACGATTCCATTCTGGGGTGGTTGGTTTGGCCCTTGTTCCTGTAACTCGAATCCTAGCCCAGTATATCCCATTTTAGTTTTACACCATTGTGAACCTTACGCCTTTTTTACTCTCTGATCGAGGTTCTCGGCGTTAAAAATTCTACGTAAACTAAATCACACGTGTATATCTTGACATTTAAGAGATATACAATCAAGAAAATTAAGAGCAATGGTGATATATATGCGGATTGGACAACAAAAAATAAACAATCAAAAAATGGCTACAATTTAAGGAATGTGTTTAGTGACGACATCAGATTCCTAATTGATGGAGAAAGGTCTGGTGGCAATAAAAGCTGCTTCCAGGATGTTGTCAAGTGTATTCGCTCGACGATTCCATTCTTGGGTGGTTGGTTTGGCCCTTGTTCCTGTAACTCGAATCCTAGCCCGGTATATCCCCTTTTAGTTTAACACCATTGTGAACCTTACGCCTTTTTTACTTTCTGATCGAGGTTCTCGACATTGAAAAATCTTCGTAAGCTAAATCACACGTGTATATGTTGACATTTAAGAGATATACAGTCAAGAAAACCAAGAGCAATGGTGATGTATATGCGGATTAGACACCTAAAAATAAACAGTCAAAAAATGGCTTCAATTTAAGGAATGTTTTTAGTGGCGGCATCAGATTCCAAATTGATGCAGATAGGTCTGGTGGCAAGAAAAGCTTCTTCCAGGAGGTTGTCAAGTGTTTCCCCTCGACGATTCCATTCTCGGGTGGTTGGTTTGGCCCTTGTTCCTGTAACTCGAATCCTAGCCCTGTATATCCCATTTTACTTTTACACCACTGTGAACCTTAAGCCTTTTTTACTCTCTGATCGAGTTTCTCGGCATTGAAAAATCTTCGTAAACTAAATCACACGTGTAAATGTTGACATTTAAGAGATATACAGTCAAGAAAATCAAGTGCAATGGTGATCGATATATGCGGATTAGACATCAAAAAATAAACACTCAAAAAATGGCTATAATTTAAGGAATGTGTTTAGTGACGACATCAGATTCCTAATTGATGAAGAAAGGTCTGGTGGCAAGAAAAGCTGCTTCCAGGAGGTTGTCAAGTGTTTTCGCTTAACGATTCCATTCTTGGGTGGTTGGTTTGGCCCTTGTTCCTGTAACTCGAATTCTAGCACAATTATATCCCATTTTAGTTTTACACCTTTGTGAACTTTACGCCTTTTTTTACTCTTTGATTGAGGTTCTCGATATTGAAAAATCTTCGTAAACTAAATCACACGTGTATATGTTGATATTTAAGAGATATACAGTCAAGAAAATCAAGAGCAATGGTGATATATATGCGGATTAGACACCAATATATAAACAATCAAAAAAAGGCTACAATTTAAGGAATGTGTTTATTGACGACATCAGATTGCTAATTGATGGAGAAAGGTCTGGAGGTAAGAAAAGCTACATCCAGGATGTTGTCTAGTGTTTTCGCTCGACGATTCCATTCTTAGGTGGTCGGTTTAGCCCTTTTTCCTGTAACTCGAATCCCAGCCCGGTATATCCCATTTTAGGTTTACACCATTGTGAACCTTACGCCTTTTTTACTCTCTGATGTAGGTTCTCGGCATTGATAAATATTCGTAAACTAAATCACACGTGTAAATGTTGACATTTAAGAGATATACAGTCAAGAAAATCAAGAGCAATGGTGATATATATGCGGATTAGACACCAAAAAATAAACACTAAAAAAATGGCAACAATTTAAGGAATGTGTTTAGTGACGACATCAGATTCCTAATTGATGAAGAAAGGTCTGGTGGTAAGAAAAGCTGCTTCCAGGAGGTTGTCAAGTGTTTTCGCTTGACGATTCCATTCTTGGGTGGTTGGTTTGGCCCTTGTTCCTGTAACTCGAATCCTAGCACGGTATATCCCATTTTAGTTTTACACATTTGTGAACTTTACGCCTTTTTTTACACTCTGATCTAGGTTCTCGGCATAGAAAAATCTTCGTAAACTAAATCACACGTGTATATGTTTACATTTAAGAGATATACAGTCAAGAAAATCAAGAGTAATGGTGATATATATGCGGATTAGACACCAAAAAATAAACACTCAAAAGATGGCTACAATTTAAGGAATGTGTTTATTGACGACATCAGATTCCTAATTGATGGAAAAAGGTCTGGAGGCAAGAAAAGCAACTTCCAGGATGTTGTCAAGTCTTTTCGCTCGACGATTCCATTCTTGGGTGGTCGGTTTGGCCCTTGTTCCTGTAACTCGAATCCTAGCCCGGTATATCCCATTTTAGGTTTACACCATTGTGAACCTTACGACTTTTTTACTCTCTGATTGAGGTTCTCGGCATTGAAAAATCTTTGTAAACAAAATCAGGCATGTATATGTGTCATTTAAGAGATATATTGTCAAGAAAATCAAGAGCAATGGTGATATATATGCGGATTAGACACCTAAAAATAAACACTCAAAAAATGGCTACAATTTAAGGAATGTGTTTAGTGACGATATCAGATTCCTAATTGATGGAGAAAGGTATGGTAGCAAGAAAAGCTGCTTCCAGGAGGTTGTTAAGTGTTTTCGCTCGACGATTCCATTCTTAGGTGGTTTTTTTTGGCCCTTGTTCCTGTAACTCGAATCCTTGCCCGGTATATCCCATTTTAGTTTAACACCATTGTGAACCTTACGCCTTTTTTACTCTCTGATCGAGGTTCTCGACATTGAAAAATCTTCGTAAACTAAATCACAGGTGTATATGTTGACATTTAAGAGATATACAGTCAAGAAAACCAAGAGCAATGGTGATATATATGCGGATTAGACATCAAAATTAAACACTCAAAAAATGGCTTCAATTTAAGGAATGTGTTTAGTGACGGCATCAGATTCCAAATTGACGCAGATAGGTCTGGTGGCAAGAAAAGCTGCTTCCAGGAGGTTGTCAAGTGTTTCCACTCGATGATTCCATTCTTGGGTGGTTGGTTTGGCCCTTGTTCCTATAAGTCGAATCCTAGCCCGGTATATCCCATTTTACTTTTACACCATTGTGAACCTTACGCCTTTTTTACTCTCTGATCGAGGTTCTCGGCATTGAAAAATCTTCATAAACTAAATCACACGTGTATATGTTGAAATTTAAGAGATATACAGTCAAGAAAATCAAAAGCAATGGTGATATATATGCGGATTAGACACCAAAAAATAAACACTCAAAAAATGGCTACAATTTAAGGAATATGTTTAGTGACGACATCAGATTCCTAATTGATGAAGAAAGGTCTGGTGGCAAGAAAAGCTGCTTCCAGGAGGTTGTAAAGTGTTTTCGCTTGACGATTTCATTTTTGGGTGGTTGGTTTGGCCCTTGTTCCAGTAACTCGAATCCTAGCACGGTATATCCCATTTTAGTTTTACACCTTTGTGAACTTTACGCCTTTTTTACTCTCTGATCGAGGTTCTTGGCATTGAAAATCTTCGTAAATTAAATCACACGTGTATATGTTGACATTAAGAGATATGCAGTCAAGAAAATCAAGAGCAATGGTGATATATATGCGGATTAGACACCAAAAAATAAACACTCAAAAAATAGCTACAATTTAAGGAATGTGTTTTTTGACGACATCAGATTCCTAATTGATGGAGAAAGGTCTGGTGGCAAGAATAGCCACTTCCAGGATGTTGCAAAGTGTTTTCGCTCGACGATTCCATTCTTGGGTGGTCGGTTTGGCCCTTGTTCCTGTAACTCGAATCCTAGCCCGGTATATCTTCGTAAACTAAATCACACATGTATATGTGACATTTAAGAGATATTCAGTCAAGAAAATCAAGAGCAATGGTGGTATATATGCGGATTAGACAATAAGGTCCATTAAGACATATATGATCTACAATTATCCGTTGGGATGAATTAAAGCCCAATATGGTCCACTTACAAATGTGTGATCTACTATTATCCATGGTGATCCATTAAAGCCCAATATGGTCCATTAACACATTTGTCATCTACTATTGTCCACTTTGATCCATTAAGGCCTAATATGGTTCATTAAGACATGTATTCTCTACTATTGTCTAGTTTAATCCATTAAGGCCCAATATGGTCTTTTAACACAAATACGATATACAATTGTCCATTGTGATCTAGTTAGGACCAATAAGGTCCATTAAGACATATATGATCTACAACTATCTATTGTGATCCATTAAGGCCTATACATGATCTACAATTATCCATTGTGATCCATTAAGGACCAATACGTCCATTAACACATTTACGATCTACTAGTGTCCATTGTGATCCATTAAAGCCCACTATGGTCTATTAACACATGTATGATCTATTAGTGTCCATTGTGATCCACTAAAGCTCAATAAGGTCCATTAACACATGTAAGATCTACTATTGTCCATTGTGATCCATTAAGGCCCAATATGGTCCATTAACACATATACGATCTACTATTGTCCAAAGTGATGCATTAAGGCCCAAAATGGTCCATTAAGAAATGTATAATCTACTATTTTCTATTGTGATCAATTAAAGCCTAATATAGTCCATTAACACATGTGTGATCTACTATTGTTCATTGCGATTCATTAAGGCCGAATATGGTCTATTAACACATGTACGATATACAATTATCCATTGTGATCCATTAAGGACCAATATAGTCAATTAACACTTGGCTCAATAAGGTCCATATTGACATGTATGATCTATTATTGTCTCTTTTGATCCATTAAGGCCTAATATGGTAAACTAAGACATATGTTTTGATCTATTAAGACCTAATATGGTCCATTAAAGCATGTATGTCTTACTATTATCCGTCGTTATGATCCATTAAGGCCCAATATGATCTATTAAGACATATTTCACCTAGTATTGTTCGTTGTAATCAATTAAGGCCCAATATGGTCCCTTAAGACATAATATAATCTTTTTTATTTAGATTTTTATATGTTTATTTTAAATAGTGTATTTTTTTTTTAACTGAGTGTATCATTTGAGGGGGAAGTTTTTATGATAGGAACCGAACTGAAATATAAATAAATTTGAAAAAAAAGTGACTACATGTATAATCTCTATGAATCTTATATGGGATAAAAACACAATATATAGAAATTATTTATATATTTTATATATACAATAAAAACAAAAAACCTAAGACCCAAATTTAGTAATTGGGCGTGTATAAACAAAGTCCAGCATAAACTGGTGATATCTCACACACGTTGGCATGCAAACAAACTAGTGAGTATGATATGGAAACATGAAAAAATGATGTTATATAAATAAATCATCAAGCAATCCAGCCATTCCAACAACTATTACAGAGCTTCTTTGGGGCAGTTATATAAGCCAACACTTTTGTTTGTTCATCTTGTTTCACCTAAAAACCAATATTCAAAGCAAACACATCTTTCATCGTCAAAATGCATCCAAATTCAACTTCAAAAATAGTAGCACTCATGACAGTCTAAACTTTGGAAACAGCTGGTAAACATCTCATTAAACTCTGGTTTAGTCAAACTTTCTATGCATGCAATTATATTCCTTTAACTTTAGTTGATCTATCTGCTACTTCGTATCTTTGATACACAATTTTAATGAATCTGCTCAAAAATATGTAAAGTTGCAAATCAACGTTATAACCAAAAGAATCAGTATGCATCACCAGTATATTCACCTCTTACCAATAGGGTCGGCTCAACCTATTTGGAGGCCCAAAGCCGGAAAAAAATTGAGGCCCTTTCTGAAAAAAAAAACAATTTTAAATGCCCAAATTCATCCTTTCGGTTTTAATTTGACATAGATACGTGAGAAAATAAAAATAAGATATAGCTGAGTTTGGTCAACTATATCTTTTGGGTTTCAATAAAAATAAGATATAGCTCCCGCTGTTGCTTTTAGGACCTAAACGGCTTAGTGCTTCATGCTTATTAAACCAAGCTACCGAGTTGAGTTTGGTATCTCACTATAAATTGCAAAAGGATATCAGTATGCCAATGACACTAGCCATACAAACAGATTGTAAATGGCTCCACAAAGCTAAACCATTTAACCAGTTTAGAGTTCGCCTTTTCGACAAGATTAACTACTCAAGTGGGAGGTGGGTTTGGGTTATACAGACCTACCGACCTAAACCAAACACGAGTTGCCAGCCCTGCTTTCGACATCTTACCCAACATGCCCAACCCACCAACGTTATCACTTAACTATAAACAAAGAAAGAAGGCTGAGGTACCTTAACTACCTTAACTGGCTGGAACCGTCTCTCTAACGCTAGATATCTAGGGTAATCACCTGAATATATAAGAACAGATAATTTTAGGTGGCATTTGGCGTTTGGTATGGAAATGGGTACAAGCTAGTTTGAAAGGGAAGAACGAGAAAGGAGCGAATTTTAAACAAAATATGTTTTTTTCTCGATAAATAGAATTAGTATTATCTGCAATTCACCTCTGGCAAGGACAATATAGACCGGACAATGCAAATAGACTGAAAGCGACCTTTATGATTACTTAAGTTGCATATTTCTCACCGTAGATTTCATAACTTGTAAAAGCCCTATTGAAGCTGCACCACTGCTTGATGATACGGGTTGCCAATCCTTTGAAGCTATTGGATGCTGCATAGTTAAACCGGTTTGTGTTAAACTGTTGTATTCATAAAAAAAATATAATTATTTTGATAATATTGTTTTTGAAATCATGATTGACACATCAATTATTCACAAAGAGTATCAAATGTAGGGTAGTACTGACATTAATCATTCACAAAGAGTATGAAATGTTGGCGAACAGGCCTGCGTACCGGTTCCGAACAAGCTGCAGACCGGCTTGCGAATAGGCTGCAGACCGGCTTGCGAATAAGCTGCGTACCCATGCCTGTTATATTATTTAGTTTTTATATATGGATTCTGCATGCATGTTCTTTTACGGTTGTCGGAAACCATGTACCTCGTGAGTCGTGAAGCAGCAAAACTTGCAAAAGTGATGAAAATTATATATATTACCCATTTGTTGACCCATTTGACCCAGAATAATGCTCATCGTAAATAGATGTTATTACAAACCTATACCATAGTAATAATAATAATAATAATAATAACCTTCTATAAACAAATTACGATGTAATGTGTGTTAAAAAAAGCTTTCACAACTTTCGATTTGTTTGACCCGCATCATTTTAACTATTTTTATAGAGCCTACTCGTTTAACCAGTTCCATTTCAACTAATTTTTTAAAAATTTATCCATTTGACCCGTTAAGAGATAAAACATAAAACGCATCAACTTGGTCAAGCTAAAAGTACCTATTTCCCTAAATGACCCGCACCATTTTTACTATTTTTTATAGAGCCTACTCGTTTAACCAGTTCCATTTCAGCTATGTTTTTAAAATTTATCCATTTGACCCGTTAAGAGATAAAACATAAAATGCATCAACTTGGTCAAGCTAAAAGTACCTATTTCCCTGTATCATTTGACTCGCATCATTTTAACTATTTTTTATAGAGCGTACTTGTTTAACCAGTTCCATTTCAGTTATTTTTTTTTTAATTTATCCTTATGACCCATTAAGAGATAAAACATAAAATGCATCAACTTGGTCAAGGTAAAAGTACCTATTTCCCTGTATAATTTGCGTATGGTATTAAAGCTTAATTATGCTTAAAAACAATGATATTTGTGACAAGACATGCGAAGCTCTTAAAAAACAAACCTGGATAATGTGAAGCAGAGGGTCCAGGATAGCCTGCTGGAGGATAGCCAGTAGGCGGATAATTAACCAGCATGTGGATAATCACCATATGTAGCTAGTGATAGTAAGAAAGCTTATACACAAATCATTTCCACATCTTGTGCCTTCCAAACATCCCATGCTTCCATCTGTTCCCAAACATTCCATGCTCGAACTTACCGAGTTTAAACTTACCATGGTGACCAAAACCGTGCGAATAAGCTGCGTACCGGCTGCGAACATTCTGCGAAGAAGTTGTGTACCGGCCTGCGTAACCGGCTGCAAGACTTTCAAAAGGAGTAATTGTATGATGGTCGAAATGGATCGAGTTGACCCAGAATACTGTTCACCGTAATAATAACCTTCTATAAACAAATTTATTACGAGGTAATGTGTATTAAAAAAAAACTTTCACAACTGCTGATTTGTCTGACCCGTTTCATTTTAGCTAATTTTTTAGAATCTGCTTGCTTGACCCATTTCATTTTCAGCTAATATATAATATATTACCCATTTGTTGACCCATTTGACCCAGAATACTGCTCATCGTAAATAGATGTTATTACAAAACTATACCATAGTAATAATAATAACCTTCTATAAACAAATTTACGAGGTAATGTGTGTTAAAAAAAACTTTCATGACTTTCGATTTGTTTGACCAGCATCATTTTAACTATTTTTATAGAGCCTACTCGTTTAACCAGTTCCATTTCAGCTATTTTTTTTTAAATTTATCCATTTGACCCGTTAAGAGATAAAACATAAAACGCATCAACTTGGTCAAGCTAAAAGTACCTATTTCCCTGTATCATTTGACCCGCATCATTTTAACTATTTTTTATAGAGCCTACTCGTTTAATCAGTTCCATTTCAGCTAATTTTTTTAGAATTTATCCATTTGACCCGTTAAAAGATAAAACATAAAACGTTTGGGAACAGATGGAAGCATGGGATGTTTGGAAGGCACAAGGGGGCATGTTTGGAAAGCACAAGATGTGGAAATGATTTTTGTATAAGATTTCTTACTATCACTAGCTATATATAGAACCATGTTTTTTGATTCATTTGTGTGTACTATAGGTGTGGGTTATTAGTGTGTTGTGAAATTGAAACCTCTTTAATGGTTTTACTGATTTGGTAATGTAGTACTGAAATTCTCTTATAAACTTAGCATTATTCTTAATCAATAAACCAAAAGCACTAAACAAACACACTTAATTTCACTAACACTTCATGTAAACACTCTACAAACATGGCAATAGAATACAATTAACTAATTAAGTATCAAATTATACCTCGGGGCCACTAATCTGATGCTGAACAACCGAAATAGACCGCCTATTCCTCAATCACTATCCGAAACAACCCTTGTTGCACTACCAACATCATCACCGTAATTTCTCTTAGACACAGACCTCCCACGCCTCTTAGAACAAATTCACACTATCACCACCACCAGAAACAACAACAACCGACTTACCACCATTCAGACACCTCGAAACGGACCTCGGATAAATGATTTAATATGTTATATTGATTTAAGCTTCCTTTTCTCCGATTGGCATATGTTCATTTAGACCTTGTTATATCGCATCGAATAAATGGCTTATTATATTGAATTTTGGGTGAAACTGGGATTTGGGGATTAGGGTTTTTGGTGAAAGAGAGATTGGGTAGCTTTGTTGAAACAGAGAACATGGTTGGGGACAGAGAAATGTAGGGGATAAGCAAGTAATTAAAGTGTGATTGTAGAATAAGTATAGTCACATTTTTTTACGGTCATAGTTGATAATTTTTAGCCACATAAAAAAAACTTATAAGTGACTAAATAAACAATACTCTTTAAGTGATTTATATAAATCATCATTTAGCCACATCATTAAAAACTATTATGACGGTTAGTAATATTTGGCCACACTTTTCTATCGTGGCTAGTGATTGTCATATTTTTTTATAAAAAGTGTGACTAAAGGTTTTTAAAAAATGTGTTTCCGTCACATTAATTAAAAAAATCAAACAAATATTGTGGCAATAGGTTATATTTGGCCACATTTTTTAAGCTGTGGCTAGACATGCTAGTAAATGTCACACTTTTTCTTAAAAATATGGCTAAAGGTTTCGAACCGGTATACAATGGTCACATTAATAATAAATTGTGTGGCTAGAAGTATTTTAAAATATTATAAAAGACCTTTAGCCACACATTTTCGCATATGTGTGGCAGGGCGGTTTTGGGAAAAATGTGGCTAAAGCCCAGTTTTGGCGTAGTGACTGCAAAGTTTAGCATCTTAACGAACCGGTAACCAACCGAACAACCGGGCATTACCCGAAACACCAAATTTTCACTAGAAGCATTGTTTTAGCTTTACCAAGCTAGTTATGGTCCCCGAACATCATATCACACAATATAAATATCTAATAACTAAATCCCTAACAATTATACTTAGAATCTAACTAATTATCATAACTTACCATTACAAGCTAACTAAAGACCCCCCCCCCCCCTTGAGGACGGTTACATATGGGCCACCACATGGGATTTTCTTTTGATATTTTATTAGATATTGTCTCACTTTTAAAGACATAAAAACCATTAGATTTTTTATTATGGAAGATTATAAAGAAGTCTATGAGTTTCTAACTTCATTCTTACACCTACTAAAACACACACAACCTCCTCCTTCCTCCTCCCATGTTTCACGGCCAAACACCCCTACAACATCATCATCTTCATCTTCCACTTTCCATTAAATCCATGCATATACAAGGGTGTAAGAAGGCATGTAAGGAGGCTTGGTGCTCTTGAAAGTTGAAGGACCTTCATCATTTGCTTTTACCCACTTGTTTTCTTCACGTGAATCATCCCTAGCCTTGAGCTAGTGTCAAGAACACAAATCCTTCCATTTTACATCTATTTCAAGTGGTTAAAGAATGATACTTGTTGAAAATCATGAAGAACACTAAGAAACCTGAAGATAAAACATGAACATAAGCATAAAACTATAAGAAATCTTAAAGAAATCATGTTGTTTAGTGTTGTTATGATGCTTGATGATTGATGGTTTGTGTAAATGATGTAGATCATTATATGATCTTGCTAGACCATGATTAAAAACATAATCTAGCAAGATGAGAGGATGAAAATGTTAGAGATTTATAAATCATCCTCATGCAAGACATGAACTTGAAAGAATATATTGTTTTCTTGAAAAATACTGATTAATGTGAGTAATAATACTTATAGATCTAAAGATTTATGGAGGATTTCTAAAGAAACCAAGCTAAAAATATAAGTTTTGCTAAAACTTGGTTCTTACATAAACAAATCTTATTTTTAGTGGTTAAACAAGTGTAGAAACACTTGTGTAACAAGAAGAATACATAAAGAAATATTTTTGAAAAATATGATTACAAGTTGTAAACATCTAAATCATTCAAGAATGATGTTTTTATATAAACAACCACACTTTAAGGGGTAACTAAACTTACTAAACACACTACCAAGTTACTGCAATTTTTTACAAATATTCAAGTTCATGAAGTAGTGAAATATGCATGATTTAGGCAAGATTGGTAAGTAAAGGTTGTTTGTTGATAATTGTAAATAGATTGTGATGATTTTTACAAAAGAAAATGATTTGCTAGAAAGCATGGAAACCTCCATTTTTAGGGGAAACTATGGCAAAATTTTCTAAAAATATTAACACTTAGAAAAATATTTCAAACAAATATTTACAAGTGTATTTTAACCATGAGTTCTCCATATAAACTTTGCCATAAATTTTGTTACAAAAAATATAAGTGTTGGAGGTTGGTTTTTATAAATAAAAGTGGCTAGATATATATATTTAGAATATATATATTGAAGACACACATGTGTGATTACTTGTATATTATGTGTAGTAGTTATATTATTTTGGTGCTTGAAATAATATAACTCATCAAAATACCAAAAATTACAGTCCAAAATATTACCAAAATTCCAAGGAATAAATATATAAAGAATACCCAAAATACCGGTAGAACCAAACAAAGGAATATAACTCACAAAATATTCCGGAAAATTATTTACAAGTATATTTTGGTAATTGATATGTTGAACACCAAGAGAATGAAAATGGGATTTTCGTGATCACTACAAAGTTATATCATATTTTTGACAAGGGAAAAAATATATTATTTTTGGCATGTATGAATATATATTTTTCTTGAAATTTTTAGAAGATATATTATTTTTAAGAAATATATATTTTCTTACACACACGAAATGCAATATTTTGAGGCAAAAGTTATAATTTCTCGAGTAAATATGAAATATGTCATTTTTTGAGAAAAATGAGTTTATATGTATATTTTTCAAGTTAGACATGAAAATATATTATCTTTGAAACTTATGAGGAAATACACATGTTTTTGCCAAAAGAAAAGTTATAAATAATTTTTCTAGATAATATTTACTACGATATATATTTTGGAAATATATATTGGTGGACTTTTATTAAAGATAATATTCCGGAATAATTAATATGAAATTAAGTATAAAGAATACTTAATGAATACAATAAAAATACGTATCCTCGTACGTATAAACACACACCAGAATACGACCCTAATACATGGCAAGACTAAACAAGTGGAAGATACCCCATCCTTGGGAAGGAAATACAAGTATAAATACTTGGGAAGTATTAAGTTAATATATATTGTTGTAACAATTATTCCAAAATTTAATAAATATAATTTAAGTTAAAATATTTATTATTTTGACAAATAATTATATAACTTGGAATAATAATAAAGACACTATGAAACGTAACTCAAAGACACTAATCAATACTAAGTCAAGGCACGACCCGCTCGTCTAATGGACCATAGTACGCATGTAGGTAGTAGTGCGTTCTAGAGGAAGCTTTGAGTTACATCGGATACAAGGAACGCAAAACTGTGAGTTCATGTCCCCCTTTTCTTTAAACTGTTTTGTTTTATAACCTCGGGGGTGAAGTACATGTTACAAAATGATTACATACAATTACAATTGGTATGGTTAGCCTTGGAAAGTACTGTAGATCAGGTGAATGGGTAGGTGCACTCTTAAGGCCATTAATCCTCGTAGTAGGACCGAGGGACAGGAGTGATAGATCTATTTGGGTGTAGCGAGCCCCACCCATGCGCCCGCCGAATGAGCCATGTGGTGACTATGTCTTACAGCCGGAAGCCTGGTGCGAAATTTGCTAGGTTTGAGTCTTCCTGCACCATGTCACGTATATTAATGTATTAGCTACACATTAATTGATCTGTTTCCTTGTTGCTTTCATACCGGATTTCAATTACATACAAACATACTTACAAAGGTTTCAAAGGTTTATTCACAAACACACACATGAACTCGCTCAACTTTTGTTGATGTTTTCAAACTACATGTATTTCAAGAAACTAAGTATGGATCTGGCGGGCGTTAAAGTTTCAAGTGTTGTCTGGATTACAAGATGTCATCCGGTGTCGAATGGCTTAGAGTATGTATCTTATACTGGATAGGTTACATGTTTCAAAGCTTGGTTATCATTAGTGTCTTTTGAAAAGTCCTTATGGAACTTAAAACCTGTTGGCGTTGTATTCTGAATGTGAAGTCTGTGTTTTTGGGGTTAAACCAATGTTGTTGTAATGTTTCAAAACTTAATCAATGGATGAACATCTTGGATTTATAATATAGTTGTTTGTTATGGTTGAATGCAATGATATTAAGCAAGTCACACCAAATCACGCTTCCGCAAAAGTCAGGATGTGACAACTGAAATCTCAGTCAACAACCCTTTTATACAAGCATCTTCATAAGTTACATCCAGGTCCAAAAGTATGAAGGAAGATGATCGTGACCCTTGAGAAGTTTCACATAAGCCCCTCAACAATACAACCTGAATATAATAAACCGAACAGTTCCAACAATACATCACATATTATCAGCACTGAGCCCATATCATAATTACTTACCAGTAGCCCATACAACAACCATAATTAGCCCATGACCATATGAATGACTGTCTACAACATATTTTAACAATTTGCATGTCCCATATACAAATAGGCAAAATCAGTAACTTGTACCTAAAAACATTTAGTATATGCACAAAGTAATGGATAACAAAAGCTGAGTGTTCCTTACTCTTTTAATAATCTTTTGTGTACCTTTAGCTATAACTCAAGAAGTTGGAAAGTTCCTAAACAATTTAACTACCACACTGTAATTTATATTCTATTGTTTGATATGTGTTTGTATATGTCTCTCTGTGTGTTGGTGTATAAAGAGGCAACTCAAGAAGGAGTGGAATAAAATAAGGGATTTGAGACCCCATTTCCATCTCAAAATTCTAAAAAAAAAGCAGTATGTTGGCAACT
Source organism: Helianthus tuberosus (assembly GCA_030545235.1). Taxonomy (NCBI): domain Eukaryota; kingdom Viridiplantae; phylum Streptophyta; class Magnoliopsida; order Asterales; family Asteraceae; genus Helianthus; species Helianthus tuberosus. Next base: position 38,647,272 of record CM060355.1, read on the forward strand.
TGGGGTTTGAGATTGTTGATAGTAGGGTTGTACTCTATGGTTAGTTGTAAATACATAGATGATATAGGAATAATAGTACTAGAGCAAGTTTTTCTTTTTACATAAAAAGCCTCATTTGTATTATCTCATATCACATGAACATTAAAGGCCCTAACCATCAGGGATAAATTCATCCTGATCGGAGTATGTGTAATTATAGTGACATGCATATTCACTAATTGATCTCACAGTTATAAATTGGGGCTATTATGGTAGGCAAGCATGGACCATATAAACTTTCTTCGTCTTAAGATAATAGTTTTGATCATTAAAATCGAATTAACTGATAGAACTGATCCACATCCCTAGCAAATAATTCCCACAAGAAATGACTAGATCCAGACTTACCCAAGCTAGTGTCAACCGGTGAGAAGTTTTCCCAAGGTTATGGTATTTGTAGGTAATTTTGTCAGTGTCCGGCGATGGATATAGACGTTTTCTTAATATTCCTTTTTGTTTTTTTTTTTTTTTTTTTGGGGGGGGGGGGGGGAGGTTATTGTATTTTGTGACCGATTGGTCGGTGATAACCACCGGAGGATAGGTCCATTGATTACATCATTTAGGTTGTGATACTTATTTGTGTAGCATTGTTGTTTCACTCTAAGAGGCCACTGTGATGAATTTCATTGAATAAAACCTTTTCTTTTGTTCTCAAATAATGAAATTAAATTTCACACAAATATTGTTGTCTTTCTTAATTATTAATAAGTTGGGTCCTTGTATAAGTTGCTTTATAAGTTAAACTTGATTTAGATGAATCGTAGCTGTTACTAGCTAATTCATCAAAATTATGTAAAACATATTAACTAGTATAGAAAAAAGTTGTATTTCACATTTGGTCATGGTGACAAAAAGGAAAACAGAAAATCAAAGAGGTAGCTCAATGACATCTTCTTTTTCCCAATATCAGTCGCCCTTCGATCACATCTTGTCAAGAAAAGGTGAATCCGACTAGGTTATGTTTATAGAGCATGTGCGTTGAAAGTTTCTATTTGGATTCTTAAATGTTACCGAAATACTAAATTTGCTTACAGAACGAAAGTTCAAAGAAAATTTTCAATCAGTAAATAGTTCCAAACGAATAAAATAATGGATTTGTACGGTAGCACATTCAATCAATTCAAAAGGTTGGTAAATGCTTTGAATTTTATCCACGATTTTACCATTCCACTTTCACATTAATTTCTGGAGTGTTATGATGTGGTATTGAAAACTACGAACTTTTTGAGTTATAACGATAACAATAATAATAATAAAGTTAGTAATTCTAAAGTTTGAAAGATTAGAATGATATTAGTTTCTTTTAGGTCATACTTTATACTCAATGGATGTGGATGCGGGGATGGAAGTTGATTTGGAGGCACCGCGCTAAAACATGATGCGAGAAGCCGGAAACCCGACGAGTCAGAGGCGGACTTAGAGTGAAAGTAGGGGTAGCTACCCCTCAACCCCGTCTCCGCAGAGTAAAAATATTCCTTAACTCCATTTCCGTAGTGTAAAATTATCTCTCAACTCCGTTTCCGTTATATAAAGGATACCCCTGAGCCTAAAAAAAATTTAGGATACCCCTAACTTTTTGAGCTAGTTCCGTCACTACGACGAGTATAACACTTGGCCTTAAAATGACCAGTTAAAGTTTATAAGTTATTAATCATCCTACTACAACAGATATCTCATATTCCAAATAATCCGTTTCACAACAAAATGTTTCCTTCCCTTTTTTAATATAAAGCTCGAGAAGAAGAAACATAATATGTTTCAATATTCTCGTATTCACAAACGTAGAACATGAGTGTTATGTTTTGAAAACCTGAATACTTATATGTTTCAAGAAACTACTTTTTTTAATGTTGTAACCACATATGATCTTATTGATCAGAAGAAGTTAACTAAAATAATCTATAATTTATGAATAGTTACAAGTATTATAATATTAAGGTGGTCGAATCCAAAAGTTATTTGTTGTATCCAGACTTCAAACCTTAGCTACCAAAACAAGAAGAAGTTTCTCGCCACTCGTTGGAAACAAAGAATTTTTTTACCTTTATATGTTATTTAAAACATAGTCTATGGTCAAAATGAAACTTCCATTTCTCCATTCACATAACCAACTTTTTTAACATGACCCCCACCCTATGCCCACCTCTCTCTCTATATATGCATGCCCCCCTATACAAAACATCAATAACTTATACAAAATCCTATAAAGATTTGATATATGCACAGAAAAATGGATAACAAAACCCTTTTGTTCTTTGCTCTTTTCGTCATCTTTTGTCTACCTTTCGCTCTATCTCAAGAAGTTGGTTAGTCGCTAAAACGATTTAATTCAATATTACAATTGTCTTTTCATATGTTTGGTTGTTTATGTTTTTTTGTTCTTGAAAAATGTTGTGCAGATGATGAACATGAATTCTCGTATGACATTAATAGTCCTAATGGCCCGAACCATTGGGGAGAGATCCATCCAGAGTGGAGTATGTGTAATAACGGAGACATGCAGTCGCCAATTGATCTCACTCATAAAAGAGTTCACACAACATCCAAACTCGGAAGACTTGATAGAGATTATAACCCTGATAATGCAACACTTGTTAATCGGGGCCATGATATGATGGTAGGAAAGCATGCACCACAAATAATTGAACTTATATAATCTTAATATAATTGTTATGATTTGGCTGGTATAAATATTTACTCTAGTAATTACTAACTTGTTATGATAATACACAGTTGAGATGGATTGGAGGAGCCGGACATATTCATATAAATGGAACTGAGTTTCAGCTTAATCAAGCCCATTGGCACACCCCTACCGAACACACCATAAATGGCCGAAGGTGTCAAATTTTCTTTTGATTCTTACCATGGCAAAACTGAATACTCATTTTTATTACCAATAAATTAGTCTTTCATCTAATATCTTTATCTTTTTTATATGCACAGATTTAATCTTGAGCTACACTTGGTTCATCAAAGTATAGACGAAAAGGTTGCAGTGATTGGAATTCTATACAAAATTGGCCGCCCTGATTCTTTTATAGAGAAGGTATGTTCATAAACAATATCTTTAACAAATACTATAATTTAACTTACAGTTTTCTCTGGATATAAATTTATAAATATCCATGTAATATGTGATCAGATGGAGCCGTATTTAAAAGCAGTGTCATCTACAAGAGAAGTTGAAAAAAGCGTGGGGATAATAGACCCACGACAAATAAAAATAGGGAGTAGAAAATATTATCGATATATTGGCTCACTTACTACTCCACCATGCGACCAAAATGTTACTTGGACCATTGTTCGAAAGGTAAAAAAAAGACATATTTATATATTTTTATAATATTTCATACTACTTTACTAGGTTTAAGGTATGTGATCACTAAAAGACATTTTTCCGCTACCTCATTTATCAGGTGAGAACGGTTTCGCGAGAACAGTTGCGTATAATCCGTGAAGCAGTCCATGATGTGAGCTTTATACATATGTTCTATCATAATTTGTTTGCACTTCTATAAAGTTGTTTCTTAATCTTAGTTTGTGTTGTAACAGGAAGCTGATGCTAACGCAAGACCGCTTCAAGCCTTGAATAATCGTTGGTTGAAGCTTTACCGACCAGACGACAAGGAAATGAATTAGGGTCCCGACCAGATTGATTTGCAACTCATCATCGACTCATAGTTTATATTTTTAATATTGATCATGAATTTTTTACTTTTATATTTTTCCATTCTTGATTGTATGATTTTGTATACCGGTTGTCACTTGTTATTATTTTGTATAAAAAATATATAATGATGCTTATTCTTAAATAAGGTTTAATTTTTTGCAACACGTTATATTCTATTATAATGTAAAAGTCAACACCATCTTTCAAAAGCAAAAAAAAAAAAAAAAAAAAAAAAAAAAACATGTCCATTTCACAACCTTTACAATGTAAGAGTCAACACCATCCTTCAGAAGCAAAAAAAAAAAAACATGTCCATTTCACAACGTTTACAATATAAGAGTCAACGCCATCCTTCAAAAGCAAAAAAAAAAAAAAGCATGTCCGTTTCACAACCATGTTTAATACATAGTGGCATAACTCCGTCGGTTTAGGTCGATTTAGTTTATATCTTATCGTTCCTTCAAACTGTAGCTAGTAGTTCGTTTTAGACCTTTTTATCAAGACCGGCTAAACAAGGCGATAAAAACCTCTAGGAAGAGTGTTTTGTATGAACAAGTGATCTATACATTTCTTTTAAAATAAAGTGTATCGTACAATTGGCCTTAATATACATTACATACGCGATTAGAAATCGCATGTTATACACAAACTCGGACATGTCATAATCGCATGTTATACAAACCCGGACATGTATAAATTCGTATGGCTGACAAACTCAGACTCCCCATAATCGCATGTTATACCAACCCGGACATGTATAAATTTGCATGGCTGATAAACTCGGACTCCCCGAAATTACAAAACCGCATGTTATACACAAATCGCATACGTAATGTACGTTAAGAGATATTATACAATAACCGGCCTGTTCTTTTAAATAGCGATTTACGGAGTAAAATCAAAGTCCTAAGGATATTGGAAACATCCAACATGGAAATGCATTCAAGAATCATCCATCCTATTTATAAGAGAAAATTGCACTTTTCCTCCTTTATGTTTCAACGTTTCATCAGACGGTTTCCTTTAACTTAAAAATTTACTTTGGTTATCCTTTACGTTTGCACATGATAACAGGAGGTGTCCTTTTGCAATAACCCAATTAATTATCTTTGTTAAGTTCAGACATATGGCGATTTGGGCAAGAGGACAGCTTGTCTCCAACCCCCGATAACGGGGTTAGGTGGTGGATCAACGACATAAATCTTCAATCACATTTTGGACCCACACGCATGTTCTTCTAGAGCTTTGGTCTCCATAACTGATTAGAGTAGAGGGGGGTGGGATTCTTGGTCGACGGATGTGAGAGTTGGTGATGGTGGCCGGAGATTAGAGTTTTAAGAGAGAGTGTGTGAGAGTTTGTATTGTAATATATGTTTATATATATTTTATGTTATTTTTAAATGGGATGTTAAAAGACCATTATGCCCTCACGTGAGTGGCACATGGGTGGACTTGACTTCAACAACTAATTGCGGTTGCTCTAAAGGACACCGCCTGTTATTATGTGCAAATGTAAAGGACAACTAATGTAATGTTTGAAGTTAAAGGACACTGCCTAATCAAACATTGAAACATATAGGACGAAAAGTGCAATTTCCTCAATTTATTAGTTTGGAGGGGTGTCTAGGTTGGTTACCAGAGAAATCCTGATTTCCACTTATGCAATGTCTGGACATAACTTAAGCTTTAATAAAATTTCATCCAACTTTATGATACATCCTTTATAAATTTAAGTCACTTTTAGGTTCCATTTCAAACAAAAAACTTGCAAGTCTAAATGTTTCATTAACTTTAGCTTATTTTGGACATAACTTAATTCCTCAGGTTGCTCCCATGCACCAAGAAGAACGCAAAACACTAAATTACTAATTATATATCTCACATGTAAAATAGATATTTGTGTTCAATGTTAGCGAGCGTTAGCTTATTTCTATAACTATGTACGACACTATAAAACATATGACTTTCATTGGTGAATGAGTCCCTCGATATTCTGACAGTGTAGGCGGGTTCTGTTGATACTCCATCGGCAAACATGGTGTACGTTATACGTTTTTTTGACGGATTACCAATGAATCTACAAAAGGATTATTGAGGGAGGGAGGATCTGTTGAAAATTAGCTTCTTCCTCGATGACCATTGTTTGGGTTTACCTCTGTCAGTAGTCGTCAATGATTGGTCGATAATAATCCCAATATTGTGAGTTAATTACTGGCGTTGGTTTAAATTTTAATATTTCTTTGATTCGTCGGTAATCATTCCATCCATCGGTGAATCATCATTCGCGATACTCATTCTTCTATAAGGAACGATGCAAATCATAATTTATGTAGGTGAAAAAAAGGAAACCAAAAAATCAAAGAAGCGAATTCAGAACATCTTCTTCTTTTATCATCACTCGTCTTTCGAAGGCAATCTCGGATGTTTTTATATAGTATGTGCGTTGAAATTTTGTTTTTTAGTTATTAAAAATGTTGCCCAAATAACTTTGCTTACGATATAGAAAATTAATATAAGTGTAATTTTTCATCTGTAAATAGTTCCACAACTATTAAGTAATCGATTTGTGTAATAAATTCAACAAGTTGGTGGATGCTTTGAATTTTATCTATCATTTTACCATTTCACTTTCAAATGTTCCCATTGTCATAGTAATATCTGGAATGTTAATGATTTGATATTGAAACAAAGAAGTTTTTAAGTTATAATAATTAAAAAACTAACCATAATTGTTTACCAACTAACTGTATGGTCCGGTCTAGTTCTCTCAAATCCGACTCTTTTTTAGATTTTTTTTATATAATTCGAAAAACAAATATGGTAATTGTTTAGTTAAAAAGAGTAAAATGGTATCAGTTGAATACTTTTGTATTACTTAAATATCAGTTAAAGTTTATAACATGTATATTTATCATCACACTACAACAAATGTGCAAGTTATATATATATATATATACATATATATAGGGGAAGGTTAAAATGAGAACCACCTCGAGTTGTAAGAACCCGCGAGAACCACCCCCGCGGGGGGCCGTTGACCACGATTTTTTTTTTTACAACTAGATGTGTATATTTTAACAATCTACGTAAAGTTTGGGTTTAAACGGCGCGCCCGAGGGGGTAGTTTTTTACGCCCAAAGTTTGGGTTTTTTTATTTTTTTTTAATTTTTCTTTTTTTTAACCAAACTTTGGGCGTAAAAAACTACCCCCTCGGGCGCGCCGTTTAAACCCAAACTTTACGTAGGTTGTTAAAATATACACATCTAGTTGTAAAAAAAAATCGTGGTCAACGGCCCCCCGCAGGGGTGGTTCTCACGGGTTCTTACAACTCGAGGTGGTTCTCATTTTAACTTATTCCTATATATATATATATAATGGTTCAAATGAAAACCACTTTTATTGTGAAAACTCGAAAACTAACTAAAAAAAGTCTAAAAAACACACAAAAATTTTTTTTTCAATTTTTTTATAAACATCGCAGGTTTTTTTATATAAAAAAAACTTTTTTTCAAAAAAAAAATTTTTTTTTGGAGTACACATGTGTAATAATACACATGTGCAATAAAAAATTTATTTATTTTTTTTTTGAAATTTTTTTATATATAAAAAGTGGCGAAAATTAGTATGCAAAAAAAAAATTTGGTATGTTTTTTTGGCTTTTTTAATTAGTTTTCGAGTTTTCACAATAACTAGTGGTTTTCATTTGAACCAAAAGTGAGAGAGAAAGGGATCAGGAGAAAACGACCCAAAGTGTGAGAAAGGTGAGAACGCATTATTGCCAAACACGTGGTGCGGGACATGATCAGGGTCCGAGGGTTTTTTTAATTCTTTTATTTTCTCAAGGCGCTATAATATTTTCTGACGTCTAAGATTTTTTTGGCTTTAATTGTATTTATTAAACTTTTTGACGTTGAATTAACTATTTTTGTGTCACATAGATATTTTTTTGGCGTTATAGCGTTTTCTGGTCAATTTTTTTGACGTTTGTGGTTTTTTTGTATAATAATTCACTATGAGTCATTAATATTTTCATAATATTACATTAAGACCAAATGTTTTTTTGGCGTTTAGTGAATTTTTTGGCATTTAATACATTTGACTAGGTGCATTGCCAGCACCCGTTCTCACAGTTTTCATACTACTAGCGTTTTGGTGTTTGTAGTTTTTGACGTTTAATATAATAATGTATTTTATTTGTAGAAAATTAGATAACAAAACAACATATAACTCGATAATAAAACAATATAAAATGAAAAAAAAATGGTAATCTAACTTCTCTTCCGAATATTCACTGTCATCAGCCTCTTTCTTCTTGAATTTGTTTTGGCGTTTTGAACCTTTTTTAATACCTTTGCTAGATGCCAACTTTCCTACTGAAGAAACACTAGATAAATGACCGGGATCAAATTATCTAGGGGGTTTGGATCTGCATAAAAGGTTGATTCTCTCTCGTCTGATTCGTTTGGACAGACCTTCTTCTCCGGTAAACTCTGCAAAACAAAACACCGTTAGCCTCGTCAAGGGGAGAAGAGGAGTTCTCTCCTTGACCCGACTCCGGCGTAGAATAAGTGTGTGTTTATGAAGAAGAAGAAGAAGAAGTATTGACGAAGTGTGTGTTACTTGACATTCATACCTGAATTACTCTTATATTTATAGCCGGGAGTTTGGGCGGGAAAACTCGTTGGTGAAATATTAACGGAAGATGCTAACCCCGTAAGCGGTTACTTTTCCTTCCGTTAATCGTCTTGATCCGACGTGGATGCACACGGATTGCTATTCAGATCCACGGCTGGGGAATTGCCACGTGGAAAGTGGTCAAGTGGAGGTTTCTCTCCAATTCCATGCCATCATCGTGATTTCAGGGAGGCCTGAGATGACGACACGTGTCCAGACGGTTATAACCGTCTGGTGGTGCACGATTGAGTTCTTCTAGAAGGTTATTGCCATAATCCAGTGTGACTCATTATCGTGTGGCACCAGTTGAGTAAATAATACCCAAGTCTGGGTATTATTAAGCGGAAGTGTTTAACTTAGGATTTCCATCCTTTGTTTATGGAGGAAGGCTCAAGGATTTATGATTTCCTTTTCAGTGCGCAAGCGTTGTCTGTTACATTTCTCTTGAGTTCTTTTTGTAGGACCAGTTGCGCGGTCGCGCAAGGTCAGAAAAAGGGGCTGAGAGGTGAGGTTGTGGTATGGTCCCAAGTACTCGATATGAGGTTTTTGGGACCTTACCCCTTCAAGTCCCCCAGTCTAGTGTTGCTCTTATGCAAATAAGTGGAGCACTGGACTATATGAGAGAAATGTTTTTTGGCGTAAAAGTAAGGAATCTTCTATGAGAAGATTTACTTTGCTCATTATGGTGATTCTGAAAATCTTTGACTTTGGGTGGGGACGGTACAGTAAGGACTGTGTGACAGGCTGTCACTGTCAGGTGCACATTACTGACCGTGCTTTACACGCGCGCCTGAGTTCGCGTTTGTGTTGATTCCCACTCGCACCTGTCACTTGGGTAACTGTGATATCCCGAAAAAGGTGTTGTGGCAGCTACCAATGCTATTCATGGCGGTGAGTATATAAGTTTGTTTGAGTTGCCCATTTTTGTTAATCATTACTTTGTTGAAAACGTTTCCCCTTCCTGTCTTCTTTATCCGTTAAGAAAGAATTTGTCATTTCTTCCTCTTATGTCAACCGGAGTATATCACGAAGACTTATCTGAAGAAATGTCTGCTGAACTTCCACCGTTAAAGTGGCCTAGGGTAACTTTTGAAGGCTTGGTTCAAAACCTTAGACTCCCGAAGAACTGGGGTGCCCTGTACCTTGAGGAGGGTCAGACAGCGGCAGATGCTCCGGCTGGGTATATCACTCTCTTTTGGGATTTCTTTTGTGAAGGCAACTTTCGTTTGCCTGTAACAAAATTTTTCCTCGAAATTCTTGGGTATTATAAGTTTCACATCTCCCAACTGCACCCTATTGGCATGGTTAGGGTTCGGCACTTCGAGTTTGTGTGTCGGACAATGCATATTGAACCGACGGTTCCTCGATTTAGGGTTTTTCACCAAATGCACTGCGCCCAAGGGTTTTATTCGTTCGTCCAGAGAGCGTCGGCGAAGAAGATTTTGCTGCAACCCCCCAAATCCTTCCATGATTGGAAGCAGAAATTTTTCTTTATCAAAGCCGGTGTCGTTCCAATGAGGATGATCTTTAGAGGAAAAGAAGATGTTCCTACTGAAACCATTCAAACTCTTGTTGACGAAAGTTGGTACCAAGATCTGAAAGACGTTCCGTCGATTGCGTTGCCGGAGAAAGCCCTTGTTGGTGCTAGTATGAGTTTGAATTGGAGGATGGACCGGGAAGACAAACCGGTATATACGGAGGATGGTAAAGGTAAGATTGAGGGTTTGCCCTTTTTTACCCCTCTCCCCTTTTTCTTTTTTTCTTTCTTGAACTTGCTCTTCTTCCCCTGCAGTTGTTTCGTTGTATGTCGTTGCATTTAAGAGAGAAGGCGGAAAGATGGGTACCATTCAGAAGAAGCCTGATGAAGGGCTTTGGTATCATCGAATTGTGAAGAATTTTGTTCTTCCGCTGGATGCGGATCTGTCTTTTCAGCCTGCTGCTGGCGCTGGTAAGCTATTATCTTTTTAATTTTTGTCCGCTATTATTGCGCATTCAAATAAATTGTACTATGCGCTTTGTCAGTAGGCGAATTGTCGAACTTGGGCATAGGCCCTGAGAAGAAGAAGCGCGCGACAACCGCTACTGTTGCGCCTAAAAAGAGTGATGCTGCGAAAACTCAATCCTCCAAGGTCAAAAATGTTGGGGGAGAGAAGAAAGGTACGCGCAATTCTCCTGACTCCTGGTGTGATTATGTGGTGGTTTCTGATTCATTGGAGGGTCTTGCGCCTGCAGTTATTGTTAGAAGGCCGAAACCTGAACCGAAAGATACTGCTGACATCCATCCGTCCAACCCAGATGATCCCATTGATTTGGAATCCAGCCCTGAGCACTTGGTGCGAAAGAAAGCAGGTAAAAGAAAACAGACTGGCGCTGAGGCTGAAGGTCAGCCCTCAAAGAAGATCCAAAAGAAGAAGATTACCAGGAAAGGCAATCTGGACGCCTTTATTTCGGAGTCTTATGCGCATTGAATATTTATAGACTTTGTTTTTTCAGAAATCCCAACTTCTCCTGTTTCCCCAAAGCCCCTGCCTGTGGATAACGAAGAACTCCCACCCTCTCCTCCGCGTGCTACTGTTGTTGATCAGTTAAAAGCTACTGAGGTTCCTGAGGGTGGTGTGGAGAAGGTTGTTGAGGCTGACAAGCCTGTTGGTGTTGCGGTGGAAGCCGAAAAAGTTGTTAGCCCAGGGGTTGTGGATGGTGCTGGTGACCCACAAGCTCCTGAATTTGCTGCTCATGGTTTAGAGAAAGAAAATCTGCTGAAGAAACCCCTGTTACAGTGTCTCCTTCTAAAGTTTCTGGCTTTACGCCTGAAAATATTGAGAAGGTTTCTGCTGAAAATCAAATCTCGTTCTCTGATGCTGGCAAGAATTCCCCAATCCGCCTAGATGAGACTCTGGGGGATTATTACTACAGAACTTATTCGGAAAATGATGCCTCCGACACTCTTGTCCCTGTTTGGAACCTGAAGAAGGGTGATACTTTCTCAGACTGGCGCGTGTGTCGGGACTGGTTGCAGGGGATATTTCCGCCAGGGGAGATTAAATTTCAGTAGAATCGGCTTCATGAGCAAACTTATCACGCCTACCTTGAGGGAGCTGCTTCTCATGCGTCGACCACTCATCGCATAGTGCGTGAGTGGCATAGTATGCACAAGGAGTGGGATGTTTTCAAGGTATCCAAGAAGAAAATTGCTGATGATGAAAACCGGATTGCCCAGTTGAAAGCTAAGCTGGAAGCTGATCAGGCCAAGTTTGAAGCTGATCGGAAAACTGAAGAATGGTCCGTTGCGGGCTGGAAGAGAAAAGCGGAGGCTGAGGCTGCTCTTCTTTCCGAGGAGCGCAAGAACTGGAAGAAAATATGTGAAAAAGATAACTCCGAGAAGATGAATCTCCGCAATGTTATCAATAATCTCAAGGCTGAGGTTGAGAAGTTGAGAAAACAGGACGCGGAGATTGAGAAGCTGAAGAAAGAGAAAGCTGATGCTGAAGTTGCGCTTGATGAGGCGCGTTCACACAGGGAGCGAAGCGAGCAACGAGTGGTACGAGCTTGCGCCTCCCTTGCTCTTAGAGATAAAGAGTTAGAAGAACTTACTGCTTTGCTTTCTGACCAGGAACAACTCAAGAATGACCTGGAGCTTGCGCTTTATGAGAAAACTGAAACCTGTCACACCCCGACCACGTAAAACAACAAATCCCGTTCCTAAAATCCTAGGTTTGTTTGGATGGATGGAATGACTGAATCCGAAAACATTTCTTTTGATAACCTTGACTTAGGGTTATCCGTCTGTCTCAAGGCTTGAATGTATGCGTTAACTTACCACATAAGTGTTTGTATCAGTAAAACATGCATTTACTTTGCAAAACATAACTTTTTGTTATATTCAAAATACCTTGTTTTGTACATCTTTACATTTGGTTTATGTGACTACACTTTACTTACCATACATAACAATTGTTACACATTACTTGACGACATTTGGACTTTTAACAATTTACAAGGTTCATGACTAACTTTTATTAAACATTTTTTTAAACTCAAGTCATGCATCCTATTTTCATAAAACCTATGTATCTCACAGGCATTTTTATGCTGACATACCTATTTTCACATGTGTTTTCAGGAGCTGTTGCTTAGGATGTCGTGACACACTAGGGCGGACCTGTGCCTTAGAGACTTAAAAATAAAGATGGAACTAGTTTAATTATGTGATGAACTCTTCGTTTCAGTTGTTTTAAGACAATGTAACTCTCTGTTTGCTGAATAAAATGTAACTTTTAATTACCATGGTTGTGGAACAATAATTCTGTTACAACACTCCCCGACGTTTCCGCCACGATTTGTTGTTTTACGTGGTCGGGGTGTGACAGAAGAGTTGGTATCAGAGCCAATGGTTATAGGGAATTAGGTTATTAGTAATACTTTGACCTAGACTATAACCTTTCTAGGACCCCAATACAAGTTGTCTTGTGTTTAGATTTTAAAACATGCACTTCACCTATCCTTAGGTGATTACCAAAAACAAAACATAATGGAAGGCACAAAGCCAAAGTGAATCATCAATCTCTTAAACCTTCCAAGTTTTCAAAATCTCGTCAAAGTTTTGGGTTCTAAATAGTGTGAACATGTGCAAACTGGAAGGGTGGATGCCTGTATTCTGAGTTTTCTGTCTAGGCAAGCACTTCGCATAAATCTCATCAGAAGCGAGACCAGTTGTGCTTACCTGGGAATTCTTGGGATGAGTGTTCACTTATAGGCGAGCATGTCTTCGCGATACATTATTTTTGACCCATTTACTTTGATTAGTCACTGTGTGTCGTTTGTTTGCTTTGTGATACGGACGAATGACCACCATCTTTGCTTTTGTCAATTTTTGTTTTCTTTTCATCTAATCATCTCACTCGTTCCTTTCATGTTTCCTCTTTTAGAATGCCTCCTCGACGCGAAAATCCGCTACCAAATGCTGAACTAGCAGAAATCATCGCACAGCACATGGCTATTGCATTCCCAAATCTTATTGCTCAATGGAACCAAGCCAACAACAACAACAATGCTCCATGCAATTTCAAGAGTTTTAACTCGGCTAAACCGCTCAAGTTTAGTGGTTCTAAGGGAGCAACTGGGCTTCTTCAATGGTTCGAGAGCATTGAGAATACTTTCCGTCACGTTCAGTGTCCTGATAATCGCAAAGTCGAGTTTGCTTCCAGTGTGTTTCAGAAGAGGGCGCTTACATGGTGGAACGGGGTTATGAGAGACCGTGGTGCAGAAGTTGCTCTAGCACAAACATGGGCTGAACTTAGAACTCTTATGACGAGGGAGTTTTGTCCTCGTCATGAACTGCGAGCTTTGGAAAGGGAGTTTGATGACTTGAAACAAGATAGTGGCGAGCACCGGGCGTATACTGATAGATATGAGGAGCTGAGTTTGTTATGCCCAACAATGGTTACCCCACTCGATAAGGCTATCGAAAGGTACATCGATGGTCTACCTGACTCAGTGCAAGACATCGTTACTGGTAGTAACCCTACCACAGTCCGTCAGGCGATCGAGTTAGCAGCAACATTGACTAAGTCACAGATTCGGAAGGGTAAGTTGCACAGAAAGGGGGGAAAAGGTAAGAAGCAAGCGTCTGACAAAGAGGATAGCAAGAAAGGTAAAAACAAGAAGGGTAAGGATTCTGGTTCCTCGAAGGGTTCTAGGAAGCGTAAGGCTTCCCAAAACTACGCTGTTACTGCACAGTCTCAAGCTACACCAAATCAGCCTGCGCAGCCACCCTCCAAGAGGCCTTATCTTGGCAAGGCACCTTTGTGCAACAAGTGTAACGGCCATCACCTACCACATCTCCAATGTCGTCATTGCACTAACTGTGGAAGAAATGGTCATCTTGCTGATACATGCCGCATTCCTGCTAATCAGAATCGGGCAGCTCAGAACCCGGCTCAACAAGTTGCTCAGCCTTTTGCTCAACCACAAGGACAAGTTGCACGACCTCACTACCCACCAGGTTCTTGTTATAACTGTGGGGATCTGACCCACTATCGTAATCAGTGTCCAAGATTGGTAAATGCGAATCCAGCCCAGGCTCAGGCTCGAGGTCGAGTCTTCAACATGAATGCACAAGAGGCGCAAGCAGACAATGAAGTGGTTAACGGTACGTTCTTTGTTAATAATCAACCCGCATCCGTTCTTTTTTATTCTGGTGCCGATAAGAGTTTTGTGTCGTTATCTTTTGAGCCATTGCTTCGCATGTCTAGAATGAAACTAGGTAAGCCTTTGACAGTAGAAGTTGCGAGTGGTAATTCCGTTGTTATTGATTCTGTTCTTCGCAATTGCCAATTGAACCTTAAGGATCATCTTTTTCCTATTGATCTCACACCCATGCAACTTGGAAGCTTCGACATTATTGTGGGTATGGATTGGTTAGCCAAGCATCACGCGGAGGTAGTTTGTTTTGAGAAGATTGTCAGGGTGCCGCTTTCGTCAGGTGAGATCCTACAGGTTCATGGTGAGAAAATTGCTAGTAGTCTCAAGCTCATGTCTTGTACTCAAGCTCGGAAGTATCTGCGAAAGAATTATGTGGCCTTCTTGGCACATGTTACAGCAGATAAAGGCAAAGGTAAGTCCATTCAAGATATCCATGTCGTTCGGGATTATCCGGAGCTATTTCCTGAAGAGTTACCTGGTCTACCCCCAGCACGCCAAGTCGAGTTCCATATTGATCTTGTACCTGGTGCAAATCCCATTGCCAGATCTCCATATCGTCTCGCACCGTCCGAGATGCAAGAGTTGTCTAAGCAGCTGCAGGAGCTATCTGACAAAGGTTTTATTCGTCCTAGTTTTTCACCTTGGGGTGCTCCCATTCGTTTTGTCAAGAAGAAGGATGGATCCTTCAGGATGTGCATCGATTATCGTGAACTGAACAAGCTTACCATCAAGAATCGATATCCCCTACCTCGCATCGATGATCTCTTTGACTAGTTACAGGGTGCTTCTTATTTTTTGAAGATTGATCTTCGTTCTGGGTATCATCAACTTCGTGTGCATGAAGAAGATATTCCCAAGACAGCGTTCCGCACTCGTTATGGGCATTATGAGTTTACAGTTATGCCGTTCGGTTTGACTAATGCTCCTGCTGTTTTCATGGACTTGATGAATAGGGTTTGTAAGCCTTATTTAGATAAGTTCATCATCGTTTTTATTGATGACATCTTGATATATTCTAAGACGCAAGCTGATCATGAGCAACATCTTCGTCTTACTCTGGAACTCCTAAAGAAAGAGCAGCTTTTCGCCAAATTTTCCAAGTGCGAATTTTGGCTTAAGGAGGTTCAATTTTTGGGGCATATTGTCAACGAACAAGGTATTCATGTAGATCCCTCCAAGATCAGTGCGATTAAGGACTGGGATACGCCTACTACCCCTACTGAGGTTCGTTCTTTTCTTGGTCTTGCGGGTTATTACCGCCGCTTCATAGAGAATTTCTCAAAGATTGCAGTTCCTTTAACTGCTCTAACTCAGAAGAACAAATCCTTTGAATGGGGATTTAAACAAGAAGAAGCGTTTCAGACCTTAAAGCAGAAGCATTGTGACGCGCCCATTCTAACTTTGCCTGAGGGCAATGATGATTTGGTTGTTTATTGCGATGCATCTAAATTAGGTCTTGGCTGTGTTCTGATGCAAAGGAACAAAGTCATAGCCTACGCATCAAGACAATTGAAGGTGCATGAGAAGAATTACACCACTCATGATCTTGAGTTGGGTGCAGTTGTCTTCGCTCTTAAGATCTGGAGACACTATTTGTATGGTACTAAATGTGTGGTTTTCACTGACCACAAAAGTCTTCAGCACATCTTCAATCAGAAAGAACTCAACATTAGGCAACGACGCTGGGTTGAGCTTCTAAACGACTATGACTGCGAAATTCGCTACCATCCTGGTAAGGCGAATGTCGTAGCCGATGCTTTGAGTCGTAAGGAACGTACTAAGCTTCATTGTGTTCGTGTTCAATCTGATATTCAAGCCCACATTTCTCAGGCTCAACATGCTTGTGTTTCACAAGACTTGATGGGTAAGGAATTACCCTATCATATTAAGCCCAATCTTGAACTGAAGGACGATGGATCGTATTATTTCATGGACCGTTTGTGGGTCCCAAGCCTAGATGATCTCCGCACTTTGCTGATGGATGAAGCTCATAAGTCTCGTTATTCTATTCATCCTGGCTCAGATAAGATGTATAAGGATCTTCGTACTCAGTATTGGTTGCCCGGTATGAAGAAAGACATTGCCTTGTATGTTTCAAAATGCCTTACTTATCTTAAGGTCAAGGCTGAACACCAACATCCTTCTGGTCTTTTGGAGCAACCAGAGATTCCAGTTTGGAAATGGGAAAACATTTCTATGGATCTTATTACCAAACTTCCGCGCACTAAAAAGGGTCATGATGCCATCTGGGTAGTTGTTGATCGTCTTACTAAGTCAACACATTTCTTGCCAATACGTGAGGATTTTTCTGCTGAAAGGCTAGCTAAAATCTATGTGGATGAAATCATATCTCGACATGGTGTTCCTTTGAACATTATTTCTGACAGAGATGCTCGCTTCTCTTCTCGTTTTTGGAGAACCATGCAATCTGCTATGGGGACCCAACTCAATCTGAGCACAGCTTATCATCCCCAAACAGATGGCCAAACTGAAAGAACAATCCAGACTTTGGAGGATATGCTTAGAGCTTGTGTGATCGATTTTGGTGGTAGTTGGGATTCACATCTTCCATTGATTGAATTCTCCTACAATAATAGTTATCACTCCAGCATCAACATGGCTCCTTTCGAGGCTCTCTATGGTCGAAAATGTCGTTCACCAGTCTGCTGGAATGAGATAGGTAAGGCTCAACTTACTGGACCTGACCTCATTCTAGAGACAACTGATAAGGTTAAGAAAGTTCGTGATAACCTTCAGACAGCTCGAAGCCATCAAAAGAATTACGCGGACCAAGGACGCAAGCCCATGGAATTTCAAGTTGGTGATCGTGTATTACTTAAGGTCTCACCTTGGAAAGGTGTGATCAGGTTTGGAAAGAAAGGAAAACTTGCACCTAGATACGTTGGACCTTTCAAGATCGTCAAAAGAATCGGTAAGGTAGCCTACAGACTCGAGTTACCTCCTGAACTTGGGAATGTTCATCCAACCTTCCACGTATCCAATCTCAAAAGGTGCTTAGCTGACGAGAACCTCCACATACCGCTTGACGAAATTCGTGTTGATAAAACACTGCACTTTATCGAGAAACCTGTGGAGATAGTGGACCGTACATTCAGACAGTTGAAGAACAAACGGATTCATTTGGTCAAAGTTCGCTGGGAATCCAAACGTGGCCCCGAGTTTACTTGGGAACATAAGGACCAGATGAAGGCAAAATATCCGCATTTGTTTTCACAAGTTTCCTCTAAACAAATTTCGGGATGAAATTTCCACAAGTAGGGGAGACTGTAACCATCCTGGTTTTCACACATGTTTTGACTTGCATTGTAACAATTACCGTGTTTGAAATGAAACATATTCGAACATACCTTCTTTGTGCTCATACATGCTTATATACAAGTCCAAACACATGAATATTTGCAAATTTGATACTTGTAAACAAGACTACGTTAATTACAAGGGCCTAATGTGTTATTTTGTGAAATTATAAGTTGAGGGACCCAATTGTCAATCCTTGAAGCTTGTTTGAAAACTTTGATTTTAAATCCTAGGGTAAACCGTCACTATTTTGGAAAATATAAAGTTCGGGGACTAAATTGACATTTTTGAAACTTATTTTCTAAATAAAATAAATAAATTTGTATTTGAAATAAAAAGTATAGGGTCCTTTTTGGTCATTAATTGAAACTTGAACCTTAGGGACTGTTAGTGTCATTTTCTAAACTGATTTAACCGGAAATCCTAAACGGGTTAGTCTATTATATAAGGATTCCTATTGTAAAGAACTAACCTAGTTAACTACTTAACTAAACTATTGCAGGGACCTTAGTGCATATCCTCAGAACCTCAGGGGCCTAAGTGTAAAATCAGAATCAAAATCAAAAAAATAAACAAAAACCCGGTCACTTGGGGGTTTCGAACTCGGGACGTGTGGGTTAACATATGAGCGTGTGACCGGTCGGCTGGTAGGCCTCATCCGGTTATAACTCGAATCTTAAAATACTTATACACACTTTAGATATTAAATATTATTTATTCAAACCAGAACCCGCGACTGGCTCACCGGATTCCATCCAAAACACAACGAGACAATGGCTTATTCACCCTATGAACTTGCATGTGGAATCCTTGTATCGAAACCAGACTCCCACGCGTTCAAATCGTTCAATACCGAGGCTTTGGCACGCCGATTTGTTGTTTTTCGTTTTAACCGGAATCAATTAAAATCCACTAATTTGTGTCGTTATTTTGTCGAAATTGAACTATTATTTAAGTTCCCTAATCAAATTTATTTATTTTATTTAGAAAATAAGTTTCAAAAATGACAATTTAGTCCCCGAACTTTATATTTTCCAAAATAGTGACGGTTTACCCTAGGATTTAAAATCAAAGTTTTCAAACAAGTTTCAAGGATTGACAATTAGGTCCCTCAACTTATAATTTCACAAAATAACACATTAGGCCCTTGTAATTAACGTAGTCTTGTTTACAAGTATTAAACTCAATCAAATTTGCAAATATTCATGTGTTTGGACTTGTATATAAGCATGTATGAGCACAAAGCAGGTATGTTCGAATATGTTTCATTTCAAACACGGTAATTGTTACAATGCAAGTCAAAACAAAACATGTGTGAAAACCAGGATGGTTACAAAACCTCCCGCCGCTTAACTGAAACTGAGGAAAAACTGGAAAATTCTGAAACGGCGCGGGCCACAGCAGAGAGTGAGCTGGAACCTTTGAAGAGCGATATGTTATGGTTGAAGGAGCGTGGGATTGTCTGTCTAAGTTATTTTTTCCTTTTGCGGGAATGCTTTGCGCCTTTCTTTTACTTATTTTTCTCTTGTTCTTGTAGGTTGCTGAATCAGTGTTAAATTCTGAAGAGCTGGATAAAATTGTTGCGCGTTTGGTGGTTGCCGCGCGAAAAGATGGATATTCCCAAGGCTATGCTGAGTGTTCTCACCATGTGAATAACTCTCTGAAGGTTGATTGGGATATTACCAAATCCGCTACTTATGGTGTTAATACTGGTGCCGCCTTTGCAGCTTTAAAAACAGAATTTGACAATTTGCAGCTTCCTCTTATGGATCTTATAAATGTTGCTTTGCAATCTGAAGATCCTGTGGCGCAACTGAAGGAAATCTTTCCTGATGAAGGCGAAGATTTATCGTAGAATTTATTTTGTAATTGTTTTGAACAATTTTCTGTAATATTTGGGATGTGTATCCCTTCTTTTGTTGATGCGCTGCTGCGCAAGTAACGTACACTAAAACACTGCCGTGTTTGATAGTTTTTTAAGGCATATTTGTGCGCCAGGAATAGTATGACGTGTTTTTTAGTTTACAATATTTTGCATGGGTACAATTACTTTGATTAGGTAAGGCGAATGAAGGTGGTATGAAGCTCATGTGTGAATGTATGGTCTTATGTGATACAATCATCGACCGTTCATGAGACTTGTGTTGTATTTACCATAATGTTTTTGCGCTTACCAAAAGAAATTGCATGCACTTTGTAAAAAAACACAAGAATAATAGAAACTTTGTTGTTTATTTCAGGATAAGGCGCAGAGGCCGTTACAAAGTCTATTAATATAAATATACGAGACTTAACTTACACTCTATTTCCAGCTTTAACTTGATAAACTGTCATTCCGCGCGGAGATCATAGAGTAACTTCTTAATTTTTCGCTTTCTTGGTTGGGCCTTCTTCGCCTCGAGTTATCTGCTTTATTTCCTTGCGCACGTTTTAAGGGCTTTTTCTATTTCGGTGCGCAAGGAAATGCAATTGTTGGTGGTATGACCACTGTCCTTGTGGTAATCACAATACTTAGCTGGGTCTTGTCCACGTTTGTTCTTCATGGGTATTGGAGGCTTAAACTGATAATCCTCGGTGCTTAAAACTTCCGCAGGAGTTTTGGTTAAGGGAGTCCATTGTCGCTCCCTGTTCTATAGTTTGGCTTCTCTCTGCGCGGAAAGTTTATTGATTGTGGCTCGAGCATCCTTGGATGAATAGTTCCCTGAGCTAGAATCACGCCATCCTTTCTTAAATCTCTTTCCGCCACCTGAGCCTAAATCTGAGGGTCGGTTGTGCGGTGGGGGATGCCTGTTGGTAGTGAGATTCTTCTTTGTTTGGGCGTAAACTTTAGCCGCTGCCATCACCTTCTCCCAGCTCTTCGGGAGTCCTTCTGTCCCAGACAAGACCTTTATCATATCGTTGCACCTGACTGCATATTTGAACTGGGCGCGAATCAGCTGCTCATGGACGCCTCCAAACTCAAGTACCTCTTTGTTATATCGGGTGATAAAGTCTTCCAGACTTTCATCATCGTGACGCCAAATGTTCATCACATCCGCTTTGTCGCGGATAGATCGCCTTTGTTGGCTGAAATAGGTCAGAAATTTTTCGCATAGATCCTTCCATGACGTGATTTGTCCAATGGGGAAATTATTGAACCAGATTCTTGCAACGCCAGTAAGGGTTTGCACGAAAAGGTGGCACCATAATGGTAGGGTCCAGCCTCCGACTAGCCCTCCGCTTGTGAAAACTCTCAGATGATCGTCAGGGTCTGTCAACCCGTTGAACTTGCCCACGTTAGACGGCAGCTTTGCTTTCTCTAGCGGAGCCAGATCTATTTCAGTAACAAATTTTGAATTCTCCGCCGCCTTAGCGGGACGGTAAATCAGATCATAATTGTGCTCAGCTTCGGGATTGAAAACCGCACGGGGTCTACACTTGTTGTAATTCGGTTGTAACCGACTAAACACCCTGGCACTTTCACCTACACGGTAAGTTGGGTCACTTTCACTGGTGTGAGTGTTTCGCTAAGAACCCAACTTGGTGTGAACTGATTCTCTCCGATGAGGGTGAGACTCATCTTGATGCTCTCTTTGATGACTTTCTGACTGGGTATACTCGTATCTAGATGTAGATCTAGAGTAAACCTCTGTGTTTTCTTGAGATGGGCCCTCACGTTGGGAAGCATGAGCACGAGATCCTGGTCTTCGTGATTGAGTTTGGGGAGTAGTTTGTGCACACAGCTGTGTGTATATGATACACGTTAAATTATACATGTTTTTATACCCCAAAACACTTCCGTTTTAAGCATTTTTTACCGAAACCGCGATGTTTAGGTACCAAATCCGGTACTTTTATATTTTCAGGTCTTAAACGAAGAACAAAAGACAAATCTGATGAAAACGGGCAAATTCTGATGCGTTTCTGATAAAACGGACAAAATTCTGATGACTGCCAGGTGTGGCACTACCGTGCCATCTGACCGCACTACCGTGCGAGACCTCCGACCTCGGAAGCACTGCCAGTGCGACTCACGGTGCCCGCTGTTTATTTGAACCGCACGGCTGTGCGAGCCAATCGCACCCCCGTGCACCACCTGGACCATACTTTCTGATCACGATTCTGATGACCTCGAACTACCGTGCGACCAGTCGCATGACCGTGCCGATCTGGTGACCTAGACAAGTTGTCCACTAGTCCACTTGGCTGACCCGGGATCGCAGAAAATGACGTCACCCGACAAGGCCTGACCGCACGGTCGTGCGACCCATCGGCACGGCCATGCCAAACTGAAAATTGCCTATAAATAGCAGCATTCGCTACTGATCAAAATGTTGGGTTTTTCTCCATGTTTCCGGGCGATTTCTGGGTTACGAAGCAGTCCTGATCAGACCCATTTGAAGCCTCAAGATTGAGTGGAAGCATAACCGATCCAACCCATCAATTCCTTGCTTGTTTATGGTTCGATTCCTTGTTCTTGAACATGTATTCTGGTCATTTTGCAAGTTATGAGTTGATGTTAGTTTATGTTTAATATAGTATTATGTAATAGCAGTTATAAACTTGTTTCTTGAATAAATCGTTACGTTGTAATCTTGTTTAAATGAAACTTAGTACTTTTTCTTGTTGAATCTTCATGATTATATAATGAACATTTCATTGATGTTGAGTTCCTGATTATGTTTGATTGTCTTGGATAATGAATCTGTGGTTAGTGGGATGGTAACTATTTCTTGATTAATCACTTATTTGTAGACGTTGTTTACACCATGAAACCAGACCAGGGTATTGGTTTTATACAAGATATATCTCATTTTGAATACTTTCTTGCACGTAAGGGTTCTAATGAATTATATGGTGTTGATTACATGTTCTTAGATGCGATTTATGATCCTTGTTTAGTAGTTTTGGTCTGAAATTGCTGACATGGTAGATTTGTGTTTAAGACTTGTAAAGGTGAAATTGTTTGTTATATGATCTACATAATTGCTTATCCTCGTGGCTGTATTGTGACCATCGGTATTGCTTTCTTTGATAAGTGAGGTTAGGAATCCAGACCCAGTAAATAACCTATCTTTAAAGGTTCGCATGAATAAATATTAATAGCTCGTCAATGAATGATTTTAGGTGGTTAACGTGTGACCATCGCGTTAACTTTCCAAAGAATCATAATGCTAGAAATCCAGACCCGGTAACTAGCTGTCTTGCAATTGGAAAATTGATTAAGTGCTTTTGTGACATATCTAATATATAATATGTTTAGGTTGTTTGTGAAACAAGATAATAGTATATTTATGTCTTAGTTATAATTTAGATAACTTAGTTAAACAACCATTCACTTATCTTTTTATCTGGTAAAATAATGAGAAAGATTTAGTACTTAATAACGCCCGTGTTCCATGGATCGATATCTGGCTCTTACCAATACTTTACTGCATATACGACGGGATAGACTTGTCCTTTGTTGTGTGTGTTTTAATGTTAAGGTATAAACCATTTTTATAAATATAAAACACCAAGTTACGCCGGGCGCGGTTGTAAATACTGTAAATAAATGTGTATAGCCGTGCCCGCGTCAAGTTTTTGGCGCCGTTGCCGGGGAACATGGCGAAATTAATGAAACAATCCGAGTTATTATTTTACCGGTGTACAAACTGTGAATACTCGTACATTTTGTATTTATTTTGTTTTTTTTATTTACCAACTTGTGAAAAGTTAGTCTGGCACGCCCAACTAATTTTTCTATTTTACTAACCACTAACATACTAACTTTTTATTTATTTTTCGACTAACATTTTACATTTATTTATTTAATTCAGTTATGTGTTCAGAATCGAACCATTTCTCTTTTATTCTTTCATTTCAGTTATTTTAATTCAGTCATTTCATTTCTGTACTTCATTCATTTATTTATTTATTTATTTCATTCCAGTACAGTTATTTCATTATTTTATTTATTTCAATTCAGTTATTTCATTCATGTTTATATTTATATTTATGCCCGTGTTCGGAATCGAACCGCTTCTATTTTTATTTATTTATTTCATTCATTTATATTCATTTATTTCAGTTACATTTATTCATTTAATCATTCTTGTTCATTTTTTTATTTAGTTAACTGCTTTTTCATTCATTTATTTGTACTCAATTGTTTATTTATTTACTCCACGAAAAAAAAGACTTTCTGATAAAATCATCATATTTTCTGGTAAATTCTGATGAATTTATCAGATTTTATGATGGATTCTGATAAACCCATTTGATTTTCTGAGACAAAAATTTTCACTTCTGATGAATTTACCGGATTTTCTGGTAAATTCAGATGGATTTATCAGAAATTCTGATGGAAAGAAAATTTTCATCAGATTTTTATCAGATCTTGTCAGATTTTCTAATATAAAAAAAAAGACTTTCTGATATAATCATCAGATTTCTGATAAATTTATCAGACTTTTGATGAAGTTAGCAAAATTTCTGGTAAAATATAAAAATTTCATATTTTCAATGAGATAATCAGATTTCATCATATTTTTATCAGATCTCATCAGATTTAAAAAAAAAAGAAGTTTTCGGATGTAAATAAGTAAATAAATAAATAGATATGTATAATAAATTGTATATATATATGTATATAATATAATAGTATTATTATTTATATTTATATTACTTATATTATTATTATGTTATTTTTCCGTATAATGCATTCCTTATTACTTGCAGGTTAATGTCCACAACCCCTGTACCCGCTATTGCTGAGCTAGCCAACGAACCAGAAAATAACCTAAGAAGAAGCAAGCGGCTTCGTGAAAGATCACTTGTCGTGGCACAAAGGATTGCGGCCACAATCGACGAACCAGTGGTACTTTCTGATAGTGAGAGTTCAGAAGACGAAAGAGGAAGCATCATGGCGGAGGACGACCAGCCTTTGAATGAGACCGGCCGTCCAGGAGGAGAGGGCTTGCTACCAAGCATCGCCCGACCTACGATAGCAGCACCGAGTTTTGAAATTAAATCTAGTATAATTAACATGTTACAAAATTCTGTGCAGTTCGATGGGAAGGATCACGAAGATCCAGGTCGGCACATCGCTTCATTTCTCGAGGTGTGTTCGACTTTCAAAATACGAGACGTTTCTAAAGACGCAATCCGTTTGCAGCTCTTTCCATTCTCTTTGCGAGACAAAGTCCGATCTTGGCTTTTGTCACTTCGAACAGGGTCCGTCACGACTTGGAATGAGATGGCAGATCTTTTGATGCAAAAATACTTCCCGCCGAAAAAGACAGCTAAGCTAAAGAACCGTATAATGACATTTAAACAGGACGAAGGAGAATCTCTACACGCAGCTTGGGAAAGGTTCAAAGATCTTCTGATCGATGTTCCACATCATGGGTTGTCCAAAAGGCAACTTGTGTTGAACATCTACCAAGGACTCAACTACGACTCACAAGAACGCATAGACCTATATGCAGGAGGCGATCTTGGAACTAAAACACCAACGGAAGCCTACGCAATTATAGATAAAACTACTTTGAAGTCGAGTTCGCGTCACAATGGAGTGCGAAATAAAGCATCATCTATTCCTGGAGTTCATCAAGTGGATACGTATACGGCTCTTGCAGCATAGATTGGAGATTTGGCGGCAAGGTTTGATCAAGCTCAGAACGTTTCGAAAGTACAATCATCATGTGAGCTATGTGGACTGTCACGCGAGCCAGGTACATGTGAGCAGGGTGTTATGTTTACTGGCCACGAAGAGGTGGACTATCTGGGCAATCAAATCAGGCCCCAAAATAACCCCTACAGCAACACGTATAATCCGGTGTGGAAAAATCACCCAAACTTTGGGTGGAAATCTAATTCTGGGAACCAAAACCCGCTCGGATACGCTCAGCGTGCTCCCGCGCCACAGCAGCCCTAGGGACAGCCTTACCAATCTCAGGGCATGTCCTTCCAGCCAAATTACCATCATCAAGGCTCCGGGAGCAGTTCCCAGCCTCACGCCTCTCAGAGTAACTCTAAGCTAGAGGAGATGATGACACAGCTGCTAGGAAACTTCGATTGTGCTAATCAGATAGCTGAGAACCGCTACCAACAACATGAGGAATGATTCATGGCCCAAGAAGGGGAGATGCAGAGTCATAAAGCTTCTATACAGACCATTGAGAATCAGGTGGGACAGTTGGCTAAAATGTTGTCTGAGAGACCCCCGGGTGGTCTTCCAGGAAACACAGAGTCAAATCCGAAAGGGCGTGTCAATGCCCCGCACGTTTAACAAGTGTGGGAGAAGGAGTCTAGCTATCGACTCGCTGACAAATTTAGGGAGCGTGTTTTGACACGCTAAGGGTATTTTCTGTGAATATTAACTTTATCGCATTAATTTCCTTGTTCGTTAACTTTTTTTGTTTTTAGTAGGTTCGAACAAGATCGATTCATGCCTTTTGTATCCAAAATAATATTTACCAAACATATACTTATAACGGTATTTTCCGGAATATTTTATAAGTCACGTTCTTGCGTTCGATTTCACAATATTAAATGTGTAACTTATATATTTATTCCTTGTGATTTTTGGTATTATTTTGGATTGTAAGTTCTTGGTATTTTGCTAAGTTATATTATTTTACCCTAAAATAATATAACTATTTCACAACGTATACAAATATTCACACAAGTGTCCTTTATATATGTATATATATATTCTAAATATATATTCACCCATTTTTATTTATAAAAACCAACCTCCAATACTTGTATTTTTGTAACAAAATCTATGGCAAAGTTTATATTGAAAACTATAGTTAAAATACACTAGTAAATATTTGTTAGAAAATATTTCTTTAAGTGTTTATATTTTTTAGAAAATTTTGCCATAGTTTCCCCTAAAAATGGAGGTGTCCATGCTTATTAAAGCATATCATTTTCTTTTCAAAAATCAACACAACAACCAACAATCAACCTTAAACATCCTACACTTACCAAGTGCTAAAACAATGCTTCTACATATAGATCATGAACTTGAACTTCCATAAAAACTCGTAGTAACTTGGTGGTATGTTTAGTAGACTTGGTTACCCTTTAAAGTGTGTTTATTTCTTTAAAATCTCATTCTTAAAGAGTTTAGGTGTTTACAACTTGTAAACGTATTTCACAGAAACGTTTCTTTATGGATCTTCTTGTTTCTCTAGTGTTTCTACACTTGTTTTATCACCAAAAATAGTGTAGATTTTAGTAAGAACCAAGACCTTCTAAAAATTACATTTTGAACTTGGTTCTTTGGGGAAAACCATTTCTCATTCTTAGATCCACAAGATTACTAGCTTACTTTGTTTATTATTTTTCAAGAAATCATCTCATTATTCAAGTTCATGCTTATATGTGAGGATGGTCATCTTGTGTTATCACATAATCATCCTCTTACTTGCTAGATCATGTGTTTAATCACAATCTAGCAAGCTCCTTATGATGATTAACATCATAACCCCAAGTAAACAACAAGCAAGTATCATTCATACACTAAACAACATAGTTTCATCAACATTTCATCATATGTTAAGCTTATGTTCAAGATTCATGTTTATGTCTTTTAGTGTTCATCAAGATAATCAATGTGTTTCATCTTTTAACCACTCAAAATTAGAAGTAACAAAGGTTATGAGAGTCTTACTACTAGCTCTAAGCTAGGGAAGAACACAAGATGATGGTGATGACAAAGGTGGAGGATAATAGCAATCGGGAGAGATTCTTCAAGATCCAAGAGCACCGAGCTTCCTTAAACACCTTCTAGCATCATGTAGTGACCTTGGAATGGATGGATGATGAATGAAAAGTGGTGGTGGTGTGGGTATGATTCTCGGCCGAAGTGGGGAGAGGGAGAATGAGGAGAGATGTGGTGTTGTGAAGTGAGCTCTAATCCTACATATAACAACTTAATGGTTTTGTCCAATGGTCTTTATGTTTCCTAAGTACATCACAAATCTTTCACCAAATCCTTAGAGATCACATAATATCCAAATAAGATTGAGGAGATCAAGGTGGTGGGACCACCTTGAACCGTCCCAAAGGGGGGGGGGAGTAATTAGTTGGGTTCCAAAGATTAGTCAAGTGTCTAGGTTAGATTTCAAGTGTATTAGTTAGTGTTTATGCATCATGTGTGTTATATAGTGTGTTAGTGTGTTCGGGGATCATAACTAGCTCAAAAATAATAAAACAATGCTTCTAGCAGTATTTTGGTGTTTCGGGTAATGTCCGGTTGTTCGGTTAGATACCGGTTTGTTAAAGTATCAAACTATTCCGTTTAATGATTTTTAAGTACCCTTTCGTGACACTTTTAATTCCCGACACTTAGGAAAGCATACAGGACCATTTTGCCATATTTTTGCATGTTACGAGCTTATTAAATTGCTGATTTTTGCTGATTAATGCAGAATACTGCACTTTAAGTGGGTTTTAGGCACTTTCTGGCACTTAAACTATCACCTAGTGAAGCAGTTTTATGGTCCTTACTTCCCTACACACCATACTAGTGTAGTATCTTGTCTCTGGCCCATACGGGGTCTTAAAACACTATCTGTCTATGTACTGAACATCATCAGCATTTTCTGAGTTATCCGCTAACTGTGCAAGCTGTGCTTTGTGCATCGTTTATGTCACTAAGAGTTTGCATGTGATAATGAGGTGACAGTATGAAATGTGATGCACATGTATGTATGATGTAGTAATCAGAAAACAGTCAAGTATAATTCAGCACAGTCATTAAGCACTTAATCATCATTTAGTAATTGTACGGATGCATGCAAATTTGGCAGTTGTCACATATGGAAGCGATGTTTCTACGTCGTTTATATAATGATGTTTTTGGTGCGTAATTTAGGAGGGAATTTTTTCTAATAAATGCTAATAACAGAAATTCAGTTAGTGTGTTGTTTCCTCTTCCTGTAATATCCAACGCGTTTTATCACTAATTTTTGGAGTTTTGTTTTTAATGGCGTTTTATTTTTTTTAATGGCATGTTATCATTTGATGGCGTTTTGAATTTGAGCGGTAAAAGACCCTTTTACCCTTAATGAAGCGCGTCCCACATAATAAAATTGATGTTATTTACGAAAACGCCACCGCGCAATCTAGTCCACGGATTGTTTTGATCTGACGTGTAACACCCCGTGTTTAGAAAGTCAAAGTCAAGATTGAAGTCAAAGGAAGAAAAGATTGCTAATTGCGATCTGTCACTCCTTGCTCAACTACTGTTTTGACTTCTTTGACTTGTAGATAATCTATTTATTTTATCTCATTAGTTGTATTATGTGGACTTGTGGAGTACTTGTTAATAAGCGAGGTTTGATCGCTTTTTATCTCATGTTTTATCGCTTATCCGCTTATTTCATCGCAATCGCATTCGCAACTCGAGTTATGCGTTCTGGTTATTGTTTTACGTGTGTGTGCTACTTACGTGTTAATTATGCATGTTTATGTTTATGTTGTGGTGATTAATCGAAACGCAATCGAATCGCGAACGCTAAACGCAACTTACTTAGGATGATTGTATGTTAGATATAGTAGTTGGGATTAATGGGTAATTCTATCGCATCGCTTAAATGCATCGCAAACTCAACGCACGAAACGAAACGCCGAAACTCCAAACGTCGGAGCCACTCGATCACGTGACAACTCGATCGGATGGCCACCCGATCGGATTGCCACCCGATCGGATTGCCGCCCGATCGGACAGCCACCCGATAGATGACCCACCCGATCCTATGCACTTTCCTTTTTGGGAAACCCTATAAATACCCTCAACTGTCACATCACTTGATGTGACAGCTCCTCTCACTCGACCCAGCCGCTCTCAAGCTTCTTTCTCACGATTTCTCGCGATTCTTGTAAGTTTTCAACCTAAATCTTGTACTTTCATGATCTACACGCACTCCTTCACCTTTCTATATTTTGAATCTTAACTTTTAACCGTGAATCCAGCGGATTTGAGGTGTTCTAGGATGATGTCATCATGGGGTCCTTATGAACTTCATGTTTTGGCTTCAATCCACCAAGAACAACTTAGATCTGAACGATTTCCACATGAATAAACAAAGATCTTGCATAGATCTGAACACATTCATGGTGAAAAGGATTTAAAGATGGTTTTCTAACTTTCTTTCAACTCTTTTACACTCAATTCACTCAAAGCCGATAGAATCGGAGCTTGTCCTGACCTTCTACTCCTTCCTGTTGATGTGTTGGTTCAAGATCTGAATTCTATCCATGAGACTACCGATTTCGGGTTGAACATGAAGCACCGTCTCGAACAGTTGACTGATCGGACTAGGGCGATTCCTATCCGATCGGGTCACTTAAGTCTTGGCGAGGTTTCCGTTGTTTGGCACGTTATCACATCGTCTCGATCAAAACTACAAACTATCAAGACAATCAAGTGTCAAGATGATTAGGACGTCGGGACGGATTGCCCTCCGATCGGCTTGCACTTGGTCCCACACTCAACTTTATTTGATTATTCAAAGTCTTGACGCCGAACGGATTGCCGTCCGATCGGATTGCCATCCGATTGAACGACCATCCGACCATGTGATGTTTGGACTTCAACACTCAAACAATTTTCAACATGTTGAATACATAGTCAGTTCCAAACGGATTGCCACCCGATCAGATTGCTATCCGATCGAGTGACAAACTGCTGTGAACTTGTTCTCACTAAGTGTCCTACTAATCGGATCGTCACCCGATCGAGCCACCGTTCGATCGATCGACCTGAAGGGTAGATATACTTCTCTGTTTTCAAAATGCTAGAACGAAAACTTCAAAAGACAAACCATCATACACAAACACATCCTCACCAAACGAGATGACAATCCAATCGAATGGTCACCCGATCAGATGACCATCCGAACGGATTGCCATCCGGTCGACTGGCCATCGGATTGGATTGCCATCCGATCGGATTACCATCCGACACTTGGTATTATTGCACCGTTTTACGCGCCGCTTATCGTTTATGCTATCGTTAACTGTTCAGGCTAATCTATCTCTGCGCTCCCTTCAATCCAAGGCTGTGTTTATTGTTAAACACAATCTGTGAGTATACTCGATCCCTTTTTGCTTTATGCACTTTTGGGTGTTACATACGTTATCTATATTCAAATCACAATCAACACACAACGCAACACTATTTATACGCTAACCGTTATTGCATGTTATACGTGACTCGATGAATGCCTGTTTGTTATGTTAACACATTGATTGTTGTCTACCTTCCTTAGCAGCGATAGTACTATAGTTTGGACTCAGCACCTGTCGTGGACAGGGGTTGTTAAGGACATTACTTCACGTGTTCGCAGTGGTGAACATGTGTTGCGCACTCGTTACTCGCAGTCAAATCGCAGTCATTGGTATTGATAGGATCTTTGTCGATAACTTACATGCTTCACATTATACGTTGTACATGCTGGTTATGCGTAAACGATTTTGAACTCTAATATGCTATATCAAACTTGTATGCTCACCTTTACACTATGTGTATTTGACCTTTATTTTAACGTATGTGACAGGTGTTTAGGATGCTATCTGCTAGGATGCTTGCTTTGTGGAATCGAGTTAGGAAGAGTCTAGAAACAAACAAACTATTTATCTTTATTTGAAAATCTGAGTTGTCAAACATGTTTGTGTTTGGAGAATATCGATGTCTGTAATAATTAGAATACGTGAATGGGTTATGGTATGGGACATAATATTAACTATTTGGTAATTTAGTCGTTATGGAATTTCTCTCGACAATCTGTTCGCTCAGTGCCATACCCCGAGGTTTCCGCCTTCGGTTGGGGTGTGACATGACGATCCATAAGCGTTCTCTCCGTTCTCACACTTTCCACCGTTTTCTCTAAATCCTGACCCTCATATATAAGGATCATTAAAGAACACTAATTATTGCGAGAACAAAAAGAACAACTCTAAATCACTAATTTTGGGATTTAAGGTTCATATTTCTTAAATTTTATGTTTCTTACATTTATATATGTATTATATATACATAAAAAATCATATATTTTTCGCTATACACAGTCTACATACATGTAGATAATTTAGCCTACACATAACCTACATGTGTGTAGGTTATTTAAAAACTAAAGATTTTTCTTATTTTGTTTTAAATTCTAGGGTGAGAAACAATAAATCTTACATTTATAAAATTTTCATTTACTTTTTAGGTTTTTAGGATTGAAAAAATGAGTGATTCATTTTGTTCTGCGTGTTCTCGCAATATTTAGTGTTCTGCATAGAACCTTCCCATATATATATATATATATACATAGGAGAAAGATCCGTTAGGAACCACCCGTTATTGCGAAAACCAATGTGAACACAACCAAAAATACTTAAAAAATCTAAAAAACACACACAAAGAAAATTTAAATATTTTTTTATTAAAAATCACTACTTTTCGTCAAAAAAATTTTTTTGACGAAAACTAGCAATTTTTATAAAAAATATAGTAAAAAAAATTGTACATTTTTTAGGTTTTGGGTGGTTTAACTTTATGTTTTAGTTTTTAGCATTTAGCTTGAGGGGGGTTAGGTTTTTTTGGGTTTTGGGTGGTGTAGTGGGTTTATTTTGTTATGTTCACATTGGTTCTCGCGGTTCTTGCAATAAAGGTGGTTCTCGCATGAACCCTACGACAAAGATCCGTTAGGAACCACCCTTTATTGCGAGAACTGCGAAAACCAATGTGAACACAACCAAAAATGCCTAAAAAACACACAAATTTTTTTTTAATAGTTTTTATAAATAAAAGCGCTACTTTTATTAGCAAAAAAAAAAAATTTAATTTTTTTTTAGGTTTTTTAGGGGGTTTTAGTTTTTAGCATTTAACTTGGGGGGGGGGGTTAGGTTTTGTTTTGGGGGGGGGGGGTAGGTTTTTTTTTAGCTATTTTAGGTTGTGTTCACATTGGTTCTCGCGGTTCTCACAGTAAAGGTGGTCTTCGCATGAACCCTACCATATATATATATATATATATATAGGCTCATCCTCCATTTCCCTTGGAGGGGCATCCTTCTTGAATGTTGACGTGTCGCTAGTGTAGAATGGCATCCTCTAAGGACTTGACTCCTCCACACGGAGTAACCTAAAAGAAGAACAGAGCAATTTTGTGAGAGCTAGGAAAGTTGCCATTTAATATAATAACTACGAATAACACCCGCGCGCGATTCGGCGCGGGTACATTATAAATATCGAATCAATTAGTCCAAACGTTATGCGATACGTTAACCATATGAAAATACGCGTTCCAACGTATCCAAGTGAACTGTATGTAACTTATATAAGCATTGCGATTGGATCAAAACGTAAAGTAAATCGAGATTATAATGTACAATCATAAAGTATTATATGTGACCCGAATCGTACATAGAAAACTTAACGGATATAAAAGAAAAAACTAACACGTGTATGTGACCCAAATCGTACATTAGAAACATAACAGGTATAAAAGAAAAAATTGACACGTAAAATTAAAAGGGATTAATTAGAACTTTTGAAAAAAGAAAAAGATGACCACAATTTGACTCCACTCGGTTCGAAACAAAATTCGGAAACATCCATAATATAAGCCCGAAAACATATTATATTTGACCTGACTCGTTTCCCAAAAAAACTTACGTTGAATTGTAAACTAACTCTAATTTATACCAAAACGTTCATTAAAATATGCACGTAAAATGATTTTTTTAAAGAAAATGTATTATATTTGAGCTAACTCATTTTCGAAAAAAGTTTACGTCAAAACGTAGAGCAAATCAAATTTATACCGACACGTACATAAAAATATGCACGTAAATAATTTGTTTTTTTAAGTAAAGAAAGCATAGGGTAAACTTGAAACAAATTATTAGTAAAAAAACTTAATATATTAAAGACCTTCGTAAAACCGTTCCAAATAGCACCAATACCACACCACTACCAACGACCACCAACATCAGAAAAGGTCGTGAAAACGTTGAACCACACACGTTCGTTGTGGCGTGTTAATGCGAAGAAATTAGACCGAAACGTAGAAACGTAGGAAAAAATAACTAAATCGATTTACGACCCGCATGTTGCTACGAATCTATCAAACAAGAAAAATTGACGCGTTGCGACGGGCCTGTCAAACGGGAAAGCACAGACGAAAAAAACGTTGAACCACACATGCACGTTGCGGCGTGTTAACTCACAAAATTTTAAAACGAAACATAAAACGAAAAACTTGCGAAAGATGAAAATTATGGGGTTAGGAAGTTGAAAAAAAAAATGTTGGGGTTATATTGTAAAATATGAAAAGTTTTGGGTTAAAGGTAAAAAAGTCAAAGGGGTTAAAATGTAAAACAAAAAACCTTCAAGCTAAAAATGGAAAATGCCAAAAGTTTTTTGAAAAACTCACTATGCATAATTTACAACAAGAGTAAGCAACAATTGGTTGCTTATTTATAGGTTGGAAATAATAATAATAATAATAATAATAATATGTTGTATTTTTTCAATATAAAAAGTGTTAGTTTCGAAAAGAAACAAATGAAATATAGTCATCGCAAACGTAGTAAACGAGTGAGTTTTCCTCAAATAGTCAAATAGTCAAATAGATACGGAGTAACATTTGACTAAATTTATTTGGAAGACCTGGTCAATATTTGATGTTGATCTGTACAGTTCAATTGTATCATTTTGAAATTTCAAGCAAAATTCGATAATAACAACAAAAATGCGTTAGAAACATTGTTCTTCTTTTAGAGTTGTTGATGTAAACTTATAATTATATAGTTTATCTGAGAATTAGAAGCTTGTTGTGAACTGATCGAAAAACATAGGTTTAAATACCAGTAGCATAAATGTTTATTTGCCGAGTTAAAGAAGGTTTAAATGTTTCAAGAAAACTCTTTTTTAACATGTTGTAACAACATTTGATCTCATTCAAAAGTTAATTAAAACCATACATAAATAACTGCATATATTATATTATTTTGCGGTGGAATTGAAAAGTTTGTTGGTGTCTCCACGCTTCAAACATTCAAACCTCGGCTACCAAGAAGAAAGAGTTAATTAAAAATCCCTTCTCGTTAACAGAAAAAATCGATAAAGTTAACTCAGTGGACTAAAATGGCAACGGTAAAACCTTTTTGGACCTACAAGCGAAAAATGAAACTTTTAAACTAAACTGACAAAATGGATCAACCCACATGGACTATAATGACATTTAACTCAAGAAGAAATTTATCGCCACTTGTGTTTTTAGCACCTATACACAACTTTTAATCTACTAGATTATCACTTTACATATGATTGAACCCAAGACCTTTTCACTAGGATCATGTGTAGTGGTGAGTGAAACAAATGTCTCACCCTTGGAAATTAATAGACACGTGGCGTCTAGTCAGTAAAATGACTTAAAGTTAAAAAAGGGTGTAGTGTAGCTTGAACTCTTACAATGATTAGATATTATAATTGAATTAAATAAAAAAATACATAAAAAAACCATCACAAAAATTATATTGGGCATCACTTTTGAATCAGTCGTTTTAAGGGAAACGCCCCTACCCAAATCCACTAAAAACCGCCTACGGGGGCGGCGTGCACCCATGATTGGGCCGTTTTTTGCCCATTCCACACCCAAAACTTTACCCACTACACATGGTCTAAGAGACAACAAAAGCCTATGTTAAACAAGGTAGCCTCATATTAACAAAATAGTATAACCATCATGATCCTTTGGGACCTCTGCCACCTTATAGGAAACAAACAATTTATTTATCTTTATATTAAGAGTAAATTACAAGTTGTGTCCTTTATGTTTACACCAAATTGCAGGCATTGTGTTTTAACGTAAAAGTTGACAAGTTTTGTACTTAATGTTTTAAAATCTTGCACGTCATGTTTTTTAGGCCAAACTCAGTTATTTTTTTCTGTTAAATCAATGTATATTTGTAATTTTAGAAGGCAAACAATGATACTTTTGTAATTTTATCCATTTAATTAAAAAACAAAAAAAAAACATTATACCGCTCTCTCTCTCTCTCTTCAATCTCTCTCTGTCTCTCTCTCTCTTCTTTCTCTCTTCGCTCCCTCTTAACTCTCTCTCTCTCTTCAACTGCCTTACCACCGCCACCACCTTAAAAACCCAACCACTCCTCAGTCTCTTCCACCCGATCGTCTGAACAAATAAACAGATAATATTCCCAAATTTCAAATCATCTTCATTATTTCTCAAATAGATTTTAAAATTCAAATTAACTTTAACTAAAATTTAATTAGCCTAGACTACCTCTGTTGATAGAACCCTTTACACCTTTCTCCTCACAAGCTTATGCTAGTTCTATTAGTTTATCAAAAGGCAATAATATTCCCAAATTTCAATGAATTAAATTACATTCGACCATGGCAAGAGCTTTAGAGTCATTAGTGGGTTTTGCTTCATGAACAAGAGGTTCGATCGAGACAATGGCTTTGGCATCCTCCGTCTCGGCAGTGATAGGTGGCTCCAGCAGGGACTCGAGTTGTGAGTGATGGTAAGTGAAACCACTTGTCAACGACAACCAAACTTTTATTCAACCCTTGAAATAGATCCGAAAGATTACAATATCTAAAAAACAAACTCCTAATCTACTCACAAGACTATCAACTAGATAATCTCTATACGATTAACGAACAATAACCTACAACACCAGATTCAAGACGAAATCTGTGTTAAAGAAGCCCTAATCGCTTTGTGAAGAAAGAGAATGTAAAAACGAGACTTCATCAATACTTAATGATTATCTGCCCTCTTTATAGCCACAATTAAGTCACCAGATATTTATGATGCGTGTCTTTTAAGCCCATCCACCGCAGCAGATCGTAAGCCCATCAGTAAGTCTTCTCGGGTCCAACATGTCCGGTTATAACTCCTAAGCCCAATATCATATTTCCCACAAGTGTCTCACAT
This sequence comes from Helianthus tuberosus, assembly GCA_030545235.1. Classification (NCBI taxonomy): domain Eukaryota; kingdom Viridiplantae; phylum Streptophyta; class Magnoliopsida; order Asterales; family Asteraceae; genus Helianthus; species Helianthus tuberosus. The sequence continues at coordinate 38,684,112 of CM060355.1, forward strand.
ACAAAAGACAAAACACATATTAGAAAATAAATATTTATAAAACTAAAAATATAATACATGTTTAGTCATTGAGATGTCTAGGATGTATAATTTTAACACCCCCTCTCAGATCAATGACTACTAAATAGACCTTGCATATTTAGCCTATTGCACAAAATATCTTGTTGAGATGATAACATACCCTTAGTAAAAAATATCTGCAATTTGCTCAGAAGACTTGAACACCAACAGTTCAGATCTTTTCCCTTAAGAAAAATATATCAAGCCCAAAATGCTTGGTTCTATCATGAAACACAGGATTGGCTGCAATTGCCAACGCTGTTGTGCTATCGCGAAACACACCGGAAGTCTCACTCCCAAAAATATACAAAAACCTGTAACTGGTTTACGAGACTCAGTCACAGATTTTGCCCAATCATAATCCGCAAAAGCCCTTACAAAGCTATCACTTTTCCTAAACATTGGCCTAGACGTGAAACCAGTATGTGCACCTCATTTCAGCAGCACCAAGCATTTTTTTAAACTTTGAAGCAGACCAACTTCATACTTTTGAAAGCCCAACTCCAATGAAGTGTATTATGCAAAAGTAACAAACACATGTATAAAAACAATTACTAGAGAAATTGAATAAAAAACATTTTTTTCATATGAAGTGTGAAAAAAATTTCTCAGCCCAGAAATGATTTAACCTCACAACCCTCGCCAAGAAACCGATAACAGTAATGCGTTGCAACCCACCAAACACAAGAACCAAGCGTAAAAAAAACAACCAAACATTAGGCACAATCCATTGAACACCATTCAGAACACAAATTCAACATGGCAACATATTTGATAAAGGGAAAGCACAAACCAAGATGATGTTTTATTAGCAAATAGTTGAACACATCCATATCATCTTATCTTATCTGAATACACAATCTCACTAAATCTAGCCGGAAATAGACTCTACAACATGTAGAACCAAAAAACAACCCTAGATTTAGCATATAAGATAGATATACTTGAGCAAACAAGTGAAACAGATTGAACTAACAGAAACTTTTCACCAAAAAACTACGGGAACAAGAATTTATCAAAATCACTCATCGATCAATCACAAGATGATTTGTAACAAACAAACATCTTACTAAATCTACCAGGCGATCGGTTCTTCAAAACAATCCAACACGAAGAACTACGACCAAATCCTAAATCTAGCACATAAGAAAATCTAAGTGAGAATCGAAAAATTCTATATTACCATCAGAAACATAGGGTTTTTTACAATTAATAGTGCAGCCGTGTTGCCACAGAAACATGCATGCAAATTGATCTATACCATTCAATTTATTAACCACATTAACCAGCAGCCACTGAACTGAACAGTTTACAACATCAAAACTGATCAAAATCATCTAAAACACTCAAACAAAAAGATGCGCAACTCATACTTAGATCACCAACAAGACGATCTATTCTCACACAACACTCGAACTAACAGGTTTACGAACCAATATATGCTCAAACCTTAGAATGATATGAGAAAGAGACTGCAGAAACGTATGAGTGAAACCATAATATGAAATGCAAGATTTTCTGCATAACTCAACTAAATTTAACCGATGATCAGTTCTACACAATGACGAACTACGATCATAGCCATAAATCTAGAACACGAGAGAACCAAAAAGAACAAAAAAATGCACTATTCTAATCAAACAGTGAATCACAAGATTCAATTACAATATGCGAACCATATACGATAAAAACAAGAGTCACGCGACTCTACGTCCTATCACAATTATACAGGCATACAGTAAAAACAATTTTCAGAGTAACTAAAACAACAAGCACCACCTAGACCAAGTATAACACATATCTGATAAAACCCAAGAGTTACAAAACTCTATACGACTCAGATTAATGTTTGAAAACTTGATGATTCAACAAAACAAATCTGACGAAACCTAGAATCACACGATTCTACACATCAATAACAAATTACAGCTAAAAACACTCGGTTGAATAAAAATAAAGAACGTTTTTCAACAAAAAAAAAACATCCCACCAACCAGAGAAATAAACAGGGCTGTAACACATATTCGAGAATAATCTTCACAACATTACAGGTTAAGACACATGAACCACACGATTCGACTAACCAAATAAGAAGATTTTAGACAATACGAAGAACAGATAGAAACCAACGCTACGATCTAACGGGATTAGACTCACCAACACGAAGAATCTACAAACAACCCTAGACCAGTGTGGAAAAAGCACCACCTAGACCAGTGAACTAACATCACTACGATCGGCGATGAAGTCTCAAAGAGACGAATAAGAAACAAATAAGATCACCAACACAATAATCCTACACAAACCTCACTACGGTCGGACTCAAAACATGAAGAATCCAAGACCAATGAGATAAAGGCAAACACTATCGAAGAACACATCTTCAAGATAGTTTAACCTTTACAAGATAAGAATCAATCAGCTAAATCTCAGTTTCTCACACATACAGATCCTCAACACGACGATATGCTTTAACTCTCAACAAGACTTAACGGACACACTGCAAATCTGAACATACAAGAACAAGTAACGCCCTAAATCTCAGTTTCAATATGCAACCCTAGAGAGAAACAATGCGATGAAAAAGAAGAAAAAAAACTCACTTAAAACCAATCAAGAACCATTAACAAGAATCACATTCTTAGAACAAAGAACATATTGATCATGGCCCAACATGTATGAACATATCATTTAGAAACATAATAACCATGTGCCAATAACAAAAAAAAAACAAGATTGTTACTACTAGCAACTAGGACCAAGAACAAAGTTCAATACACATAGAACATAGCACAAAGATTGAACAAATAGTACATTGAAACAGATAATCAACCTCACAAACTATGTCTCATGCTGAACAGAACTAATCCTCACAAACAAACCCTGATAATTACTATGATAATCAACCTTCTAATCTAAAGATTTCAATAATTGAAAGCTTCTATACTTTTTACAAAAACTCTACAAATCTAAACGATCAGAACAACAATATGAGAATTTGATAACAAAATCTATACGACCTAACAGATTTCGACATGAGAAAACCCTAGACCTCAGATTTACTCCAGACTTCTAAAGAAAACACACAGTAAAGATAAGAAAAAAACCAATCAGATCTGATTGTCTTTGTATATACAAATCAAATACCATAAAACCACGTGTAACAATTAAAAAAAACAAATAACAAAACTAACACAATCAGTCATATATAAGATCAACACAATATGTGTAAGACCTTGATCCCAAGAAAGAACGAAACAAACAGATAACGAGAATCACAACAACAAAAAACAGTAAGCACCTAGGGCAAAACCTTGATAGAGACCAGACCAGAGGTCCATCACTCAAAGGTGCCTCTGCAAGCCTTATCGAGGAAGCCTTTTAGACCTAGACACAACCTAAACAACCAGAGATAAACAACAATAACAAGAACACAGAGTATAACTAACACAACAAAGAATAAGCAATCAGAACAGGAATCAACAAAAAAACAAACAAGAATGCAACAGGATGTACCCTTCCTGTGTCCCAAATTCACAAAACCGGTCCAACTACCCCAGCAACAGAATGCCTAAATGCAATAATTAAAACCATAGAATAAATGAAGGAATGATCTCACCAGAAAAGCAAACCCAAGCTAGGGTTTCTTCAACTACCCCCAAAATAGCAGCTTCCAAGATCAACAACTTCTAGAGGAATCACCTTCCCTTTGCCATTTCCGGTAGACATTTTTCTCCCACGAACACAAATGACTGTTTCTCTCTTTTTTTTTCCGCTCAATTTCTGTTTCTAAGGTTTCTGTTCGAACACAAAACCGGTTGATTTGGCACTGTAGAATCTTCAAGAATCCACCAAAATTTCAAACCCCACATCTCACTTTTCCAAAATCCCACCTTTTACCCGCTGCTTGTTGAGCAACACGGCGGTGACTTTACCCTTTATTCAGGTCTGAACCAGAAACCCAACTTGGATAATCAAGAAATCCCATATCTTGAATCCACTCTCTAACGCAGATGAAGAAGCTTCGAAATGTTTGAAATACGGTGATGTTACCAAGACACGAATTCTTCGTAACCGAGTCACCCTTAATAAACGGATCCATCATAGGTCATGGAATTCTGGGTGGTTGCAGCCGCTACTGGTGAGAAGCAGAGTTCTTTGAACCAACTGGATCAGTGAAGCTTCCAAGACGACCAGAACAAACGCATGTCAAGAGACTTGAATCAAGAAATCTTCATTCACAAGGCAACGACATGGTGTCTTTGTTCCTCGGGGTAACAATCGGGAAGAAAGAGAAAGAGAAACAGAAACAGGAAAAAAATAAACGAGGAAGATGACATCACCGGCTGGAAAAACTCACCAGATTTTCAACTACTTACCGGAGTTTCAATTGTTCGCCTGAAAAATAACTGTTCGTTGGAAATTGTTGATAAATCTCTCAAGATCCAGCGCCAAGAATCACAAAAGAGAAGAACCCCCAAATAATCAGAAACCCTAACTTCTGATAATCAATCGACACACTCAAATAACGGAAGCGAATATCTCAAGAGCTTTTATAGCTCTGATACCATGTCAACGAACATGGATCTGTACACAGATCTTCCAAGAAACAAAAATATCCAACCAAACTTTTATTCAACCCTTGAAATAGATCTGAAAGATTACAATATCTAAAAAACAAACTCCTAATCTACTCACAGGACTATCAACTAGATAATCTATATACGATTAACGAACAATAACCTACAACACCAGATTCAAGACGAAATCTATGTTAAAGAAACCCTAATCGCTTTGTGAAGAAAGAGAATGTAAAAACGAGACTTCATCAATACTGAATGATTATCTGCCCCTCTTTATAGCCACAATTAGCCATAATTAAGTCACCAGATATTTATGATGCGTGTCTTTAAAGCCCATCCACCGCAGCAGATCGTAAGCCTATCAGTAAGTCTTCTCGGGTCCAACATGTCCGGTTATAACTCCTAAGCCCAATATCATATTTCCCACAAGTGTCTCACATACAAAAGACAAAACACATATTAGAAAATACATATTTATAAAACTAAAAATATAATACATGTTTAGTCATTGAGATGTCTAGGATGTATAATTTTAACACCACCCATATCTCCATCCTCTAAATCTAAAACCTATCCTCTTCTCTCTTTACTTAGTTTTCATTTTCTTTTCTTAAATGTAACACCCCAAAACTCGAATTATTAAATTCGTAGGAATGTCACCATGTGTAATTAAATAAAATACAATAACTAAGTTATTAAACTTAGTTAAATGCCTAATAAACAAGTTAAGGAATGAAACTTGAGGCAACTATAATGGAAAGGTAAACTTGAGGGACTTAGATTGCCAAAAAGGAAATTTAATTTATTAAAACAAAAACAAAAAAAATCACACACACATGGTGTGTGTCTGCGTACGATCGCAGGAGAAGGGGGAAAAAGGGGGTGTAAACCCTAACCACAATAAATCATCAATTGAAAAAGAAATCGTGGGCTGATTGAGTGCATGAACCAAGAATGATGATCCCTTAAGCGTTTCTCACATCAAGTAAGTTTAATTTTATGTTTTGGTAATGTTTGATGATATGGGTTATGGTCAATCCGTGAATTGGTGCAAAAATTGAGCATGAATAAGTGTTATAATCCTCATATGGAACATGTATTGTGAAAGATTTTGAGTAGTAGGATAATAGAAGTTAAACCCATTTCTAGTGGTGAAGATGATGACATATGAGATTGCACCCATGTTAAAACCTAGCTTGAATCATTGATGTATATGTTGTATGTAATGAATTATTGTTAGATAGGTTGATTATAGTATGTACTTAAGTTGATTCTTATTGTAATTGATGAATTATGAATGAACTAGTAGGGTAATGCATAAGGTACTTGAATCATGTGCTTTATTGGTGGTATGCACACAAGGTGTATGATGAAATGTCTAGGTGAAGCTAGAATGAGAGATATTTAGAAAAGATTTGATGAAAACAAAATCTGTCCAGAAAATTACAGCCAAATGTAATCGGCTGTAACTGGGTCAAACCTTATCAAAAACTGATGTTTATTGAGTTTTTGATGAACTCCCAGGAAAAACCTTTCAAACCCAACTGGAATTGCATTTTTTCGACGAAAAATGAACGTTTTATGAATTTTTCCGTATCAAAGGTTCAGGCTGCGTTTTCTGGTAGAATTTTTCCGTATCAAAGGTTCAGGTGGCAATTACACGAAGACACGAAACTAGTATGTGGATTGTGTACCTGGCCAGTACACAAGAAACATATGACGTTCGTGGGATCGTGATAATTGTTACAGGTATGTCCGTTAGAATTAGGTAGTAGGTGGACGTGAGGGTGAAGGGAATGTAAGACTCTCAAGGAATTGAAAGTACCAAATGCAAAATGTGAAGTATGAATGATATGTTTGAATCTGCGAGACGGATTCAAAACATAGAAATAATGGAAAGTGTGAATGATATGTTCGAATCCGCGAGACGGATTCAAAACATAGAAGGAATGAAGGATATGAATGATATGCTAGAATTCGCGAATCGGATTCGAAACAAGGAAGGAATGAAGGGTATGAATGATATCTTATAATCCGTGAGACGGATTCAAGACATAGAAGAGAATGAAAAGTTTGAATTTATATATAAGTACGAATCAAACAACTAAGAATAAATAATAAGAATGAAAGGTTTGAAATTTGTAAGTAAGTACAAACCAAACAAGTAAATATTCTTTAAAGCGGATATGATTCAAGTTACGCTTTAAACTTATATATATATATATATATATTTATGCTAATGTGTTGTATGCAAGAATGGTCAAAAGGACAAATGAGTTATGCGGGTCAAATGGTGATTGCCATTTGAACCCGGTATTTAATATTTGAAATGGTCAAGTCATATATTGTAGGTGAGCATAATGTATGGCCATGTAATAACACAAACTGGAGGGAAATAGTCAATGCAAGGCATGGATAACGGGTCAATGGATTTGACTTGCGCCAGGTATGTATAAAGGTTATGTTTTTAAAAGGAGCTTATAGCTCGACTAGAGAGGGATGTGTCAGAACTGTGTAATTGGTAAACATAGGTCAGAATGTATTTACAACGGACTTCCGAAAAGTCAAACAAATTAAGTTGATGATTATTAAGCAAGTAATTGTAAAATAGCATGAAGTATTTGATTCACTAAGTAGGTAAGACCGATGAAAACTATTGTAGTAGCAAGAAACCCTAGTCGAAAGAAATAAGCTTTGAAATACGTTACGTGTTAGACGTATCATAAATTGACTCTTGGGAGTCGGAATGAATGACGGTTATGACCTAGACAAATGATTTAAGTAGGGACGGGAACGGGTAAAATCTTGCAATTAATATTAAAATAATGAAATAAAGTCTTTGCAAGTATGCAAGAATGGAAAGGAATTATGAACGTGTACTTTTATACGTCTATGATAAGTAAGAAGTATCGGTTTGACTTTGAAAAGTCAAACTGCAAAAGTTGACAAATGAGTTAAAGATCTGCGAAAGAATGGTTATGTATTGACCTGTCATGAACGGGTCAAACAACGAAAGTGATATGTTAGGAAATGGTCATGTATTATCAAACGCACTAATATTTTAAAAAGGAATCGAGAAAAGATTAATAGGTAAATAAAGTGATGTAATAAACATCATGTCGGAATGAAATCGAATGAAATGTGTAAACCCCTAATCTTATAATAAGAATGGCAGGAATCACGATGTGATAAACCTATTAAGAATGGCGAAAGAATGCTCATGAGCAGAAGCTCATCACACGGATGAATCAGGTCAATCCATAGATGGTACAAATGGTAACGAAGATGGGCCGGGTCATTTTTTTTACATGTCGGAGCACTTCGCCAAAGTGGTAAGGTTAGCGAATTGTTTAATATCTAAATGTAATTATATAGCTATGGGTTGAAAAAGTACTTTCGTACGAAATAATGTAGTGTAGAATGTGTTATAAAAAAGGATGGCTTGGTTTTTGGAAGTTGATTAAGAATGAGTTTTTAGATCAGGCTTATGTAGTAAGCAGTGTGTGAATGAGTAAGGAGGTAGATATAAAACTCCAAGAATAAGTAAAACTATTAGAACTAATGCTAACAGTGAAGTGTAGTAAGTTCATATGAACTTCAAATTGTTGTAATATAAGTCGTGGTATTAGACTCTTTAGGTTTCTACTAGTTTGACACACTAGCTTAAGTACGATAATGTGATGAGTTGAGAATTTAAGAAGAAGTTGTTAAAGAATGGAAATGTAAGGTATATGTAGTTGACCGGTTACGAACGGGTCAATATGATGTAGAAAGCATAATGAAGAGATAGTATAAGTGAAGAATTGTTGTAATGGGTCGCAAGGGATGAAAATTATGATAATGATGAAAAGGTATGTATTGGCCCGTTATGGACTGATCAATTAAGACAAGTATGATGGGCTATGATAATGGTCAAAACTTTGGCCCGATATGAACGGGTCGGATAGACTATATTTTGATGTTTAAGGAATGCTCGTACAAATCTAGGTAGGTTGAATTGTTGAAAGAAATGGAGAACGGATTTCTAGAAATGATGTTCGTAAGGTTATGACCTTACAAATGGATAAATCGATATTGATGAAGTAGGTTTCGGGGACGAAACCTTCTTTAAGGGGGGTAGATTTGTAACACCCCAAAACTCGAATTATTACATCCGTAGGAATGACACCATGTGTCATTAAATAAAATACAATAATTAAGTTATTAAACTTAGTTAAATGCCTAATAAACAAGTTAAGGAATGAAACTTGTGGCAACTATAATGGAATGGTAAACTTGAGGGACTTAGATTGCCAAAAAGGAAATTTAATTTATTAAAACAAAAACAAAAAAAATCACACACACAGGGTGTGTGTCTGCGCACGATAGCAGGAGAAGGGGGAAAAGGGGGTGTAAACCCTAACCACAAGAAATCATCAATTGAAAAGGAAATCACGGGCTGATTGTGTGCATGAACCAAGAATGATGATCCCTTAGGCGTTTCTCACATCAAGTAAGTTTAATTTTATGTTTTGGTAATGTTTGATGATATGGGTTATGGTCAATCCGTGAATTGGTGCAAAAATTGAGCATGAATAAGTGTTATAATCCTCATATGGAACATGTATTGTGAAAGATTTTGAGTAGTAGGATAATAGAAGTTAAACCCATTTCTAGTGGTGAAGATGATGACATAAGAGATTGCACCCATGTTAAAACCTAGCTTGAATCATTGATGTATATGTTGTATGTAATGAATTATTGTTAGATAGGTTGATTATAGTACGTACTTAAGTTGATTCTTATTGTAATTGATGAATTATGAATGAACTAGTAGGGTAATGCATAAGGTACTTGTATCATGTGCTTTATTGGTGGTATGCACACAAGGTGTATGATGAAATGTCTAGGTGAAGCTAGAATGAGAGATATTTAGAAAAGATTTGATGAAAACTAAATCTGTCCAGAAAGTTACAGCCGAATGTAATCGGCTGTAACTGGGTCAAATCTTATCAAAAACTGATGTTTATTGAGTTTGTGATGAACTCCCAGGAAAAACGTTTTATGAATTTTTCCGTATCAAAGGTTCAGACTGCGTTTTCTGGCAGAATTTGCAGCCCATTACGAATGTCATAACTCAATTTAGGAATTGAGTTATAATCTCAAATTTTTACTGTAGGTAGCTTCAGGAGGTTAAGAAAACTTCCAACTGGAATTTCGCCAATCGGATAAACGAGGAATTTTAAATGAATTTTTCCGTAAGCTGCAGTCAGAAGTGACAAATCTGATTACAGCTTAGTAAATGAATTTTTATATATTTTTGTTAGAGAGTTAGACTTCAAAAATTTAACACAATGATAACCCCTCCGAGGGGCACGTCACATAAAAAGATTGTAATTTTTGCAAGCACGTAAGTACAGTAAACAGACGTCACAAAACAGCCTATTTTCAGTGAATTGAGCTATACATGTTAGTGAATGATTGATTGATTAATGAAAGTAATGTGACTAAGTGGTTATATGTTTATCGGATTGGAAGTGTGTATGATTGACAGTTGACTTTTTAGAACGTCAACAAGGTATGAATAATAAGGTTAGACTTTCTAATACTATTGTGAGAATAAGGAGATCATGTGAATATTTGCTAGATTATTATATGACGTACATGATGGTAAGTTGAATTGGTTATGTTATGAATGATGTGATAATGGATCTATGCATTATGTATGTTAGCAGTTGCCTACTAGTAATGGTCTATGGCATTACGAATTGTAAATTGTATGTATTGTTATATAATCATTGGTAATTATGCATATATGAATGTATTTAATTTAATGTATGGTGGAATGTGTACTATAACACGCGTATGTGGTATATAGAACCATGTGTAGAATTTCTCGATGTATGAATAAAGTAATTGATAATATGAGTTATAACGTTTGCTAATAACGACATGTAAACGTGGACATGAAAGGATAGGTACATGCCATTTTAATCGCGAACTCGGGGGGCAACGAGACGAACATATGAAATACGTATCAACTACTTACGGGTCAAGGTAAGTGCTTCTTGCACTTAATAGTTGTATGCAGGAACATAGATTTATTGTTTGCAGGTTCTTGTACTTGTATACGTAGAACATCTTATGGTTTAATGTGGAACTTATATGAGAATATTAAAGTATAAAATGTTAAATTGGAGGTATTCATAGGAGAATACCATGGACAAGGGAATCATAACCCACAAGTATGATAAGTATCTATATCATAGATTTGAAACAATTTAATTGGTAAGTTGAATTCAAGACTTGCCTGGTGATTATTATGTTTTTTGTTTAAAACTAAGGGTAGAATGTTAGATGTGTTGATAACGGTTAATCTAATAAAGGGTTGTTGACTTAATAAAAGTCAAATTAGTACGTGGTTTCCAAACCACAATCTTAATAAATGGAATGCTTTGGATTAAATAAGTACATATGCACATGATTCTAAATTGTGTACAAATATCATAACCATGATGTTTATTTAGTAAGTGGATTAGATTACAGTGGTAACTGGTTAAACTATTATCTCGAATTATTTAACTTGGGGTAAGCAAGTAGATTTGGGTCACTTGATCCACATGAATGAAAAAAGATTTGGATTCTGGCTAAGTAAAGCATTAATGAAATCTTTGGATCTGTTAGAAATAAATATTAATGGTCTAATAGTTGAATGAGATTTTTATCACAGCTGGCTTAATTGTGAATTCTAGTGGAGGTTGATTCACAAGTTGGAAGCGATAGTTGACTATGAAATTAATGGAGTCGAGTTCGTTGGAAGTTTGTGAAAAATATAGATCAGAATCCACCTATTTGAGTTATCTAATATATATTATATATAGAACTCATAACGTGCATGTTGGGTTTCAGGTATAATGGGACTAGAGGTTTGCAGACTGATGAATGGAACAAGGTTTGGCGACAAATTCGAGATCGAGTCAGCAATGTCAGTTCGTCCATCCATCCGTCAGGTTATATCGCCGACTTAGACGGGTCATCATGTTTTACTTGCCTTTTTCGGCATTCAGTAGTTTTAAACCATGTAAGCTTCATGAGTCAGACGTAGTGTCTTGTTTTGTTTATGTTCAAGTTTAGAGTTGTAAAATGGATTGTAAACAGGTTTTGTTACCGTAACGGTTATCCGTATTATGAACGGGTCATGCCAAAATTTTATAAAAAAATTGGCATGAAATATGTAAGTGTTTAAATGATGGTAACTATTAAATGAAAGTCAAGACACTATACTTGTTTCTAGAAATTGAAACTAAAAAAATGTCACACCCCAGATTTCCACGTGTCACCGGTGGGCCCGGTAGGGGAGTATCGTGACGTGGTTGGTAACATATTAGTCAAACAACACAATATTTAAATGCACAGCGGAAGCAAAGTATAGATTCATTTCAACCAAACAATATTGTAATGTTAAGTATCACAAATAGTTGAATAAAAATCCACAGGTAGATCAAAATAAAAGGAAACAATGTTCAACAGTCTATGACATCCAAGCTTGTGAGACTTATTGTGGATGCTAGGAGAAAAGCCAGCCTATTACGCATAGTACCTGCACTTAACCTTTTTGAGAAAATACGTCAGTTTACACTGGTAAATACAATCAACCGACTCATTTTGAAAAGATTTTATGAAAATGAATTTAAGGCACAAGCCACAAATAATATTTTATAACTTGGGATAATTATTTGAATATAATACTTGTAAAGGATTTACATGTTTCTTATGCGTTCAGTAGCCCGGTTCGAGCCGGGTTAAAGATCAATAGACACACCACATTATTATATGAGACACCGACGGGCGTACGCCTATGCCCCGTGCTTAGGTCGTGGCCATTTCGTAAAATGATGCCAGGGATATCCGGGACATGGTCATTAACCCCCCAAAGGCTTTAAGCAAACAAAACAATTTAAACGAGACATCTCAATACTTTAACCATCATACAATTAAAGATTCAATGCCCGACCAAGCGGTATTTTATATACCGTACCCCAAGCCCGTATAGGGAAAATAAGTTAAAAGTATTTACCTGAGCAAGTATAAATCACAATCAGCGAGTGCAAGTATCTTTTACCGGGTCTCCTATTCTGGAACGAAGGTTTATAATAACCTATTAGAATCCTAACGGGTCTTTGATTAAGTCTAAACTTAGACCGGTTAGTTTTAAAGGAATATACGGTTCGAATGCATGATTAAGCGAAGACCGGACAGAATGTGATTTAGACCCGACAAGTTTGAAGACTTGCTTAATATGGGTATATTATACACATTCTGGATTTTGAGATAAAACCGATAAGGTTTGACCCGTTTCGGCTAATTTATGTAAACTAGTTACATAAACCGAACCGAACGCGCACAAAGCGTAACGGGTAACCATAAGAGTTTTAAACAGGTTTCCTAAGTTAACATGCCTTAAAAATGTTGTGATATCAGTATGATACCTTCCATTATACCCAAAACGAGTTTAACCTATAATTAAGCCCCGTAGGGGTATTTTGGTCATTTTAAAGATTATAAAAGGGATTAATTAAGCTTCTGTGATTTGGGTCTGAATTAATCAGTAAAATGACTTATCTTAACAGGTCATATCAGTTGGTGTTAAGTCCTTTGTGACAAAATGGTTTTAAACCCTTACTATGCGTTTAATACGCTTATAAAGTCGTTTTAAGCGACTTACGGGTTAAAATAGGAATCTGAGTTTCCAGGTCAGTTCATAAGGTTCAAAACACTTTATTTATTATTTAAAATCAGTAGCAATTGGATTGGTGTCAAAAGGATTCGTAAAACTCATTTTATGGCCTAAAAGGGTATATTCGGTATTTACCGAATCAAGGCACTAATCCTAGCTTATGATCAGTTTAAAAAAAACAATTAAAAATCTTCAAAAATCCCAAAATATTATATTACATCAGTGGGTAAAAGGTTTGGTGTCAAAAATTGGGTTTAGATAGGCTTTACGCTAATGACGCCGTTTAATTACTAAGAAGTGTTCTAATTACATCATTAAGCATAACTCCTAATCTAGACCTCCAACTGATGTGAAAATTTAGGGACATGTTTAATAATCAGCAACAAAGACTATTATACTTTCATAATTCCAAAATTCTCGTTTTATGGTCATAAGGGCATTATGGTCAATATTTAAGCAATTAACGGAAACGTCGGACAATTAAGGATTCAAGTGGTATAAACGCAGAGGGTTATACCATCATGTAACTAGGTCCTAATGGAACTTTAAGGCATGTCTAAACCTATCTAAATCGGGTCAGAACTGAAGTCAAAGCAAAAGTCAAAGTTTTGCGACTTTCGGTTCCGAATCGGTTCTAAACAGAAAGTTGTCGAATCAAACAAGCTTATGCAAGTTCTTATACTTATTACCATGTTATATGAATGATAAAATAGGTTACACGCCTTTTACATTGTTAATTATGCGTTAAATCGAAGATTACATTTCTGTTGACTTTTTCTAAGCATCATTGACTCGACAAATGACCTAGTTAGGATGGGAATCAGTGAGTGCCCTTTTAAAGGTTTAAAGCCCACATAATTACCAACTTATAACTACCTTAAGTTTGCCTAATCGCTGGACCATTAACGATTAATTAATAAGTCAACCGTTAATTACGACGGTTTGACTTTAAGGCTATAAACTAAGCAAAACTTAAACAAGGAAGGTTAAGGATACTTACACAAGTCCTATGAACGATTTGGAATGCTTGAGGATGGTCCTTGTGCTCCAGGAATGCTCAGATGATGGAAGGAATGAATGAACACAAAATTTCAACTTTGTGGGACTTTATATAGTGATCAAAACTCATTTGATTGTTGACATGTAAGTCTATAAATGTTCATCAATGTTTGCAAGTGTCCCCTATAGCCTCAAAACCAGTTTAGGAAGCCCATGGTATCAAGGAAAGGCAATTGGAGTCGGTTAAGGGGCTGAACAGGCAGCTGCCTGTTGTTTCTGCAACTGGGCGTCGTACGCGGCCCGCGTAAGATGTTGTTAAGTCTTACGCGGCCTGCTTGGGTCTCCGGTTCAGGTTTTGAAGTTTTTGTTTATTGCACTTTCAGTCCTCGGTCCTCCTAAACGTCGCTTTCACTTTAATTCTTGCATTATAAGCCTTTTAAATTGACATATAGGGGCTTTAAGACTTATACCCACTTTGTGAAGCCCTTGGTCACTTTGTGTTTACCCGAAAAGTCCGAAATTTCCATGTTGACGCTTCTAACCCCTCGAACACGAATTTTATCATAACTTTCTCATACGATAACGAAACTTTATGAAATTTATATCGTGCATTCAAGTGAGCATAATTAACCGTTACAAAGCTTCGGGTTTCTCAAAAGGTCACTCAGAGGTATAACTTAAACATGTTGACACATTTAACCCCTGTAGTTTGTAATCTCTCACTTTCTTTCATATTTAGCTTCGTATGATCCATGATTTATTCGTTTGAAGGTACGAGCATCATGTAGGGTTAATGTACAATATATTTATTCACTGTTGACATTTTAGAACCCGTATATTCAGATACTTTCCAGGTTTGTCAACTTTAGTCCTTCAAGAACATTCTTACACACGTTCAAACTTATGACACGTGTCAACACATTATGGGACGTGAATTTTTGAGGTGTTACATCCTCACCCCCTTAAAAGAAATATCGACCTCGAGATTTACTGAAACAAATAAGGGTACTTTTCTTTCATCGTGGATTCAACCTCCCACGTATATTCGGGACCTCTACGGGCATCCCATTTGACCTTTACAATAGGCACATGCTTCCTTCGAAGCTTCTTAACCCGTCGATCTTCAATCGACAATGGTTTTTCCACAAATTTCAAGCTCTCATCTATATGCACATCTGTATGTGGTATGACCAGTGATTCATCAGCGAAACACTTTTTCAGATTGCAGATGTGAAATACATTGTGAATTCCACTGAGCTCTTCAGGTAAGTTTAACTTATAGGCAACTGATCCGACTCGTTCGATAACCTCGAAAGGTCCTATGTATCTCGGGCTCAACTTGCCTTTCTTACCAAACCGCATCACTCCCTTCCAGGGTGATACTTTAAGTAAGACTTTATCACCTACTTCGAAGTGAAAAGCTTTACGCTCTGGATCTGTGTAACTCTTCTGCCTATCTCGGGCAGCTTTGAGACGGTCACGAATCTGGACAATCTTTTCCGTCGTTTCGAACACTATCTCCGATCCTGATAATTGGACATCTCCAACTTCCGCCCAACAAACGAGCGTTCTACACTTTCTACCGTATAAGGCCTCGAAAGGCGCAGCCTTGATGCTGGTATGGTAGCTATTGTTGTAGGAGAACTCAATCAATGGTAGGTGGTTATTCCAACTACCACCTAAATCAATTACACATGCACGTAGCATGTCTTCCAAAGTTTGGATAGTACGCTCACTCTGACCGTCTGTCTGAGGGTGGTAAGCCGTACTGAAATTCAAACGTGTGCCCAAAGATTGTTGGAAGCTCTTCCAAAAGTGTGACGTGTATCTAGTATCTCGGTCAGAGATAATAGACACAGGTATGCCATGTAAGGCTACAATCTTATCAACGTACAATTGGGCTAACATATCGGAGCTATAAGTCTCCTTGATGGGTAAGAAATGTGCTGACTTAGTCAGTCTATCAACTATAACACATATTGTATCATTTCCTTTCCTTGTTTTAGGTAACTTGGTGATAAAATCCATAGTTACCATTTCCCACTTCCACGTAGGAAGTTCAGGTTGTTGTAGCAAGCCTGACGGCTTTTGATGTTCTGCTTTGACTTGCGCACAAGTCAAGCACTTAGCTACATAGGCAGCTACAGACTTTTTCAAGCCTATCCACCAATAGTTTGCCCTTAGATCCTGGTACATCTTATCAGCTCCAGGATGAACGGAATATTTTGAACTATGGGCTTCCTGAAGGATAACATCTCGAAGTCCTCCATAAATTGGAACCCATATTCGCCATTTAATCTCAGAATTCCGTCTTTGCCAAGAGATAACTGCTCCTCAGTTACTCCTAGCTTTTCATTAGGATAGTTAGCTTCCAACACAGCTTCCTTCTGTGCAGCTAACAACCTTTCAGTCAAACTGTTCTTTATCTCCATGCGCTTGGCATTGATTCGGATGGGTTTCACCCTTTCCCTTCTGCTCAAGGCATCAGCAACTATATTCGCCTTGCCGGGATGATACCTGATTTCACAATCATAATCATTTAAAGTCTCCATCCAACGGCGTTGCCTCATGTTTAAATCCTTCTGGTTAAACAGATGTTGAAGGCTCTTGTGATCAGAATAGATCACACACTTGATACCATACAAATAATGCCTCCACAGTTTTAGTGCGAATACAATGGCACCCAACTCCAAGTCATGGGTGGTGTAATTCTTTTCGTGCACCTTTAACTGTCTTGAAGCATAGGCAACAACCTTGCCTTTCTGCATAAGCACACACCCCATTCCAGTGTGTGATGCATCACAGTAAACTACGAATTCTTCGATTCCATCCGGCAACGTCAACACAGGGGCGTTGCTCAACTTCTGTTTAAGGATATCAAAGGTCTCTAGCTGCTTAGGGCCCCAAACGAACTTAATCTTCTTACGTGTCAGCGAAGTCAGGGGTGCAGCAATCCTTGAGAAGTTTTCAATGAATCGCCTATAGTATCCTGCCAAACCTAGGAAGCTATGAATTTCTGTAGGCGTCTTTGGCTCTTGCCAATTCATGACAGCTTCAACTTTAGCGGGATCTACTTGGATACCACGCTCACTAACAACATGTCCGAGAAATTGGACTTCTCGAAGCCAGAATTCGCACTTCGAAAACTTGGCATAGAGCTTTTCTTTATGAAGTAGTTCCAGAATGCAATGAAGGTGCTTCTCATGGTTAGCTTGGTTCTTCGAGTAGATGAGGATGTCATCGATGAAGACGATGACAAATTTATCCATGTAAGGCTTGCAAACGCGATTCATGAGATCCATAAATGCGGCAGGTGCATTTGTGAGCCCAAAAGGCATCACTAGGAACTCGTAATGACCATAACGAGTCCTAAATGCAGTCTTGTGTACATCTTCATCTCTAACCTTCAGTTGGTGATAGCCTGACCTTAAGTCAATCTTAGAGAAGAAACTTGCCCCTTGAAGTTGATCGAACAGATAGTCAATTATGGGCAAAGGATACCTATTCTTGATAGTGACCTTATTAAGCTCACGGTAGTCGATGCACAGACGCATCGATCCATCCTTCTTTTTGACAAATAAAACTGGTGCTCCCCAAGGAGACGAACTAGGTTTGATGAAACCTTTGGCTAGCAAATCATCTAACTGCGTTCTCAATTCCTTCATCTCTGTTGGTGCCAACCTATAAGGCGTCCTTGCTACTGGTGCTGATCCAGGAATAATGTCAATTCTGAATTCTACTTGCCTATCTGGTGGCAAACCAGGTAGTTCTTCAGGAAAAACTTCAGGGTATTCAGAAATGACGGGGATATCCCCAATCTTGGGCTTCGGCTCAACAATAATCACTTGTGCCATGTAGATGACACAACCCTTCTTCAAACACTTAGAGTCCTTGAGCATAGACATTTGCTCAGGCAGCCCATACTGGGTATCTCCCTGGATAGTAAGTGATTCACCAGACTTAGTCTTGATCACCACTTGCTTCTCATTGCAAATAATCTGGGCCTGGTTATGAGATAACCAGTCCATACCCAAAACTATGTCGAAACCGGCTAGTTTCAAAGGAAGTAGGGACAAAGGAAAAGAGTGGTTCTTAATGGATATGAAACATCCATCTAGTATGGTTGAGGTGGTTTCTAAAGTACCATCTGCTAGTTCCACCTCATACTTCACACTTAAGGTCTTAACAGGTAATTTCAACAATTCACAAAACTTATTATCTACGAACGACTTATCAGCGCCTGAATCAAATAACACTCTCGCATAAACATCATTTACGAGGAAGGTACCTGTTATCACATTGTCGTCCTGGACGGCTTCCTTAGCATCCATCCTGAAGACCCTAGCATTGGTCTTCTTTCCTTCTTCAGCTTTCTTTGCAAACTTTGGGCAATTTGTCTTTATGGGCCCTTTTTCGTTGCAACCATAGCAGGTCGCATCCTTCATCTTTTTGCAATCCAAGGTCTTGTGTTCCTTGGACTTGCATAACCCACACGCAAAAGTTTTTGATTGTGAATGCGAGTTTGACTCATACCTGCACTTCCCGAAGTGCTGTCTCTTGAAGATTTTACATCTGGGTTTTTCACCCGACTGCTGACCATCCTTCCTAGATCCTGACCCCTTCCTGTGGTCATTGTTTCCCTTATGCTTCTTGTCTGAACGTCATGAGTTGTCATCCTCACGCTTCCTCTTTTCGGTATCGGTGTTCCTCTGCGATTTCTGCCTGATCGCATCCAAGGTAAGAGACAATGATATGTCCACTGCAGACCGAAAAGTAGCTGGTCTGGAGGCCTTCACACTTGCCTTGATCTCCGGGGCCAAACCCCCAATGAATCGAGCTATACGTTTGGGTTCCGGAGTTACCAAATATGGAACCAACCTTGACAAGGTGTTGAAACTGGTAAGGTAGGCCTGACAGTCTAGGTTTCTCATGACCAGCGACAAGAAGTCAGCTTCAATTTTCTCAACCTCATGCTGAGGGCAGTAGTTTTCCTTGATTAGTGACATGAACTGTTCCCAGGTCATATTGTACAACGGGACTTTCCCCGTAGCTTGGATCAAAGATCTCCACCAAGCTAATGCTTCTCCCTTAAAAGACTGAGACACGAATTTCACAATATCCCTATTATTGCAACCACTGATATCCACAACCGTATCCATCTCGTCCAACCAAGTCATGCAATCTACTGCTCCTTTTTCCCCAGTGAAATCCCTGGGTTTGCACAAAACGAAGTACTTATAGGAGCAACCCTTATTACGGGGTTCTTGATTCTGTACGACTCTTTGGGATGGAGCACTCCTCTGGTTTGATGAGTGGTGAGAATTACTGTTGTGGGTAGTGTGGGTCCTGGAGGGTGTTCTAGAGTGTGGTGCAGATCGGGTCCTTGTATGGGTACCACTGGAATCATGGAGCTGTCTATCCAAAGCTCGATTAACGGCATTATCTATCATTTCCTGTAATTCTGCACCCGCTACATTTACTCGGGCATTAGGATGCTCTCCCTGCGGGTGACTATTGATCTCGTCTGAGTCGGCCATGTAGCTTGAACTGTTACATATTGACAATAATTTATTGGTGAGTTTATTATAGAATTGTCTTTTATGGCAATTTATTAACCGTGGTAAACGTAGACCATATATGGTTAATTTATTACTCACTTTTATTTAGGATTTCTATTATGACTTATCCTAATTATAAAACAATAACAGTTTTATTAGTAGCACAAAAGCCTAGTCATAGTGACATTTTTAAATCATAAGCCATGATTTCAGAGAATCAAGGCATTAAGGTTTGAACATAGTTCCTTACCTTTTTCTGACAGAGAGTCGTAGACTACTACTGTTTTTTGTCTTACATGACAATGAATATGGCCCGTAGGCACTATATTACCAATGGATGGTAAAAAGAATTGATCATCTTTATTGATGATTTAAACCCATGATCTATAGATCATTAGTTTAGGTTAGGAATCCTTTGAAGAATCCTATTATAAGAATGACGTGTGTGATTTTGACGGATCACATCTGCCAGGAGCGTTAACATGTTTTCAGATGTTAACAGGGATTTGAATCTTTTATACAGGTCTTACCATCTTGGCCAAGTCTTATAATGACATGTAGGCTAGGCTATACCTTTAAGATTCTTATTTAAAAGGAATGATTCTTGATTTATTTATTTCACGTATAATATATATAAATGCATAAATGACAGAAATAAAATTTAAAAGTAGTACACTTTGCCCTAAACGGGACTTTTCACTGAAACACTTGCCCACGCAGGAGCTATACCGATAATACAAGTCCTCGCAGGGATTGTTTACAAAAATAAATGTCCACGCAGGGACTAATAGAGACAAGTCCTCGTAGGGACTAAGTACAAAGATAGATGTCCACACAGGGACTACATACACACAAAAATAAGTGTCCACACAGGGACTTGATTTAAACAAGGAAATACAATAATACATATTGGGAATTAACGATCCCGTTTCTTCTTTCCTTTCAGTAAACTTGCTAAGCCACTCATGAATCCCTGATTCTTCCTACGTTCTCTCTGGAAGTCTCGCTCAACCCTTTCCAGCCTTTGACGGAGATCCTCCTACTCTGGTGGGGAAAACCGGGGTGGCTGGTGCTGTAGTAGTGGCTGAGCAGGTACTTGATACCAACGAGTTGGGCGTCCTATTCCCCAAGGGGTTCCATATGGTCCCTCAGGATTATGGGCAAGGTAGTTTGATGCCACTTGGTAAGGATCCTCAGCATAGTTATAGTTATGGTATGCTGGCGGTCCGAATGGATTGTATGTTGCTGGAGCAGTATAAGCAGGGATAGGGTTGCCAAAACCCGTTGGTGGCGGTGCAACAGGTGTCGAATTCACCTCTGATACTGGAACTGAAGGTCCACCCATTTGTGGGTCTTCATATAGTGGCGGGTAGTGGCTGCCACTAGAGTGTTGAGGGGTGCTGAAATGAAAATCCCCTCCTCGTGCTGACATCCGTGCGCCAGTCCTCCTACGTCTTGGTGGTTCTGGAGGTGCTAGATGAACTGGCGGCGGTGGAGGCGGTGGCGTGACTGCCACGAAACGTGGATCCCTAGAGAGATCTTGCTGCTGCTGTTGATGCTGCTGGTGAGGTGATGAATGGTGAGATGGTGTAAAGTACCACTCACACTGGTTGAACCGTGCCTGGTAACTATCCGGACCTTGGTATGGTGATCCGTGAAAAGACGAACCATCAGAGATCTCAACAGGATGGTTCGGGGTTCCGGTTGCAGGCTCGACGGGATCTGTGTCCTCGTCCATGTCCATCGCTTGATCACCGGAAAAGTGATCCTCCGGTCCTAGTGGGTTAAAGCCCCCTTATTCTGGTAGGTATTCTGCCGGGTTAAACCGGCCCTGAAAGACAGGAGTAGGGTCGTCGAAGGAATGGTGCGATAAGGATCGCTGTAGAGGTATGTATGAAGGCTGCGGGTTGTTGGGCTCATTCTCGGACTGAGGCCCATAGGAGTGATGATATGGAGGCGTTGAGCTATACGACGTAGATCGTCTGGCAGGCTCCTCATAAGTCCTCCAAGGTTCTCGCGGATCGGCACTCCTTGTAGAAGAAGGAGTTCGCCGGTGCGAAGGCCCGGCCTCGTGGTCGTTAGGGGCGCTGATTGGCCCTTTTCCTCGTTCTCCTCGCCTGAATCTTGCCAGCATTGATAAACCTGTCAATATAAACAAAGGTAACAACAAGGAGAAATAAAGGACAAAGTTAAAATTAAAATAAAAACATTTTGGATTATTCCTAAGTTCTTTGTCTAGACTCGAAGATTTAGGAATGTGCAATTGTGTCAATGAGATTAAACACAAAAGGCTAGTGTTTAATTCACTCAATGTTGGCTCTGATACCAACCTGTCACACCCCAGATTTCCACGTGTCACCGGTGGGCCCGGTAGGGGAGTATCGTGACGAGGTTGGTAACATATTAGTCAAACAACACAATATTTAAATGCACAGCGGAAGCAAAGTATAGATTCATTTCAACCAAACAATATTGTAATATTAAGTATCACAAATAGTTGAATAAAAATCCACAGGTAGATCAAAATAAAAGGAAACAATGTTCAACAGTCTATGACATCCAAGCTTGCAAGACTTATTGTGGATGCTAGGAGAAAAGCCAGCCTATTATGCGTAGTACCTGCACTTAACCTTTTTGAGAAAATACGTCAGTTTACACTGGTAAATACAATCAACCGACTCATTTTGAAAAGAGTTTAAGAAAATGAATTTAAGGCACAAGGCACAAATAATATTTTATAACTTGGGATAATTATTTGAATATAATACTTGTAAAGGATTTACATGTTTCTTATGCGTTCGGTAGCCCGGTTCGAGCCGGGTTAAAGATCAATAGACACACCACATTATTATATGAGACACCGACGGGCGTACGCCTACGCCCCGTGCTTAGGTCGTGGCCATTTTGTAAAATGATGCCAGGGATATCCGGGACATGGTCATTAACCCCCCAAAGGCTTTAAGCAAACAAAACAATTTAAACGAGACATCTCAATACTTTAACCATCATACAATTAAAGATTCAATGCCCGACCAAGCGGTATTTTATATACCGTACCCCAAGCCCGTATAGGGAAAATAAGTTAAAAGTATTTACCTGAGCAAGTAAAAATCACAATCAGCGAGTGCAAGTATCTTTTACCGGGTCTCCTATTCTGGAACGAAGGTTTATAATAACCTATTAGAATCCTAACGGGTCTTTGATTAAGTCTAAACTTAGACCGGTTAGTTTTAAAGGAATATACGGTTCGAACGCATGATTAAGCGAAGACCGGACAGAATGTGATTTAGACCCGACAAGTTTGAAGACTTGCTTAATATGGGTATATTATACACATTCTGGATTTTGAGATAAAACCGATAAGGTTTGACCCGTTTCGGCTAATTTATGTAAACTAGTTACATAAACCGAACCGAACGCGCACAAAGCGTAACGGGTAACCATAAGAGTCCTAAACAGGTTTCCTAAGTTAACATGCCTTAAATATGTTGTGATATCAGTAGGATACCTTCCATTATGCCCAAAACGAGTTTAACCTATAATTAAGCCCCGTAGGGGTATTTTGGTCATTTTAAAGATTATAAAAGGGATTAATTAAGCTTCTGTGATTTGGGTCTGAATTAATCAGTAAAATGACTTATCTTAACAGGTCATATCAGTTGGTGTTAAGTCCTTTGTGACAAAATGGTTTTCAACCCTTACTATGCTTTTAATACGCTTATAAAGTCGTTTTAAGCGACTTACGGGTTAAAATAGGAATCTGAGTTTCCAAGTTAGTTCATAAGGTTCAAAACACTTTATTTATTATTTAAAATCAGTAGCAATTGGATTGGTGTCAAAAGGATTCGTAAAACTCATTTTATGGCCTAAAAGGGTATATTCGGTATTTACCGAATCAAGGCACTAATCCTAGCTTATGATCAGTTTAAAAAAAATAATTAAAAATCTTCAAAAATCCCAAAATATTATATTACATCAGTGGGTAAAAGGTTTGGTGTCAAAAATTAGGTTTAGATAGGCTTTACGCTAATGACGCCGTTTAATTACTAAGAAGTGTTCTAATTACATCATTAAGCATAACTCCTAATCTAGACCTCCAACTGATGTGAAAATTTAGGGACATGTTTAATAATCAGCAACAAAGACTATTGTACTTTCATAATTCCAAAATTCTCGTTTTATGGTCATAAGGGCATTATGGTCAATATTTAAGCAATTAACGGAAACGTCGGACAATTAAGGATTCAAGTGGTATAAACGCAGAGGGTTATACCATCATGTAACTAGGTCCTAATGGAACTTTAAGGCATGTCTAAACCTATCTAAATCGGGGCAGAACTGAAGTCAAAGCAAAAGTCAAAGTTTTGCGACTTTCGGTTCTGAATCGGTTCTAAACAGAAAGTTGTCGAATCAAACAAGCTTATGCAAGTTCTTATACTTATTACCATGTTATATGAATGATAAAATAGGTTACACGCCTTTTACATTGTTAATTATGCGTTAAATCGAAGATTACATTTCTGTTGACTTTTTCTAAGCATCTTTGACTCGACAAATGACCTAGTTAGGATGGGAATCAATGAGTGCCCTTTTAAGGGTTTAAAGCCCACATAATTACCAACTTATAACTACCTTAAGTTTGCCTAATCGCTGGACCATTAGCGATTACTTAATAAGTCAACCGTTAATTACGACGGTTTGACTTTAAGGCTATAAACTAAGCAAAACTTAAACAAGGAAGGTTGAGGATACTTACACAAGTCCTATGAACGATTTGGAATGCTTGAGGACGGTCCTTGTGCTCCAGGAATGCTCAGATGATGGAAGGAATGAATGAACACAAAATTTCAACTTTGTGGGACTTTATATAGTGATCAAAACTCATTTGATTGTTGACATGTAAGTCTATAAATGTTCATGGATGTTTGCAAGTGTCCCCTATAGCCTCAAAACTCATTTCAACTTTAGGAAGCCCATGGTATCAAGGAAAGGCAATTGGAGTCGGTTAAGGGGCTGAACAGGCAGCTGCCTGTTGTTTCTACAATTGGGCGTCGTACGCGGCCCGCGTAAGATGTTGTTAAGTCTTACGCGGCCCGCTTGGGTTTCCGGTTCAGGTTTTGAAGTTTTTGTTTATTGCACTTTTAGTCCTCAGTCCTCCTAAACGTCGCTTTCACTTTAATTCTTGCATTATAAGCCTTTTAAATTGACATATAGGGGCTTTAAGACTTATACCCACTTTGTGAAGCCCTTGGTCACTTTGTGTTTACCCGAAAAGTCCTAAATTTCCATGTTGACGCTTCTAACTCCTCGAACACGAATTTTATCATAACTTTCTCATACGATAACGAAACTTTATGAAATTTATATCGTGCATTCAAGTGAGCATAATTAACCGTTACAAAGCTTCGGGTTTGTCAAAAGGTCACTCAGAGGTATAACTTAAACATGTTGACACATTTAACCTCTGTAGTTTGTAATCTCTCACTTTCTTTCATATTTAGCTTCGTATGATCCATGATTTATTCGTTTGAAGGTACGAGCATCATGTAGGGTTAATGTACAATATATTTATTCACTGTTGACATTTAGAACCCGTATATTCACATACTTTCCAGGTTTGTCAACTTTAGTCCTTCAAGAACATTCTTACACACGTTCAAACTTATGACACGTGTCAACACATTATAGGACGTGAATTTTCGAGGCGTTACAAAAAATGGGCCTACATTCCGCATAGTAAGAATGTTTAGAAAATTTATGGGCGTTACAAGTTGGTATCAGAGCCCTGGTTTGAGGGAAATCGAGTAGAAGGAGGTAAATACTTGAACTCAAACCTGTGTGCTCTTGTGACAAGGAACCCGTACAATCCAAGACTTGATCGAGACCTAAAGGTAGAAGCGAATGTAAGTATGTATTAAAGTATGTATTTGAAGAAAACTAACAATATGTTATGTGTAAGGTGAGCATAATTGTTTGGAAAGGATGATCCGCGGATGCGGTCTAGGACCGACACCAAGTCTTGTAATAAGACAAATTGACCCCAGGTACGTAAATTTAATATGTGGGTGCATGTAATGGTAAAACCTATCAAGTGAATGAAAAGTTTAAATGAAAGATAATAATTGAATAGTAATGAAGTTTTGAAAATGTTACACGTGCTGAAACCTGATTCTTCGGACATAAGGTGGCGATTACACGAAGACACGAAACTAGTATGTGGATTGTGTACCTGGCCAGTACACAAGAAACATATGACGTTCGTGGGACCATGATAATTGTTACAAGCAGTGTTGCAAAAATCGGCCTAGGCGGCCGATTAATCGGCGCCTAGGCGCTAGGCGGCTACTTACTGACTAATTTTGAGCTAGTCGGTCAATTAATCGGAGTCGGTCAAAGTCGGTCAAAATCGGTCCTAGGCGGTCAAAAATCGGATTAATCGGACTATATTAATCGGTCAGAATCGGTCAAAATCGGTCCTAGGCGGTCAAAATTGGTCAGAATCAGTCAAAATCGGTCAAAATCGAACCATACTATCTGAAACTTGAAGTATTTATGTGAATTTTGAAGTATTATTTTTATATTATTGGGTATATATATATAATTTTGAAAAAATACATATAACAATCCCATTCCGATTAATCCCGATTAATCCTTAGGCGGTACCTCACCGCCCGACTAGCGCCTAGCGCCTTCTACAACATTGGTTACAGGTATGTCCGTTAGAACTAGGTAGTAGGTGGACGTGAGGGTGAAGGGAATGTAAGACTCTCAAGGAATTGAAAGTACCAAATGCAAAATGAGAAGTATGAATGATATGTTTGAATCCGCGAGACGGATTCAAAACATAGAAATAATGGAAAGTGTGAATGATATGTTCGAATCCGCGAGACGGATTCGAAACATAGAAGGA
Organism: Helianthus tuberosus; assembly: GCA_030545235.1. Classification (NCBI taxonomy): domain Eukaryota; kingdom Viridiplantae; phylum Streptophyta; class Magnoliopsida; order Asterales; family Asteraceae; genus Helianthus; species Helianthus tuberosus. The sequence goes on from CM060355.1 coordinate 38,710,938, forward strand.
ATGAAGGATATGAATGATATGCTAGAATTCCCGAATCGGATTCGAAACAAGGAAGGAATGAAGGGTATGAATGATATCTTATAATCCGTGAGACGGATTCAAGACATAGAAGAGAATGAAAAGTTTGAATTTGTATATAAGTACGAATCAAACAAGTAAGAATAAATAATAAGAATGAAAGGTTTGAAATTTTAAGTAAGTACAAACCAAACAAGTAAATATTCTTTAAAGCGGATATGATTCAAGTTACGCTTTAAACTTATATATATATATATATATATATATATAGGGGGCCGCTAGAATGAGAACCACCACGAGTTATGAGAACCGCGAGAACCAAGTGCCACGGAGGGCCGTTGACCACGAAATTTTTTTTACACCTAGATCCGTATATTTTAGGACCGGGTGTAAATTTTCGGTTCAAACGGCGTGCCCGAGGGGGTAGTTTTTTACGCCCAAAGTTTGGGTTTTTTTAATTTTTCTTTTTTTTTAACCAAACTTTGGGCGTAAAAAACTACCCCCTCGGGTTTTTTACGCCGTTTGAACCGAAAATTTACACCTGGTCTTAAAATATACGGATCTAGGTGTAAAAAAAATTTCGTGGTCAACGGCCCTCCGTGGCACTTGGTTCTCGCGGTTCTCATAACTCGTGGTGGTTCTCATTCTAGCGGCTCCCTATATATTTATGCTAATGCGTTGTATGCAAGAATGGTCAAAAGGACAAATGAGTTATGCGGGTCAAATGGTGATTGCCATTTGAACCCGGTATTTAATATTTGAAATGGTGAAATCATATATTGTAGGTGAGAATAATGTATGGCCATGTAATAACACAAACTGGAGGGAAATAGTCAATGCAAGGCAAGGATAACGGGTCAATGGATTTGACTTGCGCCAGGTATGTATAAAGGTTATGTTTTTAAAAGGAGCTTATAGCTCGACTAGAGAGGGATGTGTCAGAACTGGGTAATTGGTAAACATAGGTCAGAATGTATTTACAACGGACTTCCGAAAAGTCAAACAAATTAAGTTGATGATTATTAAGCAAGTAATTGTAAAATAGCATGAAGTATTTGATTCACTAAGTAGGTAAGACCGATGAAAACTATTGTAGTAGCAAGAAACCCTAGTCGAAAGAAATAAGCTTTGAAATACGTTACGTGTTAGACGTATCATAAATTGACTCATGGGAGTCGGAATGAATGACGGTTATGACCTAGACAAATGATTTAAGTAGGGACGGGAACGGGTAAAATCTTGCAATTAATATTAAAATAATGAAATAAAGTCTTTGCAAGTATGCAAGAATGGAAAGGAATTATGAACGTGTACTTTTATACGTCTATGATAAGTAAGAAGTATCGGTTTGACTTTGAAAAGTCAAACTGCAAAAGTTGACAAATGAGTTAAAGATCTGCGAAAGAATGGTTATGTATTGACCTGTCATGAACGGGTCAAACAACGAAAGTGATATGTTAGGAAATGGTCATGTATTGACCCGTTATGAACGGGTCAAACGCACTAATATTTTAAAAAGGAATCAAGAAAAGATTAATAGGTAAATAAAGTGATGTAATAAACATCATGTCGGAATGAAATCGAATGAAATGTGTAAACCCCTAATCTTATAATAAGAATGGCAGGAATCACGATGTGATAAACCTATTAAGAATGGCGAAAGAATGCTCATGAGCGGAAGCTCATCACACGGATGAATCAGGTCAATCCATAGATGGTACGAATGGAAACGAAGATGGGCCGGATCATTTTTTTTACATGTCGGAGCACTTCGCCAAAGTGGTAAGGTTAGCGAATTGTTTAATATCTAAATGTAATTATATAGCTATGGGTTGAAAAAGTACTTTCGTACGAAATAATGTAGTGTAGAATGTGTTATAAAAAAGGATGGCTTGGTTTTTAGAAGTTGATTAAGAATGAGTTTTTAGATCAGGCTTATGTAGTAAGCAGTGTGTGAATGAGTAAGGAGGTAGATATAAAACTCCAAGAATAAGTAAAACTATTAGAACTAATGCTAACAGTGAAGTGTAGTAAGTTCATATGAACTTTAAATTGTTGTAATATAAGTCGTGGTATTAGACTCTTTAGGTTTCTACTAGTTTGACACACTAGCTTAAGTACGATAATGTGATGAGTTGAGAATTTAAGAAGAAGTTGTTAAAGAATGGAAATGTAAGGTATATGTAGTTGACCGGTTACGAACGGGTCAATATGATGTAGAAAGCATAATGAAGAGATAGTATAAGTGAAGAATTGTTGTAATGGGTCGCAAGGGATGAAAATTATGATAATGATGAAAAGGTATGTATTGGCCCGTTATGGACTGATCAATTAAGACAAGTATGATGGGCTATGATAATGGTCAAAACTTTGGCCCGATATGAACGGGTCGGATAGACTATATTTTGATGTTTAAGGAATGCTCGTACAAATCTAGGTAGGTTGAATTGTTGAAAGAAATGGAGAACGGATTTCTAGAAATGATGTTCGTAGGGTTATGACCTTACAAATGGATAAATCGATATTGATGAAGTAGGTTTCGGGGACGAAACCTTCTTTAAGGGGGGTAGATTTGTAACACCCCAAAACTCGAATTATTAAATCCGTAGGAATGTCACCATGTGTCATTAAATAAAATACAAGAATTAAGTTATTAAACTTAGTTAAATGCCTAATAAACAAGTTAAGAAATGAAACTTGTGGCAACTATAATGGAATGGTAAACTTGAGGGACTTAGATTGCCAAAAAGGAAATTTAATTTATTAAAAAAAAATCACACACACAAGGTGTGTGTCTGCGTACGATCGCAGGAGAACGGGGAAAAAGGGGGTGTAAACCCTAACCACAAGAAATCATCAATTGAAAATGAAATCGCGGGCTGATTGTGTGCATGAACCAAGAATGATGATCCCTTAGGCGTTTCTCACATCAAGTAAGTTTAATTTTATGTTTTGGTAATGTTTGATGATATGGGTTATGGTCAATCCGTGAATTGGTGCAAAAATTGAGCATGAATAAGTGTTATAATCCTCATATGGAACATGTATTGTGAAAGATTTTGAGTAGTAGGATAATAGAAGTTAAACCCATTTCTAGTGGTGAAGATGATGACATAAGAGATTGCACCCATGTTAAAACCTAGCTTGAATCATTGATGTATATGTTGTATGTAATGAATTATTGTTAGATAGGTTGATTATAGTACGTACTTAAGTTGATTCTTATTGTAATCGATGAATTATGAATGAACTAGTAGGGTAATGCATAAGGTACTTGTATCATGTGCTTTATTGGTGGTATGCACACAAGGTGTATGATGAAATGTCTAGGTGAAGCTAGAATGAAAGATATTTAGAAAAGATTTGATGAAAACTAAATCTGTCCAGAAAGTTACAGCCGAATGTAATCGGCTGTAACTGGGTCAAATCTTATCAAAAACTGATGTTTATTGAGTTTGTGATGAACTCCCAGGAAAAACCTTTCAAACCCAACTGGAATTGCATTTTTTCGATGAAAAATGAACGTTTTATGAATTTTTCCGTATCAAAGGTTCAGGCTGCGTTTTCTGGCAGAATTTACAGCCCATTACGAATGTCATAACTCAATTTAGGAATTGAGTTATAATCTCAAATTTTTACTGTAGGTAGCTTCAGGAGGTTAAGAAAATTTCCAACTGGAATTTCGTAAATCGGATAAACGAGGAATTTTAAATGAATTTTTCCGTAAGCTGCAGTCAGAAGTGACAAATCTGATTGCAGCTTAGTAAATGAATTTTTATAAATTTTTGTTAGAGAGTTAGACTTTAAAAATTTAACACAATGATAACCCCTCAGAGGGGCACGTCACATAAAAAGATTGTAATTTTTGCAAGCACGTAAGTACAGTAAACAGACATCACAAAACAGCCTATTTTCAGTTAATTGAGCTATACATGTTAGTGAATGATTGATTAATGAAAGTAATGTGACTAAGTGGTTATATGTTTATCGGATTGGAAGTGTGTATGATTGACAGTTGACTTTTTAGAACGTCAACAAGGTATGAATAATAAGGTTAGACTTCCTAACACTATTGTGAGAATAAGGAGATCATGTGAATATTTGCTAGATTATTATATGACGTACATGATGGTAAGTTGAATTGGTTATGTTATGAATGATGTGATAATGGATCTATGCAATATGTATGTTAGCAGTTGCCTACTAGTAATGGTCTATGGCATTACGAATTGTAAATTGTATGTATTGTTATATAATCATTGGTAATTATGCATATATGAATGTATTTAATTTAATGTATGGTGGAATGTGTACTATAACACGCGTATGTGGTATATAGAACCATGTGTAGAATTTCTCGATGTATGAATAAAGTAATTGATAATATGAGTTATAATGTTTGCTAATAATGACATGTAAACGTGGACATGAAAGGATAGGTACATGTCATTTTGGGCGCGAACTCGGGAGGCAACGAGACGAACATATGGAATATGTATCAACTACTTACGGGTCAAGGTAAGTGCTTCTTGCACTTAATAGTTGTATGCAGGAACATAGATTTATTGTTTGCAGGTTCTTGTACTTGTATACGTAGAACATCTTGTGGTTTAATGTGGAACTTATATGAGAATATTAAAGTACGAAATGTTAAATTGGAGGTATTCATAGGAGAATACCATGGACAAGGGAATCATAACCCACAAGTATGGTAAGTATCTATATCATAGATTTGAAACTATTTAATTGGTACGTTGAATTCAAGTCATGGGTACATGACTTGCCTGGTGATTATTATGTTTTTTGTTTAAAACTAAGGGTAGAATGTTAGATGTGTTGATAACGGTTAATCTAATAAAGGGTTGTTGACTTAATAAAAGTCAAATTAGTACGTGGTTTCCAAACCACAATCTTAATAAATGGAATGCTTTGGATTAAATAAGTACATATGCACATGATTCTAAATTGTGTACAAATATCATAACCATGATGTTTATTTAGTAAGTGGATTAGATTACAGTGGTAACTGGTTAAACTATTATCTCGAATTATTTAACTCGGGGTAAGCAAGTAGATTTGGGTCACTTGATCCACATGAATGAAAAAGATTTGGATTCTGGCTAAATAAAGCATTAATGAAATCTTTGGATCTGTTAGAAATAAATATTAATGGTCTAATAGTTGAATGAGATTTTTATCACAGCTGGCTTAATTGTGAATTCTAGTGGAGGTTGATTCACAAGTTGGAAGCGATAGTTGACTATGAAATTAATGGAGTCGAGTTCGTTGGAAGTTTGTGAAAAATATAGATCAGAATCCACCTATTTGAGTTATCTAATATATATTATATATAGAACTCATAACGTGCATGTTGGGTTTCAGGTATAATGGGACTAGAGGTTTGCAGACTGATGAATGGAACAAGGTTTGGCGACAAATTCGAGATCGAGTCAGCAATGTCAGTTCGTCCATCCATCCGTCAGGTTATATCGCCGACTTAGACGGGTCATCATGTTTTACTTGCCTTTTTCGGCATTCAGTAGTTTTAAACCATGTAAGCTTCATGAGTCAGACGTAGTGTCTTGTTTTGTTTATGTTCAAGTTTAGAGTTGTAAAATGGATTGTAAACAGGTTTTGTTACCGTAACGGTTATCCGTATTACGAACGGGTCATGCCGAAATTTTATAAAAAAAATTGGTATGAAATATGTAAGTGTTTAAATGATGGTAACTATCAAATGAAAGTCAAGACACTATAATTGTTTCTAGAAATTGAAGCTAAAAAAATGGGCCTACATTCCGCATAGTAAGAATGTTTAGAAAATTTATGGGCGTTACATTAAAGCAGTAATAACATTTACTTTTTTCACTTAATATATCAGTAAAAATACAATGTAACTCTTATGGTTTAGTTTAATGTACCACATCTTATTTGGTGTTTCACGTTTCTTCCTATGCTTTACTTAGTTTTCATTTTCTTTACTTAAAGCACTAATAACATTTACTTTTTTCACTTAATATATCAATAAAAATACAATATAACTCTTATGGTTTAGTTTAAATTTGAATATACTCTGCATTTCATACTTTTAATTTTAATTTACTATATACTTTATAAATTTATTATTATTATTACTATTATTGTTATTATTATTATTATTATTATTATTATTATTATTTTCCGCTTGAATAATATTCTTTATCGTTTCAAATTAATTATTATTTTCTATGTTTTACATTCTTTACCATTTCGACTTAGTTAGTTTATTTTATGTTTTACGTTTGGGTCGAATTTTGGAGAGTTAACGCGTGTGCGTGATTCAACGTTTTTAACAATCCAACCGCAATGCACGAGTACTAAATACTAGTTTAGAAAATTTATGGGTGTTACATTAAAGTAGTAATAACATTTACTTTTTTCACTTAATATATCAGTAAAAATACAATGTAACTCTTATGGTTTAGTTTAATGTACCACATCTTATTTGGTGTTTCAAGTTTCTTCCTATGCTTTACTTAGTTTTCATTTTCTTTACTTAAAGCAGTAATAACATTTACTTTTTTCACTTAATATATCAATAAAAATACAATATAACTCTTATGGTTTAGTTTAAATTTGAATATACTCTCCATTTCATACTTTTAATTTTAATTTACTATATACTTTATAAATTTATTATTATTATTACTATTATTATTATTATTATCCGCTTGAATAATATTCTTTATCGTTTCAAATTAATTATTATTTTCTATGTTTTACATTCTTTACCATTTCGACTTAGTTATTTTATTTTATGTTTTACGTTTGGGTCGAATTTTGGAGAGTTAACGCGTGTGCGTGATTCAACGTTTTTAACAATCCAGCCGCAATGCACGAGTACTAAATACTAGTTTTATATACAACATAGTCTGATCAAATAAAATTCTTTCTCCCATTCACATTGTCTGAACTCAACATGGAAAGAAACCAGTCGAGTTGCGGATAGAGAGATTAGTCGCGGATAGGGTTCAGTTGGAAACACGTACAAGCCGTATTGCGAGTCAACACTTGGAGCCAAAACCGAAGTTGGTGAGAAGAACCAATCCAAGTCGCAGTCTTTTTCGTCATCGAGTCGAAGCATTATGACGTATATTATTGAAGTAAAGCTTTTCTTTTTGTTCATAAAATAGTGGGATTAAATTATGCAAAATTATTGTTATTCTTAAGGTTAATATTGAGCCTTTTGCACATTGTTTTGCAAATTAAACTAGCCTTGGATGACTCGTAATCGTCACAAATTCGTCAACATTATGTAAAACAAATAGAAGTCCTTACAGTAATGTACGACGCGTCTTTTGATCGCATTAAGTCAAGATAAGGCAATGTCGATTTTGGTTATATTTATAGAGCATGTGCATTGAAACTTTCTATTTTGGTAGTTTAAAACGTACCCGGATAACTTTGCTTACCGTAAAAGAAAATTCAAACTCATTGTTTTCTATATGTAAATAGTTCCACGAGAATTAAATACTTGATTTGTATGATCGCAACACATCGAACCGCAATATCTTCTTATGGAGGTAAGCGAGCTAACCTACCGCAATAGTGTTTACATACCGATTGACCAAATGTTTAGAGGTATCAAAACGAGCAGCCAATTGATCAAAAGATTGTAGGCTTAAATTCGCTTTAGTGTGCATTCACCAACGAGCTTGTACCAGGGGCGGACCCATGTTGAAGGGTGAGTAGGCGCACCCGTTGAAAAAAGTTTTAGTGTATTTGTTAGGAAAAAAACTCGATCGCACCTTATGAAAATATGATTGAACCGCTCATATGCACCCTAAAAAATAATTCATGGGTTTTTTTATGCTTGTACGGGTGTACCCTAGCGGTACCAATTGATTAAGATGTGTTAGTAAAAAAAATCAAAGAGGTGGAAGTCAATGAAGTCGTCTTCCTCTAATACCACTATAAAGTATTGTGGGTTGGAAGTTTCTATAATGTTACCAAATAATGTTGCTTACGAATTGGAAAAATCTGTAATTTTTCAACAGGAAATAGTTCCACCTAATTAAATAGTTAATTTGTCCTCTGACATTTGATAACACGATTAATTAAAAAGTTGTAAATGTTTTGGATTTTATGGCTTTCTTTCTACCGTTTGGTGTGTCCATATCTATCTATACTATACAATTAAGACCATGGGTATGGTGGGGCGGGGGTTTGGGGCATGGGTTGACACGTGGAGTTCGAGCCCCCCCAGCTGGTGAGTGACGTGTCTGTGAGGTATGGCGGGGCGTGGCTAGCCCTGTGTGGCTTGGCCATGTGTATTAAAATAAAAAAAAATCTAAAATTAAAAAATACACACTACATTTAAAAAAAAAAGCCTAAAATTTTATTAAAATTTCCTAAACATTACAAAATTCTACAAAAAAAAAAAGGATTACAAAAAAAAAAAAAAAACCTAAAGCGTTAGGTAGATTTCGAAAAGGACGAGCTTGTTAAACGGCTTCCACTCCTTGCCCCGGAACTCGATGTTGGCCACCGCCACCCGGTCTTCGTGACTTATCTCACTGCCCGGGACGCTGTCGTAGTAGGTTTTAAGACGATTGAGTTTCGGTCGTAGCTCGCGCCACTTGTGTTGGCACGCGTTTAAATTGTGCCGGCCGTTTCCCACGTTGTGCCGGTAGCTTGCGAAAGCTTCCGCCAGTAACGGGTCTCACCCGGTTGGCGGCCCTTCATCGTGTCCACGACGCTCGTGACAAGGGCTAGCACTTCCTCGTGCGTCCAAGAGGCCATCGATCAAGTGTTTGTTTGTGGGTAGCGGTTCGGGTAGGTGACTTGGGTTGGGGTAGCGATGGGGACAGCCGGTGGGGTTGGGTGTTATATAGCGATGTGGACAGTTGGGGTGGGTGAACCGTTTGGCTTGGCCAACGGTTATATATTAAAATTTAAAATGGCCCGCTATGCCCTAGCCAACAAGCCAATAATAGCCGGCTACATAGGATCGCTAGCATGCACCACGACCGGCCTTAAACTCCCGGCCAAGGGGCCACGCCCAAACCCATGCCCACCCGGGGTGGTGACTTGGGCGTTTATGGCCAACCCACACCCCAACCCCCGTCCCATACCCTATAGTCTAAGTAAACCAATTCTAGACACATGACAATCATTGAGACTATCTAAAATTCAGTTTTCCTGCCTAAATCTCTTTGGTTTCATAGTTAATCATAAAATCACATTTAAATTACTAATGTGATCTTTAAATTGAAATTGTATACGCCTCGATTTGAGACGGTTGTTGTTTCTTAATGAAGTTCACGTTTAAAAAAAACACAAACATTGAGCATTATAATTAATAATCTATCCTAAAATCACATCATTCATAGAATAATAATAAGTTTGGAATAATTATCTTTAAACCAATTATTAAAAAAAATAAGATCAAATTTAACTTTAAATTATTCTATCTTATTTATTTAATATTTCTTTTCTTTAACTATTTCTTTTGTTTTTCTGTTTATTAATAACTATTTAATATATCATTCATTCAACCATGTGTAACACACACGTTTCTAACATTTTAATTTTAATAAATTCAACTTGTTTAATACATGGGGTTTTAACCTAGTATTATATATATTATACATTTATTGTTTACCAACGACGATGAATAGTAACTTTATTTTTTAATAATATGTAGCTTTTTATTATTATTTTTTTAATATATTATAATAATCTGTTATTATATTTACTTTTAATAACATATTATTATTGTTTACGAATTTACCAAGGATGATGAATAGCAATTTTATTTTTATAATAATATATACTTTTTTATTATTATTTTATTTAATATATGATACTAGTTTATTATTATAATTACTTTTAATAACATATTATTGTTTACGATGACGATAAATAGTAACTTTATTTTTATAATAATATATAACTTTTAATTATTATTTTATTTAATATATTATAATAGTTTATTATTATATTTACTTTTAATAACATATTTTTAACTTTTGTTTTCTTTTTTAAAACCATATAATATTTCCTTTACCATTTTTTTAATATTCTTAGAACATATATTAATTTATCAATTAATTTGATACTTTTTTAACAATTTACATTTATAACTTTTTCTCAAAACTTAAGTACGTAGTTGTGCTTAATTTTTCCTCGACATTCCATTATAAGTTTTGTTAAAACCGAAGTTGTACTCAAAATAAAGTATTTAATTGGTATCATATAACGGTACAATGATAAACTAAACCGTTCTAATTGTTTGACTTTCGAAACAACATATTTTATTTTCAAATCACGTTTGTTTTACATGATCATTTGCTCGGTTTCGCCGTAACACACGACGTAAAAAAAACTAGTTGTCATTAATTTCTAGAATGTTATGATGTGATATTGCAACAAACACCCTTTTAAAGTAATAATAAATAAGTAAAAGTTTAGCTTAAGAGATTTATATGATATTAGTTGATGTGTATTAGTTTTACCTTTATCACACTCTTCCAACTATTAAGAATAGCTCTCCTGTAGGCTGTAAATGAGAGATTATATTGGTAAGTTAGTTAATTAGCTAGTTCTATATTTATGTTAAAATATCTCAATTCTATATTTTCTTTATTTCTTATGTTTTTATTGTTCCTTATTTCTTATGTTTCTTTTTTCATGTTCGATTGGGCTCTTATGGTTGCTGGGCTCCCTTTGCTGCTGATTGGGTTCAAGCCTGTTGTTGTTGGGCTGCTCTGCTGGTGGGCTGCTTCTATGCACGTAAACCCTATAGGGTTTGTCTCTATTTAACTGGCCTCCTTGGGATCCTAGAAGCATACAAGCACTCTTCTTTCTCTCGCTCCTTTCCTGCTTCTCTCTAGAACATTCAGCTGCAACCTTTTTTGTCTGTTCGAGAGTTGATGACTTTAGAAGCAGATTATCTAGTTGATAATCTGCCTTGTCTGAGAGTGATTTAGTTACGGTGCCTTGTATCTTTCTCTTATTATCATTGTCTCAATAACATATATTTATATCAGTAATTTTTGAATAAAGTTCCGGCTGATTCCGTGTTGTTCACATGGTATCAGAGCTTAGATAAGCTCTTGGTTTGAATCGGTTGTCTCCGATTACTGCTCCGCTGCATTTTCGTGACCAGATCCGTTCAAATCTGGTTATTTTCTGGTGGTTTTTTGGTGGATCTGGGTAATACTTCTGATACTGAGTTCAGATCTTGAAGAAATCTGCTACGTTGGGTTCGTGCCGCTTCAGATTCAGAAACCCTAAATCTAGGGTTTGGGAACAGTCGTGGTTGGGGATTTTTTTTTCGATCGGGATTGTGACTTGTGATCGGCGGATCGTGCTTCTGAAAGGGCTCTCGTTGATCTCTGTTTACATAGCAACCCAACAGAGTTTGTACCTGGTCTTCTTTGCTTGAAATCAAACTTGTAACCCTAAGTGAAGGTTACAAGTGTGATTAACAGGAGATAAACGCACCCACTGTGAGATTGTTCTATCTCTGACCTTTATTTTTTTCTGTTTCCTGGATCACTGAGTCAGTGTGTCTAGGCATCCCCTGTTTACCGGACTAGTCGGGCCGGCACTTGATCGAGTCTTTTTGCTTACTTGTTGCATTTGTTTGGTTTGTGTGTCAAAGCTCCCTGAATATCGTCTGCGGAGGCACCTTTGAGTGATGAACCTCTGATCGGACCTCTGTTCAGGCTTCGCTGTCCTCTGTTTTTTTATTATTTACTCTATCTGTTCTTGCTTTATCTGTGTTTTTTGGGTTATTGTTCTTTACCTGAGTTTTCAGTATGTCTGGTGATGATAACACTGTTATAACCTCCCCTAGTGCTACCTTGGTTAGCAAAATAGATGCTGGTGATCCGCTGTTTCTTCACCCTAGTGACTCTGCTAATTTATCTATAGTCAGTGTTAAACTCAAAGGGTCAGAAAACTATAGGATCTGGTTCAATGCCATGTATCTTGCTTTACAAGTAAAAAACAAGATAGGGTTTGTTGATGGTTCTTGTCTTAGGTCCAAAACTGATGAGGTTTTGGGTAGGCAATGGGATAGGTGCAACTCTATTGTGCTTACTTGGATTCTTAACTCCGTATCTGAGGAATTATATCTTGGTCTTGTTTATTCTAAAATTGCTTCAGATGTGTGGAAAGACTTAAAAGATACTTATGATAAGATAGATGGGTCTGCTGTGTTTAATCTGTATCAAAAGATTAACTCCTTCAGTCAAAATGGCATGCCTGTTTCTGAATATTATCATAAGTTGAATTGTATGTGGAAGCAATTAGACCAACTACTTGCCTTGCCTGCCTGTTCTTGTGATGCATCCAAACAATTTAATGACTTTAATCATCTTACTAAGCTTATGCAATTCTTAATGGGTCTTGATAGTTCCTACCAGTCTGTGAGAACAAATTTATTAACCAGAGAAACTCTTCCTTCTGTGAAGGATGCTTTTTCAGTCATCTCTAGAGAAGAATCTCACCTTCACTCTAAGAATATTTTTGATAAAACACCTAATAACCCTGTTGGTTTTTCTGTTAAAACTGGTCAAACTATTGATTCAAGGAAAAGAAATAACAAAAATCCTAATCCTAATCTCAAATGTTCTCATTTTAATAAGACTGGACACACTATTGAGAAATGTTTTGAACTTGTTGGTTACCTTTCTTGGATAAAGATAAAAACTGATGGGAACAAGGGTAACAAGGTTAGTAATAATGTTACTGCTGATACAACTGATACAACTCCTGCTATGAGTTCTTTGTCCAATGATCAGATAGCTCAGTTGCTTAGTCTCTTGAATGATAAACCTAAGGGTGACCCTCAGAATAGTGGATTTGCTGGTATGTGTGCTAATCCTATTTGTCTAAATAGTTTTGTGAATCTGTCTTCTAAACCTATTTGTGATTTCAATCCTGTTTTCTGTTTTTCAAATTTTATCAATAATGGAAAAAAGGTAGGATGGATAGTTGATTCCGGTGCTAATCAACACATGGTAATGACGGATGAATGTCTAATTAATCAAAAGGATGTAACTGAGGTCAATATCAAAGTTAAACATCCCAATGGCACTAGTGCCCTGGTAACTAAAATTGGTGATATTTAATTAAGTGATAAGGTCATTCTATATGATGTGTCCGTCGTGTCTGATTATTGTGTGAATTTAATTTCTGTTCACAAACTTGCTAGAGATTGTAAGCTTATTGTCTCTTTTGATGAACAAACTTGCTATATTCAGGATTCTCAAACAAAGAAAGTCCAGGTGACTGGTAGTCAGTTTGATGGTCTATACTTCTGTGATAGTTCTTTTGTCTCAAATAAGGTTGGTAACTCTAGTTGTGATATTAATCTTTGGCACGCTAGGTTAGGTCACCCTGCTGAACCTGTTTTGCATGTTCTTAAAAATAATCTAAACATTAAAGCTGGTGCCAAATTGAATCCTTGTGAAACGTGTCATAGGGCTAAACAGCATCGGGAACCTTTCCCTTTAAGTGACCATAAATCTGAAGCTTTAGGAGATCTTATTCATCTTGATGTGTGGGGTCCATATAGAGTCCAAAGTAGGGATGGGTTTCGATATTTTCTCACTGTAGTTGATGACTACTCTAGAGCTGTGTGGGTGTATCTCATGAAATCAAAAGATGAACTGTTTTACAATATTAAAGGTTTCTATAATTTCCTTAAAACACAGTTTAGTAAATCAGTCAATATCTTTAGGAGTGACAATGGTACTGAATTTACAAACAAACAAATGAGTATTTTTTGTTATGAAAATGGGATTTTACATCAGACTTCATGTGTTCATACACCACAGCAAAATGGGGTAGTTGAGAGAAAGCATAGACATTTGTTGAATGTAGCTAGGACTTTACTCTTTCAAGGTGGTTTTCCAATTAAATTTTGGTCCGAGTGTATTCTTACTGCATCTTATTTAACTAACAAGACACCTTCGTCTGTTTTGAGTGGAAAGTCTCCATATGAACTTGTGTTTGGTTTTTCTCCTGTTCTAGGTCAACTTAGGGTTATAGGGTGTCTTGGTTTCAGCACTGTGTTAAACAACTCTGATAAGTTTACCACTCATGCAGAAAAATGTGTTTTAGTTGGATATTCAAATGAAAAAAAGGGGTACAAACTTTGGAGTTTAGATAAAAAAAAATGATGTTCTTCTCTAGGGACGTTAGGTTTTATGAAACCGTGTTCCCTTTTAAGGAAAAGAAAACATTTTCAGATCCTAATACCCCTACTGAAGTTAACACCCTTAACTTTTTTGACTTATCTGATTTAAACTTCACCCAAAGACCCCAAGTTGACCCAACTCCCGATGATGAGAATACACATGCAAATACTTCAACAGGTCATAGGTCTGAGCAGTCTGAAAACGATTCAGAAATTGCTTTAGGCATGGCTGAAAATCAACAACCAAGCAATATGGAATTGAATTCGGACAGGGCTGAGCATGACACTGAACAAGAAGACAATAATAATTCTGAGGGAAATATTGGTGAACAAACTAAAACGTTTTTAAGGAGATCATCCAGAAACAGTAATTTTCCCTCTAAATTTGATGACTTTATAGTAGATGGGAAAGTCAAATATGGTCTTGAAAATGTCTTAAATTACGCTAATTTATCTCCTGAAAGTTCTTACTTTGCTTCTGTGTTAAATAAAAGTTGTGAACCTAAAAATTATTTTGAAGCTAAAAATGATGCTAATTGGGTTGATGTTATGAATTCTGAACTTGAAGCTTTACTTAGAAATAAAACTTGGGAGACTGTAGACCTACCACCTAATAGAAAAGCTATTGGGTGTAAGTGGGTTTATAAGATTAAATATAAATCAAACGGTGAAATAGAGAGGTTTAAGGCTAGGCTCGTTGCGAAAGGGTTTAGTAAAAAAAAGGCATTGACTTTTGTGATACATTTTCCCCTGTTGTTAAAATGGTTACTACTAGGTGTGTATTATCTATGGCTGACCATTTTAATTAGGAAATATATCAGCTTGATATTAACAATGCGTTTCTATATGGTGACCTTAATGAAGAAATTTATATGTGCTTACCTGATGGTTATAATCCTTCTTCCGAGTCTAAAGTTTGTAAATTAAAAAAAAATCCTTGTATGCATTAAAACAAGCACCTAGGATGTGGAATGAGAAACTTGTGTCTGTTCTTGTCGATCTTGGTTTCGAACAGAGTAAATGTGATCACTCCATGTTTGTCATGACAAAAGACATTGTTTTTATTGTCCTTCTTGTCTATGTGGATGATATTATTATAACTGGTAATTGTTCAAAACAAGTTAATGATATCAAACAGTTACTCAAATCAAAGTTTTTTATAAAAGATTTGGGAAAATTCAATATTTTTTGGGTATTGAAGTTATAAGAAACTCAACTAGCTTATGCTTAACCCAAAGAAAATACTGCTTAGATTTGCTTGCTGAATTCGAAATGACTGGTTGTAAACCAGTCAGTTGTCCAATCGAGGCAAATCACGTTTTATCTCATCTTTGTGAGAAGGATAATCAACCCTTAACCAATATAACAGTCTATCAAAAACTTGTGGGTAAATTGATCTATCTCTCACATACTAGACCTGACATAGCTTACTCTGTGCATTATCTTAGCCAATTTATGCATTCTCCTTTACAAGCTCATTTCAAAATTGCTTTACGGCTTTTAAGGTATTTAAAGGGTGCTCCTGGAAAAGGAATTCTGTTTGAAAAAGGAGATTCTTTAAATATAAAAGCCTTTTCTGATTCGGACTGGGCTAATTGCCTAAGTTCTCGAAAATCTGTTACTGGTTTTTGTGTGTTCTTAGGAAATAATCTTGTTTCATGGAAAAGTAAAAAGCAGTCCACTGTCTCAAGGTCTTCTGCTGAAGCAGAATACCGGTCCATGTGTGCTGCTACATGTGAGATTATTTGGATCTCAAACCTTTTAAAGGAATTAAAGATTGATTCTAAGCTACCTGTTGAGCTGTGTTGTGATAATACGGCTGCCATGTCCATTGCCGCCAACTCTGTCTTTCATGAGCGTACCAAACACTTTGAGATTGACCTTTTCTTCTTAAGAGAAAAAAATGCTAAAGGAATTATTCGGACAGTTGGTGTTAAGTCAGAAGATCAAGCTGCTGATGTCCTTACCAAGGGTCTATCCCCTGGCCTTCATGAAAAGGTTTGTCAACTTCTCAACATTTCTGATTGCTTCAAATATTGAATTGAGGGGGGGGGGTGTTAAAATATCTCAATTCTATATTTTCTTTATATCTTATGTTTTTATTGTTCCTTATTTCTTATGTTTCTTTTTTCATGTTCGATTGAGCTCTTATGGTTGCTAGGCTCCCTTTGCTGCTGATTGGGTTCAAGCCTGTTGGTGTTGGGCTGCTCTGCTGGTGGGCTGCTTCTATGTGCGTAAACCCTATAAGGTTTGTCTCTATTTAACTGGCCTCCTAGGGATCCCAGAAGCATACAAGCACTCTTCTTTCTCTCGCTCCTTTCCTGCTTCTCTCTAGAACATTCAGCAGCAACCTTTTTTGTCTGTTCGAGAGTTGATTACTTTGTAAGCAGATTATCTAGTTGATAATTTGCCTTGTCTGAGAGTGATTTAGTTACGGTGCCTTGTATCTTTCTCTTATTATCACTGTCTCAATAACATATATTTACATCAGTAATTTTTTAATAAAGTTCCGGTTGATTCCGTGTTGTTCACAATTTATCATCACACCACAACAAAATATGTTTCACTCAAACATATACGAAATATAAATAATTAACAGAGCTAAGTATACATTAAGGCAATGTTGTGACAACTGTCACTTTTCTGTACATTCCGTACACTAATTGAACAGTAATCTGTGCTTTAATAACTGTGCATGATCTAGTTTACAAGACAAATGAATTTCTGATTATTGTTATATACATACAATGGCATTTCATGTTGCAAGACTTTTATCGTTGCTACATGCAACACGATATAGTTCTAATAATGCACAGAACAGAATTGGCACCATTATCAGACAAACTAAAATGCTGACAAAGTTCAGTACATAGACAGACAGTGTTTTTAGGCCCAGTATGAGCCAGAGACTACGTACTACCCTAGTATAGTGTGTAGGGAAGTAATGACCATAAAACTGCTTTTCTGGGTGATAGTTTAGGTGCCGGAAAGTGCCTAAAACACACTAAAAGTGCAAAATTCTGCAGAAAATAACTAAAATTCAGCTATTTTCAGCATTTAAACTCCAAAATATAAAGCATAATTATGGTTTAATGGTCCTGAATGCTTTCCTAAGTGTCAGGAATTAAAAGTGTCACAAAGGGGTACATAAAGAACACTAAACGGAATAGTTTGACACTTTAACGAACCGGTATCTAACCGAATAACCGGACATTACCCGAAACATCAAAATTATACTAGAAGCATTGTTTTATTATTTCTGAGCTAGTTATGATCCCTGAACACCCTAACACACTATATAACACCTCTTATGTATAACACCTAACTAATACATTTAAGTTCTAACTAGATTAACTTAACCATCATTTGAAACCAAACCAAGACCCCCCCCCCCCCCATGGTGGACGATCACCATGTGGCCCCACCTTGATCTTGGTAATCTTCCATGATCTTGCTTGGATTTGTAAAGATCTATTTAGATATTGTTATGTACTTAAGGGACATAAGACACAATGGTTAAAACCCAAAATATGGATTATAAGAGAACATGAAGAACCATTATCATCTACACTTCTCAACACCATCTCTCTCCCTCTTCTCCCCTCCCTCTCGGCCAAGAATCACACCACCACCATCACCACTTTTCATCCACCATCCATTCATTCCAAGTTCATTTCAAGGTGTGAGGAGGTGATTAAGGAAGCTTGGTGTTCTTGGATCTTGAAGGACCTTCATCATTTGCTTTTATCCAACACTTTTGTCATCTACAACTTCAAGTGTTCTTCCCTAGCCTTGTGCTAGTAATAAGGCCCTCATGATCTCTTGATACTTCTTATTATGATGGTTAAAAGATGATGAACAATGTTAATCTTGTTGAACACTAAAGAACATATTCATAAAACTCTAACATAAGCTTGTCATATGATGAACACTTGATGAAATAATATTGTTTAGTGTATGTATGATACTTGATTGTTGTTTTCTTAGGATTATGATGTTGATCATCATAAGGAGCTTGCTAGATTGCGATTAAACACATGATCTAGCAAGTGAGAGGATGATTATGTGTCAAAACAAGATGATCATCCTCATATATAAGCATGAACTTGAATAATAAAAGTTGTTTTCATGTGATGATGATTTAAACAAAATACAAGTCTTGTGAGTGGATGATTTCTAAAATAATCTTCCAAAGAAACCAAGTTAAATCACAAAATTTACATAAACATTGTTTTTAAAGAAACTAATCATGTTTCTAGTGTTGAAACAAGTATAAGAACACTTTGTTTACAAGATCAATTCAAAAGAATGATTTTTGGAAAAATCATCTAACAAGTTGTAAATACTCAAATCTTTCAAGAATGGGATTTTTAAAGAAGTAAACACACTTTAAAGGGTTACTAAGTCTACTAAAAACAATACCAAGTTACTACAAGTTTTTATGAAAATTCAAGTTCATGATTATTATGAAGATAGCTTTGTTTTTAGCACTTGGTAAGTGCAGATTGATTGTGATTGTTTGTGATGATTTTGAAAAGAAAACGATATGCTTTGATAGCATGGACACCTCCATTTTTAGGGGAAACTATGACAAAAATTTTTAAAAATATAAACACTTAGAAAAATATTTTCTAAACAAATATTTACAAGTGTGTTTTAACCATGGTTTTCAATATAAACTTTGCCATAGATTTTGTTATAAAAACACAAGTATTGGAGGTTGGTTTTTATAAATAATAATGGATAAATATGTATTTAGAATATATATTTACCTTAAAGACACATTGTGTGTGATTATTTGTATACTTTGTGTAGTAGTTATATTATTTTAGGGATAAAATAATATAACTTAACAAAATACCAAGAAATTACAATCCAAAATAATACCAAAAATCACAAGGAATAAATATATAAGTTACACACATAATACTGCGAAACCGAACGAAAGAACGTAACTTACAAGATATTCCGGAAACTACATTTATGAGCATATTTTTGGTAAATATTATTTTGGATACAAAAGAAATGAAAGTATGATTTTTATTATTATTACAAAGTATATCATATTTTCAACAAGGAAAAAATATATTATTTTCGGAAGTTAAATTATATTTTCTTGAAATATTTAGAAGATATGTGATTTTTGGGGAAAAATATATATATTCTTGAAATACATTATTTTTGGGACAAAACAAGTTTAAATATATTTTCTGAAGTAAGACTTGAAAATATATTATTTTGGAAACTACAAATAAAAGAATACGAAATTACATGTATGAGATACCCCCATTCTTGGGAAGGAAATACGAAAATATATATACTCGAGAAGTATTGTTACAAAAATATTGTTTAACAATTATTCCAAAATTAAATATAATTTAAAGTTAAAATAATTATTATTTTAACAACGAATTATAACTTGGAATAATATTGGAGACATAAAAGAAATGTAACTCAAAACATGAATACTAAGGCAAGGCAAGGCAAGGCATGGCCCGCTCGTCTAATAGACCCTAGCACATTGTAGATAGTCGTGTTTGCTGACGAGATTTGAGTTGCAAGTAACGAAGACGCAAAACAGTGAGTTCATGTCCCCCTTTTCTCTTAACTGTTTTTGGTTTTATAACTCTCGGGGGTGGAATACATGTTACAAATGCTTAAACAGTATGAAATGCCTTTGAAATACACTATTAGATCATGTGAGCATAGACTTAATATTGAAACGCCATTAATTCTTAATTAAGGACGAAGGTTAGATCTAACGGGTACGGCCGAGCCCCACTCATGGTCCTCACGTGATCACTTGAGTGCTTCGGTGTCCCAGTCGAGGGAAATCGACATAGTCATGGGAAATTGACGTAGTCAAGGTAAATTGACATAGTCGAAGGGAAATTCGACATAGTCGAGGGAAAATCGACAAGGGTATAAGCCTACACATTACGAGTGCTCCCTATGTCCTCACATGCCTTAATGTCCTTGTAAAACATTTATTTGGTATGTTCATACACGCTTTTCATACCTGTTTTCAAAGGTGTCTCTCAAAGGTTTACAAGATTACAAGTACTCACACAAAACGCATGAACTCGCTTAACTTTTGTTGATGTTTTCCAAAATTAAATGTATTTCAGGTGACAGGTTGGATCTTGGGCGCGGGTGTGGTTTCTAGAAGTAGACTTCAAGTTTAGATGTCATCCACTTTTGTTGGTTTATAACCTAGTCGAAGGTTGTGTTTTAAAACTTAAATAACCGGTGTTTGTAATTACTCAAATTTCATGAATGGATGAACATCGTTTTGATCATATAGTTGTTTATTATGATTGAATGCAATGATATTAAACCAGTCACACATCATACGCTTCCGCAAAAGTCTGGGTGTGACAGTTTAGTATCAGAGCTTCGATTTTAGTGAACTAGGATTCCTTCTCGAGTCTAGACTACAATCACTAGAACTCTCTCACAAAAACATTTTTACAAAAAGGGTTTTTCATTGCATTCACGTAAGCGTCAAGATCCATGAGTCAAACATTTTTCAAAGAAGAGACAAGGCAAGGACATTAGTAGGGAGGAGAATACCCCAAAATAAGGTGCCAACTAAGGCATAGTCTACACGAGTTACACTTGCCAAAGACAAAATGACCCCCCAAAAGATAAACGAGAGTTATATGTGATATGATGCATCGAATTGCCTGTTTGTGCTATGTAACATATTGTTTTATTGATATATACATACGAATAAGTGTACGGAATGATTATTGACGCGAATAAGATACCCTCGACTCCGAATCCTATTATTATTCTTACTCGTACGATGAAGCTATCGACCTCGCGTTCATTGCAAGACTCATGGCTGAAGTGATTACCAAACGAGATTCTGAGCTTGCTTCCGTAGGAGATGGCTGCTCTTCCCTCTCGATCGTGAAGGTGCCTGACTACGGTAGTGACGGCGAGGTAGAGGCGGCAACCTTGAATAACTTCTTAATCAGCGGGATGAGATCTCTGCGGCTTTTGAGAAGCAAGATTGACGACACACTTGACCAGAAAAGGAAGATGAAGTATTCATCTTGAAGGTGCCCCTCCAACTGCTAGGAATTCTCCTTATTCCTATTTCGTTTAACCATCGTGCCTGTTCGCGCGTAACGATAACGAGTGTTAGCGCGTGGACCACCGCAATGGTCCTTTCCATGTCAGAGGTATAAGGACAGTAGTGTCCCCTCCTTGGTTGATCATCTGCTTGGACGAGGGAAAATTGGGGTAACTGTGCAAGTCAATTTATTATTACGGGGGCCCACGTAATAACAACTTGTAGTGCATGGAAATCCTGGTGGACTCTGCGGGTCAGGTTAATGAACACCATCCCTCCAAAAATAATCTATAGGTATTCACACCTTCATCTGGTAGAACAATGCATAGACCATTGCTTTAGCACTTTATAAAGTAGGAAACCTGTCTTTGCCTACTTCGTGTCTGACACTTCTGCCCGTGTACGAGACGTTTGAGAACCGTTATTTAAACAAGTGAAGATTGATAACATTCGGAAAGATTCAGTGACGTTACACTCTCTATCACCCCTACATGGACAACCCCCATCTCAAGGGAAGTATACCCGTCTTGTAAAGCTATGTAGAAGGAAAACAACTGCCACTTCATGAAACTTGTATGACCAAGGCGATGTAGCCTCGAGTTCATTTTATTTTTCCCATTACAAACAATAAGCCAAGTTGCCAAGCCTATGTGGAGGCTCAGTAATTGTTTCCTCGCTCATACATTGTTGATTATATATGCATGTAATATTGGGTGATTTCATGTTGGGTTATGGTACTATGTACCTCATAGACAATTATGGAATGTTGTCTAACCTACCTCATACCTTTTGACAAAAGAGAATGCCGCCCAGACGTGACACAAACACCAATACGTTACCAAGGACAAAAGTCGAGCTTCAAGAAAGCATCTCACAGGATATTGCACGACATGAAGCCCTCCGCTCTAAACACAGCGATGGCACTACCGGAAATAACCCTCCAATTGGCTGCACCTATAAACAGTTCCTGGAGTGCAAACCATTAAACTTTGATGGCACAGGAGGCGCCGTTGCATTTGTTCATTGGACAGAAAAGACTGACTCCGTTCTAAGAATGAGTAACTGTTCACCCCAGCAGAGTGTTACCTTTATCTCAGGGTTGTTTTTGGATGGCACACTCTCCTGGTAGAACCTTCAGGTTCAGACCCTTGGTGCAGATGCTGCTTATGCACTGAGCTGGGACGAGGTCAAGGAAATGATGGAGAAGAAATACTGTTCTAGGGCTGAAATCCAGAAGCTTGAGGTGGAGTTCTGGAATTTGAAAATGGACGGGCCAAAGATTTCTGAGTACGTCCAGTGATTTCATGACTTGTCTAAGGTCGTTCCCTACTTAGTCAAGCCGGAGTTTAAGAGGATTGAGCGATTCATTTGGGGACTTGCACCTCAAATTAGGAGCATGGTTACTACCTCAAAGCCCCCAACCATCACAGAGGCTATCGATTTGAGTGTCACTCTTACTGAAGAAGCTCTACACATGGAAAAATTTTCAGAATCTGAGGATAACAAGAAAGAGACTCATGTGGAGTCATCAGGCAACAAGAAAATGAAGCCTTCAAACGTTAAGATAGGCACCTAAGTCAGCTATGGAAGCCCTAAAGCAAACAAAAGAAAGGAAGTGAACCCGCCGCATGGCAGGAAAGCTTATGGAGCCACTAATAAGGCTGGTGGTAAGGTTTATTTGGGAAATAAGCCGAGATGCGAGGAATGCAATTTTACCATGAAGGTCGATGTCTGACCCTAAGTGTGGAAAGTGTGGAAAGGAAGGGCACAGCAAGGATGCCTGTTGGGTGAAGGATCCAGACGGAAGAGATAATGAGAAAATTCCAGGCTGCTACAGGTATTGTAACACCTCGAAAATTCACGTCCTATAATGTATTGACACGTGTCATAAGCTTGAACGTGTAAAAGAATGCTCTGGAAGGACTAAAGTTGACAATCATGGAAAGAATGTGAAAATACGTGCTCTAAATGTCAACAGTTAATAAATATATTGTACATTAACCCTACATGATACTCATACCTTAAAACGAATAAATCATGGATCATGCGAAGCTAAAAGTGAGAGATTACAAACTACAAGGGTTAAATGTGTCAACATGTTTAAGTTATACCTCTGAATAACCTTTTAACAAACCCGAAGCTTTGTAATAGTTAATTATGCTCACTAGAATGCGCGATATAAATTTTGTAAAGTTTCGTTATCGTATGAGAAAGTTATGATCAAATTCGTATGTGAGGGGTTAAAGCGTCAACGTTGAAAGTTAGGACCTTTCGGGTAACAATAAAGTTAACCGAGGACTTAACAAAGTGGGTAAATATCCTAAAGCCCTTGTAGGTAAATATGGAGGGCTCAAATTGCAATATATAAAGGTTAGTTGACCTTTCGGAAGGGCCAAGAGTCACTTATGCAAGAAATAGAAATTTTGAAAGCTGATCTGAAGCCTTGCGCACCGCAAGGCTTATGCTTACAGTGCGCAAGGGATGCCCAGCGACAGCAGATTCGCCTGTTTGCTGTTTAAACGCATTTCTGACCTTTCAAACGATTTTCCTCATATTTAGACGACCCCTAAACAGTCCTAGACACTTAGGGACACTTGTGGATGAATTGTGGTCACTTGTAGACTTACATGTCAACAATCTATGGTGATTTAAACACTATATAAGGCCACTAAGTTGCAAACATTCTTCACACCTTCATTCTTGCATTCCTGATCATTTCTGGAGCTCAAGACTTCTCTCAAGTGATCTCTGGTCGTTCATAGGACTCTTGTAAGTTTGCTTAACCTCTCTTAATTAAGTTTTAGCTTAAAAGTCAAACCGTCGTAATTAACGGTTGACTTCAAGATTAATCACTAATGGTCCAGTGATTAGTCGAATAGAAAGTAGTTATAAGTTGGTAATTATGTGGGTAATAAACCCTTAAAAGGGTTCCCCCTGATTCCCACTCTAACTATGTCAAATGTCGGGTCAAACTTACTAATGAAAAGTCAACAGGATACTTAGTTTCTAATTTATGCATGATTAGCAATGTGGAACACATACAACCTATTTGGTCATTAATATAACTTGGTAATTAGTGTAAGAACATGTCTAAACATGTTCAACCCAACAATTTCCTGTAAAGACCCGGTTCGGAACCGAAAGTCGCATAGTTTGACTTTTACTTTGACTTTCAGTTCTGACCCATCTTGGTATGTTTTAAAAATACCTTAGAGCTTTATTTGGACCAGGTTACATGCTAGTATAACCCTCTGTGATTATACACCTTGGATCATTAGTTATCCGATTAATACGCATGATTTCATTAATTGCTCATATGTTGACCATTATGCCCTTTTCACCTTAAAACGTGATTTTTGGAAATGTAAAAGAGTAGAAACTTTAATTACTGATATATAAACTTGCATACAAAATTTGACACCAGTTTGAGGTGTAGATTAAGAGTTATGCTCGTTAGCGTAAAATGAAAGCTTTATGTTAATTAAACGACATAATTAGCGTATAGCCTATCTAAGCCTACTTTTTGGCATCAAACTTATTACCCACTGATGTAATATATTATTTTGGGATTTTTGAAGATTTTTAATAAATTTTAGGCTGAGCATAACTTAAAGTCGTAGGCTTAATCCGGTAATTGTCGGTTTTGCCCTTACGGGCTATAAAATGAGTTTTACACATCTAAATGACTCCAAACCTTTTGCTACTGATCAAATATGATAATTAAATTATTTTAAGCCTTCTAGAATAGTAAAAATATCAGCTTTATGTATCAAACCCGGAAATGGCTTCTAATCGCCTTTTTAAGCGTTTTTAACGCATAGTATGTTCTAGAATTATTTTAAACATACAAGGGTTGATACCTACTGATATTTGAGGCAAATTATAATATTTTAACAGTAAGCAAAAGTTGTTTAACTCAGACTTTAGTTTTGAGCTTTACGGCTTATGTTAAATTACCAAAATGCCCCTACGGTGCATAGTTTGGTTATAATTGATAAATTTCACATATATACTTTACCCTACTGTTATAACTTGGTAAAATAAGTATTTTTTCTGATTACATCAGACCTGTAACTCAGGTAAATAATTAAACTCTTTTATAACCTTGTAAATGACCAAACTACCCCTACGGGGCATAGTTTGTGTTTAAATTCGTTTCGGACATAATAAAAGACATCTTACTGATGTCACAACATATATGAAGCATATTAACTTAGGAAACCTGTAAATGGCTCATATGTATACCCGTTACGCTTAGTACGCGTTCGGTTCGGTTTATGTAACTAGTTTACATAAACTAGCCTAAACGGGTCAAACCTTAACGGTTTTATCTCAAAATCCAGAATGTGTATGAAATACCCATATTAAGCAAGTATCTGAACTTGTCGGGTTTAAATCACATTCTATCCGGTCTTCGCCTAATCGTGCGTTTGAACCGTATATTTCTTTAAGACTAACCGGTCTAAGCTTAGGCTTAATTAAAGACCCGTTAGCATTCTAATTGGTTATTTATACCATCATTCCAGACTAGAGCCTTCCGGTAAATTGTACCTACGCTTACTTAAGTGAATACGGCTGAGTTATTATAATTCTTGCTATTTAAGACAGGAGCTAGCTCAGGGAAATACTCTTAACTTATTTTCCCTATACGGGCTTGGGATACGGCACTATAAAAGTACCGCTTGGTCAGGTGTATGTAGTCATTTAAATCGGATTGTGATTGATGTATTTACATAACCTGTTTAATATGTATTATTTGGTGTATGGCTTTTAGGGGTTAATGACCATGTCCCGGATATCCTTGGCATCATTTTAAGAAATGGCCACGACCTAAGCACGGGGTGTAGGCATACACCTGACAGATGCATTATGTAAAACCTGGTAATCCACTCCGAGGTATCATCCTTGTGGGCACTATACCGGAACTGGTAATCCACTTAGAGGATGATAGCCTGTGGGCATTATACCTGTGGCGTGTCAGTTAATCTGTCCGGCTCTTCTAACCGGCCCTAATGGATGACAAATAAGTAAAACTGTATACAAGATTATATACAAATAATTTTCCCAAGTATAAAAGATTAATTTTGCCTCTGTGCATTTTAATCAAAGTATTTTGTGCCTGGTGAATCTAAATCAATTTTCTTAAACTCTTTTCAAATGAGTCAGTTGAGTGTATTTACCAGTGAAAACTGACGTATTTTCAAAAGTCTAAGTGACAGGTACAAGTACGTAATAGGCTGGAAGTTGCTCAGGATGTTAATAAGGAATCTTGCAAGCTCTAGGCGTCTAAAGTCTGTTGAACAATATTTATGTTTTAAGATCCGCCTGTGGATCCTTTACTTTCCGTTGTAATACTTGATATTACTTTATATTCGGATTGTAATATATTCATCTTTTGCTTCCGCTGTGCATATTAAATATTGTGTTGTTTGACTATGATGATATCAACTACGTCACGATACTCCCCACCGGGCCCACCGGTCAAACGTGTAAATATCGGGGTGTGACAGGTATGGTGACGCAAGGCACTTTAGGAAAGATTGCCCTAAGAAGAACCAAGAAAGGAAGGGTCTTCATGATCGGAGCTCGTGAAGCACGCCAGGATCCAGATGCGGTTACGGGTACGTTCCCTATTAACCAACCTTATGCATCTATTTTTTATTTATACTGGCACCAACTTTAACCTTGCATGCTTAGAACTTAAGAAACCGGTTGACCTAGTTTCGAGTAGAATAGACGTCCCGTATTCTTTAGAAATGGGCATATAAAAGGCTAGTTTAAGCAGACGAAGCGATTAAGGATTATATTTTGGGGACTCAGAATGCCGATACCTTCTGTTACCATTGACTTGGGAAGTCCTGATATGATAGTCAGCAAGGATTGGAAATCCAAGTATAGAGCTGAAGTCGTACGATATAAGGAAAATCAGTCGCATCCCTCTTACGAATGATGAAACATTTATAGTACACAACCTTCCTGCAATAGGTGCAAGGGTGCTAGACCCCATAAGGCAGCGGATCTACGACATCTCACATTGGTCGAAGAGACAACAGAAGTGCCTCCGAGTAGACTGCATTGCCTTCCTAGCTCATGTTGCCGATAAGAAGACCTAGGAGCTGGAGCTAGAAGACAACCCCGTGGTGGAGGAATTTCCAGAATCCTTTTCTGAAGACTTGCCAGGAATACCTCCGCAGCGACAAGAGGAGTTTAGGATAAACCTCGTGCCAGGAGCGGCACCAGTGCCGAATGACGCCTTACCGACTAGCTTCGTCCGCGAAGCATGAGCCTCCGATATAACTGCAAGAGCTACTCCAAGATGGAATTAAGGACATAGTGCCCTCAGTTAAGGACACAAGAAGAAAGTTGACAGTTTCCACTTTGCGTCAATTCCAGAGAAGCGGATATCAAGGATCGGTATCCTTTGCCAAGGATTGATGACATGAACAGACAAATCGAAAGGTCCTAGTTACCACTCAAAGACCGACTTGAGGACAGGGTGTCCTCAACAGTGAATACAAGAAGGAAATATCCCTACAACGACCTTTAGGACTCGCTTCGAGCATTACGAGTTCCTTGTCGTACCATTTGGCTTAACACATGCATCGACAGTATTCATGAACCTCATGAATCAAACGTGTAAGCCATACCGGGATAGATCACGATTATATTTATTGACTACATTCTTATATGCCCAACGACCAAGGAAGGTCGTGAGCAACATCTGCAATTTATCTTGCGACTCTTAGAGAAAGAACAGTTATGTGCTAAGATGTCGAAAAGCGGATTTCGAATTCGCAAGGTAAGAACTTTAGGACACATGGTGGATAAGAATGAGATTCATGCCAACCCTGCAATCAAGAGCTAAGGAGTTAGAGTTGAAATTATGTGACGCTTCTCGACAGAGTCTCGATTGCGCATCGATGCAACGAGACCACGACATTGCATACGCGTCACGTTGATTAAGGGATCATGAGAAGAAACCTTGATCTAGATACAGTAATTGCGTGCCGCAAATTTGACATCATGACCTGTAAGAAAAAACTGCACGACCTTTACTAATCACAAGGGTTGCAGCACACCGTTGATCGTAAGAACTTAAATATTAACGAAGATGAACTGAGCTACTAAATGGTGCAGACTGTATGGACATGTTACGTGCTTGTGTAATAAACTTTGACGAAAAGTTGGAACACTCACTTACCCTTAGTGGAGTTTTCCTACAAATGTATTTATCACACCGCTGTTTAAATCACTTCGTGTGAAGCTTTAGATGGAACATAATAAGTCGATCCCCGTTGTGTTAAACAGAGACCGGAGATAAAAATCTACTGGCCCGAGTTGGTTCAGGAAAAAGTAGAGGCAAGATAGTTCAGATATGTGATCATATCAAGACGGCCCGCGGAATACAGAAAGATTGCGCCAACGAGCGGCGGAAATCGTAGAAATTTGAGATAAGAAGTATGGCTTTAATGGGAGCTGATGTGCGTTAGGTGTGACAGGTTTTTAATATATATTTTAAGCCCTTTTACACTTTTTAGCCAAGTTTTAAATTTATAACACTAAACACACATATGGGCAAGTGCACCCATCGTGAGCGTAGTATAGTGTTGGTAAGATACCGAAGTCGTCCAAGGACACAAGAGCTTTTAATACCGGTTTATCCTCAACGTCTAATCAAATCAAAAGTTAGAAAAAGGTTTTAAACTAGAAAAGTAAAAACTAACTAAAATGCTGAAAAATAAAATAAAAGTAAAAACAGATAGACAAGATGAATCACTTGGATCCGACTCGTGTATAGTGTAACATTTGATTATTTCCGCACTTTTGCACTTATTAAGAGATTATCTTAGTTATTGTAGTAGGCCCCTCTTTTGAAGGTGACGTTACCCTCAACCCAGTAGTTTGAGTCAGCAAGGATACAATCCTAAAGGGTCGGATTATTGAAAGATAATTAATTAAGTTATTAATGCATATTTTGGTAGGCCCCTCTTTTGAAGGTGACGTTACCCTCGGCTAAGTAGTCTGAGTCAGCAGGGATACAGTCCTAAGTAGCCGGTTTAAAGTATTATTAGTAGCTTACATATGAGGGGATCAAAGAGTTTGGACCCCCGCCATCCAATACCGGTGGGTATTGAAGGAGGTCCTACTAAATTTGACCCAGGTCCTTGCAGGATCTATACACTGAACAAGGCAAGACTCTTACCATACCGTTCCCTTAACCCCCGACCAGGTAGCCAACATATCTCCATATAGACCGTGGAGATACGAATGGTGAAAATCTTTTATTTTATATAGACAGTAGAATAATGCCAAGACACCACGGACAAACGATAAGGAAGAATCACCTTCAACATAAGAAACTAGTTATTAAAGTCATTAATACATAACCAAATAAAAAGTGTGAAAAGATTAAAAATAAAAAGTATTACACTAAACACTTGTCTTCACCAAGTGATGTAAGAGACTTAGGCAAACATGGCCTTTGATTGTCAAGAACTCTTACGATCAATCTTGGATCCCGAGACGACTCACACACTCTATGATGGATGATGGATGATGGTGGTGGATGATGGTGTTGTGATGGTGGTGGGTGGTGGGTGAAGTGTGAGAGAGGTGGTGTGCCAAGGGATGGTTTGCAAATGAGCCAAGCACCCCTATTTATAGCCTGAATAGACGCTCAGGCACGGCCCCGTGTCAACCTTCCTTCTCTTTCTTCATTAATGGCATCTTGTCTGCATTAGTTGACCACACCCCCGTGTCCGCTGGGCACGACCCCGTGTGCAGAAGCGTATTTGTACTATCAAGATTTCCCCAGATTCTGCGAATCTTAGAGTTGACCATGGCCCCGTGTCCGGTGGGCACGCCCTCGTGGTGGGTGATAGAAGCTTCTACAGCTTTGTCTTTTCTGCAGACACTTGGGCACGCCCCCGTGTTCACTGAGCACGGGGCATGTTCAGCCTTCTGTTCTCTTGTTTTTGCTTGGGAAGATGTTGTCCGGGGGTCGGGCATGCTACGTTTGTTCCTTTTCTTGTATTTATGTTAGATTTAGCTGCCTTTTTGCTTCTATTGTTTATTTGAGCTCATTTAATCCTGAAAATACAAAAGGAAGACAAAAACATACTTCCAACATTAGTACTAAAAAAGGGTTAGTTTTATGCCACATTTGATGTAATTTATATATTGCATTTTGCGCACATCAAATACCCCCACACTTGAATCTTTGCTTGTTCTCAAGCAAAACTCTTTATAATGTGGCTTTACACTCCCAAACGGAATGAGTAGAAGAGAAGTTTTTTGGGCTTGTCATAGAGTGTCGGGATTTCCAATATTCTTTATTAAGTTTTATTTTTGTTTATTTACAATCCTATTCGTCATGATTTATTTAAAACATTAAATAAGATAAATTACTTATTAGGGCATAACATGCCTTTTTAAAATTCCACTTATATACAAGTTCACATACCTCACGGGGATCACTCAACACTCGGCCGAAGATGTATTTTAGTGAATCACTCGAGAGCGGCATGGAACTTACTCCTACCATAAGCTTGCCAAGCAATCAATCCTCCTCCTTTTTAACTATACACCTTTGTAAATATCAAGAGGACTTTTGGGGTGAAGGGTTAGGCTTGGGTTAAATGTTAGTAGAAAAGGGCGAAAGGCGTAAAAAGCGTCGGTTTTCGTAAGACTTTTTTTTTTGCAATTTTTATTTTTGATGAAGCCATTATTCAAACTAAGTTATTTTTGATAAACTTGTTTGTTTATTTCTTTTTTGCTTCATCATCATCATTTTTTTTAAGTCATAAGAAAAACCAAGCTTGTTACTAAAACAAAGGGTTAAAAATAAAAAGGTTTTGGTGGGTAAAATGGTGTTTGTTTTTGGGTTTAGAAATGAAAAGGTTTAGGCTCAATGGGGTTAACTAGGGGGATTTTGGGTAGGTGGTAAAAAAAAAATAATGGTGTAGAAATAAAAAGGGTTAGTCCTAATGCCTCTATCATTTACTTACCCGGGTTTAAGTTGGTAAGGACTGGGAATGTGTTGTCGTGGCAAGTTCTAGAGTCGTAAGAACCAAGCGGCTATTCACACAAGAAATGAAAAATGAGCAATTAGTTTAAACATATGTATTTGTATGCTCAATAAAGGCTCAAAACTCACTTTTTGTGGGAATGGGTTTTTATGTGATCAAGTATATATAATCAAATTTTAACTAAACTTGTCATGCTGTTTCATAATTTTCTTATGTTGGTTCTTTTTATCACGATGCTATCGGTCGTAAATTTGTAAAAATATAACCTTTTTAGAACTTGAAATTCCCAAGTTAAACCTAGACAAGTAAAAAAAAATTTTGAAAAAATTTTTGGGGTGATTAGCGGTTCCAATAGAGTTTTTGTGTAAGGCTTGTAATTAGGACTTGCAAGATTCAAGGTTTTAGCATCCCCCCCCCCCCCACACTTAAATTACACATTGTCCTCAATGTGTCCCAAAAATAAGTTTTTAGGTTGATTGAATGTGTAAAAAGGTGTGAAAAGCAAAAATTTATGTTACTGGGCATCTGGACACGGCCCCGTGTCGAATGGACACGACCCCATGGTCAGAGTTCCAGTAATAATTACTTACAGAAGGTGGACACGGGGGCGTGTCGGCTGGACACGACCCCATTTCTGGCAATAATCTGCAGAGTTAAACAAACAGCAGGTCTGTGGTAGTGGGCACGGGGGCGTGTCGGCTGGACACGACCCCGTGTAGACAATCTGCAAAGGTGAAAAACAGGTTTCTGGCTTCGGGTTTCCTATCCCGGCTTTAGTAGCACTAATGTTTAGTGCTCTAAGCCTCGTATGTACCTGTTTTATCAATAAACACTACACCAAACCATAACAAGCATCCTAAATTACCATAGTTCCAACATTCAAACCACAAAGTTAAAAGAAAAATAAATGCAGAAAGTAAAAAAGAGTTAAAGGAAAGTAAATTGTTCAACACACGGCACTCAGGCCGGAAATTGTTCATAAGAAAAGGGTTAACCTGTGGGATCACCAACCAGCTGCTCCTACCTCTACTCCTCCCGCCTAATCCATGTCCTCGTCTTCATCATCACCTCCTCCTCCGTGCCCTGCCATGTACTCCCGGATGTTCCCAGTGTCATCCTGAATGTCAAAGATGTTTCTCTCAATCGCTCCGACCTGGGTGTACGTGTTGCTTGCCATGTTATAGGTGTTCCTGGTGCACATGAGGTTTTCCTGCAATAAGTCATGTAAACTTTGGAAGTTAGGAAAACCGCCTACTTGTGAGGAGGATTGGCATGGATCACCATGGGGCTGGTACTGGTAATGAGGAGGTTGTTGAAACTGTGGAGCGTGAAGGACGAGTGCCTATTGCGTGTTCCATGCATGCCCCTGGACTCTTTGGAAACTAACCGTCCCGTCTTCAGCCTCATAAATCAAGTTCATGGAGCGGCAGATGTGTGTGTCCACTCTTCCCGACCATGGGCTCTTTTGGAAAGACCTGGGCATGTTCACGAAGTGCTTGAAGAGACGGTATATCCACCCCCCGAAGAAGATAGGGGTTGGTGGAGTAGCAAGCCGGTTCCAATGCATGTTTCGGAGCAGGATGTATGGAACATCGAGGTTTCTGTGGTTGTGAATGCAATGAAGGACCACCAGATCTCTTAACCCTACAATGCCACCGCTATCATGCCTTTGGCTAAGAGAGTAAGCGAGGACCATATGGATGTAACGGTAAAGAGGGTCCCTCAACTTAGTTCTCTTAGTGCTGCTTGGGTTGTTGTGCCCTTCTCTTATCTGAGCCCAAGCGGCTTGGCGCTCGTTTTCATCCAACTCTCGCACCCCTCCGGTGTTCTCTTCATTACCTGCATCTTCCTCCGCATACAACCCAACTATCGAACCAAATTGTGCCATCGAAATCGAGTACTTTGTCCCTCCACACCGGAATTCTACCCCATCATTGTCAAATGGGTCACACCTTGAATTGAACACGAATGTGCTATAGAATTCCAGATTATACTTGTGGACTGAACGAAGTCGAATGGTTAGGGCAGCTCTTAGTGGGTCGGTGACTAGGTTGATAAACCGGTCAAGTTGGTTCACCATTGCTAAAAGATCCATGCACACTTGTCTTGGGTATTCTTTATGTCTGGTTCGAAGCACATCGTATCTTGCCCTAGCATCCAACTCATTTACATTGAACCGTGTGAATTTCTTCGACATCTGAAAGGACACCCCAAACAATTAGCATGAAACATTGAAATTTTCGGAGAAAACTACAAACAGTTGGCTGAATACGACCCCATGTTCAGCAGACACGCCCCATGTTGATCAGAAAACAGCTGGACACGCCCCCGTGCTCAGCGAGCACGGCCCCGTGTCCAGGCGTCTGTTTACCAAAAATCACATTTTTTGACCCGGTCCCGAAAATTTGAAAATTTTTGGTCCAGTAGGGGCGGTTTTCCCCGAAAATGAAACCCCAAGTGCCGTTTTTCCCAAAACAAACCGTTTACCCCTTCAATTTTATCTTTTTCGGTTCAAAAACAAGGGTTTGTGGTTTTTGTGAGAAATCGGGCAAATCTATGAACAATACAAGTGGATTTACTTCCTATAACATGAATCTAAACTAATGCTAACAGATTTAAGCAAAAAATTGAGGTTCGATTCGGATGAAGTTCAAGAACCCTAGATTTTTCCCCAAATTTTTTATGTTTTAACTACATGCAGATGCTTAATCTAACTACTAATGATGTTAGAATCATACCTTGATGTTGTTAGAAGTAGAGGAGACGTCGAAATTCTGCAGAAAAATCGCCTGAACCAAAGCGTTTTTGGGGAAACGGGGCGTGTGGAAATGAAGAAACTGTTTTGAAAAAGGGTTTTATCCCGACAGTTGCGCGGACATGGCCCCGTACCGAGCAAAGTTAAAAAAAATTATTTATTAAAGTGCTCGTGTGAGTGCCCTTGTTTCCCAAAAACTGGGTTAGAAGACTTACCGATTTAGATGTCAACCCGTTTGTTCGTAACTTACCAGGTATGATGTTGATGCTTTCATTCGTCGACCGTTTGAAGCGAGATTTCTTCCTCTACATCCTCAGTGAATCCTTGATAGAGTTTCAGCCGTTGGCCATTGACTTTGAATGGAAGGCCATTCCGAGATTTAATTTCTACTGCACCGTGTGGGAAAATATGGGTGATGGAAAAAGGTCATGACCACCTAGTCTTTAATTTACCAGGAAACAATCGAAGTCGTGAATTAAACAATAGAACTTGATCTCCTACTCGAAATTCATTAGGTTTAATGTGTTTGTCGTGCAAATTTTTCATTCTTTCCTTATAAATTTCAGAGTTTGAGTATGCATAATTCCTTAACTCGTCTAATTCATTTAATTGACAAAATCGATTTCTACCAGCAAATTCTAAATCTAAGTTTACATTTTTAATTGCCCAGTAGGCATTGTGAGCTATTTCTACTGGCAAATGACAACTTTTTCCATAGACGAGCTTATATGGGGTTGTACCTATTGTTGTTTTATAAGCAGTTCGAAAAGCCCATAAAGCATCATCTAATTTATCGGCCCATTCCTTTTTATTTAACCCTACGGTTTTTTCAAGTATTCGTTTTAAACCTCTATTAGTCACTTTGGCTTGTCCGTTTGTTTGAGGGTGATATGCTGTTGAGACCCTGTGATAGACCCCATATCTTGTTAAAAAAATTTCAAGTTGATGGTTACAAAAATGGGTACCTCTATCACTTATTAATGCTTTAAGTGTTCCAAAACAAGAGAATAAGTTTTTCAGAAATCTTACCATGACTCTCCCATCATTTGTTGGAAGTGCCTCGGCCCCGGCCCATTTAGACAAGTAATCTACTGCCACAAGTATATATTTGTTTCCTTTTGACGGTGGGAAAGGTCCCATAAAGTCGAGTCCCCACACATCAAAAATTTCGCAAACAAGAATGCCATTTTGCAGCATTTCGTTTTTGGAAGAAATATTACCTGTTTTTTGGCAAGCGTCACATGTCTTGACAAGACTTTGGGCGTCTTTGTAAATGGTTGGCCAATAAAATCCTGAATCAAATACCTTTCGTGCGGTACTAGCAGCACCATGATGTCCTCCGTATGGACCTTCATGACAATGGCGGAGAATTCTTCGTGCTTCGCGACCATGTACGCATCGTCGGATGAGTTGGTCGGCACACATTTTAAAAAGATAAGGATCTTCCCAAAAATAGTGTTTTACATCAGCAAAGAATTTCTTTCTTTGATGATGTGGCCAACCTTTTGCGACTATACCGCTAGCTAGGTAGTTAGCATAGTCGGCGTACCAAGGTTCTTCCCTGTATTCCACCATTTCTAGGGACTCTGTTGGAAATTTTTCGTTGATTTGCTCGTCCGTGGTTGCCTCCAAAGCTGGGTCTTCTAAGCGTGAAAGATGATCCGCTGCGGTGTTTTCTGCTCCTCTTTTGTCTTTGATTTCAATATCAAATTCTTGGAGGAGTAGAATCCACCGAATCAAACGTGGTTTAGCATCCTGCTTCTTGAAGAGATATCGAATGGCTGCATGATCTGTATAGACTATTGTTTTAGAAAGAATAAGATAAGAACGAAATTTATTAAAGGCAAATACCACAGCTAGTAATTCTTTTTCAGTTGTTGTATAATTTTCTTGTGCATCGTTAAGTGTTTTACTAGCATAATAGATTGGGTGAAAATGCTTTTCTTTTCTTTGTCCCAAGACGGCTCCAACTGCAAAGCGCTTGCATCACACATGATTTTGAAAGGTAGTTTCCAATCAGGTGCTATCATGATAGGTGCATTGACTAGCATTTCCTTTAGGGTGAGAAATGATTGATTGCAATCCTTGTCAAAGATGAAAGGGGCATCTTTTTCAAGTAATTTTGTTAGAGGCCTTGAGATTTTAGAAAAGTCTTTGATAAACCGCCTATAAAATCGGGCATGCCCTAAGAAACTTCTGATTGCTCAAACGGAGGATGGGGTGGTAATCGAGAAATAGTGTATATTTTTGCTCGATCAACCACCATTCCTTCGCTTGAGATTTTGTGACCGAGTACTATTCCCTCCGTTACCATAAAATGGCATTTTTTCCAGTTAAGGGAGAGGTTAGTTTCCTCACATCGGGATAGCATTCGTTCAAGGTTATCGAGGCATTGGTCGTATGAATCCCCAAAGATAGAAAAGTCATCCATGAAGACTTCCATAGTCTTTTCTATCATGTCATGGAAGATGGCCACCATGCAACGTTGGAAGGTTGCAGGGGCATTAGATAGACCAAGTGGCATGCGTCGATAAGCAAAAGTTCCATAGGGACATGTGAAGGTTGTCTTTTCTTTGTCTTCGGGTACTATCGGGATTTGAAAGTAACCTGAAAAACCATCCAAGAAACAGTAAATTTATGACCGGATAATCTTTCCAACATTTGATCAATGAAGGGCAAAGGAAATTAATCTTTCCTCATTGCTTCATTTAATCGTCTATAATCTATACATACCCTCCATCATGTGATGGTTCTCGTTGGTATTAATTCATTCTTTTCGTTAGTTATTACCGTCATACCTCCTTTCTTTGGAACTACTTGTACGGGACTTACCCAAGGACTATCGGAGATAGGATAAATAAGTCCAGCGTCAAGTAATTTGATGACTTCGTTTTTAACCACTTCTTGAACATTTGGATTTACTCGACGTTGTGGTTGTATTACCGATTTGTAGTCATCGTTCATTAAAATTTTGTGCGTGCACATGGAAGGACTTATTCCTTTAATATCTACAAGCTTCCAAGCGATTGCATTTTTGTGTTTTTTCAAAAGTTTAATTAATTTTTCTTTTTCTAAACTACCTAATTTAGACGAAATAATTACAGGTGATTTACCATCTTTGTCTAGAAAAGCATATTCCAAACCTTTTGGAAGTTCTTTGAGCTCAAGAGGTGGGTCTTTAGAAGACTCCTTATTGGGTTGCTCATTTTAATCAAGAACTTTAAAAGTTTGTTCTATGGCGACCACTTCTTCAACAAAGTGGTCAATCTTTTCACTTGTATCGGGTGGTTCATCTTCATCTTCAATTAGGGGGTCATTATTGCCGAATGGATATTTCATTGATCGCTCAAGATCGACACTCTTTTTT
This sequence comes from Helianthus tuberosus, assembly GCA_030545235.1. Taxonomy (NCBI): domain Eukaryota; kingdom Viridiplantae; phylum Streptophyta; class Magnoliopsida; order Asterales; family Asteraceae; genus Helianthus; species Helianthus tuberosus. Next base: position 38,748,378 of record CM060355.1, read on the forward strand.
AATGCCCCTAATTGAATAGATAGATTGTTGTACTTCCGGTTTTTCAAAGCTTCGTGGGTTTTTACAAAGGGTCGTCCCAACACTAGAGGAGCGTCATCGAGGATGACAAAGTCGGTTGGGATTACCATTTGATTTGTTTGGACCAAGACATCCTCAACTACACCGATTGATTTTATTATTTTCCGATTAAATTAGAAAAATGGGTATTTGAAGCGGAGAAAAATCACTAATACTTAATTTTTCGAAAATGTAGTTGGGCATTATGTTAACACAAAGATCTTTATCAATTGTGACATTACTAATAAATGAATTTTGAAAAAAAACATGGAATCGGTGTAATGTTGATTTCAAATGGGTTTTCTTTTATTAGCGAGGTTTGATCATTAGTTAACTTAATGCTTACCGTTTCGTCAATTTTTGTGTTAGTGTTTAACTCTTTTAAAAACTTAGCATGAGTGGGAACTAAACAATGATTTTCAAAGGAAGGTGACAAGAGATTAATTTCTTCAAAATTAGACTCTTCTTGATTTTTAACGTTAACGGACTCACCTTTTTCGTTGTTTAACTCATGTGTCGGTTGTTCACTTATTTGTTCTTCCATTTTTACACTTTCAACTATCTCTTCTTTATTTAATTCTTCTCTTGCGCGGGACTCCTCTTCCCTTGCGTGAGATTCTTTTATGTAGCGCTTGATAGTTTTAAGGTGTTCTAATATCCTATCGGTTACTTCGGCGATAGAGTAAGGATCGGGATTTTCAAAGCTTGAATCCGGATGTTCGATCCTTTGTTCCTCATAATACTCATAGGAAGTAGATGGTTCACACCATTGTTCTTCATTGTAAGTATATGATGGATAAGGGTCGTAATTTTGTTCTTCATAATACTCATATGAGGTGGGTTGTTCACACCAAGGTTCCTCATAGTAAGCATATGAAGGTGGTGGCTCATATCTTGGTTCCTCAAAGTATGAGTATGAAGGCTCATACTGTCACACCCCAACCGATGGCGGAATCAACGGGGCGCGGCACTAGGCGAATCAGATTGCTCAAGAGAATCCATAACAACTATATTGCGATAATATTTAATACATTCGTTATCCCATACTAACAAACAATACAATCACATAAGTTATCACAGATTTCTTGTCCTCTCGAACAATACAAATCCGACAACCTAGATTTTAGTTGAGTTTCTAGACTTCCTAGCTTGATTTGATATAGTCTGCGATCTAACCTGCAACATACGTTAAAAATATCTGTCAATACAAAAGTATTGGCGAGTATACAGGTTTGATAAGTATAGCGTAATAGATTAAAAGTGTAGCGAATTTCCACATGCATAAACGTAACACACGACATATATACTCACAAAGCTGATACTACCAACTAAGTCCTCGATGCTCGAATATGCGATGGCAAACTAGACCCCGTCGGGCGCAATAGTACTATACTAGTCATGGAGGGACGTCGCGAGTATAAGCCCTAGCACATATGCAACTAGCATCACGTATATCTATGCATAACAGTTATTCGCAAGTGATAATTCGATTGATTGAATAATTCGTTTGATAAGTTCGATTTGTTAGAAACGTATGTTACACCCAAAATGCGATTAAAAAGGGTTCAAGTATACTCACAGTGCGTATGTAGCGAGAATACAACTTGATTAGATTGGTTGCAAATGCGTCTGCGTTGAATCATTGAAGGATATAGTAAAGGATGTACGGTTAAGCGAGAATAACAACGAACAGTTAGTTATTTGGTCGGATGGTGCTCATCCGTTCGGATGGGCTCATCCGATCGGATATGTGTTGACTCGTTCGAATTGTCGTCCGTGCGAGTATGTGTTGACTCGTTCAAATTGTCATCCGTGCGAGTATGTGTTGACTCGTTCGAATTGTCATCCGTGCGAGTATGTGTTGACTCGTTCGAATTGTCATCCGTGCAAGTATGTGTTGGCTCGTTCGATTTGTCATCCGTGCGAGTATGTGTCGACTCGTTCGAATTGTCATCCGTGCGAGTATGTGTTGGCTCGTTCGAATTGTCATCCGTTCGGGTGACAAGTTATCCGTCTGGATGACATGTTATCCGTCCGGGTGACATGTGTTCCGTGCGGATGACACGTCTGTTTCGCGTTCAGAACACTGTTTTTGAGTGTTTATCGGAAGGAATACGTGTGGAGTTACCGGGACAGTGTAATTTCGCACTAACACTTGAAATTTCCATCAGTTCCGACCCGCTCCAACGGCCGGGAATCACCCCGCTCCATCAGAACTGGCCGTTCTTGACGGTTTCTCCGGTTTAGCTCAAAATCGCACAGTTCCTTGGTTGAATACATGATTTAGGTGAGATTTGATATCAAAACATGTGGAAATCACCCAGATCTGAGTCGTTTATGGTGGGATGAGGTCACAACTTGAAGTTCATAAGAACTCTTGGTGACATCACCTCAAAACGCCTCAAATCAGTAGATTTCACGGTTAGAAATTGAGTTTTAAAACATAGAATGATGTAAAATGGAGTGTAGATCATAGAAGTACAAGTTTCTAGGTTGAAATCTTACCGGAATCGCGAGAAATCGAGAGAAAAAGGTCCTGAGCGTGTTTAGTCGAGTGGGAGCTGTCACATCACTGTTCAAGTGATGTGACATGGTATTTATAGGCAAAATGAGGCTGAAGGGAGTGACTGGTCCGGATGGCCCATTCGTGCGGATTGCTATCCGTCCGGACGTCCTATCCGTGCGGATTGCTATCCGTCCGGATAGCCCATTAGTCCGGATGGCTATCCGTCCGGATGGCCACTCCGACGCGATGGATTTCTCCGTTCTCGATCGTTTCGATGGTTTTCGCAATACGCGCTTTTCATAGTAAATTTATATTATTATTATATATGTATATATATCACTAGGGGTCGTATTTACGTATCCATAATTCAAAGTTTCGATAATTAACAACTGGTTTCCGTTTCGAGTGTGCGATTATAAGCGACGTTTCACGGCCATCAAGGAGGGTAGTATAGGTCCTCTCTTGACGCCATCGTGAACATTTTTGTGATTTGTGCCACAATGACTGACGGGGTACCACTCACTCGTATTGTCATCATCGTCACGACGACTGTAGTTATAGCACTCACCCGAGAGTCTTTGTTAGCGTTAATTGTTTACGTTCGACACATCACGGCCACTGAGGAGGGTAGAATAGGTCCTCACTCAATGCCTCCGCGAGTGTTAGCGTTTTTGATAATAGTATAGCGATATTGTATTTCGAAAAAATGCGATTATCCTTCGAATAGCGATGTATGCGATATAGTTACACTATGATCCAAATCTCTGGTGCTAGGCGTAACGAGTGTAGCGAGTAGTAACAACGCACAGAAGTGCGGGTTGTTACAGTCTCCCCTGCTTTAGGAAATTTCGTCCCGAAATTAATCCAACAGTGTTCAGTGGACACGGCCCCGTGTACAGAATCTGTATCTGGGCGTTTTAATTATAGTTACTGGTTTCATTGAGCACGGGACGTGTTTAGTGAGCACGGCCCCATGTTCAGGCTCTGTATCTGGGTGTTTTATGAAAAATATGCAGCACGGCCCGTGTTCAGTGAGCACGTCCCGTGTTCAAGCTACTGAAAATGCAAAACTAAACTAAAATGCAGAAAAATATGCGCGCGTTTTAAAAAGGTTTTGAAAAACTGATTAGGCCGTCAATTTTAAACTTTCTTAAAATCCTTGTGTCCCCGACAACGGCGCCAAAAAACTTGATGTGCGTTAGGTGTGATAGGTTTTTAATATATATTTTAAGCCCTTTTACACTTTTTAGCCAAGTTTTAAATTTATAAAACACGATATTTACTAACACTAAACACACATATGGGCAAGTGCACCCATCGTGGGCGTAGTATAGTGTTGGTAAGATACCGAGGTCGTCCCAGGACACAAGAGCTTTTAATACCGGTTTATCCTCAACGTCTAATCAAATCAAAAGTTAGAAAAAGGTTTTAAACTAGAAAAGTAAAAACTAACTAAAATGCTGAAAAATAAAATAAAAGTAAAAACATATAGACAAGATGAATCACTTGGATCCAACTCGTGTATAGTGTAACCTTTGATTATTTCCGCACTTTTGCACTTATTAAGAGATTATCTTAGTTATTGTAGTAGGCCCCTCTTTTGAAGGTGATGTTACCCTCAACCCAGTAGTTTGAGTCAGCAAGGATACAATCCTAAAGGGTCGGATTATTAAAAGATAATTAATTAAGTTATTAATGCATATTATGGTAGGCCCCTCTTTTGAAGGTGACGTTACCCTCGGCTAAGTAGTCTGAGTCAGCAGGGATACAGTCCTAACTAGCCGGGTTAAAGTATTAATAGTAGCTTACATATGAGGGGATCAAAGAGTTTGGACCCCCGCCATCCAATACCGGTGGGTATTGAAGGAGGTCCTACTAAATTTGACCCAGGTCCTTGCAGGATCTATACACTGAACAAGGTAAGACTTTTACCAAACCGTTCCTTAACCCCCTGTCACGGCCCCCGACCCTACCCTGGGAGCGAGAGCCGTGAACCAGTCAAGTGGTACCGGTGTTTATTAATTACGCAGCGGAAAAATTTTCATTGGGAGCGTAGTTAGGAAATAATTTCAGAGTTTATAAAACACCAACTTTTAATATTAAATAAATGGGCTAAAACCCATATTTCATTCAATTGTTTTTATAGGGATAAACCCAAATAAATAAAACATAAATTTCTTCTTTTATTCAGGTATTTATAGCCACTTTATTTAAGCCTTCAGTGCTCCATAGCTGGCTTCTATTATCTTTTCAGCAAATTACCTGAAACGCGTTTTGAAAACATTTTATCAGTAATAAATACTGGCGAGTTCATTCCATATTTATAAAAATATATTGTTATACTTTACAGCATCAATGTTTTTATATTTGTTTATATTTACCCCAAAACTCCATCAGTATTTGTCACATGGTGGCAGTTTCGATGTGACAGTGGTCATATCACTCAATGGCTCACTTTCGTCCAATAGTGAATTTATCAAGTAATTATATATAAAATATATCTTACTATTATATTGGTCACTAGGCGATTCCTGTGACGGTGGTCAAATCACTGTTGATCATTCTTTCAACTAGTGACTCCGGTTATATTACTGTTGATCATTCTCTCAACTAGTAATTGTGGTCATATCACTGTTGATCATTCTTTCAATTAGTGACTCGGGTCATATTACTGTTGATCATTCTCTCAACTAGTAATTGTGGTCATATTACTGTTGATCATTCTTTCAACTGGTAACTTTGGTTATGTCGCTGTTGATCATTCTTTCAACTAGTGACTCTGGTCATTTCACTGTTGATCATTCTCTCAACTAGTGACTCTGAACTTAGTAGTGTCTCATGACATTACTTGGTCAAATATATTTTCTATAGCACAAAACCAATTAGCCCAGAAAATGAAATATATCATTTTCCGTCAAATTAATAGCTATAACTTTATCAAATATGATATACTAATTAAATAATTTTGATATTATTATTTAATATATTTAACATGACTAAGATTTAAAATATAATCTTAATATATTAAAAGTAGAATATATTATATTTGACATATTTTATTACGATATACATTTATGTCAAATATAACATGTAATAATTTAGTATATTACATATTATATTTGTAGAAATAGTTCAACTAAAAGTAACCTAGTAGTATATATTCAAGTAAGTTACATTGAAGCTACAAGATTTATAAAATATGACGTTTAAATAATGGCTTTTAGGTATAAATAGCTCCATTAAAATTATTATCATTTTCATTTACTCAAATACATACGTATGTATGAATGTTATGGTTTATGCATATGGAGGATAAATGAAATATGGCATTAACCACTCATATTTGAACTTATCCTTTTAGACAAATATGATAACCATGCATGCATGACACATTTACACAGAAAGGGTTATACACACATTGAGCCATGCAGTCAATAATACCATTTATACCCAACCCATAACCATTCGGTCAACCCCAAAGACCCACCAATCGGTTGCCACCCAAATATCTCGCCTTGTTACATGTAGTTGAAATATTCTCATTTACATATAAAATACAAAAATAACGGTATTCTCGTTGTATATTTCAATGATAATATAGATATTCAATATGATATTTAGTAATATATTCAATATGTCTAAAGTTTAGACAATAATAAATTTAGTTATGTGATAGCATATTGAATATATTACTATATTCTCTAATTTAATATAGTTATTACATAAATATATTATATTATTATTACAAAATTCATATTGCCCATTCAACATATATTATATAAATTTATAAGATATATTCAATGATTTAATATAGCAATGTAAAAAAAATAATATTAGTTATAGGCTAGGGCTACTGGGGCACAGTTCCCCTGTGCTTGTGGTCATGCTACTATTGGCTAACTTTTTGACCAATAGTAATGAGGGTCAAGTAATGTATAAAACCTTCCATACCGGCAGTTATTACAGAATATAAAAATTTAATCACTGTAAGTATAACTGGTAAACATTTAGGATTTTGGAAAGCATTTTTTAAATATAATTGTATCACAAAAAGGTGATAAAACTGTGAGAAAAGAAAATGGACTCACTTTATAACTATAGGGTTCAACTAGAAAGCCTCCTGGTAGAATCTTGGGTATAACTTCTGAACTATTTTAAAAATATATATAATGCACTCGCCTTAAATATAATAACCCAGTTCAACTTTATCCCTACGTCACGAGACAGAACCCCAACGAACTTAGTCGGGCAGAGCCTTGACATGCGTTATGGGGCTCTAGATCAATCGGGAAAGGGTATCAGTGATCAGGGGTTAAAACACTTAAAACGGGGCATGACATTATTATTATTATTATTATTATTATTATTATTATGAGGTAAAAAATAAATATATATAGACAGAGAGAGAGAGAGAGAGATGTTCGATAGGAGGTAGACAAAAGAAGAAGGAATTTTGAACAATTGAATGTTTTAATACTTCTATTTATACTCTTCTTGGAATGGGTGAGTACACTCAAAGATACACAGTCCTACCTACACGTAAACCTTCAAATCATGATTATTTTCTCCAGATGTGTACATGTAGCCTTCCTTCATGCACACAAACATTGAATATTGGACACATGTAAAGTTTGATTTTGATTGAAAAAGTGTACACGTACACTCATATGCATTTAACATTTAGAATTTTATTATTTTATTTTATATATTATAATTAATTTAACTGTTTCACTTATTTGGCGCTTATAACTTCTAAAATATGACGTTTTATAAAATAATGAATTTGCCATTAGAACGAGAATATTCTAATCTACATTTTGAACCAAGTTTCATTAAAAACAGAGTAGGTTCAAATATAATGTATTTTTATAATTTAATTATTAAACGATTTCTAGGCCCGTTTAGGTACTTCATATTTGTAACAGTCAACTTACCTGTAATCTACCCGTCTAATAATATAAGTTTTATATACTTTATTTTAATATAGAAAATAAAAATGTCACAGATATATAAGCCAATTAATTAGTCTAATATTCCAACCAACTATATATAAAATAGTTTTTAAAACTATTTGGGTCGAATAATTATATTAAAAATAAAACTAGTTACTAGTGGTTAATAAATTTAAACAATCTATAATTCTTATATGATAAAAATGGGAATGTTACACCCCCTACCAGGTAGCCAACATATCTCCATATAGACCGTGGAGATATGAATGGTGAAAATCTTTTATTTTATATAGACAGTAAAATAATGCCAAGACACCACGGACAAACGACAAGGAAGAATCACCTTCAACATAAGAAACTAGTTATTAAAGTCATTAATACATAACCAAATAAAAAGTGCGAAAAGATTAAAAATAAAAAGTATTACACTTGTTTTCACCAAGTGATGTAAGAGACTTAGGCAAACATGGCCTTTGATTGTCAAGAACTCTTACGATCAATCTTGGATCTCGAGACGACTCACACACTCTATGATGGATGATGGTGGTGGATGATGGTGTTGTGATGGTGGTGGGTGGTGGGTGAAGTGTGAGAGAGGTGGTGTGCCAAGGGATGGTTTGCAAATGAGCCAAGCACCCCTATTTATAGCCAGAACAGACGCTCGGGCACGGCCCCGTGTCCGTTGGGCACGGCCCCGTGTTCACCTTCCTTCTCTTTCTTCATTAATTGCAGCTTGTCTGCATTAGTTGACCACGCCTCCGTGTCCGCTGGGCACGACCCCGTGTGCAGAAGCGTATCTGTACTATCAAGATTTCCCCAGATTCTGCGAATCTTAGAGTTGACCATGGCCCCGTGTCTAGTGGGCACGCCCCCGTGGTAGGTGATAGAAGCTTCTACAGCTTTGTCTTTTCTGCAGACACTTGGGCACGCCCCCGTGTTCACTGAGCACGGGGCGTGTTCAGCCTTCTGTTCTCTTGTTTTTTCTTGGGAAGATCATGTCGGGGGGTCGGGCATGCCACGTTTGTTCCTTTTCTTGTATTTATGTTAGATTTAGCTGCCTTTTTGCTTCTTTTGTTTATTTGAGCTCATTTAAACCTGAAAATACAAAAGGAAGACAAAAACATATTTTTTCCAACATTAGTACTAAAAAAGGGTTAGTTTTATGCCACATTTGATGTAATTTATATGTTGCATTTTGCGCACATCAGGAGCCTCGCCTTGAGACGGCGTGGTGCGATTTGAAAATCATGGAAGGTTGAAGCCCCGGTATATTAGACCTTTCGAGATCCTTGTAGGGATCGGAACCATTGCTCACAAGGTGAAACTTCTAGAAAAGATCAGTAGTGGTCGCGACATATTCCATGTGTCTAGTCTTTAGAGGAGTCTGACTCAGGGAACAGTCATTATTCCCACAAACAAGATTCACGTCAATAACAAACACCAATTTACTATAGAACATGTTAAGGTTGCGGACCGAGAGTCCACAAAACACGGAGAAGACATAGTTGATTTACTTGAGTACGTTAGAATTCATATCATGACCCAGAGTTACATGGGAACATGAAGACAAATTTTAAACCTAAGTGACCACGTTTGATTCACAACTCCCCTGCGACCGATGGCATCGCTTGAATTTCGGGATGAAATTCTTTTAACGGGGGGAGTCTGTGACAAGTGTCACTTTTCCGTACATTCCGTACACTAATTGAACGGTAATCTGTGCTTTAATAATTGTGCATGATCTAGTTTACAAGACAAATGAATTTCTTATTACTGTTATATACATACAATGGCATTTCATGTTGCAAGACTTTTATCGTTGCTACATGCAACACGATATAGTTCAAATAATGCACAGAACATAATTGGCACCATTATCAGACAAACTAAAATGCTGACGAAGTTCAGTACATAGACAGACAGTGTTTTGAGGCCCAGTATGAGCCAGAGACTACGTACTACCCTAGTATAGTGTGTAGGGAAGTAAGGATCACAAAACTGCTTTTCTAGGTGATAGTTTAAGTGCCGGAAAGTGCCTAAAACACACTAAAAGTGCAGAATTCTGCAGAAAATAACCAAAATTCAGCTATTTTCAGCATTTAAACTCCAAAATATAAAGCAGAATTATGGTTTAATGGTCCTGAATGCTTTCCTAAGTGTCGGGAATTAAAAGTATCACAAAGGGGTACATAAAGAACACTAAACGGAATAGTTTGACACTTTAACGAACCGGTATCTAACCGAACAACCAGACATTACCCGAAACATCAAAATTATACTAGAAGCATTGTTTTATTATTTCTGAGCTAGTTATGATCCCCGAACACCCTAACACACTATATAACACCTCTTATGTATAACACCTAACTAATACTTTTAAGTTCTAACTAGATTAACTTAACCATCATTTGAAACCAAACCAAGACCCCCCCCCCCCCCCATGGTGGACGGTCACCATGTGGCCCCACCTTGATCTTGGTAATCTTCCATGATCTTGCTTGGATTTGTAAAGATCTATTTAGATTTTGTTATGTACTTAAGGGACATAAGACACAATGGTTAAAACCTAAAATATGGATTATAAGAGAACATGAAGAACCATTATCATCTACACTTCTCAACACCATCTCTATCCCTCTTCTCCCCTCCCTTTCGGCCGAGAATCACACCACCACCATCACCACTTTTCATCCACCATCCATTCATTCCAAGTTCATTTAAAGGTGTGAGGAGGTGATTAAGGAAGCTTGGTGCTCTTGGATCTTGAAGGACCTTCATCATTTGCTTTTATCCAACACTTTTGTCATCTACAACTTAAGTGTTCTTCCCTAGCCTTGTGCTAGTAGTAATGCCCTCATGATCTCTTGATACTTCTTATTATGATGGTTAAAAGATGATGAACAATGTTAATCTTGTTGAACACTAAAGAACATATTCATAAAACTCTAACATAAGCTTGTCATATGATGAACACTTGATGAAATGATATTGTTTAGTGTATGTATGATACTTGATTGTTGTTTTCTTGGGATTATGATGTTGATCATCATAAGGAGCTTGCTAGATTGTGATTAAACACATGATCTAGCAAGTGAGAGGATGATTATGTGTCAAAACAAGATGATCATCCTCATATATAAGCATGAACTTGAATAATAAAAGTTGTTTTCATGTGCTGATGATTTAAACAAAATACAAGTTTTGTGAGTGGATGATTTCTAAAATAATCTTCCAAAGAAACCAAGTTAAATCACAAAATTTACATAAACATTGTTTTTAAAGCAACTAATCATGTTTCTAGTGTTGAAACAAGTATAAGAACACTTTGTTTACAAGAAAAATTCAAAAGAATGATTTTTGGAAAAATCATCTAACAAGTTGTAAATACTCAAATCTTTCAAGAATGAGATTTTAAAGAAGTAAACACACTTTAAAGGGTAACTAAGTCTACTAAAAACAATACTAAGTTACTACAAGTTTTTTTATGAAAATTCAAGTTCATGATTATTATGAAGATAGCTTTGTTTTTAGCACTTGGTAAGTGTAGATTGATTGTGATTGTTTGTGATGATTTTGAAAAGAAAAAGATATGCTTTGATAGCATGGACACCTCCATTTTTAAGGGAAACTATGGCAAAATTTTCTAAAAATATAAACACTTAGAAAAATATTTTCTAAATAAATATTTACAAGTGTGTTTTAACCATGGTTTTCAATATAAACTTTGCCATAGATTTTGTTACAAAAACACAAGTATTGGAGGTTAGTTTTTATAAATAAAAATGGATAAATATGTATTTAGAATATATATTTACCTTAAAGACACATTGTGTGTGATTATTTGTATACTTTGTGTAGTAGTTATATTATTTTAGGGATAAAATAATATAACTTAACAGAATACCAAGAAATTACAATCCAAAATAATACCAAAAATCACAAGGAATAAATATATAAGTTACACACATAATACTGCGAAACCGAACGAAAAAACATAACTTACAAGATATTCCGGAAACTACATTTATGAGCATATTTTTGGTAAATATTATTTTGGATACAAAAGAAATGAAAGTATGATTTTTATTATTATTACAAAGTATATCATATTTTCGACAAGGAGAAAATATATTATTTTCGGAAGTTAAATTATATTTTCTTGAAATATTTAGAAGATATATGATTTTTGGGGAAAAATATATATATTCTTGAAATACATTATTTTTTAGACAAAACAAGTTTAAATATATTTTCCGAAACTACAAATAAAAGAATACGAAATTACATGTATGAGATACCCCCATACTTGGGAAGGAAATACGAAAATAAATACTCGAGAAGTATTGTTACAAAAATTTTGTTTAACTATTATTCCAAAATTAAATATAATTTAAAGTTAAAATAATTATTATTTTAACAAAGAATTATAACTTGGAATAATATTGGAGACATAAAAGAAACGTAACTCAAAACATGAATACTAAGGCAAGGCAAGGCACGGCCCGCTCATCTAATAGACCCTAGCACATTGTAGGTAGTCGTGTTTGCTGACGAGATTTGAGTTACGAGTAACGAAGACGCAAAACAGTGAGTTCATATCCCCCTTTTCTCTTAACTGTTTTTGGTTTTATAACTCTCGGGGGTGGAATACATGTTACAAATGCTTAAACAGTATGAAATGCCTATGAAATACACTATTAGATCATGTGAGCATAGACTTAATATTGAAATGCCATTAATTATTAATTAAGGACGAAGGTTAGATCTAACGGGTACGGCCGAGCCCCACTCATGGTCCTCACGTGATCACTTGAGTGCTTCGGTGTCCCAGTCGAGGGAAATCGACATAGTCAAGGGAAATTGACGTAGTCAAGGTAAATTGACATAGTCGAAGGGAAATTCGACATAGTCGAGGGAAATCGACATAGTCGAGGGAAAATCGACAAGGGTATAAGCCTACTCATTACGAGTGCTCCCTATGTCCTCACATGCATTAATGTCCTTGTAAAACATTTATTTGGTATGTTCATACACGCTTTTCATACCTGTTTTCAAAGGAGTCTCTCAAAGGTTTACAAGATTACAAGTGCTCACACAAAACGCATGAACTCGCTCAACTTTTGTTGATGTTTTCCAAAATTACATGTATTTCAGGTGACAGGTTGGATCTTGGGCACGGGTGTGGTTTCTAGAAGTAGACTTCAAGTTTAGATGTCATCCACTTTTGTTGGTTTATAACATAGTCGAAGGTTGTGTTTTAAAACTTAAATAACCGGTGTTTGTAATTACTCAAATTTCATGAATGGATGAACATCGATTTGATCATGTAGTTGTTTATTATGATTGAATGCAATGATATTAAACCAGTCACACATCATACGCTTCCGCAAAAGTCAGGGTGTGACATATGTAAGACCCTAACTTGATTTATACGATTTACATATAAATATGGGCTATGATTGGGTATTTCCGATTACATATATTGTTGAAAATACGAGTTTGTTTAAAAGTTTTAAAGTCTAAAACATTTCAAGTCTTATATTGATACCGCCGTTTTAAACATGACGGTGATACCTAACGCGGAAGCTTTAATCTTGAACGTGTTCGGTTCCTTGTTGAGCTTGATCGTCGACCGGCATTCCAAATAAGTTACCTGTAACCAACATTGTCAAAATGTTAGTTATGAGAGTGTAAAATATGCTTATATGAGTTTTTATGACCCAACCGTTAAACAGCAACACTTTTCTCGAAATTATAAGTCGTCGCGTGCCACAACGGCGTTCTTAATATCTGTCGTGTGACGCGACCGTTGTCACGGGCCGCGACACCAACAGGTGGTCTCCATCGCGTGACGCGAGGAACCAGTTTCGACAGAAAGTTTTTTTACAAACCTGCATTTTCCAGCCAACCTTAATCTTACGAAAACGGACATAACTCTCTCGTTTTTTATCCGTTTCGCGTCACGTTTCTTCCTACATGATCGTAATTTGATTCTCCATTATATGGAGTTAAAATCCGATATTCGGATTAACAAAATTTGAGACTTTTAAGCCTTCGGCTTAATATATAATTACTAATTTTTGACCCGTTCATGATTTTATCAAACTAAAACTAGTTTGTTGCATTCAAATGATCATGAACCTCATTTTATCGATTTCCTATTATTTAAGGTCCAAACCACGGGTTTCTTACGTATTCTTAACCCGTTTTGCTTAAATACTTATTTTGACCCGTTAGGGGTATTTAAGTACTTTTAAAGCACAAATCACTTTTATTCACTTCTAGCATTATATTATCACATTTCTTATCAAATAATCTTCCACCACAACTGTAATTGTGGTGGATTTTAATGTGGTAACTATTTGTTTCGTGTTTTACTCCTCGGATTACTATTTTATGACAAGACGCATTTTAAGGCATTTGACTCACAAGAATCATACCTTTCGCTTTTATACTTGTCCTAAGTATTTACTTGATCATATGACATATTTCTAAACAACCCATAAGGGTCGTTTGCTTGAATTGTTGATCAAGGGCATTTTGGTCCATTTAAGCCTTTCATTTTCCATGAATGATTTTGAAAGGCATATTGACCCAAAATCTCACATACTAAACTATGATCTTGTTTGAATAATTATTATGTTTTCAAAACACAATGACTATAATTTAATTCATTCAGTTTAACTAAAAAGATAACAAAATGTCCATTTTTGACCTTATTTAACTCTCATTGAACCCTAAGTTCTAAATGAGTAGTTAAACTATTACACATACCTGGCTTGGATCAATATATTAACCCATTTTAATACTTTGCTTGCATAACCGCTAATTAATAGTGATGCTAATATCCATTAGATATCTACTCCTGTAAACATATAACTCGACAAATAATCATTAATCGATATAGTCAAAGGGTTATATCTTCACCTTTTGACCCGTTTGGTCTAAATGACCGTTTATCTTTGCGATATGATATTTATTACCATCTCATCTACATGACTCGCTCCAATTTACACCGTACAGTCATTTTAATTAGAAACCATTTCTTAGTTCTATTCGTCATAATATGACCGAATACTTAATTTACTCCTTTTTAACCATTGTTATGGTTTCTTATCATTTCCGCTTATCTTGTTCCGTATGACTACACGTCGGAACATATTTTTCAAATGTTTAATTATCTTTCTCGTAATTAATACGATAAAGGAATATTCTACTAATTAAGAATAGTGTAAGCTATACTTACCTTGCATCCTGATTATGCTTTTCATTATTTCTTAATTCGTTTGACCCGCTTCCTTCCCAAGCTTTCCCCTAGGTCGTCAAGCGTCAAACTATCATTGTAATTTGTAAGATTGTTAGATTAGTCATAATCATTTACGACAATTCCATCCTACGATTTTTATGTCGAAATATTCATTCGATCATATCAAAGGTCATTTTGACTTTTAAAAGTCAAACTACCTATTGACGAAAGTAATTACACGCTGTAGATTAACTACTCGTTTTATTACTTTGTCAATATCTGGTAAGTATCATTCTTATTCTACCGGTTTAATTACTTATTCAATCAAGTTCATGTAATCGAATTTCATAACTCATTGAATTACCATTACATAAATCATTCTTAACACATGATGATATCAACATCATTTTAACATGAATTTATCATCATTTTTAGTTTTATCATACAAAACCCAATTCATAGTAAGTATGATTATATACTCAAACACATAATTTGTTCAAGTATTTCCTTATTACTATCATATATAATGATTGTAAACACAACTATATCATCAATATCATCCTGTGATTAAAACCCACTTATCCTAGTGTGGTAAATCATTTAAACATTCAATTTATAACATCATATGTATAATTTTTCACTTAGGGTTTTGTTTCTAAGCAATTATACATCATAATTCAGCCACAGCTTCTATAATTCATCCCTAATTCGCAGATTATGAGATTTATCAAATTTCACAACTTCACAAATCATCAAAATTTGACATATCTTATGATCCCCTAGCTTGGGTGATCATTAATTCACGTTCAATTGTGAATTTAGACTTCGTTTGAGCCTTCAATTTGATGATATTGATAGAGTTAGGGTTTTGACTCCATGGGAGCTCTCTAGGATCGAACAGAACACACACAGATGTGTGTGTTTTGTTTTAAAGTTCTTTTTATTAAATAAACTTTCAAGTTTATTCACTTTGGCCCTTCATGTTTGGTTAGTTTATTAAGTAGGCCACCACTTACTTATTTCAACAATATTCCCACTTATTAACTAGGTTGAACATTCCTAGTTAATTTGGTGGGTTCGGGGAAATTATGGCTAAGTTTATTTTAAGTCCCGTTAACTCGGGCTTCTATAAACTTTATTTTCTCAAAAGCTTTCTTTCAGCTTTTATTTAATATTAGGCTTATTTATTTAAAAATCCTAATATTCACCGGGTTACTTTTATCATTACTGTAATTTACACGTCTTTTAGAATTAACATGGTTTGATTACCAAACCCGTTTTCGGGGTGTTACAGGCTACAGGGTGTGGTATAAAGTCCCTAGGGGCTTTATCACGCCAACTCAGTGTCGCCTCAACACCACGTCACATAGTGGGATTTAAAGCCCCTCCCTTTAACTTACATGCAATGATTTAAAGCCCCCTATTAAACAAAATATTAAAAAAATAAAGAGAAGTGAAGAAACACTAGTTAAATGGTCGGAACCGAGATATCTAGGGGGTTTGAATCCGCATAAAAAGGTGGGTTTCCTCTCGTCTGATTCGGTTACAACTGATCTCCTTCTTCGATAACTGCAAAAAAGAAGCACCGTTAGCCTCGCCAAGGGGAGAAGAGGGTTCTCTCCTTGACCCGACTCCAGTGTGAGAATAAGTATGGGTTATGAAGAAGAAGTTGTATTTGAGAAGTGTGTGTAACTTGAATTTATACCTGGGTTCTTTCTCATATTTATAACCGGGAGTCTTTGGGCGGGAAAACCCGTTAGTGAAAAAGTTAACGGAAGATGCTAACCCCGTAAGTGGTTACACTTCCTTCCGTTAAGCTTCTGGATCCAACGTGAGAGCACACGGATCGTGGCTCAGATCGAAGGCTGGGGATTTGCCACGTGTAAAGTGATCAAGTGGAGATTACTCTCCAATTACATGCTTTCATTGTGATTTCAGGGATGACTAAGATGGTGACACGTGTCCAGACGGTTATAACCGTCTCGGTGGTGCACGATTGTATTTCTTCTAGAAGATTACTGTTGTAATCTGGTGTGGCACCTTATCGTGTGGAGACAACTGAATAAATAAATCCCAAGTCTGGGTAAATAATATCCAAGTCTGGATATTGGGCGGAAATGTCTAATGTAGGATTTTTACCCTTTGCTTTGTGGGAGGAAGCGCAAGGACTTATGATTTCCCTTTGGCGCGTAAGTGTTGATTGTTGACTGTTCTTTTAAGTCTTTCTTTTGTGAGACCAGTGCGCGGCCGCGCAAGGTACAAGGCTGAAAAGTAAGGTTGTGGTATGGTCCCAGGCACTTATTATGAGGTTTTTGGGACCTTACCCCTTCAAGTCCTCCCAGTCTAGTGTTGCACTTATGCAAGTAAGTGGAGCACTGGACTTATAAGAGGGAAATGCTTTTAGGTGCGGAAAACAAAGAATCTTCTATGAGAAGATTTAATTTTGTTAAAAGGGGAGTTTTTTTAAGGAAAATTATGACTTTTGTTCTTTTGTAATCATGCCTTGACATGTAATGACGTCAGTTGGCAGTAAAAGTTGGTATTTGCGAGAGTTTGTCTTCTTATATTGGGATATGTAATGGCGCCTTTGTCAGACTTCATTAATGGGGATATGACCCTGGTTCCTGCAGCGCCGTTTGGATGTGATGTTTTTCTGACAGTTAATCATGATGATTAGGTTTCTCCTTTCTCGAAGTTGGGTTCTTCTATATATATGTACATTCAAGACACCTTGTCTTCTTGTTGATTTTTGGCAAAGAAGATGAAACGCTCTTACCCTACTCGTCTTTTGTTGGATGTTTTTAGGGTTTACGAGGCTGCTGAAGGCCTCATGCTTCTTTCTAGTTCACCACCTTTAGTTGCTGTTATGGTAAAGAGTCCGGTCAAACCTGTTTCTCCGGTGGCTGTTGGTTCCGGCTGTAAGGTTCTCCGGAACAAAGGTGTCACTGATGATGGTAGCACTGTGCTAGATGCTGATGGCTTGATAGCTCGCTTCCCGATGATCCAAAAAGGAGGATGCCAGTTGGTGTATCAACGCCGGAAGACTCGCCGGTGTGAGCAGGTGCCTGCCGTCAGTGATGGTCCCGATGCTGGTTAGGTGTTTAACTTTAGGACTAGTTCTCGTCCTTTGTTAATGTTTTTTGTGAATTTGGTACTGAACAATTTTTGAAGATCATTGCCATGATCTTGTTAAGTGTTTATGCTACACTTTTGATGATATGTATATTTTGGTATACTACTATTCCTGTAGGGTTTGTTTTGGCATGTTTGGATTACAATATGTTGCATGTGTTTTAATTGCTTTGATTAGGTAGAGCGAATGAGAGATGGTATTGTGCTCATGTGTGAACATTTGTCAGAATATGCGCTTTTTGTTGCGCTTTTCTCAGACTGTTCATGAGGTGTACAATGTTTACCATTTTGTTTTCGCGCAAACCAAAAGAATTTCATGCAATTTGTAACAAACAGTAACGAGTATGAAAATAATGTTTGTATTAATAAAGCGCGAGGCTCGTTATACAAGTGTAAATAGGAAATACATTGCCTGTGAATGGTTTGTCCTATATGTAACACCTGCGCAGCTGCTGCGCGTTCCAGGTGCGGGGAACTAAAGTTCCGTCAATTCTTTTTAGGGTATATGCCCCTTTGCCTAGGACCTCATTGATGATGTATGGTCCTTCCCATTTTGGCGCTAATTTGCCCGGTTATTCAGCGTTTGACGCTTCATTGTCGCGCAAGACGAAATCACCGGGGACAAAGGTACACACGCGGACGCGCGCGTTGTAATATTTTTCGAGTTTGGATGTGTACCTTGCTTCTGTGATGGCAGCGTTCTCGCGTCTTTCTTCAAGAAGGTCCAAATCCATTCTTCGTTCTTGCTCATTGTTTTGTCTTTCCATAGCTAGCATACGCGGTGATGGAAGACCGATTTCGGCTGGGATTACCGCTTCAGACCCGTAGACCAGGCTGAATGGAGTTTCTCCCGTGCTAGTCTTTGGCATTGTACGATGGGCCCATAAGATGCTGGGGAGTTCATCAACCCATCCCCTGCGCGCTGTGCCTAGTCGCGCTTTGATGCCATCGACTATCTGTTTGTTGACGCTTTCAACTTGGCCGTTTGCTTGTGGGTGCGCCACAGAGGCAAAATTGTGCTCAATCTTCATTTCTTTGAACCATTTCTGAAGATCTTCTGAGGCAAAATTTGTGCCGTTGTCGGAGATAATGCGCAATGGTAATCCGAATCTACAAATAATATGTTCCCATATAAATTTGTGAATTACCATTGCTGTTGTTGAGGCTAGTGCTTTGGCTTCGACCCATTTTGTGAAATAATCGACAGCGACAATGATGAATTTTACCGCGCCCGGCGCGTCGGGGAATGGACCCACGAGGTCGATGCCCCACTGTTGGAATGGCCAGGCAGACGTGACCGGTACTAGCGGATTTTTTGGTCGGAGCGTTTTTGGCGCGTGACGTTGGCATGTTGCGCATTTCCGTAAGATTTCTACCGCGTCTACGTGCATTCCCGGCCAATAATATCCTGCGCTCATTATTTTGGCTACTACCATACGTGGACCGGCATGTATTCCGCGCAAGCCTTCATGGATTTCTCTGATCAGGTATTGCGCGTCTGTCTTGTCAACGCATCTGAGTAATGGTCCCATGAATGACTTTCTGTATAGAATGTCGTCCGCCATTTCGTAGTTTATTGCTTTATTCTGAATTTTCCTGGCTTCTGCTTTTTCCTCTGGGAGTTTCCCGTGCTGTAAGTATAAGATGATCGGGGACATCCAGGACGGACTACCGATCTCTATGATGTTGACTTGTTTTAGAGGAACAGAGGGATTGGACAGTACCTCTATGCGTACTTCTTTTGCCAAATGCTTAAAGCTGGTTGCAGCCAATTTGCTCAATGCGTCCGCATGTTTGTTTTCACATCTGTTTATATGGTTGACTTTAAACGTTTGGAATTGACCAATTAATATTCGCGCTTGTTCTAAGTACAACGCCATAGCTTCTCCTCTTGCATCGTAATGCCCAATAACTTGTTCAGCTACTAGTTTTGAATCAACGTTAGCTTCGAGGTTTCTTGCCCCCATTTTGAGCGCTAAACGAAGGCCTGCTAAAAACGCTTCGTATTCTGCTTCGTTGTTGGTGCTTCGGAAGTCTAAGCGTATGGCATATGTGAGTTCGTGATTGTCCGAGCTGACTAATCGGAGACCTGCCCCTGCTCCGTTATCATTGGAAGTGTCGTTTGTGTGTAGAGTCCATACCCTGTCGTCGAAAACAGGAACAGGGTTTTGGATCGCCTCACACTCTTGGACTTTGTCAATCGGAACTTCTGTGACGAACTCTGCTAGAACTTGCCCTTTGATTGCCGGTCGTGGTCTGTACAGGATATTGTATCCTCCAAGCTCAATAGCCCATTTGGCCAATCTTCCCGCAACGTCAGGTTTAGATAAGATTTGACCTAAATGATAATTTGTGAGAACCGTAATGACCTGGCCCGAAAAATATCGACGTAGGCGTCGCGATGCATGTACCAGTGCTAGGACCAGTTTTTCTATCATTGAGTAACGAGTTTCCGGACCGGTGAGCATCTTGCTGATATAGTAGATTGGAGTCTGAACGTTCTCTCGTTCCACCATTAATACTGCGCCAACTGCTACTTCTGCAGCAGATAAATACAAAATTGACGGTTCCTTTTTTCGTGGTGCTGTTAGTGTTGGTAACTGAATTAAACATTCCTTTATTTGTTTGAAAGCTGCTTCTGCTTCAGGTGTCCACTGAAAGTGGGTTTTCTTTGCGCAGTTTCGCAGCGTGCTGATGAATGGATAAGACTTTGCTGCATGATTAGCCAAGAATCTGTTCAAGGCTGCTAAGCGCCCGGCGAGTCTTTGCATTTCCTTTATTGTTGCAGGTGATGGCATTAGCTGGATGGCCTGCACTTTCTCTGGATTTACTTTAAAACCGTCTCTTGTGACTATAAAGCCCAAAAATTTCCCCTCCTCCATGCCAAAGGAGCATTCTGTTGGATTGAGTTTCAAGTTCACGCTGCGCAGAGAGTCAAATGTGCGCTGAATATTGTTGAGCATCGTGTCTTCCTCATGGCTCATGATGACGAGGTCATCCATGTATACCTCAACTGTCTTGCCAATGTCACCTCTGAAAACTGTGTCCATCAGGCGTTGGTAAGTTGCGCCTGCGTTGCGTAGGCCGAAGGGCATTTTAGTGTAGCAGAAGATGCCCTTATCTGTACGGAATGCGGTTTTATCTTCGTCTTCTTCCTTCATTTGGACCTGATGATATCCTTTGTAACAGTCAAGAAAACACTTCCATCTGAATGACGCTAGAGAGTCGACTTTTTTGTCTATCTCTGGAAGCGCGTAGCAATCTTTTGGGCACGCTTTATTCAGGTCTTTGAAGTCGACGCACATTCTCCATCCGCCACTATGTTTCTGTACCATTACTGGATTGGCAACCCATGTATGGTATTTTACTTCGCGCAAGATTCCCGCACTGAGTAGCTCTGTTACTTGTTCGTCCATAGCTTTTGCTTTTTCTTATCTAAAGCTGCGCCTTCCCTGAGCAACAGGTTCTGCTGATGGCTTGATGTTCAGGCAATGTTGCGCTATGTCGCGTGGAACCCCAGTCATGTCTGCTGGGCACCAAGCGAATATGTCTTTGTTGTTGGACAATAAGTCTTTTAATTGTATTCGTGTTGCCAGTGAAATGGCATGTCCTAGCAGGATGGTCTGCTCTGGATATTCGTTGTTCAGGACCCATTTCTCCGGTTCGGTTGATGCTGAAGGTTTGACTACCTTTGCCGGTGGCTCGTCGTCCACGTACATGACTTCTTTGCTTGAGTATAAAATTGCAACTCCGGTTTCCGTTGGAAATCCGCATGCAGCGTGTGGGATAGAAGTGATCATGCTGAATTCTCGTTGTGACCTTCTTCCAAGAAGGACATCATGGCGTGATGTTGCCGGCATGACCATGAAATTGACTGTGACTGTTCGTGAATGCTCACCATCAGAAAGAGTCACAGGGAAAGCTATTTGCCCTAATGGGAATACAGCTTCATTGCAAAATCCGGTGAGAGGAAAATCGACCGGTTCTAGACGTGCTTTGTCTTCTGGGTCAAGCTGTTTGAAGCATTGCTCGTATATGATGTCCATCGAGCTTCCCGGATCTATAAACATATAGTCCGTTCGGTAATGGCCGAAAATGCCAGTGATAATTACTGGTTGCTCTTCCTGAGGGCCTCCAGGAACAACGGGAAACACGACTTGTTGTTCCCTCCAATGTTGATCATGGTTTCGTTTATTTGGCCTTCGTGATGGACCTCCTTGAATCATGTTTATTTGTTTTGATCTGGCTTTTTGATGACTGCTACTTCTGGATTGTTGACGTATATCAATATTTCGACTAGATTGGATGTCCCCCGACAGGGTGTTGGTGGGTCCAATACTATTGTGTCAATTTATTCACCAGATCTAATGTTTGGGAACTCGGATCTGGCAATTTGCATAACAATTGTATTTAAAGCAGTCTGGCATCTGTTAAACCAGTACTCTGGGGATCTCTCTATGAGTTGATCTAAGAAATTCTTCCTGTCTGAATAATTGTTGTTTTCGCTTGTTCCCATGATTCCGTTAATCTGGGTATTTTGGGTTGTAGAACCCTCGAACTCAGATTGAGGACCTGATGGGTGAGACAATGAATTCTCTGCCATGTGAAAACAGAGAATGAAAAGAACTGAATCGAAACGAGATGAAAACTGATAAGACAGAGGAATCGGTGGGCGCCAATGAAGAAACACTAGTTAAATGGTCGGAACCGAGATATCTAGGGGGTTTGAATCCGCATAAAAAGGTGGGTTTCCTCTCGTCTGATTCGGTTACAACTGATCTCCTTCTTCGATGACTCTGCAAAAAAGAAGCACCGTTAGCCTCGCCAAGGGGAGAAGAGGGTTCTCTCCTTGACCCGACTCCGGTGTGAGAATAAGTATGGGTTATGAAGAAGAAGATGTATTTGAGAAGTGTGTGTAACTTGAATTCATACCTGGGTTCTTTCTCATATTTATAACCGGGAGTCTTTGGGCGGGAAAACCCGTTAGTGAAAAAGTTAACGGAAGATGCTAACCCCGTAAGTGGTTACACTTCCTTCCGTTAAGCTTCTGGATCCAACGTGAGAGCACACGGATCGTGGCTCAGATCGAAGGTTGGGGATTTGCCACGTGTAAAGTGATCAAGTGGAGATTACTCTCCAATTACATGCTTTCATTGTGATTTCAGGGATGACTAAGATGGTGACACGTGTCCAGACGGTTATAACCGTCTCGGTGGTGCACGATTGTATTTCTTCTAGAAGATTACTGTTGTAATCTGGTGTGGCACCTTATCGTGTGGATACAACTGAATAAATAAATCCCAAGTCTGGGTAAATAATATCCAAGTCTGGATATTGGGCGGAAATGTCTAATGTAGGATTTTTACCCTTTGCTTTGTGGGAGGAAGCGCAAGGACTTATGATTTCCCTTTGGCGCGTAAGTGTTGATTGTTGACTGTTCTTTTAAGTCTTTCTTTTGTGAGACCAGTGCGCGGCCGCGCAAGGTACAAGGCTGAAAAGTAAGGTTGTGGTATGGTCCCAGGCACTTATTATGAGGTTTTTGGGACCTTACCCCTTCAAGAAGAGATTTGATTGGTTGAAAAGAGTGGGCCCCACCTTCTTTCCTCTTTAACCGGCGTTAGGACCATGGCGGAAGGCCAATAGCGCCCCCCTCTTAACAACGACGAGATGGTGGTTGGCGCCCCGAAGCGCCATAAATGTTGAGGTAGCGGGGTGGCGTTAGGCCACACCCTGTGGCCTAAGAAAATGGGTCAAACACATACGAAATATAACTAATTAATATCATACTATAATATTTAAGTTGTTCTTTTTCTCTTTCTCGGTAAAAAAAACAATTTTATTGTATGACATAAATTAAATTTGTTATTCTTACTATATTTGTTATGCGAATTTAATTAATAAATAGTATTTGTAAAGTTATGATATAAGTTAAAGGTTTATATATGGTTAATAAAATCTTTTCATTATTAAAGGTTAATTGATTATGTAACAAATGGGTATAAAATGAAATTAATATATTTCTTAACTCTATTAAATTGAAAACACATCATAAATCAATGTAGCTACAAATTTTAATATTATCTTATCTATAAAACTTCAAAACCTTAAGTTCTCTCTGTCTATCATTTTAAAACCGAGTTCAATTAAATTTTAGCCTTTCTAATGCCAGATGTCATCTAATAATGATAAATGAGTTCATCTAATGACATATGACATTTTATCCATCAATTTAGTAATATTATTAATAAATATCTAAGGGTTATTGGATTTTATCACCCTAAACTATTGGCTATTGGCCACTGCCACCTCTAACTATCACTTTTACGTTCGTCACTCCTAACTTAACACTTAGTGTGTTCTGTCACCATATCGTTAACTGATCACTAACTTTAGACCCGTTACTATACTTTTGGGGATGTCATAGAGATCTTAGGAAGGTTTTAGGGATCTTATAACACCCCAAAAGTATAGTAACGTGATCTAAAGTTAGTGATCAATTAATGACTTGGTGACAGAACACACTAAGTGTTAAGTTGAGGGTGGCGAACGTCAAAGTGATAGTTGGGGTGACAGTGGCCAATAGTCAATAGTTAGGGGTGATAAAATCCAATAACCCAATATCTAATAATCTAATATTTCTAAACATATAATAACAAATAAATATAAATATCTAATTCTAATAAAAGACTCCAAATAATACCACATGAGATTCTCTCTTTCATTCATTCTTTTTATAATTCTTTTTATAATGTTATTATTAATTCTTTTTATAATTGTAATGCATCGATCTAATTGTAGTATCGACTATAAGACTACGGGGAGTGGTGGCGTTGGTTGGGTGGGGGAAACCAGCCAACGCTGGCTAACCCACTCCGAGCCGGCGGTGGGTTTGGCGTTGCCCAGCCAGCGTCGCTATGAGGCCTGGCATGGGGCGGGGGGCGGGGTGAGCTAGCTAGCCAAGATTGGACCTTAATTTTTTACCGTTAACCATAGCCATTTGGCATGGCGGTTTAATGGTAAAAATCAATTTTTTTCAAAAAACTTTACAAATTTTTACCCATAAATACCCCCCCCCCCCCACTCCTTCAATTTTTTACAAAATTCTTCAACCAATCTCACACCAAAATTTCAATTTTTTCCAACCAAATAACAAAACCGAAAATGGTGAACTGAACGGAGGAGGAGGAGATCGCGCTGGTCACTTCGATCATCGACGCACAAGTACGTTGCAAGGCGGTCAAATCGCGTACTAGGGACAAACGTTTCAACAATACCAACAACACGTTGGTAACAATCACCACAATCTAAACGTGTGCCAACACAAGTGGCGCAAACTAAAACCGAAGCTGGATCTGTTTAAAATTTGTTTCGATCGTGTCCCTGCGGGGGGACCTAAGCCATGACGATCGAATGGAGATCGTGAAGATCGAGTGGAGGCACGACGGGAATCCAGAATTTAAGTTCCCCACTTTAATATTTACAAAACTTTGTAATTTTTTTAGGAATTATTAACTACTTTTTTTTAATTTTTTAGAATTTAATAAGTAGTCTTTTTTTATTTGTAATTTTTACTTTTTTTTTCTTCAATCTTCTTTGTACTATTTGATAAAGTTATTTGAATATTTAAAATAATATTTAAAGGAATTGAAGGAAGAAGATAAGGATTTATTTTCTAAAAATAGAAAATACAAGGGTGGAATTTAAAAAAATTATAAAAATGATATTTTTAGAAATGGAGGTATAAACAGTAAAAATAGAGATGTATTTAGCCACACCCTTATCATATATATAAAAATATCTTAACTGATTTTCTTTATCTTTAATTGGAACAGATAAACTATATAGTTTAAAATTAGCAATTTTAGTTTAACAGTTTATGTTAAAAAGAATAACAAAATAATTTATATAATGATATAAATAAATATAAGAAAGCAATATATATGAAAGCTCTAAAATTTTGAATTTAAATCCCTTTTTTTTGTTCCTAGAGTTTGCCTCTAGAACATCATATTAGTGTGCAAATCATATTTCTAGCATGTGATGCTATCAGTGTTTTTTTAACTTATTATATGCATGAAGTGTATAAAAAACCGAAAATCTACCAAAAAAAATCAAAACTTAAGAAATTACTTTATGATTAGTCTAAGGTTTCATGTGTGATTAGTGTAAGGTTTCATGTGTTAAAAGTTCAAAATATTAATATTAATCGAGTAGAACATGTGTTTTATTGATACATTGCCGATAACTTTTCGAGCTAGTGGCATAGGAAATTTATCCCCACCAACAAAGCCTCACAAAGTGAGGAATGAGATGAATTTTAAAATTAAATTATTAGAGGGAAATGTACTAACAAGTTGATCTAGTGGTTAGTCACTTAATTTCTCTCCTTGAGGTCCTAAGTTCAACTCATACTAGCAGTGGCGAAGCTTGAAAGAAAAAAGTTTGGGGGTCGGAAGGTAACGGACCTAAAAAAAATTTCTATCGCGTAGTTTCGAGGTGTATGTTCGGGTCGGACGTCGGTGATTCGATTCGGGTCGGGTCAAACATTAATATCAAATAAAAAACGTTCTCAAATATTAAAAAAGAAGTTATCATTTTATTCTTCCCCATAGCATAATCTAATAACAAAACAAGTTAACAAATCACCCTAAATTTCAAACTCTAATTTCTATCTAAATCAAATCACAATAAGACTAAACATATAAAATTAGACATAGTTACAGAAAGATTCAACAAGTTTAGGGCAAAAATTCGGACCAATTTCACCCCTAATTTCAACCTAAATCACATAAATTGCAGCCTTAAATTAAAACTAAAAATAAAAAACACATACCTTTAACCTTATGAAGATTGAAAAACTCGAACAAAAGTACAAGACCACAACAACGAGCATTGTCTTGGCTTCTGTTCTCGAACAAGAAGCTGAAGTCGAACAGTTCTGGAACCTGCGTCCTCCCCCCCCCCCCCCCCTTCTGCAGTTCTGGCTTGTGGCTTCTGTTCTTCTGGTCGATGTCCCAAAGTAAATGAATTTGGTTTTTTTTTATAGAGTGGGCTTTTAAGTTGGGCTATATAATGATTTGATTTGGGTTATATAATATACATTCTAGTATTCTACCAAATATAATGATTTGAGCTATAATATTTGGGCTAATTAAATCTTTTATTTGGGCTATGTAAATAAAAAAAATTTAAAACCGGGGGGGTCGAAAACGTATATACCTATTTTTTTTATAAAACCGGGGGGTCGAAAACGTATATACCTACAAAATCCTATACGAAACTTACAAATATAACACTACTGACCGAAAAGTTCGGGCGCCCCTCCCCGCCCCTTAAATCCTACGCCCCTGCTTACTAGCATCACTTTGAAGGACATTGGTGGTGGCAATGGAGTTTAGAACTAGTCCTCTTTGGAGGTCGTCAGTTCGAAACCGAGCCGAACCGTGTTTTACTGTAGTGGGCCTTCGGGCGGGTTTTCCCAAAAACTGGTGGCTTGATGGCTCGGGTATGCATCCAACTCTGATCGTTATGGATGAGAGGATACATTTGCTCTATTGAAGGCATCTCTGGATGCTTGACCGGTAACTTAGTTCGCCGTTAAAAAAAAAGATTATTAGAGGGAAAGGGGGTATCCGTCCTTTGAAAATAAAATGAAATATTACTAGTTAATGAATTGTTGATTTTCAAACTCACATCAATTATTGATCTTTATGTGATTTAAGATATAGATTGCTTAATTTTCAATCCCAGAAAAAATAAACGAAAAACCAAATTAGAAAACAATAAAACCGAGATAATCCGTAAGGTTTAAAAACCTAAACCAAACCAACTCATTTCAATCCACCAAAAACAGAAAAACAAATTGTTTTGATGGGGTTTGGTTTTAGCTTAGGGAATATCCGAATCAAACGTATCCATAACCAAAATGTAAAACATACCTTTATAAAAATGCAAATTAATAATAATTTAGTACAAATACAAAACTAATAGAACAATGTAAAAAATATACCTATACATATCAATTAAAATAAAAGTATAAATATTAATTTTAAGAATTCTCTAAAAAGAAATAATACATATAGTATGCATTCTCTAAAAAGTAATACTAGTAATATATAACGGCGGGATTCCTATTCGTGATTTGGGTGATCAAAGGTCAAAGGCCTAACCCGGTGATCTAGCCGTCCAATATGTTTTTACGGGGTGGTGGTCTATTGAAATTACTCGTTCAAAAAAAATTATTTAAGCGCAATAAGGCAAGAACATCGATTTTGAAGTTTGAACGTCAACTATAGTCTAAACAAACTCAACCACTACCCACCTTCCTCCCCCATACGTTAATTTATTAAACTAATTGCTGTCAAATTCAAGGGATTAACATTTTTTTTATATATAATGATTAAACTAATCAAGTTTGAATTTATGGTTAATATGTCCTATTAAACAAAACGTTTTGTCTAGATTCAGTACCTAAAATACCTAAAAATCTAATATGTGGATAACGAATCTACGAAAAGGCTCGTTAAAGTCTAACGTTATTATAAAACTTACTTTTTATAGCTTTAATAGACTTTTCTTCAAATATTTCTAGAGAACATATAGGCTCACTAGAATTACATTACCTGATATATAAACAAAAATATGACTGAACTAACCAAATTAATAATTACTAACTCTGTATATACGTTAAAAGTATCTAGCATGTATTTATTTTCAGAGATTAAGAGTTACAAGTTTAGAGATCTAGATAAGCCAATTAGCTAATGGTGGAGTGGTAAGGAAGAGATCTGGTGTTCCAAGTGATCCAGGTTCAATTCATGCCCCTAGCATTTAGTTTCTGGAACACTTGGTGATGATGAGAGACTAGGCAAGTATGCGGCGATCACTAGTTCGATCCTTGAACTGAGCGGGTTTTACCTCACCGCACTGTCGTGCCTTCGGCCGAGTGTTCATGGGCTTCGACCCTAGGTGAGGGTTTTCCCCGGTTCGGAAGACGAGTGTATCCCGATGTGGTGAATTTCGCCAGTAACCCATTTGGAGGATTTGTTGGTCGTTTAAAAAAAAGAGATCTAGATAATATTTGTTCTTTTGTCGCCATTTTTTTGGAACATCAATGCATTAATAAAGGCACCACGAAAACACTAACAAATATGCTATTTTGAAATGTTGAGAACTAAAGTTGAAAAATGACAAACGGTAGAGACCATGTATAGCGTCACCACTACTTCTCAAGCAAACGGAGGTTCTTTCGTTCCTAGCTCGTCTTTACACTTTGTTTTCATAGGGGTTTTTGTTATTACAACGGTTTAACCAAATAAATTAGCGAAGCATTAACTTCTCAAATTCTATTACTATTACTATTACTACTACTACACCACTACTAAATGAATTACTTCATAGTTTTGGTTTACCAATGTAGGTTCTTTTTTTTCTTGAACGACGAAACTTGCACACTATGAGAATTGAACCCCTAGGCCCTAACCTCATATTATTTTAAACTCTATCTAACTCATCAACAATACTGAGCTATTCCAAAGTGAATACCAATCATCATCATTAGTAAATCCTACCAATAGCAAAGGTAGGGTCTGAGGAGGGTAAGATGTAGAATGTCTTACCTCTACCCCGTAGGAATAGAGAGGCTGCTTCCAGTGAGACCCCCGGCTCCAGTGGTGAAGCTTGAAAATTTTCACCGGGGGGTCGGAAGTCATCGGACCTAAAAGTATATACCTACAAAAATTATTTTTTATAAAACCGAGGGGTCGAAAACGTATATACCTAAAAAATTCTATACGAAGTGTACATACATAACACTACTGAGCGAAAAGTTCGGGGGGTCGGGCGCCCCCTCCGGCCCCTTCATAGCTGCGCCACTGCCCGGCTTGATAGTAGTTTTGCATCAAGCCTTGGACATAAGGCACATAACACTCATCAATCGAGACAAAGACCGATTAGTGCATGTACCATTTTATCTTCAGCTATCAACGCCACTACATGATGCATGATTAACCGTCCTCATCTTTTAACGTTATTTTCATGAAATTATTAAAATAACGTTGAAATTAGTGCACTTTCACTTTTGACTCCCGATGGCCCACACATATATATATTATATGCGCATACCGCAAGCGGGGTTTAAAAGGAAATAACAATGTAGGTTCTTAAAAAGTGGCTTTTATAAGAGTTGTTTTTACGTCATCAAAACTAGGAGACAAATACAATTGAAATTTGTTTTATAGTGTTGTTATTCTCATTTCTGCAATAATCTGGATTAGTGTGATATCATACATTACGTCGTTAAAGCTATAATCTGGATTAGTATGAAATCATACATTACGTCGTTAAAGCTAAAATCTGGATTAGTGTGAAATCATACATTACATCGTTAATTTATTTAACATACAGACTTTCAGGCATATTCAAATGTACACAAAATAGAAGCATTAATGGTTGAAAAAAAGAAGAAAAAGAATTCTCGGTTGAATTTCCTTAACGCTTGTTCTATTTACAACCCCCCCCCCCCCCCCCCCCCCCTCCTCAGTCCTCTTTACTAATTACACCCCCCTCTACAAAAACATTACATTCATCAATAACTTTTATTTTGTTTTTACTTTTTTTTTTGTCTTTTAGTTGTCTTTTTTTTTTAATTATTACTTATTTATTGTTTGTTTATTAGTTATTATTATAACTAAATAGTAAAAGAAGTATGCACTTTTTATTTATTATTATTATTATTATTAGTAGTAGTAGTAATGATATATTATTTATTATTACTCTTTAATTGTTATAATTTATCAAATTATACTTATAGTTGTAACAAAAGCTATATAAAAATAAGTATTTTTTTACAAAACTAATATTATTTAATAAGTAGTGGTATCAACCCGGCGCGTTGCGCCAGGTATTAGCGAGAGTTAACTTCGTTGAATAATACAGAGCATATAAGATTACTCATTCCAAGCATTACGCGTTATGGCTACCAAATGAAAAAGCTCACTTCGATATCTCGAGTTTAAACTATCTGTATTATTATAATGATTAAGTTTCTTATTAACATTATGACTATTATTATTGACTTACGGTACAATCACAATTTTGTTCCTCTAAAGACCTTATTAAAAAAATTATGATTGTGACATGTTGACAACAAAACCGAGCGTAAGTGAGCCATTGACAAATGGCTTCTAGTCACCTCATCACGCAATGCCACATGGTGGTGCTCCGCCTAACACAATGTCACAGCCATGGTTGGAGCCGGTGTGCTCAGTCTTCCATATGCTATGACCGAGCTTGGTTGGTCAGTAAGCGAGTTGGTTTTTTGATATTCACGCCTGCACATTTTACTGTATAAAAAGTTAAAAAAAGTTGTATTTCAAGGTACCTGGTGTATCAGTGCTAGTAATTTCATGGGTTGTAACTCTATACACGTTATGGCAAATGGTTGAAAAGCATGAAATGGTACCTAGTAAACGGTTTGACCAATACCATGAGCTCGGCGGTGAAAAGCTCGGTCTTTACATAGTGGTCCCGCAGCAGCTCATTTCCTATAAAATATAAATAACACAAGTATTTTGTACCATCATTTTCCTCTATATAATAAGTGCATCAGCTGAATTTTGTGGACAGAATAGAAGACGGAGTTACGCCGCTCGGATGGACACCTTACACAGTTAAAATCACCAAGGAGTATCCATGCACTGTCGCGTGAGTGGATTAAGTCCGACAATTCTTCACAGAGATGTTTTTATAAGACCCTTATGTTGTGGCGCATAAATGTTTATTACAGTAATATCTCCCGGTACCGATTTTCTTTCACCAATTTGTAACACCCCGAAAACGGGTTTGGAAATCAAACCCCGTTAATACTAAAAGACGGGTAAAGTACCGTTAGTAGTAAAAATTAACCCGGTAAATATTAGGATCTAAATAAATAAACCTAATATTAAATAAAAGTTGAACAAATCCTTTTGAGGAAAACAAAGTATATAGAGGGCCCGAGTTAACGGGACTTAAAAATAAAACGGGTTCTAATTCCCCACACCCACCAAGTTAACTAGGAATAGTTAACCTAGTTAGTGAGGTGTAAATAAGTAATAAAACATGGAGTTCTAGTCCCTAACAATTAAAACTAAACTTGAGGGACCAAAGCTGCCAAAAGGGAAACTTGTTTTATTAAAACATAAAAATCAACACATATCACACACTTAGTGTGTGTATATGTCGATCACCAGGAGAAGAAACAAGGGGAAACCCTTGTTCAACCTTAATCCATCAAATTGGAGGGCAAATCAAGACCCAAATCGATGCATGAACACAAATAAACGATCACCAAGTCAAAGGGATCGTAAGGTATGTCAAATTTTTGATATTTATGAAGTTGGGATTCTTGATGAACTTATGAAAATCGAAATTGAAGCTTGAATGTTAGATGTTTAAATGAAACTATGATAAATTCATGGTTAGAAATGAACCCTAATCAATAATTTGATGTATTGATGTTCATACACATGAAATTGAGAATCACCCACATATGTGTTAGATGGGTTTTGTAGAGAGATTTAAGAATACTAGAATCTTGATCAGGAAACGGGTGTTATTGATTTTTGTGAAACGAATCTAGGTGTTGTTATGCATGCTAGATGTAATGAACTTGAAAACAATGTTAATCTTGGCTAAGTAGTTAGTCATGAGCTTGATTGCTAGTAGTAAAAATTTCATGCCCATAAGGTGTTCGATGTAATGCCTAGGTGAAGATGGTGAATTAATGTGTTTTGATGATAGTAGAAATACCTTTCACTATCATAGTTATTAATTATGTGAAATATTTAGCACATGGTTTATACATGATTGTTGCTCTAGTAGCTAAGCAAATGAGTATATTGAGTTCATTAGTGCAAATTGCATATGTGATAAGCAGTTTGACCTTTAAGAGTCAAACCGGTCTATAATAAGAATCGTATGCGGAAAAATTGTAAAGAGAGTTCATAAGTATAATAGTCATAGTATTGATGACTAATATAACTATCTTGTGGATGATCGCATTATAGTTTGACGCTTAACAAGCTAGGTGGAAGCTTGGAAAGGAAGCGGGTCAAACAAATCAAGAATGGAGGAAAAACATAATTCGGATGCAAGGTAAGTATAGCTTACACTAGTCATATATTTTAGAATGTTCTTTTTTCGTATTAATTACGAGTAAGATAAATGCCTAATTGAGATAAGGTGTTCCGGCGTGTAGTCGTACGGAACAAGATAACCAAATAGGATAAGAAACCGTATTGATGGCTAAAAATGAGTTAAATGGGTAATTCGATCATGTTATGACGAATGAAATATGTACTTTTAAAGGTTACCATATACGGTAAATCATGATAACCAATAAGGGTAAAACTGTAATTTGGTCACTCGTTGACAATAATTGTTGGTTTTGAAAGATACTTATTTCGTAAGCCTTAATAGGCCAAAAAGCATTAAGAGGTGATTTATAATTAAAATGACCGTGCGGTGTAAACCGGAGCGAGTCATGTAGACGAGATGACAATAAGCTTCATCTCGCCAATATAATCGGTCATTCAGACCAAACGGGTCAAAAGGTGAAATTATCACTCTTTGACAATATCGACTAATGGTTTGTTGAGTTGTATGATTACAGAAATAATTATCGAATGGATATTTACATCGCTATTACTTAGCGGCTATTGAGGCAGGGTATTTAAATGGGTCAATATAATGATCCGAACCAGCTACGCATAACATAATAACTCTCATTTAAAAGTAAGGTTTAATGAGAGTTAATCGGAGTCTAAAATAGATTTTTGGTTACTTCAATGGGTAAACTTTATGTTACAAACGGTGGTCATTTCGTTTGAAAGTCCTAATGACTTTCAAACAAAATCATAGTTGAAAAGAGGGCTTATGGGTCAAACATGTTTACAAAAATATCTCATCGTTAATGAAGGGCCAAGATGGACCAAAACGCCCTTATAAGTTAAACCGAGCAAACAACCCTTAAAGGTTGTTTGGAAACGAGTTTCATGATTAGTTAAATACTTAGGACAAGTATAGAAGTTGTAAGATGTAATACGATAGTCAAATGACTCTATTTGAGTCCTTGCCGTAAAAATAACGAGTTGAGGGGTAAAACTCGGTTTATATAGGTTACCATAGTAAACCCACCATAAATTCAGTAGTGGTGGAAAATTATATGATAGGAAATGTGGTAATGTAATGCTAGAAGCAATCGAAAAAAAAAATTAAGCTTGAAAGTGCTTAACTACCCTTAACGGGTCAAAATAAGCACTTGAGCGTAAACGGGTTCTAAATACGTAAGAAACGTGTGACTTGAACCTAATATGATAGGAGATTTTGAAATTATGAATTTCATAAGTTTAGGGGGGCATACAAACCTGTTTTTGTTTGATTTATACATGAACGGGTCAAAACAGCAAATCATGAAGAACATGCAGCAGCTACCGTAAGTTACGGTAGCTACCGTAACTTACGGTAGCAATTAAAGTTGTTACGCTGGTTTTTTACTGCATTACGGCAGCCCTTGAATTCCTAGTGGCTACCGTAACTTACGGTGGCTACCGTAAGTTACGGTAGCGCCCAGTTATTTTTGTTGAGTTTTGTTTCGCGAATCCATTTGAACAAGTTTTAAACCGCGTATGACTAAAATCATTTCATGTTTATGGAATGTGGGTTGCCTAGTAGTACCGGATGAAGACTGAGCCAGACGAAGAACCGAACACACGAGATTAAAGCTTCCACGAATAGTTTCGTCGTCACGTTTTAAACGGCGAATTAAATTACTAAATGTTGGAATGTTTTATTTAGTAAAATGTTTTAACAAACTCACATTTTTAAGTGTGTGTTTAATCTTAATACATTATTATAATTGAAATTTTTGGATAATTGATTAAAATGGACTTAGGGTGTTACAAGTTGGTAATCAGAGCTCAAGGTTGTTGACAAATGTGTTCGGTTCGAGGCTTGATCGCAAATCCGGTAAGTACATGTATATCAATGGTTTACTATGATTAAAGTGTTGAGAACAACACATATTGTTATCGTGTAATACACGTTACACCAATAAAATCGATATAGAATAAATATAGTCAACGAATTTACACGCGTTGATGCGTATAGTAGAAAAGCCTCGTATTATAATACGGGCACCCATTAATGTCGAAATTACTAACTATTGTAAACGTTTTAGATTGAAGGACACTCGCATATGAAGATAGCGAGAGTTTAACAAATCGTGGATTTGACAGAGGAACGGTCCAAAGTACGACAAATAGAGCACGCTCAACAAGGACCTAAATCGCGCAACGATTGCGAATAAGTTAA
Organism: Helianthus tuberosus; assembly: GCA_030545235.1. Lineage (NCBI taxonomy): Eukaryota > Viridiplantae > Streptophyta > Magnoliopsida > Asterales > Asteraceae > Helianthus > Helianthus tuberosus. The sequence goes on from CM060355.1 coordinate 38,783,623, forward strand.
TGGCAAGGAGAGCCTGTTAGAGCAAGCATTATCAGGTGCACGTTTTAAATTATTGCATAAATAGTAATATGCAACAAATACGTAGAGATTGAAAGTTGCATATGTAGATTGAAAACTTGGAAAAACCTGAATAGAAAACCTATCCGGGATATTGTTTCTAAGAAAAACAAATAGAGGCATTACTTACATGGGGTGTAATGTGAAAATTATAAAAAGGTCATGTATACCAGGTGTTGATCGCTTACTCTGGCCAAGTAAGTAGTGAACACGTGGTACCATGAACTTCTTATGATGGACGCATTTATGTCCGATGTAGTAAGGGTGGGGTGAATGGGACTAACTTAAATGGTACCCAAATGAATCAAATAAGTAAGATGTTTGATAGTAAACGTAAATGTAAGTTGGATGACGGAAGCGTATTACGTAAGAATAACGAGCCCGAGAGAAGGGACAAGGATCAAGTAAAAAAAATACAGACCGACCAATAGGAATGCTAAGGCATAGGGATAAAAGTTTGACTGTCACAAGTGATGAAATTCACATGGACAAGTCAAATGAATTGAATAAAGAATAAAGGACTTGATTGAATAAAAGCGATGGATCTCGCTAAGACGACCAAATAAATTAAAATAACGTCTAAAACCATATAAGAATGGTTACTTGAAAATGATTACGGTAAAGATACCCGATGAATGGGTAGGATTTGGAAAGAATGCGTAAACCAAGAGACGGGAACGCGAAATAGAAAGTCAAAAGACTCGGAATATGAGTCATGACTAAAAGACAATGAGAATTTGCAAACAGAAATGTTAATAACTACGCTCAACTATTTTAAAGTTGAACGGGTCAAATAAAGAATGGAGCTTGACGTTCACAAGTGATGAAATTTCACACGAACAAGTCAAACGAGACAAATAAGGTATAAAAACTTGGTAGTGAAAGTAAGCGCAAACTGAATAATGGAAGCGCGAAACATTAATGAACCTACGTGATGGGTCATAAAGAAATATATATAGGAAAAACGCAAACTAGCGAAACAAAAATGTTAAAAACACTAAGATAAAGAACCCGGGTAATGGGTCGTAAAGAAGTATAGGTAAGAACCGGGTAACGGTAAGTGTAGGACAAACCGACGTGTAAATGACGTTAGAAGTCATAAAGTCAGAAAGATAATTCGAAAGAGAACAAATGTAGCCTTAGACTACGGTCAATGTCAAATGAAATCCAAAAAGCAAAAGTAAATAGTTCTAGACATAAAAGGGGTGCCTTGACACCATATATATATATATATATATAGGGCTTGGCTATACAAGAAACCCCATCTTTTTTAAGAAACCTTGGAAACCCAATGTGAGCCATTGATTGTCTCTCATCACACTTGATCAATGGCTCTCATAATTTTGGTAACAATTAGATTTAAAAGAAATGTAATAATACACATTAGTCAACTGAAAAGGGCATTTTGGGTAGAACATTTCCTTCTCTCTCCACTGGCTAGTCTTATCATCTCTCTTTAATGCAATCATCTTTCTCTCTCTTCATATCCAATTCAAAATCACAATCCATCTCTCTAAAAATCACAGATCTCATCTTCTCCTCCCCCGAATCAAAACCCTAGCCCCCATGACTTTCCCTTCTCTCTACACAACACTTACAACCTGTAAGCCTAGAGAGAGAGTGAGAGCCGTGAGAGAGAGTACCAGAGAAATCGAAAGAGAAAGAGATGTCCAGAGAAATCGAAAGAGAGATAGAAAACTGGTATGTTTCCAGCCAAGAACACACATACAAGTGTGTGAGAGAGAAGAAGTTTGAAGTATGTTGTTTTAGAGAGAGAATGATGACACACGCACGAGTGTGTGTGTGAGAAGAAGGTTTGAAGATCTTCTTCATGTTCATCGGACGGTTATAGATCCGGTAAGTGTTCTTGAAATATCATTTCACACTTGATTTTTTGTTGAAATGGTTATTAATATGTTTTTGTGTGCTGAAAGTGTTTTAGTAATGGTTGTTAATATGATTTTGTATTTTAAATAAATCAAAAACTTTAGGATGAGATTTTGAACTAGTTTTTTTTGTTGGTTTGGTTGCTTGTTAGATGCTTTTGATCTTAATAGTAGCTGTTTTTTTGTTGGTTTGGGTTCCTTGTTTGGGTTTTTTATCTGAACAGTAAATGTTTTTTTGTTTGGTTTCTTGATTCACAGACTCAGACCCATAACATGTGTTAAGCCCCCTGTTAGAATGTTATGTAACGTGTGTTGATTTACAAAAACAAACCCATAAAGGTTTAGGTTGCTTGTTTGGGTTTTTGATCTGAACAGTAAGTGTTTTTTTTTTTGTTAACAATAATTGTTTTTTTTGTTGGGTTGCTTGATTTACAAAGACAGACCCATAACATGTGTTAAGCACCTGTTAGAATGATATATAACGCGTGTTAATCATAATATGTTGATTATGATAACAATTACTCATTTTGTTCATTAGAGGCAATGTTACTTTTTCGGTAAATTGGGATTGCATATTCAACATATTAGTTTGTTGTGATGAGCAGGAGCTTGAGAAAACAGCACTGAAAGAAAGGAAACTAGGATTCTTCTCATGTGGAACTGGTAATCCCATTGATGACTGCTGGACGTGTGCCCCGAACTGCCAAAAGAACCGCATGCGCCTTGCAGACTGTGGTATCGGTTTTGGGCGGAATGCCATTGGAGGCAACGACTTAACGGTTTTACATGGTCACGGATTCTGGAGACGAGTCATTTATAGTAACACATGTACCGGTAATGTGGATAGTATGTAACGTGTAATATGAAACGAGCCATTTATGGTAACACGTGTATCGGTAATTTTGGAATATATAATATGAAACGGGTCATTTGTTTTGCACAATTTTGGAAGTATAACATGTGTTAAGCCTCTGTTATAATCTTTTTGTAACCTGACATGTATTCATGTTTAAGCTAGTGGTTTACAAAACACCATGATGTGTATATACTGATCTAACATGTGTTACAATTTTTCTGTTTGGAACATGTAATTGCTTAACATGTGTTAAGCCTCTGCTATAATCTTGGTTTAACCCAACATGGTGTCATGTATAAGCTAGTGGTTTCCAAAACAATATTAACTTGTATAATCTTGGTTTAACCCAACATGGTGTCATGTACAAGTAATAAAAGTACAAGTTAGTATGTAACGTGCAATATGAAACGAGCCATTTATGGTAACACATGTACCGGTAATTTTGGAATATGTAATATGAAACGGGTCATTTGTTTTGCACATCTTGTAAATGTATAACATGTGTTAAGACTCTGTTATAATCTTTTTGTAACCTGACATGTATTCATGTATAAGCTAGTGGTTTACAAAACACCATGATATGTATATACTGATCTAACATGTGTTACAATTTGTTTTGCACATTTTGGAATGTATAACAATTTCATGCAAAGGACGAGTCAGCAAATTTAGCAGATAAACAGCAAAGACAGACCGTCAACGGAAGATCCATCCCTTCTTAGTCCGCCATGAGACTCACCAACAAGCAAAAAAGGATATTTGTGTTACTATTGGGCTCTATGCATCCATTTTTGTTGTAAACTCACCAACAAAAATGTTTTGTGTTGGAGTCACCCGTTTTTTACGCATGCTAACATGTTAACAAACGTTATATATCATATGTTCCGGATGTTAATGAAAACAAATGTGAAAACAAACGCTGACATAAACGTAACACATGTTAATGAAAACAAATGTGACCTTACATGTACACTAACACATGTTAGTATCTGACCAACTATTGAGGGCAGTCATTTTTCCATCGTGCGATCCATTCGGCCTTAGAGAAACAAAAATGATATTTTTTGGATTCAACAACACGTACCAGTAACACATGAACCACCTAAGATTTTATACACACGTACCAGTAACACATGAACCACCAAATATCCCCTGGTTCAGGATGTTTGCTTTTGAACTACTGTTTTATTGTAAACTCACCAACAAAAATGTTTTGTGTTGGCGCCATGGTTCGGGATGTTTGCTTTTGAACTACTGTTTTATTTAAATGTTATAAAAATATACCAATTAAATGACAACCATAGATCTAGTTAATAGAACATAATCAATGGTTGATGTTTGGCTTCATAGAATTTCACAATGGTTTCGAATGTCAATCTAGTCAAATGAAATAAAATACATGGTCTACATTTATCCACATGGTCAAAGAAGTAATCATGTTCTTTTTGTCCTTCGTACATACTTTTTAAATTAACAAAGGTTAACACACGTTATATATCATTCTATCAGGGGCTTAACACATGTTATACATGAACACATGTCAGGTTACATCATGGAGTTCTGTTACAGCATGAACCACTAACACATGTTATAAATGAACGAATAGTTCCTTCCCAAAAAATGTGACCTATTGAATATCTTTTTTTAACACATGTCCCCGCATTAACGTCGCCTACATCCATCCAGCTTGTCGATTGAATATCTTTATTGGTCTGTTTCTGTAAATCAACACACGTTATATATCATTCTAACAGGGGATTAACACATGTTATGGGTCTGTTTCTGTACTATAACGCACAAAAACAGTTACTATTCAGATCAAAAGCCCAAAACAAAGCAACCTAACCAACAAAAAACAGTTACTATTCAGATCAAAAAGCACCAAACAAGGCAACCAAACCAACAAAAAAAACAGTTACTGTTCAGATCAAAATCCCCAAACCATCAAACACATTTTTTTAACACAAAAATAACTAATCCATGAATCAAAATCAAACGAGTTTGAAACCAAAACAAGTAATCCATGAATCAAAATCAAAATTTATAAACACCAGAAGAATGAAAACCAAACTAAGATCAATAGTATTGAAATTTATTACCTATAAACGTCATTCTTTTTTTTGAAACAATAATCAATGGTATTGAAAAATAATTAATCTTTTGGCAACATTCTTAATTCTGGAAAAAAATAAAACCAATTGTGAAGAACGAAAATCAAAGTAAATGACAATTAAAAAATGAAAACCAACTTATTATTGACAGGATCTTGATTCTTCGACAGTATCTTGGTTCTTCGATTTCTTTTAAGAAATTAACATGTAAAGTTGAATTTGGGGTGTAAAAAAGAAAAAAAAAACTCGAACCCATAAAAAAAAGGATGAAAAACCTTGATCATTCTTGTCCTCGTCAGTAGGGAACTCGTTGTGAATGACGTTCCCGTCAGTGGGGATCTTGAAATGGATGTTTTGAAATGGTGGATCTTGAAACCGAAATGAAGTTCATGGAAATAGATCTTGGGTAGAACTTGAAACAGATATGAAGTTAATGGAAAATGGAGGTTTTGAAAGAGTGGATCTTGAAACACAGAGATGAAGTAAGTTAATGAAAAAATGGAGGTTTTGAATGGTGGATCTTGGGTTTTGAAAGTAAATTTGGATGTGATGGGGTATTAATTATTGTCAAATCAAAAAGGGGAAATATCTAAGATAGAGGTGAAAATACCATAATGCCCTCAAGGATAAAAAGAATATGATATTTACTATGGACACATGGCAAAATCTAGACCATGCATTGAGTTTGCTAAGTTTTCTAAAAAAATGGGGTTTCTTGTTGAGCATTATCCTATATATATATATATATAGGTAGGTAAAGGGTACTGTACAAATTCCCTTATCGTACATTACGTACGCTACAATCTCAGCCGTCAGATCATCTTCCCGCAATGAAAATCGCATGTTGTTTTTTTTTTGTAATAATTTCGCATGTGATAATTTTGATGAAATAGCAGGTGTTTTTTTGTAACAATTTCGCATGTGGTAATTCAATTTCGCTGTGATAATTTTGATGAAATAGAAGGTTGTTTTTTTGTAACAATTTCGCATGTGATAATTCAATTTCGCATGTGATAATTTTGATGAAATAGCAGGTTGTTTTTTTGTAACAATTTCGCATGTGGTAATTCAATTTCGCATGTGATAATTTTGGTAACAATTTCGCATGTGGTAATTCAATTTCACATGCGATTTTCAATGCGGGAAGATGATCTGACGGCTGAGATTGTAGCGTACGTAATGCACGATAAGCGCATTTGTACGTTAACCAGCCCCTATATATATATATATATATAGTTGAATAAAGACTTGAATAAAAGATGATCTACGGGATTATCATAACCTACGGGATTAAACATAGTGTTATGGTCTACGGGACCAAGAAGACCCTTGGGTCATAAATAGAAAGAAACAAACTGTTGGGTCTCACCTTAAAAAGGTGGAAATCTAAAGAAATAGTCTACGAGACTAAGCGAAAGAACCTACGAGTTATTTGGGTTAAACGTGGGAACTAGTTGAAATTCCCCGCATTAAAAGATATTGGAAAGGAACAAATCCTCGGAAACAACATTCCTAGATATGAGAGAAAGACATAAGACAAAGAGAAAACGTAAACTAAAAATTTAGTTTTTAGTTAAAAGCAACGTTTTAATAAACATAAGTGGTATGAAGCAATTTAGAAAACCGTAAACGCACATAAGGCCGGAGATGGCGATATGGATATATGCCCGAGCAATGGGGTATAAAGTAACCAGTGACTAACAAGACTAACCGCCAAAATAAATAATTAATAAAGATATGAAATACAAGATGAAAGTTACGGCCCATGAGGCCTTATACGTGAAAGGCGCATACGTTTGGAAGCCAAAAGGGCATTACCATATTATCCTGGTAAGATAATTAGATGCGAGCAATGCTCAAGTAATTATCGAAACTAAGTCCAAGGAGTCAAACCTGAGGAACTGCGTAAGAAAGGTTTCGAGGACGAAACCTCTTTAAGGGGGGTAGACTTGTAACACCCCGAAAACGGGTTTGGTAATCAAACCCCATTAATACTAAAAGACGGGTAAAGTACCGTTAGTAGTAAAAATTTACCCGGTAAATATTAGGATCTAAATAAATAAACCTAATATTAAATAAAAGTTGAACAAATCCTTTTGAGGAAAACAAAGTATATAGAGGGCCCGAGTTAACGGGACTTAAAAATAAAACGGGTTCTAATTCCCCACACCCACCAAGTTAACTAGGAATAGTTAACCTAGTTAGTGAGGTGTAAATAAGTAATAAAACATGGAGTTCTAGTCCCTAACAATTAAAACTAAACTTGAGGGACCAAAGCTGCCAAAAGGGAAACTTGTTTTATTAAAACATAAAAATCAACACATATCACACACTTAGTGTGTGTATATGTCGATCATCAGGAGAAGAAACAAGGGGAAACCCTTGTTCAACCTTAATCCATCAAATTGGAAGGCAAATCAAGACCCAAATCGATGCATGAACACAAATAAACGATCACCAAGTCAAAGGGATCGTAAGGTATGTCAAATTTTTTATATTTATGAAGTGGGGATTCTTGATGAACTATGATAAATTGAGAATGTTAGATGTTTAAATGAAACTATGATAAATTCATGGTTAGAAATGAACCCTAATCAATAATTTGATGTATTAATGTTCATACACATGAAATTGAGAATCACCCACATATGTGTTAGATGGGTTTTGTAGAGAGATTTAAGAATACTAGAATCTTGATCAAGAAACGGGTGTTATTGATTTTTGTGAAACGAATCTAGGTGTTGTTATGCATGCTAGATGTAATGAACTTGAAAACAATGTTAATCTTGGCTAAGTAGTTAGTCATGAGCTCGATTGCTAGTAGTAAAAATTTCATGCCCATAAGGTGTTCGATGTAATGCCTAGGTGAAGATGGTGAATTAATGTGTTTTGATGATAGTAGAAATACCTTTCACTTTCATAGTTATTAATTATGTGAAATATTTAGCACATGGTTTATACATGATTGTTGCTCTAGTAGCTAAGCAAATGAGTATATTGAGTTCATTAGTGCAAATTGCATATGTGATAAGCAGTTTGACCATCAAGAGTCAAACCGGTCTATAATAAGAATCGTATGTGGAAAAATTGTAAAGAGAGTTCATAAGTATAATAGTCATAGTATTGATGACTAATATAACTATCTTGTGGATGATCGCATTATAGTTTGACGCTTAACAAGCTAGGTGGAAGCTTGGAAAGGAAGCGGGTCAAACAAATCAAGAATGGAGGAAAAGCATAATTCGGATGCAAGGTAAGTATAGCTTGCACTAGTCATATATTTTAGAATGTTCTTTTCTCGTATTAATTACGAGTAAGATAAATGCCTAATTGAGATAAGGTGTTCCGGCGTGTAGTCGTACGGAACAAGATAACCAAATAGGATAAGAAACCGTATTGATGGCTAAAAATGAGTTAAATGGGTAATTCGATCATGTTATGACGAATGAAATATGTACTTTTAAAGGTTACCATATACAGTAAATCACGATAACCAATAAGGGTAAAACTGTAATTTGGTCACTCGCTGACAATAATTGTTGGTTTTGAAAGATACTTATTTCGTAAGCCTTAATAGGCCAAAAAGCGTTAAGAGGTGATTTATAATTAAAAAGACCGTGCGGTGTAAACCGGAGCGAGTCATGTAGACGAGATGACAATAAGCTTCATCTCGCCAATATAATCGGTCATTCAAACCAAACGGTTCAAAAGGTGAAAATATCACTCTTTGACAATATCGACTAATGGTTTGTTGAGTTGTATGATTACAGAAATAATTATCGAATGGATATTTACATCGCTATTACTTAGCGGCTATTGAGGTAGGGTATTTAAATGGGTCAATATAATGATCCGAACCAGGTACGAATAACAGAATAACTCTCATTTAAAAGTAAGGTTTAATGAGAGTTAATCGGAGTCTAAAATAGATTTTTGGTTACTTCAATGGGTAAACTGAATGTTACAAACGGTGGTCATTTCGTTTGAAAGGCCTAATGACTTTCAAACAAAATCATAGTTGAAAAGAGGGCTTATGGGTCAAACATGTTTACAAATATCTCTCATCGTTAATGAAGGGCCAAGATGGACCAAAACGCCCTTATAAGTTAAACCGAGCAAACAACCCTTAAAGGTTGTTTGGAAACGAGTTTCATGATTAGTTAAATACTTAGGACAAGTATAGAAGTTGTAAGATGTAATACGATAGTCAAATGACTCTATTTGAGTCCTTGCCGTAAAAATAATGAGTTGAGGGGTAAAACTTGGTTTATATAGGTTACCATAGTAAACCCACCATAAATTCTGTAGTGGTGGAAAATTATATGATAGGAAATGTGGTAATGTAATGCTAGAAGCAATCGAAAAAAAAAATTTAAGCTTGAAAGTGCTTAAATACCCTTAACGGATCAAAATAAGCACTTGAGCGTAAACGGGTTCTAAATACGTAAGAAACGTGTGACTTGAACCTAATATGATAGGAGATTTTGAAATTATGAATTTCATAAGTTTAGGGGGGGCATACAAACCTGTTTTTGTTTGATTTATACATGAACGGGTCAAAACAGCAAATCATGAAGAACATGCAGCAGCTACCGTAAGTTACGGTAGCTACCGTAACTTACGATAGCAATTAAAGTTGTTACGCTGGTTTTATACTGCATTACGGCAGCCCTTGAATGCCCAGTGGCTACCGTAACTTACGGTGGCTACCGTAAGTTACGGTAGCGCCCAGTTATTTTTGTTGAGTTTTGTTTCGCGAATCCATTTGAACAAGTTTTAAACCGCGTATGACTAAAATCATTTCATGTTTGTGGAATGTAGGTTGCCTAGTAGTACCGGATGACGACTGAGCCCGACGAAGAACCGAACACACGAGATTAAAGCTTCCACGAATAGTTTCATCGTCACGTTTTAAACGACAAATTAAATTACTAAATGTTGGAATGTTTTATTTAGTAAAATGTTTTAACAAACTCGCATTTTTAAGTGTGTGTTTAATCTTAATACATTATTATAATTGAAATTTTTGGATAATTGATTAAAATGGACTTAGGGTGTTACACAATTGTGGCGAGATAGTATCTACTGTGTATGGAGTGCTTTTTCATAAAAACATATGGATCCCAAATGTTCGCCAGGCCACCCAACCTGCCGAAGGCATTAACGAAATCAAATTCAAAAGGAGTATTATCCCAGAAGCTACTAACCTCAAAATTTGCTGGATTGCACATCTGAGTTTCCTGCAGTGCTAGAAAGGAAAGTTTATTGTGGCGTTTTAAGTTTCTGATGTGATTCGCCCCTCGGATATTCACGGTAATAAAATTAATTGTAAAGGTTTGGCGCCTGTTCAATTATATATATATATATATATATATATATATATATATATATATTGTTGTGTCGATACCGGCATAGGTGCGGTGGATGACACGTATGGGTTGAAGACGATAGATTCAGCCCACCACAGTCCGGCATAGGCGGCGGAGCGAAGACCGCAACAACTTCCTCTCGAGATCGCTTCCTCTCTCTAGCTGCACATTTGTTTGTTCCTCTGGCTGTATAATAAACCTGATGAAGATGAAAATATAAATTAGAGGATCCAATTAAACACATTAACATGAACACATGTGTGCTGAAGATGAAACGCCGGGGCGAAATCATAATTTTTGAAATAAGGACAAAATCATTAATATATTATTTCCATCTCTAGACGTATCTGAAACAACTTAGAAGCATCATCCGCTTGTTTAATACATAATTTCCTTAACATCATATTATATTAATTAAAGTATACATAGAGTGAAAAACAATTTCTCACTACCGTAAATTGTTTAGGCTCAGAATTGGTTAACCATTGTGGCAGCAAGTAATAAAACTTGCCATGCCTAATAATCAACAGATGCGCAATTTTTTTTTGCATCATCACAGCTTCTAAACAAGCTAGCTTCGATGGTTTTGGATGCCAAATAGCAATCATTTCCATCTCTAGACGTATCTGAACACTCGTACCCTCACACAACAACCATGTTATAATACTGCCCGCAGGTACGCTAGGAAGAGATAAAATCTAAAAACCCCAAGTGAGGGTTTAAAAAACCCTCTGCGCAGGGTAGAAACCCCAACATGTGGCCTACACACAAGCCCAACCAACACGTGACCCAAAGTCAGGAAATGTTAAATTTAACAAAAATCAGTAACGACGTTAGTTACCCGCAGATACTAAAACCCAAAATGCCGCCAAGCAAACACAAAATACCCAAAATGCCATAAAACACTATTCATTCCATTCGCATATTATTAGTTTAAGATAAGATGGCAAATAGCCAAAAAATTGAACAAAAACTTGACATGATCGTAAGTCGTTTAGGCTCAGAATTGGTTATCCATCACGGCTGCAAGTAATAATACTTGCCACGCCTAAACAATGAACACGCAAAATTCTTTGCAACATCACAGCCTTTAAACACCGTGGCTTGCTTCGATGGCTTTGGATCTTGAATTTATATCTTATATTATTAACCAACGATAACATATTCTCATCATCCAACAAAGTAACAACCCAACATCCAGGAATTAATTTCTCTCAGATGAGCTATGCTTCATCATCATCGAGCCAAGCAACAACCCTATCTCATCATCATCCATATCAAGTAATTTATTTCTTTAGCATGAGCAAACTTACATCATCATCAAGCTCAGTAATAGGCTAACCTCAACATCATCAACACCCAACAATCCAGCAATAACACTAACAACAACAGGCAACAATCTGCATTTACAACCAACATCTCTTCTCTTCATAACAATTATTAAATCAACGACTATAAAGAGAGTTAACGAAATCACTCACATTTTAACACATAAATCCAATTATCAATTTTCATTCTTCTAAATCATTGCATGTATTTCTGGTGATATGACCCTAGGTAAGGTTTAACAAAAAAAACCAAAAATAAATCACACAGTATATCCAAGTACATTTAAAGCAAGACACTTCCATATTAAAAAAAAACCAAAATCAAATCAAACCTGGAGAGAAGCAGCTGGAAGTGGTAACCCCACTGCATCCATCGATTTCACCACCACGAAATCAAAATCATCGTCGATGTTTCTGATTAGGGCCGTAAAAGTCGACTACCTTCGTCTGTGGCAGGAGGGCAGGTGGCCAAACGACTCACATGTGGGTGAAGAAAGAGAAAACCCGCACGACAACGGTGATGGAGTGCAGGTTAGGGTTTCAAACCCCGATGGAGTTCTGGGAAAAAGGTCGTCCGGTCGCCGACACCCTCTGCCACCATCACCGACAGAGAACCATCGATGCCGAAGAACGATGTGCGGGGGATCCCCTATGTCGACGCCAGAGAGTCTACTCCGTTTCTGCCTCCCATCTCTTCTCTGATCTTTGGCTAGCAAACCCTTCTTTTTCACGTGTGATGAATTTTTATAACAATGGAGTAGGGCGGTGGTTTTTTTGATGCGTGGCAAGTGGGGTTGAAGAAGCCATACACGTGGCTTCTAAAAACGTGGGCAGTGACATCACCTTTGTGCCACTATTCAGAAAATGTAGCAGGTTGTGGTATCCAAGAATTATACATATTTTGACGTGATTCAAATATATTCTCCTTTCTCAATTATCATATTTAGATTTACATACCGATCTTTAATCTATAACAGAAAATGTAGCAGGTTGTGGTATCCAATAATTATACATATTTTGACGTGATTCAAATATATTCTCCCAGCCAGCTGCATCATTTTCTCTCATTAATTTTCATAGGTTGTTTGTGCTGGCAATTGGATACTCTCCTTGCAATTTTACCATTATAAAATGGTTACCATTCACGTGTGCAATTGTAATTTTTTTTTTCTGGGAACTCGTGAGAGCCTCTCCAAAGCGAAAAACAAGTAGAACTGTTTCTTTTTTCTTGAGATAAAAAATGAACGATCACATTAAACTTGTTCGCAATCAAGAATCCTGCCTCTGGCATAATCATCCAGTGTTTTTCAGGTGCAACCCCTGATCCTGACCAAGCCAAGGACGTGAACACATCTTCGAATGAGCCTAAGAAAGCCTTAGTGTACTTATTTCTAAACTCGAGTTGCTCTTCCATCTTAGTGTACTTTTTCAGGTGCAACCCCCGATCCTGACCAAGCCAAGGACAGGAACTTGGTAGTTTACAAATGGACTAGCGTAGTAGCCCGTATTATCATCATAGTCCTTGAATGGTTTTTTTTTCCGTCAATATCTTGATTTATGAACGGACTTGGTTCACTAGGCATTTGATAGTTCACGTCTGGACTGATGTAACCAGCATAATCATTATGGTCCCTTAATGAACTTTCTGTAGCAGCCTCTAGATACCCAAATGAACTATGTCTCCAAGGCTCTTGAGTGTAATCTTGCTCTTGATAGTTCGTAAATGAACTGTGCCTTGCAGGCTCTTGAGTGTAATCATGATCTTGGGAGTTCCCAAATGGACTGTGCCTTGGAGGCTTTTGGGAGTAGCTTCGTTGAAGGGGAGTTTAGCAATTACAGGGTTCGGTTTTTTTTGTTGTTTGGATTTTGTAGTTGGTCGTCCACGAGTATTTTCTTTAACATCGGGTTCTTCAACAAAAGGTATCCTTGGATTGGTTATTTCTTTTAACTTTTGTAGTAAACTTTTTGATAATTTATATTTTCTTAGTTTAATATACTGACCTGATTTCTTATACTTTGAGATTTCACAAGCACAAGGTAATCCATAACACTTACGAACTTGACAAGACAATGTGAACGATTTAAATGACGCTTTGCTATTATTATATCTACTTTCTCCCTGATTGAAATTTCTCTGTTCAAAAAAAAAAAAACTAACTAACTAACAATAAAAAGACAAATGACAAGTAGTCAAATAAACAGAAATTCCACAAAAACTAGGTACCGGTACCGGTATCGAAATATAATATACGGTACGAAAAAATTCGATACCGGTACCGGTTCAATACCAGTACCCACTACCAAATGCTCAATCCTTAAATAAGTTAGTTCAAAATAAATATTTTTTTTAGTTTTATTAAAAACCGAGTTCATTCAAAAAAAAATTTAATAAATATTTTTTATTCAAATAAATATTTTTAAAAAAATAATAATAATTACTATAATAATAATAATAATAATAATAGTAAATGATTACTACTAGTAAATAATAATAATAATTAAAAAGACAACAAAAAGACAAAAAAACAATTAAATGTTGATTTGTGATGTAATGATGTGATGTTTTTATAGGGGTATAGTTAGTAATTAAGGGGGTGTATTTAGTAGCACCCTTTCCTTAATTATAAACATTTCAAATATTTCTCTCTCTCTCATTTGTAAAATAAACTTGTACCAAATGCTTTCATAGATTAACAGTTTTACAGGAATAATTTGGCAATCTTGCATCGAATCATTGTCCTTTAAGAGGTCTGACCAGTTAAGAAGTTGTTTATTAATGAGGCATAATATTTCGAAAACTTACCTATTAAAAAACTCAATTAATTATAAAGAAGTGTCTTTCAAATGAATCAAACCTATTTTATCTCTGAAATAATTGAGAGATAACTCTATTTTGAATTGTTAAGATGCTACTGCTACTAAACAGTCTGTCATTGTTTTTAGAGAAAAATGCAATTTGCGTCCCTGTGGTATGTCCCAAACATCAACCTGAGCCCCTAAATTCATTTTTTGGTTTTTTGAGCCCCTGGGATTACGAATTTATAACAGTTTGAGTCCCTGCCGTCAGTGTTCCGTCAGTTTGACCGTTTGACAAGTGTGAAAAGTCCTTTTTGCCCTTGACCCTTAACATCTACACTTAATAGCAGGGAAAATTAATAAATAGCAACATTATGTGCACCGCATCTATCAGTTCCATCATCTTCCTCACACTTCTCAACAAGATCTCCCAACTCCCAACACCTTCATCTTCATCGATAACAATCCATCATCTCCCAACTCCCAACAATTACTCATTTTGTTCATTAGAGGCAATGTTACTTTTTCGGTAAATTGGGATTGCATATTCAACATATTAGTTTGTTGTGATGAGCAGGAGCTTGAGAAAACAGCACTGAAAGAAAGGAAACTAGGATTCTTCTCATGTGGAACTGGTAATCCCATTGATGACTGCTGGACGTGTGCCCCGAACTGCCAAAAGAACCGCATGCGCCTTGCAGACTGTGGTATCGGTTTTGGGCGGAATGCCATTGGAGGCAACGACTTAACGGTTTTACATGGTCACGGATTCTGGAGACGAGTCATTTATAGTAACACATGTACCGGTAATGTGGATAGTATGTAACGTGTAATATGAAACGAGCCATTTATGGTAACACGTGTATCGGTAATTTTGGAATATATAATATGAAACGGGTCATTTGTTTTGCACAATTTTGGAAGTATAACATGTGTTAAGCCTCTGTTATAATCTTTTTGTAACCTGACATGTATTCATGTTTAAGCTAGTGGTTTACAAAACACCATGATGTGTATATACTGATCTAACATGTGTTACAATTTTTCTGTTTGGAACATGTAATTGCTTAACATGTGTTAAGCCTCTGCTATAATCTTGGTTTAACCCAACATGGTGTCATGTATAAGCTAGTGGTTTCCAAAACAATATTAACTTGTATAATCTTGGTTTAACCCAACATGGTGTCATGTACAAGTAATAAAAGTACAAGTTAGTATGTAACGTGCAATATGAAACGAGCCATTTATGGTAACACATGTACCGGTAATTTTGGAATATGTAATATGAAACGGGTCATTTGTTTTGCACATCTTGTAAATGTATAACATGTGTTAAGACTCTGTTATAATCTTTTTGTAACCTGACATGTATTCATGTATAAGCTAGTGGTTTACAAAACACCATGATATGTATATACTGATCTAACATGTGTTACAATTTGTTTTGCACATTTTGGAATGTATAACAATTTCATGCAAAGGACGAGTCAGCAAATTTAGCAGATAAACAGCAAAGACAGACCGTCAACGGAAGATCCATCCCTTCTTAGTCCGCCATGAGACTCACCAACAAGCAAAAAAGGATATTTGTGTTACTATTGGGCTCTATGCATCCATTTTTGTTGTAAACTCACCAACAAAAATGTTTTGTGTTGGAGTCACCCGTTTTTGACGCATGCTAACATGTTAACAAACGTTATATATCATATGTTCCGGATGTTAATGAAAACAAATGTGAAAACAAACGCTGACATAAACGTAACACATGTTAATGAAAACAAATGTGACATTACATGTACACTAACACATGTTAGTATCTGACCAACTATTGAGGGCAGTCATTTTTCCATCGTGCGATCCATTCGGCCTTAGAGAAACAAAAATGATATTTTTTGGATTCAACAACACGTACCAGTAACACATGAACCACCTAAGATTTTATACACACGTACCAGTAACACATGAACCACCAAATATCCCCTGGTTCAGGATGTTTGCTTTTGAACTACTGTTTTATTGTAAACTCACCAACAAAAATGTTTTGTGTTGGCGCCATGGTTCGGGATGTTTGCTTTTGAACTACTGTTTTATTTAAATGTTATAAAAATATACCAATTAAATGACAACCATAGATCTAGTTAATAGAACATAATCAATGGTTGATGTTTGGCTTCATAGAATTTCACAATGGTTTCGAATGTCAATCTAGTCAAATGAAATAAAATACATGGTCTACATTTATCCACATGGTCAAAGAAGTAATCATGTTCTTTTTGTCCTTCGTACATACTTTTTAAATTAACAAAGGTTAACACACGTTATATATCATTCTATCAGGGGCTTAACACATGTTATACATGAACACATGTCAGGTTACATCATGGAGTTCTGTTACAGCATGAACCACTAACACATGTTATAAATGAACGAATAGTTCCTTCCCAAAAAATGTGACCTATTGAATATCTTTTTTTAACACATGTCCCCGCATTAACGTCGCCTACATCCATCCAGCTTGTCGATTGAATATCTTTATTGGTCTGTTTCTGTAAATCAACACACGTTATATATCATTCTAACAGGGGATTAACACATGTTATGGGTCTGCTTCTGTACTATAACGCACAAAAACAGTTACTATTCAGATCAAAAGCCCAAAACAAAGCAACCTAACCAACAAAAAACAGTTACTATTCAGATCAAAAAGCACCAAACAAGGCAACCAAACCAACAAAAAAAACAGTTACTGTTCAGATCAAAATCCCCAAACCATCAAACACATTTTTTTAACACAAAAATAACTAATCCATGAATCAAAATCAAACGAGTTTGAAACCAAAACAAGTAATCCATGAATCAAAATCAAAATTTATAAACACCAGAAGAATAAAAACCAAACTAAGATCAATAGTATTGAAATTTATTACCTATAAACGTCATTCTTTTTTTTGAAACAATAATCAATGGTATTGAAAAATAATTAATCTTTTGGCAACATTCTTAATTCTGGAAAAAAATAAAACCAATTGTGAAGAACGAAAATCAAAGTAAATGACAATTAAAAAATGAAAACCAACTTATTATTGACAGGATCTTGATTCTTCGACAGTATCTTGGTTCTTCGATTTCTTTTAAGAAATTAACATGTAAAGTTGAATTTGGGGTGTAAAAAAGAAAAAAAAACTCGAACCCATAAAAAAGGATGAAAAACCTTGATCATTCTTGTCCTCGTCAGTAGGGAACTCGTTGTGAATGACGTTCCCGTCAGTGGGGATCTTGAAATGGATGTTTTGAAATGGTGGATCTTGAAACCGAAATGAAGTTCATGGAAATAGATCTTGGGTGGAACTTGAAACAGATATGAAGTTAATGGAAAATGGAGGTTTTGAAAGAGTGGATCTTGAAACACAGAGATGAAGTAAGTTAATGAAAAAATGGAGGTTTTGAATGGTGGATCTTGGGTTTTGAAAGTAAATTTGGATGTGATGGGGTATTAATTATTGTCAAATCAAAAAGGGGAAATATCTAAGATAGAGGTGAAAATACCATAATGCCCTCAAGGATAAAAAGAATATGATATTTACTATGGACACATGGCAAAATCTAGACCATGCATTGAGTTTGCTAAGTTTTCTAAAAAAGTGGGGTTTCTTGTTGAGCATTATCCTATATATATATATATATATATATAGGTAGGTAAAGGGTACTGTACAAATTCCCTTATCGTACATTACGTACGCTACAATCTCAGCCGTCAGATCATCTTCCCGCAATGAAAATCGCATGTTGTTTTTTTTTTGTAATAATTTCGCATGTGATAATTTTGATGAAATAGCAGGTGTTTTTTTGTAACAATTTCGCATGTGGTAATTCAATTTCGCTGTGATAATTTTGATGAAATAGAAGGTTGTTTTTTTGTAACAATTTCGCATGTGATAATTCAATTTCGCATATGATAATTTTGATGAAATAGCAGGTTGTTTTTTTGTAACAATTTCGCATGTGGTAATTCAATTTCGCATGTGATAATTTTGGTAACAATTTCGCATGTGGTAATTCAATTTCACATGCGATTTTCAATGCGGGAAGATGATCTGACGGCTGAGATTGTAGCGTACGTAATGCACGATAAGCGCATTTGTACGTTAACCAGCCCCTATATATATATATATATATATAGTTGAATAAAGACTTGAATAAAAGATGATCTACGGGATTATCATAACCTACGGGATTAAACATAGTGTTATGGTCTACGGGACCAAGAAGACCCTTGGGTCATAAATAGAAAGAAACAAACTGTTGGGTCTCACCTTAAAAAGGTGGAAATCTAAAGAAATAGTCTACGAGACTAAGCGAAAGAACCTACGAGTTATTTGGGTTAAACGTGGGAACTAGTTGAAATTCCCCGCATTAAAAGATATTGGAAAGGAACAAATCCTCGGAAACAACATTCCTAGATATGAGAGAAAGACATAAGACAAAGAGAAAACGTAAACTAAAAATTTAGTTTTTAGTTAAAAGCAACGTTTTAATAAACATAAGTGGTATGAAGCAATTTAGAAAACCGTAAACGCACATAAGGCCGGAGATGGCGATATGGATATATGCCCGAGCAATGGGGTATAAAGTAACCAGTGACTAACAAGACTAACCGCCAAAATAAATAATTAATAAAGATATGAAATACAAGATGAAAGTTACGGCCCATGAGGCCTTATACGTGAAAGGCGCATACGTTTGGAAGCCAAAAGGGCATTACCATATTATCCTGGTAAGATAATTAGATGCGAGCAATGCTCAAGTAATTATCGAAACTAAGTCCAAGGAGTCAAACCTGAGGAACTGCGTAAGAAAGGTTTCGAGGACGAAACCTCTTTAAGGGGGGTAGACTTGTAACACCCCGAAAACGGGTTTGGTAATCAAACCCCATTAATACTAAAAGACGGGTAAAGTACCGTTAGTAGTAAAAATTTACCCGGTAAATATTAGGATCTAAATAAATAAACCTAATATTAAATAAAAGTTGAACAAATCCTTTTGAGGAAAACAAAGTATATAGAGGGCCCGAGTTAACGGGACTTAAAAATAAAACGGGTTCTAATTCCCCACACCCACCAAGTTAACTAGGAATAGTTAACCTAGTTAGTGAGGTGTAAATAAGTAATAAAACATGGAGTTCTAGTCCCTAACAATTAAAACTAAACTTGAGGGACCAAAGCTGCCAAAAGGGAAACTTGTTTTATTAAAACATAAAAATCAACACATATCACACACTTAGTGTGTGTATATGTCGATCATCAGGAGAAGAAACAAGGGGAAACCCTTGTTCAACCTTAATCCATCAAATTGGAAGGCAAATCAAGACCCAAATCGATGCATGAACACAAATAAACGATCACCAAGTCAAGGGGATCGTAAGGTATGTCAAATTTTTGATATTTATGAAGTGGGGATTCTTGATGAACTATGATAAATTGAGAATGTTAGATGTTTAAATGAAACTATGATAAATTCATGGTTAGAAATGAACCCTAATCAATAATTTGATGTATTGATGTTCATACACATGAAATTGAGAATCACCCACATATGTGTTAGATGGGTTTTGTAGAGAGATTTAAGAATACTAGAATCTTGATCAAGAAACGGGTGTTATTGATTTTTGTGAAACGAATCTAGGTGTTGTTATGCATGCTAGATGTAATGAACTTGAAAACAATGTTAATCTTGGCTAAGTAGTTAGTCATGAGCTCGATTGCTAGTAGTAAAAATTTCATGCCCATAAGGTGTTCGATGTAATGCCTAGGTGAAGATGGTGAATTAATGTGTTTTGATGATAGTAGAAATACCTTTCACTTTCATAGTTATTAATTATGTGAAATATTTAGCACATGGTTTATACATGATTGTTGCTCTAGTAGCTAAGCAAATGAGTATATTGAGTTCATTAGTGCAAATTGCATATGTGATAAGTAGTTTGATCTTTAAGAGTCAAACCGGTCTATAATAAGAATCGTATGCGGAAAAATTGTAAAGAGAGTTCATAAGTATAATAGTCATAGTATTGATGACTAATATAACTATCTTGTGGATGATCGCATTATAGTTTGACGCTTAACAAGCTAGGTGGAAGCTTGGAAAGGAAGCGGGTCAAACAAATCAAGAATGGAGGAAAAGCATAATTCGGATGCAAGGTAAGTATAGCTTGCACTAGTCATATATTTTAGAATGTTCTTTTGTCGTATTAATTACGAGTAAGATAAATGCCTAATTGAGATAAGGTGTTCCGGCGTGTAGTCGTACGGAACAAGATATCCAAATAGGATAAGAAACCGTATTGATGGCTAAAAATGAGTTAAATGGGTAATTCGATCATGTTATGACGAATGAAATATGTACTTTTAAAGGTTACCATATACAGTAAATCACGATAACCAATAAGGGTAAAACTGTAATTTAGTCACTCGTTGACAATAATTGTTGGTTTTGAAAGATACTTATTTCGTAAGCCTTAATAGGCCAAAAAGCGTTAAGAGGTGATTTATAATTAAAACGACCGTGCGGTGTAAACCGGAGCGAGTCATGTAGACGAGATGACAATAAGCTTCATCTCGCCAATATAATCGGTCATTCAAACCAAACGGTTCAAAAGGTGAAAATATCACTCTTTGACAATATCGACTAATGGTTTGTTGAGTTGTATGATTACAGAAATAATTATCGAATGGATATTTACATCGCTATTACTTAGCGGCTATTGAGGTAGGGTATTTAAATGGGTCAATATAATGATCCGAACCAGGTACGAATAACAGAATAACTCTCATCGTTGAAAAGAGGGCTTATGGGTCAAACATGTTTACTTCAATGGGTAAACTGAATGTTACAAACGGTGGTCATTTCGTTTGAAAGGCCTAATGACTTTCAAACAAAATCATAGTTGAAAAGAGGGCTTATGGGTCAAACATGTTTACAAATATCTCTCATCGTTAATGAAGGGCCAAGATGGACCAAAACGCCCTTATAAGTTAAACCGAGCAAACAACCCTTAAAGGTTGTTTGGAAACGAGTTTCATGATTAGTTAAATACTTAGGACAAGTATAGAAGTTGTAAGATGTAATACGATAGTCAAATGACTCTATTTGAGTCCTTGCCGTAAAAATAATGAGTTGTGGGGTAAAACTTGGTTTATATAGGTTACCATAGTAAACCCACCATAAATTCTGTAGTGGTGGAAAATTATATGATAGGAAATGTGGTAATGTAATGCTAGAAGCAATCGAAAAAAAAATTTAAGCTTGAAAGTGCTTAAATACCCTTAACGGATCAAAATAAGCACTTGAGCGTAAACGGGTTCTAAATACGTAAGAAACGTGTGACTTGAACCTAATATGATAGGAGATTTTGAAATTATGAATTTCATAAGTTTAGGGGGGGCATACAAACCTGTTTTTGTTTGATTTATACATGAACGGGTCAAAACAGCAAATCATGAAGAACATGCAGCAGCTACCGTAAGTTACGGTAGCTACCGTAACTTACGATAGCAATTAAAGTTGTTACGCTGGTTTTATACTGCATTACGGCAGCCCTTGAATGCCCAGTGGCTACCGTAACTTACGGTGGCTACCGTAAGTTACGGTAGCGACCAGTTATTTTTGTTGAGTTTTGTTTCGCGAATCCATTTGAACAAGTTTTAAACCGCGTATGACTAAAATCATTTCATGTTTATGGAATGTAGGTTGCCTAGTAGTACCGGATGACGACTGAGCCCGACGAAGAACCGAACACACGAGATTAAAGCTTCCACGAATAGTTTCATCGTCACGTTTTAAACGACAAATTAAATTACTAAATGTTGGAATGTTTTATTTAGTAAAATGTTTTAACAAACTCGCATTTTTAAGTGTGTGTTTAATCTTAATACATTATTATAATTGAAATTTTTGGATAATTGATTAAAATGGACTTAGGGTGTTACACAATTGTGGCGAGATAGTATCTACTGTGTATGGAGTGCTTTTTCATAAAAACATATGGATCCCAAATGTTCGCCAGGCCACCCGACCTGCCGAAGGCATTAACGAAATCAAATTCAAAAGGAGTATTATCCCAGAAGCTACTAACCTCAAAATTTGCTGGATTGCACATCTGAGTTTCCTGCAGTGCTAGAAAGGAAAGTTTATTGTGGCGTTTTAAGTTTCTGATGTGATTCGCCCCTCGGATATTCACGGTAATAAAATTAATTGTAAAGGTTTGGCGCCTGTTCAATTATATATATATATATATATATATATATTGTTGTGTCGATACCGGCATAGGTGCGGTGGATGACACGTATGGGTTGAAGACGATAGATTCAGCCCACCACAGTCCGGCATAGGCGGCGGAGCGAAGACCGCAACAACTTCCTCTCGAGATCGCTTCCTCTCTCTAGCTGCACATTTGTTTGTTCCTCTGGCTGTATAATAAACCTGATGAAGATGAAAATATAAATTAGAGGATCCAATTAAACACATTAACATGAACACATGTGTGCTGAAGATGAAACGCCGGGGCGAAATCATAATTTTTGAAATAAGGACAAAATCATTAATATATTATTTCCATCTCTAGACGTATCTGAAACAACTTAGAAGCATCATCCGCTTGTTTAATACATAATTTCCTTAACATCATATTATATTAATTAAAGTATACATAGAGTGAAAAACAATTTCTCACTACCGTAAATTGTTTAGGCTCAGAATTGGTTAACCATTGTGGCTGCAAGTAATAAAACTTGCCATGCCTAATAATCAACAGATGCGCAATTTTTTTTTGCATCATCACAGCTTCTAAACAAGCTAGCTTCGATGGTTTTGGATGCCAAATAGCAATCATTTCCATCTCTAGACGTATCTGAACACTCGTACCCTCACACAACAACCATGTTATAATACTGCCCGCAGGTACGCTAGGAAGAGATAAAATCTAAAAACCCCAAGTGAGGGTTTAAAAAACCCTCTGCGCAGGGTAGAAACCCCAACATGTGGCCTACACACAAGCCCAACCAACACGTGACCCAAAGTCAGGAAATGTTAAATTTAACAAAAATCAGTAACGACGTTAGTTACCCGCAGATACTAAAACCCAAAATGCCGCCAAGCAAACACAAAATACCCAAAATGCCATAAAACACTATTCATTCCATTCGCATATTATTAGTTTAAGATAAGATGGCAAATAGCCAAAAAATTGAACAAAAACTTGACATGATCGTAAGTCGTTTAGGCTCAGAATTGGTTATCCATCACGGCTGCAAGTAATAATACTTGCCACGCCTAAACAATGAACACGCAAAATTCTTTGCAACATCACAGCCTTTAAACACCGTGGCTTGCTTCGATGGCTTTGGATCTTGAATTTATATCTTATATTATTAACCAACGATAACATATTCTCATCATCCAACAAAGTAACAACCCAACATCCAGGAATTAATTTCTCTCAGATGAGCTATGCTTCATCATCATCGAGCCAAGCAACAACCCTATCTCATCATCATCCATATCAAGTAATTTATTTCTTTAGCATGAGCAAACTTACATCATCATCAAGCTCAGTAATAGGCTAACCTCAACATCATCAACACCCAACAATCCAGCAATAACACTAACAACAACAGGCAACAATCTGCATTTACAACCAACATCTCTTCTCTTCATAACAATTATTAAATCAACGACTATAAAGAGAGTTAACGAAATCACTCACATTTTAACACATAAATCCAATTATCAATTTTCATTCTTCTAAATCATTGCATGTATTTCTGGTGATATGACCCTAGGTAAGGTTTAACAAAAAAAACCAAAAATAAATCACACAGTATATCCAAGTACATTTAAAGCAAGACACTTCCATATTAAAAAAAAAAACCAAAATCAAATCAAACCTGGAGAGAAGCAGCTGGAAGTGGTAACCCCACTGCATCCATCGATTTCACCACCACGAAATCAAAATCATCGTCGATGTTTCTGATTAGGGCCGTAAAAGTCGACTACCTTCGTCTGTGGCAGGAGGGCAGGTGGCCAAACGACTCACATGTGGGTGAAGAAAGAGAAAACCCGCACGACAACGGTGATGGAGTGCAGGTTAGGGTTTCAAACCCCGATGGAGTTCTGGGAAAAAGGTCGTCCGGTCGCCGACACCCTCTGCCACCATCACCGACAGAGAACCATCGATGCCGAAGAGCGATGTGCGGGGGATCCCCTATGTCGACGCCAGAGAGTCTACTCCGTTTCTGCCTCCCATCTCTTCTCTGATCTTTGGCTAGCAAACCCTTCTTTTTCACGTGTGATGAATTTTTATAACAATGGAGTAGGGCGGTGGTTTTTTTGATGCGTGGCAAGTGAGGTTGAAGAAGCCATACACGTGGCTTCTAAAAACGTGGGCAGTGACATCACCTTTGTGCCACTATTCAGAAAATGTAGCAGGTTGTGGTATCCAAGAATTATACATATTTTGACGTGATTCAAATATATTCTCCTTTCTCAATTATCATATTTAGATTTACATACCGATCTTTAATCTATAACAGAAAATGTAGCAGGTTGTGGTATCCAATAATTATACATATTTTGACGTGATTCAAATATATTCTCCCAGCCAGCTGCATCATTTTCTCTCATTAATTTTCATAGGTTGTTTGTGCTGGCAATTGGATACTCTCCTTGCAATTCTACCATTATAAAATGGTTACCATTCACGTGTGCAATTGTAATTTTTTTTTCTGGGAACTCGTGAGAGCCTCTCCAAAGCGAAAAACAAGTAGAACTGTTTCTTTTTTCTTGAGATAAAAAATGAACGATCACATTAAACTTGTTCGCAATCAAGAATCCTGCCTCTGGCATAATCATCCAGTGTTTTTCAGGTGCAACCCCTGATCCTGACCAAGCCAAGGACGTGAACACATCTTCGAATGAGCCTAAGAAAGCCTTAGTGTACTTATTTCTAAACTCGAGTTGCTCTTCCATCTTAGTGTACTTTTTCAGGTGCAACCCCCGATCCTGACCAAGCCAAGGACAGGAACTTGGTAGTTTACAAATGGACTAGCGTAGTAGCCCGTATTATCATCATAGTCCTTGAATGGTTTTTTTTCCGTCAATATCTTGATTTATGAACGGACTTGGTTCACTAGGCATTTGATAGTTCACGTCTGGACTGATGTAACCAACATAATCATTATGGTCCCTTAATGAACTTTCTGTAGCAGCCTCTAGATACCCAAATGAACTATGTCTCCAAGGCTCTTGAGTGTAATCTTGCTCTTGATAGTTCGTAAATGAACTGTGCCTTGCAGGCTCTTGAGTGTAATCATGATCTTGGGAGTTCCCAAATGGACTGTGCCTTGGAGGCTTTTGGGAGTAGCTTCGTTGAAGGGGAGGTTTAGCAATTACAGGGTTCGGTTTTTTTTGTTGTTTGGATTTTGTAGTTGGTCGTCCACGAGTATTTTCTTTAACATCGGGTTCTTCAACAAAAGGTATCCTTGGATTGGTTATTTCTTTTAACTTTTGTAGTAAACTTTTTGATAATTTATATTTTCTTAGTTTAATATACTGACCTGATTTCTTATACTTTGAGATTTCACAAGCACAAGGTAATCCATAACACTTACGAACTTGACAAGACAATGTGAACGATTTAAATGACGCTTTGCTATTATTATATCTACTTTCTCCCTGATTGAAATTTCTCTGTTCAAAAAAAAAAAAAACTAACTAACTAACAATAAAAAGACAAATGACAAGTAGTCAAATAAACAGAAATTCCACAAAAACTAGGTACCGGTATCGAAATATAATATACGGTACGAAAAAATTCGATACCGGTACCGGTTCAATACCAGTACCCACTACCAAATGCTCAATCCTTAAATAAGTTAGTTCAAAATAAATATTTTTTTTAGTTTTATTAAAAACCGAGTTCATTCAAAAAAAAAATTTAATAAATATTTTTTATTCAAATAAATATTTTTAAAATAATAATAATAATTACTATAATAATAATAATAATAATAATAATAGTAAATGATTACTACTAGTAAATAATAATAATAATTAAAAAGACAACAAAAAGACAAAAAAACAATTAAATGTTGATTTGTGATGTAATGATGTGATGTTTTTATAGGGGTATAGTTAGTAATTAAGGGGGTGTATTTAGTAGCACCCTTTCCTTAATTATAAACATTTCAAATATTTCTCTCTCTCTCATTTGTAAAATAAACTTGTACCAAATGCTTTCATAGATTAACAGTTTTACAGGAATAATTTGGCAATCTTGCATCGAATCATTGTCCTTTAAGAGGTCTGACCAGTTAAGAAGTTGTTTATTAATGAGGCATAATATTTCGAAAACTTACCTATTAAAAAACTCAATTAATTATAAAGAAGTGTCTTTCAAATGAATCAAACCTATTTTATCTCTGAAATAATTGAGAGATAACTCTATTTTGAATTGTTAAGATGCTACTGCTACTAAACAGTCTGTCATTGTTTTTAGAGAAAAATGCAATTTGCGTCCCTGTGGTATGTCCCAAACATCAACCTGAGCCCCTAAATTCATTTTTTGGTTTTTTGAGCCCCTGGGATTACGAATTTATAACAGTTTGAGTCCCTGCCGTCAGTGTTCCGTCAGTTTGACCGTTTGACAAGTGTGAAAAGTCCTTTTTGCCCTTGACCCTTAACATCTACACTTAATAGCAGGGAAAATTAATAAATAGCAACATTATGTGCACCGCATCTATCAGTTCCATCATCTTCCTCACACTTCTCAACAAGATCTCCCAACTCCCAACACCTTCATCTTCATCGATAACAATCCATCATCTCCCAACTCCCAACACCTTCATCTTCCATCATCAGTTCCATCATCTTCATCGATAACAATCCATCATCTTCCTCACACCTTCATCTTCCATCATCAGTTCCATCATCTTCATCTTCATCGATAACAATCCAAGGTAAAATCGACACTATGTTTTGTGTGAAAATATTGTTTGTATTGGTTTTGTTTGATTCTTGTGGGTTTTTGTCTGTCTCGGATATCAAAACAGAGGGTTATCTTGTGGGTTTTTGTCTCGGATATCAAAACAGAGGGTTATCTTCATACGGGTTAGATAACTCATATACGGAATGAATACGGTACTAAATTCATTATACGGTTTGATTCTTGTGGGTTTTGGGTATGAAAACAGAGGTTTTGAATGTGTTTTGGTTTTGATTCTTGTGGGTTCAGGGTTTAGGGTATCAAAACAGAGGTTTTGAATGTATTTTGGTTTTGATTCTTGTGGGTTTAGGGTTTAGGGTATCAACTGAATATATTGTTCAAAATGCATCAAAACAGAGGTTTGCAATGTGTTTTGGTTTTGATTCTTGTGGGTTTAGGGTATCAACTGAGTATATTGTTCAAAACGCATCAAAACAGAGGTTTTCAATGTGTTTTGGTTTTGATTCTTGTGTGTTCATCATATTGATTTTTGGTTTGATTCGATGATTTGGGTTCCTCATATTAAGAACTGATCGGATCAGTTTCGGATTGATGTGTTCCTCGTATTGAGTTAATTTGAATTATTAGATTTCTTAATTTGAATTATCAGTTTCGGATTGATTTGTTATCGAGTCTGAAAGTTCCGTCAAGTCTACGAAGTTGGTATGACGTTTTGTCTCTGTATTGTATGTATTAAAAGTTTACATTTAATCTACAATTTAGGCTTTAATAATTTGTTATATATAGTATACATTTAATTATTAGATTGCATTTATTTAAAAATAAAAGAGTTAATTTGAATTATTAGATTTCTTTAGAAAAAAGCAAAAAATGAATTTAAGGGCTTAGGTTGATATTTCACTCATACCATAGGGACGCAAAGTGTTATTAATATATGCCAAAAGACGGTCTTACCCCTGCCTCAAACAGTCAAACTGACGGCAGGGACTCAAAGTGTTATGAATTCGTAAGCTCAGGGGCTCAAAAAACCAAAAAATGAATTTAGGGGCTCAGGTTGATGTTTAGGACATACCACAGGGACGTAAATTGCATTTTTCTCTTGTTTTTAAATCGACACATTATTCATTCTTCTAAACTTCAAATTTCACATTTTCACCTGCCAAAACCCATGAAGAAATTTGTAAAAGTTAGGTTCGGGTACAAAGGGCCTTATTGTAAAAAACGTACGAAAGACATGAAAAAAAAAAAAAAAAACGCGGTGACATTTTCGTAATTATTTACTCGTAGGATAATTATCAAAATTACTCTACAAATAATCTTGTAGGGTATTTTAATCTTGTAGGTTAATTTTGATCTTGTAGGGTAATTTTGTAAAATGATCATGTAAGGTAATTATCAAAATTACTCTACGAATATATCAAAATTACTCTGCAAGTTTATCAAACAACATACAATTTAAAATTACTCTACAAGATCATTTGTAGAGTAATTATGAACTATACAAAATTACCCTACAAGATCAAAATTACCATACAAGATCATTGTAGAGTAATTATGATACTCTACAAAATTAATCTACAAGATTAAAATTACCCTACAAGATTATTTTACAAAATTACCCTACAAGATCAAAATTACCCTTCATGATCATTTGTAGGGTAATTTTGATAATTATTCTATGAGTAAATAATTACGAAAAATGTCACCGCGTTTTGCCTTTTCACCATATTGATACGTTTTCTATGATAAGGGTATTTGTATTTGATATTTAACACAAGTTTCAAAGAAATTATAAAATTGAGGTCTATTAAATATACCCAAGGTCGTTGCTTCGTTGGTCAATATCAAACTCCCATTACTCCCCTTTCATACCTTCCTCTTGACCCTTTTCCCCTCTCTCTCCATATATATTTATATTCTCTGTCTATATATATACACACACACCATACGCAAAACTCAAAAACTTGTACCAAAACAAGAAAGATTTCATATAAACCAGAAAGAAATGGATAGCAAAAGCTTAAGATTTTCTCCAATCATGATACTTCTTTTCATCATCTTGTGTATACCTTCTGCTATATCTCAAGAAGTTGGTGAGCTCCTATAATCCTGGAACTTGAACTTAGATACTTTAAATGTTTTCCTTTGTTTAGTTGCACAATCTTAAAATATTATATTAATTGTGGTGCAGATGATGAACATGAGTTCACATATGATGTGGATAGTCCCAACGGACCGGATCATTGGGGAGAGATCCATCCAGAGTGGAGCATGTGTAATCAAGGAGACATGCAGTCACCAATTGATCTCACACATAAAAGAGTCCAAACAACTTCCAGTCTTGGAAGACTAGATAGAGATTATAAATCTGCGAACGCGACCCTTATTAACCGAGGTCATGATATGATGGTACGTACAATTTAGGTTGGACCCTTATATGTTGTTAACTAGCATACGATACGCTTTTTTATATTGTTAACGTATCTAACACTTGAGTGACACTTTCAAAAAGAAGTTTATGAATCCGTCAGTGCGTTTTAAAAAGTTACTATGATATTTGATCAACTTAATGAAATTGATATGATAAATTGTAGTTGAGATGGGCCGGGGGAGCAGGACATATTACCATAAATGGAACCGAGTATCAGCTTAATCAGCTTCATTGGCACACCCCTACCGAGCATACCGTCAATGGCCGAAGGTACCATGGTGTATTATCATATTTATTCAAAATAAGTAACCTAAAATATTTATATCAGTTAATTTACATAAAAAATACAGTTAAATGCATGTGGTTTGGGTCATTTTGCCAGTTTAGTCCAAAGGTATCATTTTCCTCCTGTGGGTCCAAAAAAGTTTCATTGTTGTCATTTTAATCCACGGGGTTAACTTCATCCATTATTTCAGTTGACGAGAAGGGCGATTCGGTCATTTTATATGGCCGAATTGCCTTTCTAGTTAACAGAATTACATATAAAATGACCGAATTGCTCGTCTGGTTAACAGTAAAAATGGATGAAGTTAACGGTGATACCTTTTTGGATCTACAGGAGAAAAATGAAACTTTTGGAATAAATTGACAAAATGCACAAACTACAGCGCCTAAAATGTCATTTAACTCTAAAAAATAACGGAAATTTTTGAAATTTTGCTGTGTGTACAGATACAATATGGAGCTACATTTGGTTCATCAAAGTACAGATGGAAAAATTGCAGTGGTTGGGATAATGTATAAAATTGGTCGTCCTGATGCAACTTTATCATTGGTACGTCTGTAAACCTGTCTTTTAATAATATAAAACTTTGCATATATAGAGGGGTCAGGGTCCTTTCTAATAATAGATATCTAACGGTCACTTTTTTATATAGGTATCAAACGGTCACTAGTTTAAATGAATATAAAAATGTATCATGATTAACAATTTAGGTCACACCTATAACTTAAAAAAAACAAGCGTTTTATACGTTAGAAACATTTTATTTGACATAAAGTTCATGAGAAAGCTCAAAATTTCCTCTAATTTTTTTGTAGGTATTCGTGATACTAATTATGATATTCGTATTTTTGTAAACTATGTGATTAGATGGAACCATATTTTAAAGCATTGGCTTCTACAAAAGGAAACGAGATAAGCGTAGGAATTGCTGATCCACGAGAAATTAAAATTGGGAGCAGAAAATATTATCGATATATTGGCTCACTTACAACTCCTCCATGCTATCAAAATGTTATTTGGACGATTGTTAAAAAGGTAATAACTAATGAGTATTATTGTTTTTACACTAATCTATATGTTTTTTTTCTTTTCAATAAAGTGTCTCCTTAACATAAACGATTAAATTTATGCCATATATTAGTAAATATAATTGTCACTTTGAAATATGCCAGGTGAGAACAGTTTCTCGAGAACAACTACATTCAATCCACGGAGCTGTCCATGATGTAAGCCTCTATATGTTTTATTATACTAAGACCGAACGTAATGGGCGTTTTTTTGCCCCCAATGCCGCCCAAACACGCCGGGGAACCACCCTTTGGGCGTGTTTGGCTGGTTTTTGTGTTTTGGCGTGTTTAAAATCACGCTTTGTGCAAAAGTGAAGGGCCAATCACATTTAATCTTCCTTTTTCTTGGCCAACGGCTTTTTTTTGTTGAGTTTTTTATTTTTATTTAATTCTCTACACCCTTTTAACATAATGCCCACATCCCCATTACACCCATTTTAGAAAAAACGCCCAATAATGCCCCTTATTGACTGTACTGCCAGATGTCGGAAAACACACATTATTCACCCACTACGCATGGTGAAAGTGCTATTTAGACTATATAGTATGACAAACATAAAATCAATAGAATTTGATAAATATATGTGATTATATTGAATGTATATCTTAGTTTTTAGGTCAACCGTTACTTGTAATTAAAATCGTGTTCTAATTTTAGCTTATGATACTACAGGATGCGGAAGCTAATTCAAGGCCAATTCAACCTTTGAATAACCGTTGGATAAAGCTTTATCGGCCCGATGATCAACCAAATAACTAATTGCTTGCACCATTTTTTTGTTAATTTATAGCTCAAATTCCTATTAGTTTGATTTAATTTTTGGTATTAAAAGTTGTATGCATTAATTAGATTCAATGTTACTTTGCATATTTTGTGTTTACAATATGTTTGAAACTTGTACATTGTCACTAGTGAGGAAAATACATACTGTTATGGAATACATGTCAAACCCCAAAATGGATGAAAACATGTGGAAAACAATAACATGCAATGACGTCAATGAGGTGGTGGTGGAGTGGTAAGAAAAAGACTTAGTGTTCTAAGAGAACCGGGTTCAATTCCTATCCTCCCCATTATTTTCTGCGGCACCTGGTGATGATGGGAAACTAGGCGAATAGGTGGAAATTGCTAGTTCGATCCCTGAACTGAGCGGGTTTTACCTCACCACACTGTCGTGCCTTCGGGCGAGTGTTCACAGGCTTCGACCCTAGGTGAGGGTTTTCTCCGGTTCAGAGGCGAGTGTATTCCAATATGGTGAATTTTGCCAGTAGCTCATCTGAAGGATTCGTTGGTCGTTAAAAATAATAATAACATGCAATGATAAAAGTAAATGAAAACATGTGGAAAACCACAACATTTTGGACACCAGTTATAACTCAGGTTTTTAAAAACATTTTATTTAAAAAAAGTTGTGAAGCGAACTAATATGCATCGTATAATAAGTATTTGCATATTTTACTTACAAATTGTATTATTTAATGTGTAGAGCATATCTGGATGTTTTTCAATGGTTATTTTATACATCTAAAAAGGATTATTGCAACAAGTTGTATCTAATATGTTTCTAAAGTGCTGATAGCTGTCCTTCTCCCAAGAGAATCGTTTGAATGGACAACTATAAAACGACATAAAATACGTATTAGATAAAAAATAATATATTTAATCACACAATTCAATGATTTTATTGTTCTATATCAAACTACGCCAGTTGTTATATCTCTAATCACAAAATTCAATAATTTTATTGTTTTAGATCAAACTATGCCATTTGTTACATTATTATTTTATATATAATAGATGTTTACTATAATTCACCATTCACTACCTATAGGTCGGATGCCACTATAACAGTTTGCTAATATTTAAAACTAGGAAAATTATCTCGCACTTTGCACTGGAATTTTCTGATGTGTGTTTTTCTGTTGGTATCAATACCGTTTGGCCATTGTTGTAAACACCCACCCCGTAACCCGGGTGATTATGCACAATTGATACACTTACAGCGGAAACAAACTAAACTTTCATTAAAACTTATAATAGTCTAAGTACAACACTTTATTTATTTACAAACTTTTGACAACTAAGAACTCCTTGATCTTCTAAACTCCACAACTGTCAAGTAGTTCCTATAGCTTTCCTCATGACTCACCTGAGATAAGTATACTCAAAACGACGTCAGATATATACTGGTGAGCTCATACTATACAATTTTTATAAAGACAGACCACAGTTTACATTATATGCATACACAATATGGGCATGTGACCACATTATAGTCAGGTTGGGCCTCATTGAACCTTATAGGTCACATTTGATTTGTCACAAACCACCGTACAAGAGACATACTGGTCCTCCAGCTGTGTCCCCCTACGGCCGTCACATAGGTATGAGTGTGTGTCGCTGGACCTTATAAGCACGAAGTGCCTGTGGGTACAACACCTTATTACCCTTTCTATAGTGACACACCTCATTAAGCATAATAGGATCCCATATACCCCTACTGACACATGCATACTGCAGCATTCTCATTATTGCCAGTTATGGACGAGTATACTATCACAGTTTAAAAGACAAGTATGATAACTCACCTGATTAGCAATTGCTTAACAGCCGCTAGTACGACTGGGTTATGTCTCAAGGTCCTGACACAATTACATAATCGTAGGTTAGGTAATAGTACACCTAATTAGTCATTATCATGGTTGGATATTGGTTAGTGCTGCCTTGTTTAAGCATGGTTGATCAGTCTATGCTTAACTAAGGCTAGGCTGCCCAATACCCGCCCCTGACAATAACCCTAGTACCTAAAAATAATACTAACATTACTACTACTAATAATAATATTACTACTAATAATAATACTCCTATTAACTACTAAAATTAAATAATAAATAACTAAACATAGACGTAAACGAGAGCATACCTTAAAACTATCTACGGCACGTTGATGTAGAGTTTCCCTACTCCTGCTCCTACTCGCTCTCCAAAAACGACTATTAACAACACCCAACGGGGTATCGTATACTCGGGATTCTCTATACTAGAGCGTTTCCATTAAGGAAACGAGTACCTAAACAAACTACTAAGACTCTTATTTAAAGTAAGCACCTCAAAACCCTGTCGATGTGGGATGCAATTGACGTGCCTACTGATGGAGTTTGTGAAACCCGTGCCTTAAAGTGTATTTTATTATGTGTTTGAATGCGTTTTATGTGATTATATGCCTTGAATATGTTAACTACGTGTGTTTGTAATTTCACAGGAAAAACGCGTAATACGGCGAAATTAGAGAGCTTAGCGATGAACCGGGACAAGCACGGATGATTATTAGAGAGACATAAAGTTAAACGGGAGTTGTTCGGGTCAAGGAGATAACTCAAAGGTGCGAAACATGTGATAAAATGAAGTATAGGGGCCAATGAGTCATTTGATGAAAGTTGAATTTAAGGCATACATAGGTTGATGGTGTTAAACAAAGAAATACAGAAGAAACAAACCGTAGCTTACGGGTGTAAACCATAGCTTACGGTCAGAATGCAATAAAAGAAACAGAAATCGAAAACCGTAACTTACGGTTCTTGACCTTGACTTACGATTGGTAATAAGGTTGCACGTGTTATGTTAGAAAGAATTAAAAAGGATTTTTAAATAAGGCTGCCAATACCTACGTGAATAAAGAGGAGGCTTTGGTTTTAATTAATTCAACATCACATCCATCATAAAAGGGGTTCTACATATAACAACATCATCGACCATAGCCAACGAAAAAGTCAACAAGATTAAAGAATACTCATCATCAACTCACGTGATTTTCTTTTGAGAGGCTTTTGGGGTTTTTAATTAAATACACATCCCAAGATTACATACATACACATCCACGCATATATTGAGGGACGTACATGTGGGCTGGACTTTTGGGACTTTGTTTGAGATCCATCATCGATAGTGGGCCGATTTAAGGGGTGCATTATGGACTTGGCGGTAGACTGGAGGGTGCACGTGAATAAAGGTGAAGAAAATAATTATCATCAGAATCGTCGTGAAATTGGGGGGAGGCGGCTACATCACAGGGTTTCAACCGGGTATCAAGCCTTTGACGATCAATCTTTCGCGATGAGCGGCTAGTCTCCTAGTGGTTTCCTCTGGATGGAGGGTTTTTGTAAGTTGGATAATTTTATGTGTTTGTGACAATCGTTTAACTCGGTGATCTAAGCATTCGATGCTTTTCACCTTTGATTTGATTTATTGATTATAGATAATTGCATTTATTTAAACCTTAATTTCTAAGCATTCAGTTCCCGAGAGTTCTAGTAATTGGGATATATTTGACATGGGGTTAGGGTTTGTAATTGTAATTGATAATCATTCGATAACCTCCCGTTATGTATTGACCGGAGTACTTAGTCGTTGGTTATCACAATTGATGAATTAGGTTAAACACTTATGTCTATGTGAGTGTTTCGATTAAACACATAATTGAATCTAGCTATAAAACCTGAAATCTGGAGGAACCATTGTTCTTTCTATTGATTTAAATCTCACATTTAGTTTGTAATTTTTAGTTAATCCACAAATCAAACAATCATCAGTTTATTTTTTTTAGCTGTTAATAAATACTTAATATTACACACTTTCCACAATCCTCCTCTGGTTCGATATCCGACTTACTCTAGCTACTAGTTTATTTCGGTTTTTGCATGTCACTAACGACAGACATCAAAATGGCGCCGTTGCCGGGGAGGCGTGCGCAAAGTGTTTAGTGTTAAGTTTTTAGTAAAATAGATTAAAAAAAAATTCAAAAAAAAATTTCAAAAAAAAAAATCCAAAAATAGTATTTTATTCGTCACATATTCCACTGTTTGCTTTTACCTTGGGTATACTAGTTTTGTCTGTGCAGATTCATTGCAGATCTTATTATGGAAAGTGCTTACTGGTCATGCCGAGGTTGTGGTAGTCCATGTCACACGCGTGACGATTGTCCTGTGTTCCGGAAAATGTGTGAAGAAGAACAGAGGAGAGCAAATGAGTTGGATTTTTATTCTGATGATCATGTTCACCCATACTATTCTTATTCCGATTCGCTGCGAGTTGCATATGATTACCAATCGGATACAAATTATTGTTATGATGAGCAGACATGGTATGAGAGTAGCTATGATCCGGGGATGGTACAAAGCATGAGTTACCAAGAGGAGTATGACCATTGTTATGATGAATACTCCCGACTTTCTTATGAAGACCATCCGGTACACTATCAGGATGCCTATCATACCCAGTATACAGTTGATCAGGATGAGTCTGAATGTGCACCCCATTCATCTAGTTACTATCAATCACCCCAATTTAGAAGTCTTATGGAATATATGAGACAACGAGAACTGACAT
This sequence comes from Helianthus tuberosus, assembly GCA_030545235.1. Classification (NCBI taxonomy): domain Eukaryota; kingdom Viridiplantae; phylum Streptophyta; class Magnoliopsida; order Asterales; family Asteraceae; genus Helianthus; species Helianthus tuberosus. The sequence goes on from CM060355.1 coordinate 38,820,193, forward strand.
ACATTGAAAAGGAATTGGCGAAACCTGACCTGTCAATAGAGGACCAGTTGGAGATGTGGATTACTAAGTATAACCTTTTGATCGCTGAAGTGAAGGATGGTGGGCCAAGAATGACTCCAATGGAAAAACGCCAAGCCAGGGATAGATGGGTGTCTCTACAGATGTCTCCTTCTCAAGTAAGGGATGAGGTTGTGGAGGTTAATACCACACCGGTGATTCTCTCAATTGTTGAACAGTCAGATGTGGAGAAAATTGTTGAAGTTGATGAGGTGAAAGAAGACATTCCACAAAATAAGTGTGGGGATGCACGTATAGAGAGGAGGAAGGTGACGGTGAAGGACATCGGGTGGATCATCATAAAGTGGTTGTGCAATAATCCGACTTATCTGCTTATATTGAGTAAAAAGAAACGCATGTGGAGAGTTAACTATCGAGTGTATGTTGGGAACTCGATAGGAAATTGTGGATTGAGGCCGGATTGCAGTGCTTCAGTGGACATCTTGATACAAATTAGACCCCGCTGGATCAGTGATGCCAGGTACCGTGCATTCATGGGAAATACAAGGGGTAAATGTGCACTGAGACCACCGTAGCGCATATCAGGTACGGTCTGGCTGAAGACCTTTAAACTTAGCGCTCTCGGGAGGCAGCCCGAGGATGTAGAGTATTGTATTGTATTTTGGTTTGGTTTCGTTTTGGTGTGTTTGTGTTTTGACAGGTTTCTACGTTCCATCTTCACGGATGCAATGAATCAAGTGTGGGGATGTTTGGAAACATCCCCGATGAGATGTCAGAGAATCCAAGAGGAGTTTGCGCCCCTGTCTGTTCGCAGCAGCTACACCAGTACAAACACTCACTTGTTTTCTGATCAGGTGCATGTGTTTATCTATCCTGTGTTTTATTTGTTTTTGTGTATTTGGTGGTGTGAAATTTTTGTGTTGGGAGTGGTTTTATGTGTCGAGTCGTCTAGTTGTTAGCCGTTCATGGTTTGCGGGTGGTATTTCTCGAGTTTAGATTATAAATTGCACCATACATTGGGGACAATGTATCCCAAGTGTGGGGATGCGATAACTCGAGAAAAGGGTTGGTATAATTGATGATCTTAAATGCTTGAATTGGTTGAAATTGGAAAAATTAAAAAAAATTGAAAATTTTTGTTTCTCGAGTATGCTTGAACTACATGAAAACCAACATTTTCAATTGCTAAAGGGTTCCTACTGATATTAAACTAACTTAGATCCCTAGTCATGGTTGTCCCTTTAAGTTTCATGAGAGTATTTCTGACAAGTTTTATAAAATGGTTGAGAAGAGATGCCTAACTAGGGATAACATGCTTTAGGAATTACACATGCTACGTGTCGGCAACCTATATTCCTTTTGTTCGGTGAGATATTTGAGCCTACTAGATTGTTAGTTGAATTACAATAACTGTTCAATTGTTGAGTGTAGGCCATATGTTGCTTTGTGTTAGAACTTGTGTAGTTTGATACGTGCCGAGACTGTGCTTTAACGTATGCATATACATGATAAAGGCATTAGGATCCCTTCCATGGTGTTATTTGTTGATTGTTTATCCACCCACCGTAGTTAACCATGTTGAGCCTTATACCCTTCGTTTGTTACACCTTTGTTGACCCGTTTGATTACCAACCATGAATGACACTTATATATTAGATATTTGTTGAAAAAGAAGAAAAAGTAAAGAAGAGAAAAAAAAATGAGAAAAAAAAAAGAAAAAAAAAGGAGAAAAGAAAAAAAAATCATTGTTATGTTCGTGTTAAATAAATGGGTTGAAAATCACCCAAAGTGTTAGTAGTTATTGTGAATAAGTTGTCATGGTTTGGTATTCTTTTGTGTTCGCCATATAAATATGAAAAAGCCAAAAATATTTCCTATCTTTACCCATAACCCAAAACCCGAAAAGTCCTTTTGATATGTGTTACGTTATTTGATACAGTGGAGGTGTGATGGCTATACAAGCTTATGATTGCAAAGTAGCATATTTGGTTTTGAGTGAAATATATACTAGCACATTACATGCTAGTCTTGATTGAACCGAGAGGAGTGATTATTGTGAGGGGCGTGTGGCATGTGTGTAGTATCATAAGCATGTTAGTTTTAGTTAGGCAAGTCTTAAGCTGTTTTAAATGCGTATCATTTGTTTGTCAGATTGTCAATCTCGATTGTGTCAGTCTATGGGACGGGTATGACTTGAGACCTTAAATTGTTGATTCGGTAAGGGATTTAATGGTGATTTGTTAATAAGGTGAGTAATGCTTGTAATGGTTGCTTGAGGACAATCAAGGTTAAGTGTGGGGATGTGATTGAGTTTGTGAAACCTGTGCCTTAAAGTGTATTTTATTATGTGTTTGAATGCGTTTTATGTGATTATATGCCTTGAATATGTTAACTACGTGTGTTTGTAATTTCACAGGTAAAACGCGTAATACGACGAAATTAGAGAGCTTAGCGATGAACCGGGACAAGCACGGATGATTATTAGAGAGACATAAAGTTAAACAGGAGTTGTTCGGGTCAAGGAGATAACTCAAAGGTGCGAAACATGTGATAAAATGAAGTATAGGGGCCAATGAGTCATTTGATGAAAGTTGAATTTAAGGCATACATAGGTTGATGGTGTTAAACAAAGAAATACAGAAGAAACAAACCGTAGCTTACGGGTGTAAACCATAGCTTACGGTCAGAATAAAATAAAAGAAACAGAAATCGAAAACCGTAACTTACGGTTCTTGACCTTGACTTACGATTGGTAATAAGGTTGCACGTGTTATGTTAGAAAGAATTAAAAAGGATTTTTAAATAAGGCTGCCAATACCTACGTGAATAAAGAGGAGGCTTTGGTTTTAATTAATTCAACATCACATCCATCATAAAAGGGGTTCTACATATAACAACATCATCGACCATAGCCAACGAAAAAGTCAACAAGATTAAAGAATACTCATCATCAACTCACGTGATTTTCTTTTGAGAGGCTTTTGGGGTTTTTAATTAAATACACATCCCAAGATTACATACATACACATCCACGCATATATTGAGGGACGTACATGTGGGCTGGACTTTTGGGACTTTGTTTGAGATCCATCATCGATAGTGGGCCGATTTAAGGGGTGCATTATGGACTTGGCGGTAGACTGGAGGGTGCACGTGAATAAAGGTGAAGAAAATAATTATCATCAGAATCGTCGTGAAATTGGGGGGAGGCGGCTACATCACAGGGTTTCAACCGGGTATCAAGCCTTTGACGATCAATCTTTCGCGATGAGCGGCTAGTCTCCTAGTCGTTTCCTCTAGAAGGAGGGTTTTTGTAAGTTGGATAATTTTATGTGTTTGTGACAATCGTTTAACTCGGTGATCTAAGCATTCGATGCTTTTCACCTTTGATTTGATTTATTGATTGTAGATAATTGCATTTATTTAAACCTTAATTTCTAAGCATTCAGTTCCCGAGAGTTCTAGTAATTGGGATATATTTGACATGGGGTTAGGGTTTGTAATTGTAATTGATAATCATTCGATAACCTCCCGTTATGTATTGACCGGAGTACTTAGTCGTTGGTTATCACAATTGATGAATTAGGTTAAACACTTATGTCTATGTGAGTGTTTCGATTAAACACATAATTGAATCTAGCTATAAAACCTGAAATCTGGAGGAACCATTGTTCTTTCTATTGATTTAAATCTCACATTTAGTTTGTAATTTTTAGTTAATCCACAAATCAAACAATCATCAGTTTATTTTTTTTAGCTGTTAATAAATACTTAATATTACACACTTTCCACAATCCTCCTCTGGTTCGATATCCGACTTACTCTAGCTACTAGTTTATTTCGGTTTTTGCATGTCACTAACGACAGACATCACCTACCTACCTGCATGACCTGCTAGCTTGCTTGCTTATATATATTAATTCAGCTGCTTCACTCGTTTTTCTCGTATAACTTTTAAAATATGACATTTTATAAAACGACGAATATTTCATTAGAACGACCATATTTTTATCTATGTTTTAACCTAAGTTTCATTAAAAATGGAGTAAGGTCAAAAATAATATATTTAATTATTAATATTAAACGGTCTCCTATATTAGCCAAGGCTTGTCAAGATATTTCACCTTTCACACAATCATCTTTACTCGTTTAACAATATATGAAATATAAATTACATAATTCATACGTTTATAACCAGTACATTAAGGTTCGGGGTATTCCAATTGTTAGTTTGGTTCGTTACAATATTGTTGCGATATCATTGTCATCGCAACATTTTTTGGTGCATTAAGATGATGTTTCAAATAAAACGTTTATCAATCGTGCAAATAAAACGTTTATCAATCGTGCAAATAAACATTGTATTATATGCCTAAGATAATTAAAAGTGTAAATTAAAACAACTTTGTTTCAAGCGGAATTAGATTCTGCTCTTAAAAATTGTTACGTATACAATCAACCTTAACTTAAAATTAGTTGCATATATAACCACCCTTTATGCTCAACCACCACGAAAACCAGTTAGTAATGGGAGAGACCAAAAACGGACCTTTGAGGATCAGAATTGAAAAGCCGTTGTGTCTAAAAACGAATTACCGATAATGTTATCAGAAAATGGAACACGAGGCCACATTAACATCATTGTTACCATGTCGAACAACGAATATATTATGTCATCATTACAACCTCCAAAACACAAACGAAAGAACTATTTATAAATTATATATATATAGAGTTAATAATTCATTGGAGACAAGCTAACACTTGTATAAGACCATGTGTAGTGGTTAACACCCCACCCTTGGGCGTTTTGCGCCATGTGACAGCCCAGTCAGCAATTGAGCATTATGGGGCGTTTTCTAAAATGGGTGTAATGAGGTTGTGGGCATTGTGGGACATTATGATTATAATAAAATTAAATAAAAAAACATCAAATAATCTCATTGGACAATGAAATGGAAGATAAAGCTGATTGGCCAACAACTTGCCCCGAAAGCGTGATTTAAAACACGCCAAAACCAAATATCAGGCCAAACACGCCCAGGGGGTGGTTGGTCGGCGTTTTCGGGCGTGTTTGGGGGCCTTTTTTGAAAAAAAAAACACACCCACTACGGACGGTCAAAGGAATTAAAAAGGCTTAGAAATCCTAGTTCATTGTGGCTCCAAATAACATAATTGCCATGCCAAAACAACGTACATAGCAATTATATTGGTGCCATCATTGCCACCTATTTTTTAGTCTCAACTAATTCGAACGACATTATCAACCCTCAGCGTATGAGTTAATGACCATGGCTTGGATGAGCCCCTCAATAGCCAAACATGTTTGAAGTTTCGACTTAGTAAAAATGAACAAACTTTGATCCCAAAAAACAAAGTAAAGAACATCTCGGATGGGGCTAGGCTCATCATCGAATAACTATGTACAACGTTATCCATGATGTTCATACTAAAAAATCCAAGGGTTTGCATCCACTACAGACCCGAAAGATGTGATTACTAACCATCACGACCTCCAAGTCTCCATGAAAATTAGGACTCACACCAATGATTGATTCAATCACCTCTCAGATGAAGCAAAGCTCACCATCATTGAGTCAACAACAGAATCATCCCAGACACCTAAAAAAATTAGGATTTACACTCATCATCATATTAGATTACAGATCGATATTCAAGTAGCTCTAAGATGAGCCTAGGCTCACCGCATGGAGGCAATGTTAGAAACTAATTAATAAACCCAAAAGAAAAATAGGATTTACACCCATCATTGTGAGAGTAGGGAGCCAACAGCTCTCAGACGCGCCTAGGTACACTATCACCGAGTCAAAAATGGAAATAAACATCAACCTCAAGTAGCTGAAATTAGTCAACCACCGAATACAGACCGATCAGAACCCTAATCGAACAATATAAACAGCGATAATTGACACGACATAAAATGGTCAGAAACACACAAGAACACTATTGACATCAACCTCAAATAGTCATAATCATTCATCAACAAACGAATACAGGTTAATCATAACTATAATCGAACACAAACATAGATATAGTAGTATTGTATTGATTAAGACCTTTCCTTTTGTTAAAGTTATACAAAAATACCATTGTTGTTCTTAAGGTTAATATTGAGCCTTGTATACATTGTTCTGCAAATTAAACTAGATTTGGAGGACTTGTAGTCATCATTGATTCGTCAACATTATGTAAAACAAATCAATGTTGAATAAGTTGAAGAATTTCTTGAGTAATGTGTGCACTATAATATGTCACATTTGGTGTTGGAGATAAAAAAAAAAGGGAAAAAATGTGAAACTCAGTGACGTCTTCTTTCTTCAATTACACATGTCTTTAATCATACATCGTTAAGAAAAGGCAATGTGATTCATTTTATACGTTTATAGAGTGTGCATTACAAGTTTCTATGTATTTGTTGTTTAAAATGTACCAAGATAACTTTGATTACTAGAAGAAAATTCAAATTTATTTTTCTCAATCCGCAAGCATTAAATAATTGAATCACGTCTATACAACGTTTATAGAGTGTGCATTACAAGTTTCCCCCCTTGTAGGCTTTCGGGATACAGGTTTTGTCCCTGGTCGGGCGATTGCAAGGGCGGCAGCGAAGAAAATGGACAAACATGCAAAAGCCTGCGAGGATAATCAACATTCCTTTATCTCTTTTGCCTTTGATACCTTTGGCTCGCTAGCCCCAGAAGCCATCAGATTTCTTGGACGGGTCCAACGGGTTGTTCACAGCAACATTTCGTCTCCTAGAGATCGGGGTTTCGTTTTTACTAGGTTAGGTTTCGCTATTCAAAAGGGGTAGCGGCGCAGCTTGTTGTCCGCTTACCGGCTATCTTGGTGTAATTTGTTTGGCTAAACTTTTTGGAACGTTATATATATAATAGATTTATTTATTATCCCGCTACCACAATATTTGTGGATGTTATATACGGTTCATAACATAGTTTCTGGAACTTTTAGTGTAATATATTTTAATTAGGGCTGTGCAACGGTTCAGAACCGGACCAAACCGAACCGAACTGGAACCGAACCGGAACCGTTAATTGCTAAATTTAAGAACCAGAACCGAACCGTATTATAACGGTTCCGGTTCGGTTCCAAACCGGTTAAACGGTTCTCGTGTAAACGGTTCTCGCGGGAACCGGTTGACAATTAAATCATAAAATTAACAATTCAACAAAAATGAATCAAACCATTTAAAACATTAACTAAGAGTTGCAACATTCAAAGTTCAAACCAACCAAAATAAAAGTAGCAAAGCAACAATAAAAAAATTTCAAGCCATAAAACAAACTCTAAATAAAACTATTACAACCATCGTGTTAACAATTAAAACAAACATTTTCAAACTTCATTCGATCTTCATCTTCTCAATCTTCTCATAAACATCTAAATGAAACCAAGTGTTAGCAATTAAAAAAATAAATGAATAATGCATCTGTAGTATTTGGTTCACGTGAATAGATTGATCAGTAATGCATCTACTGTATTTACCAAGCGATACACTATTTATATACACATTTACAATTTGATCAACATTGATTTGATTATTTTTGTTCAATTTTTATTTTCACATACAGAAAACTATATGTATCAGAAAGCAAACATCTAGAAAGAAAATATATGCAATCATAAAAAAAGGTCACGTAGAATAGCGTACCTGTATTTGCAAGGTGTTGATGGAGATGAATTTGTATGACAGCAATTAGGGTTAGGGTTGGGGTTGAGAGATGAAGAAGAATTAGAAGATGAAAGATCAGATCGTGGAATGAATGTAAGAGCAGGGAATAAGAATTATGATGATCGTATGATGTTAAAAAGCCCATTAATAAAATAGGGTTTTAAATATTTATAATCTCAACTGGTTCTAGCGGTTCTTTAATCGGAACCGTGGTTTTAACCGGAACCGAACCAGGAACCGTTTTTACCCAAATTTAAGAACCAGAACCGAACCCTATATACAAAAATACGGTTTGGATCTAGCGGTTCCGGTTCGGTTCCCCGGTTCTGGCGGTTCTGGACCGTATACTGCTCAGCCCTAATTTTAATGGGTTAGCTATTAATCTTTTTCAAAATCGTTTTAAGATGACAAGATTTCTTCAAAATTAAATAATATTAAGAAAGCGAGTGGGTTAGATCAATAACTTGATTTTCTATTTTTGTCAACAAAACCTGATATATAGTTATATAGAAAAACTTTTATTAAACTATGAGTCCGACCCTAACCTAACATTAGTCTGTTAAATGTATAATCTTTCACGCACTTCAATCAACAAACAATATTTTTTTATTATAATTAAGGAGATTTACAAATCGCAAATGAAGTTGACATGGATAAACGATTATTATTTTAACCCGTTTAATTAGATGTGAACGTTTAAGCATTATTTATAAAAACAAATCTTCATTATTCTTCTAAAAATCTACTTGAACTATTTATAAAAAGAAAAAAAAACTTCATAAACAAAATTATCTAATAACCCTTAAATATATTGTGTTTCCTTTACATGATTAATTTAATTTACTTTTTCCCGTATAAATGAATGACTTTCTTCCTTTCTGGAAGAAAAAAGAAATTATATATTGAATTCCAATTAACTCGTTTCACGTACAGTCAAAATTTAACAAAGTTCTAAACATAATAAATTATACATACGACTGAGTTTCTTCCTTCCTGCAATTTGAAAAATAGAAACAGAAAAAAATAAATAAATAAAGTTAATATATGTCGTTTCGCAGCCAAAATGTGTACTCTTTTCTATTCTAACACTAAATGAAAGCTTCGAGAAGAACAAGTGAAATTTGTTTCAACCTCGTATTCCGTCATCATATACGTGTGTTTTCCCAAAAGAGATATATGGAGTAATATTTGTCATATTTATTTGATATCATTTTTTAGAGTAAATTTCTTTTTGAGTCCTTCTGTGTTAGTGATTTTAACCGGTTTGAATCCGAAATAAAAAGGTTTAACGTCCTGAGTCCTTAACCGCTTATTTTATAACGTTTTGAGTCCTATTGTTTTAGTGTTTTTAACCACTTGAGTGCAAAATAAAAAGTACAAGTGTTGTAAATTGGACTCAAAACGTTATAAAATGAGTGATTAGGGACCCAGGGCGTTAAATTTTTTGATTTTGAACTCAAGTAGTTAAAATCACTAAAATACAGTAACTCAAAAAATAATTTACTCTTTTTTTTTAAAACATGAATATTTGATGTTGATATATGCAATTTATCCTATTGTATCATTTTGGAAGCAAAAGGCAAAATTCGATAACTGTATATGGATAATTGGATATTCCACGTTTTTCTTCTTTCTGCAGGTATGAATAAAGGGTAATTTAGGTTAAAAAGGTTTATATATTTCGAAAAGACTGTTTTTCTTTCAAATGTTGTAATCATATATGATTATATTCAAAGAAGTTATGAATAATCACAGATATTATATTTGAGGTGGCTGAACCCAAAAGTTTTTTTAGTGTTTTCACACAACCAACCCTAGCTACCGTACAAGAAGAAATTTCTCGCCACTCATTGGAGACAAAGAATTCCTTTACCTTTATATGTTAAAATAAAGCATAGTCTTTGGTCAAAATTAAACATTAATTTTATCCGTTCACATAACCAACTTTTTTAACCCAAACCCTACCCTTGCCCACTATATATGTATTTATATGGAGGGGCGGACCTACATGGTCCGGGTCGGGGTCCACGGACCCCAATCTTTTTTTAGAAAATAGTAGAACCGGTATGTTAAATTTTTCAAGGACCCCATAAAATAAATTAATTGGACCCCATAGTATTAAAAACAAAGATGTTGTGGTGGTAAATCCCTTGTTTTCCAACAAATAGATCTCAAGTTCAAGTCTTACATGTCTTGTTTTTTAGTTTATTTTTTTCCATCAAAATTAAACTAGTGTTTTAAAACGGCACAACCACCTACCTTCTAATTTGCTATTTCAAAATGATAAATTGAATTTCGATTTTATTTAACACTTGATTACCAAATAAAAATTCCAACATATAATGTAGTGGTTTCATGTCCACTAAATGCTTCTACATTATTTACTAGCCCCGACCCAACTACGATAAGCGACCCGAAAATTTTAATGTTTAGTTGTGAAAAATCCTTACACAAAAAAATGGACCCCAATGAAAAAAAATTCTGGGTCCGCCACTGTTTATATGCATACCCCCAATGTAAAACATCAATAACTTATACCAAAACTCTAAAAGGATTTGAGATATGCACAAAGTAATGAATAACAAAAGCTTATTGTTATTTGCTCTTTTCATCATTTGTGTACCTTTCTCTATATCTCAAGAAGTTGGTAAGTCCCTAAACAATCTAACTTAAACATTATAGTTGTCTTTTCGGTTGTTAGATCATATATTATTATTTTTTTGTTCATGAAATATGTTGTTAATGGTGGAGCAGATGACGAACATGAATTCTCATATGACGTGAACAGTTCAAATGGCCCGAACCATTGGGGAGAGATCCATCCTGAGTGGATTATGTGTAATCAAGGAGACATGCAGTCGCCAATTGATCTCACACATAAAAGGGTTCGGACTACATCCGTACTAGGAAGACTTGACAGAGATTATAAACCGGCTAATACAACACTTATCAACAGGGGCCATGATATGATGGTAGGCAAGCCTGCCCACAAAAATTAAAATTTCATATCATCTAAAGACTAAAGATAATTGTTATTATTTAGCGGATATAGATATTTGTTCTTATAAATATTAACTTTTTATGAAAAAATACAGTTGAGATGGATAAGAGGAGCTGGCCATATTCATATAAATGGAACCGAGTATCAGCTTAATCAAGCCCACTGGCACACCCCTACTGAACACACTATCAATGGCCGAAGGTATATATATAAATATTTTTTTATTAAAATATGCAAAATATTCATCTCCAAAATTCATTTTAATTACCAAGAAACTAACATTTCATATATCTAACGACAATATAATTTCTTACATGCATAGATTTAATCTCGAGCTACACTTGGTTCATCAAAGTATAGACGCAAAGGTTGCAGTGGTTGGAATCCTATACAAAATTGGTCGCCCCGATTCTTTTTTAGCCACGGTATGTTAAGTAATCATAATGTAACCAATAATTTTCTGTCCACAAAATCTTTAAGTCTGTATTTTTTAATATATGTGATCAGATGGAACCATATTTAAAAGCAGTGTCATCTACAAGAGAAGTTGTAAAAAGCGTGGGAATAATAGACCCCCGACAAATAAAATTTGGGAGTAGAAAATATTATCGATATATTGGCTCACTTACTACTCCACCATGCGACCAAAATGTTATATGGACCATTGTTCGAAAGGTAAAAAAATATATACGTTTTCGTAATATTTGTATAATAGTTCTACAACGTACTGAATTTGATCACTAAAAAACCTTTTGTTTCACTATATCAGGTGAGAACAGTTTCTCGAGAACAATTGCGTATAATTCGTGAAGCAGTCCACCATGTGAGCTTTACATTATGTTCTATTTATTTGGTAATTTCACTTTTGATGTAAAATTTGTTTGTTAATTTTAGTTCGTGGTGTAACAGGAAGCCAATGCTAACGCAAGACCAGTTCAAGCCTTGAATAATCGTTGGTTAAAGCTTTATAGACCAGATGACGATGAAACAAATTAGGGTTTTCGACCATATTGCTGTGCAGCTCAAGATCAACGAAAAGTTATATCTTGATTGTTTTATAATATTGATCATAGATTAATTTTGTTTACGTTTATAGGATTTTGTATACAAGCTTTTATTAGTTATTCTGTATGATTCATAAAAACCAATATAAATAATAATGATGCATATTCTTAAATAACTTTTTATTCTATCACAAGGCATCTGTTATGGTAAAATTTCTAAGCATCTTTTAAAAAGCGAAATAGCATGTCCGATTCAGGATCATCCTTATAAAATGGAATCATAACTAACCCAACCCCACTTGTGGTTTATCGTTGGTTCTCTAAACTGTAGTTAGTGGTTCGAGGGGGTGGGGTTCTAGAGTGTGAACACTACTGTATTTGAGAACTGAGTGAACAAATCATGGCCATTGATTTACATCATCAAATCGTAAAATACACTAGTGTATTTTCATCATCAAATCATGCCCATTGATTTACGCATGTGTATACACTTATGTATTGATAATCAAGGGTTAGGATTAGTTCACTAGTGTACACTATCAAGAGGGTTATTCACAAATAAACCTAACCCAGTGGTTCGATATATAATTTATGTTAAAAAACACACGACCAAGACCGTAAACACTCCTAGAAGAGTGTTTTGTATAACAAGTGGTCTATACATCGGCGAAGCAGTCTAAAAAGTTTAAAATTATCCACTAAATCAGCGAAGAAATAATCCTTCCAAAGTTACACCTATTAACGTGTGGTAAAACCGACATTGCAAGATGAGAAATGGGAGTTAAAAATCCCACATGGTAATATTTTATTCTCACATGGTGTATACGGATCATATAAGGTTATACGGCCCGTATAGAATAAAGTCAACTAACAAAAGTTGTGGGCACAGCCTTTGTTAGTTGACTTTCGTATAACCTTATACAGCTCGTATACACCATGTGAGAATAAGATTTTATTTTGGTCGTATGTAATGTATATGACGCTTTATACGGGCCGTATAACATTATACGACCCGTATATTTCCAATTTCGTCAGAATTAAACGTTAGATTTCTTGATATTCGTGCGAGTTATTTGATTCGACGCTAAATTCCTCGATCCGTGTGTTAATCATTTGATACAATGTAATATTCCGTAGAAACGTCTATATAAACGACACTAATCTTATTCATTTTCATTCAACTTCTATTCGTTTCTTCTATACTTCTCTGTATTCAAATTATATTACATTATCAATGTCGTGGTGGAACATTTTCAGTAGTGACTCGGCTAACAAGTCGAATCAGGAGAGTGATCAAAACAATCAGAATAACAATGCGGGTGTGTTTGATCTAAATTGTCACACCCCAAATTTCCAACCAAATCCCGGTGGGCAGGGTGGGGAGTATCGTGACGTAGATTGGTATTGTCATAGTCAAACAATCACAGATAGCACAACGGAAGTCTTGGAGTATAAAATATTATTACAAACGTAAGCGTCTAAATGTTTCAAATAATTATACAGACTTGTTTGTAATAAAATCCACAGGCGGATCATAAAATGTACAAAAGGAGATCAACAGACTACCAGACTTTATGCAAAGGAGTTGCAAATTCCTCTTCTAGCATTACCGAGCAACTTCCAGCCTATTTTGTATTTGCACCTTTAACTTAGGTGTTGTTTGTTTTTTCTGCGGGAAAAAGGTCTGCAGTCTGCGGACCACATCTGCAGGCATCTGCAGGAAAAGAGGTGGACCAAATGTCTGCAGTCTGCAAGGAGAAGAGGGTTTGTTTTTTTTTCTTCTACAAACCCACTTTTCACACACAAACACACACTCCTGCCTCAACTCTCTCTCTTCTCTCTCTCTACAATTTGCAGACCACCACCACCGCCCATAGCACCACCACCACCGCACCACCTCCGACATCACACCACCGCCATCATCTTCGTCGTTCAACCACCACCACCACCTTCGTCGTTCAACCACCACCACCGCCTTCGTCTTTCAACCACCACCACCGCACCACCTCCGCCATCTCACCACCGCCATCATCTTCGTCGTTCAACCACCACCACCGCCTTCCTCGCTCAACCACCACCACCACCGATCTGGGTTCGATTTGGGGTTTTTGGTTCGATTTCGTCGTTCAACCACCACCACCACCGATCTCTCTCTCTCTCTCTCTCTACGGTATCTCTCTCACTCTCCCTCTCTACGGTATCTCTCTCACCGATCTATCTCTCTTCTTTCTCTCTCTCTCTACGGTCTTTCCCTCTCTCTCTACGGTGGAAGAAGAGGTCAGTGGGGGTGGAGGTGTGGAGGTGGTGGCAGGGATGTGGTGGTGGAGGTGGTGGCAGGGATGTGGGGGTGGAGGTGTGGAGGTGTGGAAGAAGAGGTCTGCCAAGAAGAGGTTCCAAGAAGACATGGGTGAATGTCTGTGTGGTGAAGAGGTCTCGCAGACCTTTTTTAATGAAAGGTCTGCGAGAAAACAAACAAGCTGCGGACTCCAAACCTCTGCGCGGCGCAGACATAAGTGGCCAGAAGTGCTTCTGGCCAAAAAACAAACACCACCTTAGTCTTTTGAAAATACGTTAGTTTACACTGGTAAATACAATCAACCGACACATTTTAAAAACATTTTCAAAATTCTTTTAAGTGCACATGGCACATGATTTTATAAATAACTTGGGATAATTCAAAATGATCTTGTATACAGTTTTACATGTCTGTCATTACATATGGGGCCCAGTACTAAACACCGATACATGATTAACCGACACACACTTAAACCCACGGAGGGGTATCCCCACGTAGTGGGTAAGAAGATGTTTTATATTAGCATTAAGCCTCTGTCAGGTGTATGCCTACACCCCAAGCTTGGTCGTGGCCATTAGTAACTTAAATGAGCCGAGGATATCCAGGATATGGTCGCGTTAACCCCCAATGTTTAAGTTATCAGACAAAAAAGATTAAAATAGGTTATGAAGATTTTATAGTCACAATCCCGGCATATGATCCCATACCCGACCAAGCGGTAATAATTTACCGTATCCCAAGCCCGTATAGGGAAAATAGGTTAAGAGTATTTACCCGAGCTAATACATCTTAATATGCAAGGTTTATAAATAACTCAGCCGTTAATCAATTGACAAAGGTAGGTAGCAATTTACTGGAATGCCCTAGTCTAGAATGATGGTATAAATAACCAATTAGAATGCTAACGGGTCTTATTCAAGTCGCAGACTTGGACCGGTTAACTCTAAATATCGAAGAAGGTACGATACGCTTGATTAAGCGATGACCGGGACAAAATGTAGTTTAAACCCAACAAGTACTAAGACTTGTATAATATGGGTAAACAAATAACATCTGGAATTTGAAGTAAAAATGATATGGTATGACCTGTTTCGTTAAACTTACGTAAACTAGTTACACAAGCTTAACCGTACGCGTATAAGTGATATCAGGTAACCGGATAAGTCATGAACAATTTCTATATGCTAATATACTTTAAATAAGTTGTAATATTAGTAGGATATCAACTTATATACCCATGAAGGTTTTAAAATCAAATTATGCCTCATAAGGGCGTTTTAGTCATTAAGTGACGTATTAAAGGAACTTGCGTATAAACTGACGTTATGAACTTGATCATTATGTAAAAATACTTTATTTGTGATATAATATATGTAAATAATCAAACATATGTTTGTTTTATGATTCAAGACCAAACTATGCACCGAATGGGCATTTTGGTCACTAAGAACATAATTTGAAAACATATTTAGAAATCTGAGTTAAGATCATGTACCTACTATGAAAATATTTTAAATAAGTTATAATATCAGTAGGTATCAGGTTTTAGTTGATAGTTATGGTTTAAAACCATACTATGCACCAAAAGGGCGTTTCGATCATTAAATGACGATATTTGCGATCTTTAGTCAAAACTCAGGTTAGTAACTGATTTGATATCCCAAAATATTTTGATCATGATATTATATCAGTAGGTAATGAGTTTGATATGAGAAATTATGTTTAAAACCATTCTATGTGCCGAAATGGCACTTTGGTCATTTTAAAACATAATTTACGATCTTTTATGTAAACTCAGTTTATGATCAGTTTAATAACATCAAAATATGTTAATTACATTAACATATCAGTAGGTAAACCATTTGCAAGTTCTTTATTGATTAAAACCTTATTTCTTATAAAAAAGGGCAATTTGGTCAAAGTATGGCATAATAACGAAACTTATACAAAAACTCAAAATACGATTATGATCATGTAATATAACCTCATAGGGTTATGATACATTAAATTATGATCATAATGCAACCCTATATCAGTAGGTAACTAATCTTAATCAAGTCAGAATCGAAAGTCAAAGCAGAAGTCAAACTTCGTGACTTTCGGTTGCGAACCGACCTTAAAACTGGAATTGACGAGCCGAACATGTTTACACATGTTCTAATAATTATTACCAACTTATTTAAGTGTCAAAACATATTTTAGAACATATATAGATTATAACATTTATCAAATCTGACCCGTTTGACGTTTTAAAACAATAAACTTTAACCCATCAATTGACCTAGTAAACGTGATTTTCAGGAGGTGCCCTTTTGAGGGATTAACACCTACCTATTTACGATCACGTAGCCATGTTCATCTCTCACAATGGCTGGACCATAAAGGTCTAAACTGAAAGTCAAAGCATTTATCGAAAATGCTTGACTCTTGGCTTAAAAACCTAATAAACGGAAATGCAAATGAAAGGATCACTTACCAGTGAACCTCTGATGAAAAAGAACTAATATGGAAGCTCCCTTCAGTTGGGAATCACCAGGAAGATGAGAGGAAGTGAAATAAAGAAGGTGCAAGTTCAAATGAATGAAAATGGCACCAATTTATAGTGTTGGAGGGATTAATGTGATGATTCCAGGTGTAATGGAGGTGGTAGAGATGAGAACAAGTGTTCATGTACGTGTCCTAAATCACCATGCAACCCATGGTATCGATTTGGAGGTGTATGGCAGCTTTGTGTGGGCAACAAGCCAAAAATCGTTGTTGTGTCTGGCTTACAGATCGTAAGGCTAGGCCTTTGCGGTTCGTAAAGGGTCTCGGCCAGCTAAATTAATTTTGAGCTTTGACACTTTTAGTCCCTTAACCTTCATACTCTTATACATCATCATAATTAGCATAAATAGCCCTTCATGGCCAATGTTTGGCACACCCCAGAGTATGACCGAACATCATCAAGCTCCCGGTTCATTAAAGGGTCACTCAGAGGTATAAATTAACATGTTGACGCGTTTAGTCCTCCAAATATCAAACTTTCATATAAATTCACAAACGGTCACTCTCGTCCAACAAGTTGCTCATTTGAGAGTACGGACACCGTAAAGGGCCACTCAGAGGCATAGTTTCAGCATGTTAACAGCTTTAGTCCCTCCACATTCACACTTACCACAATTGGCAGAATTAGTCCCTCCTAGCCAACATTAGGCATAAATAGGAATAGGGGCATGTGTCGGTACATTACTGGACACAAATTTACGAGGTCTTACATCCTCACCCCTTAAAATAAATCTCGACCTTGAGATTTTATTCAAAAAGATGGGGGTACTTCTGTCGCATAGTGGACTCGACCTCCCATGTATATTCGGGGCCTCTACGGGATTCCCATTTGAAATCGGTTTCTCAACAAACCTCAGGTTTTCATCAATATGCACATATTAATGTGACATTGCTAGCGACTCATCAGCTAGACATTTCTTTAAATTGTAGATGTGGAACACACTGTGAATTCCACTGAGCTCCTCCGGCAAGTTTAGCTTATAAGCTATAGAACTGACACATTCGATTATCTCGAATGGTCCTATATATCTTGGGCTCAACTTGCCCTTCTTACCGAAACGCATCACACCTTTCCAGGGTGATACCTTCAGTAAAACCTTGACCCTACTTGGAACTTAAGAGGTTTGCGCCTCTTGTCAACGTAGCTCTTCTGCCTATCCCTGGCAGCTTTGAGACGATTACGGATTTGTATTATCTTATCCGTGGTCTCCAAGACAATCTCTGGTCCTGATAGTTGGGCCTCCCCAACTTGTGCCCAACAAACGGGCGTTCGACACTTTCTCCCATACAAGGCCTCAAAGGGAGCAGTCTTGATGCTCGTATGATAACTATTGTTATAGGAGAATTCAATTAGGGGGAGATGGTCATCCCAGCTACCACCCAACTCGATCACGCATGCCCTAAGCATGTCTTCCAATGTTTGAATAGTACGCTCACTCTGTCTATCTGTCTGAGGATGGTAAGTTGTACTGAAATTCAATCTTGTGCCTAAAGATTGTAGGAAACTTTTCCAGAAATGAGAAGTATATCTAGTATCTCTATCGGATACGATAGATACCGGCACACCATGTAGGGACATAATCGCATCCACGTACAACTTAGCCAACTTATCGGAGCTATAGATCTCCTTTATAGGCAAGAAATGTGCTGACTTAGTCAGCCTATCAACAATGACCCATATTTTGTCATTTTCGCGCTTGGTTTTAGGTAACTTGGTAATCAAATCCATAGTTACTATATACCACTTCCATGTGAGAATTTCAAGTTGTTGTAGCAGTCCTAACGGCTTTTGATGTCCAGCTTTAACTTGCGAACACGTCAAACATTTAGAGGTGGCTATGGATTTCTTCATACCCATCCACCAATAGTTCCTCTTCAGATCTTGATACATCTTGTCACCTCCAGGGTGAACAGAATATTTGGAACTATGCGCTTCCTAGAGGATTAGATCTCTAAGTCGTCCAAAGATCGGAACCCAGATTTGACCATTGTATCTAAGAATTCCATCTTTTCCAGGTGACAACTGATCAACAGTTCCACCTAATCCTTCACTAGGAAGGTTAGCCTCCAACAGGGCTTGTTTCTGCGCATCCAGTAGCTTCTCATTCAAGCTATTTCTGAGCTCAATGCTCTTGGTGTTAATCCAGATTGGTTTAACCCTTTCTTTGCGACTAAGTGCATCAGCAACTCTATTTACTTTGTCGGGATGATAGAGAATCTCGCAATCATAATCATTTAACGTTGTCTCATGTTCAGATCCTTCTAGTTGAACAAATGTTAGAGACTCTTATGATAAGTGTATATAATGCACTTTGTGCCATATAGATAGTGTCTCCATAACTTAAGTACAAATACAACGTCACCGAATTCCAAGTCGTGGGTGGTGTAATTCCTTTCATGCACTATTAGTTGTCGTGATGCGTAGGCAATCAAAATCCTCAATGCCTCTCTGCAAAAGCACACAACCCATGCCAGTGTGCGAAGCATCGCAATGGACAACAAAATCCTCAATGCCTTCAGGCAGAGTTAGCACTGGAGCATTGCTCAACTTGTGCTTCAGAATCTCAAAGGATTTTTGTTGCTTCGGACCCCAGTTGAACTTAACATCCTTATGGGTCAAGGTAGTCAAATGATTGGCTATCCTCGAAAAGTTCTCAATGAATCTCCTATAATAACATGCCAATCCTAAGAAACTACGGATTTCAGATGGCATCTTAGGTGCCTCCCAGTTCATAACGGCCACAATTATGGCGGGATCCACTTGGATACCACACTCACTCACCACATGTCCAAGAAATTGGACTTCTCGAAGCCAGAACTCGCATTTGGAGAACTTAGCATAAAGCTTCTCCTACTGTAATAGTTCAAGGATGCATCGAAGATGATTCTCGTGATCGAATTGATTACGAGAATATAAAAGTATGTCGTCTATGATGACAATGAAAAACTTATCTAGACACGGCTTGCAGACATTCATGAGATCCTTGAATGTTGCAGGTGCATTAGTGAGCCCAAAAGGAATCACTAGAAACTCATAGTGCCTGTATCTCATTCTAAAGGCAGTCTTGGGGACTTATTCACTTCTGACCTTCAGCTGTTGATAACCCGACCTTAAGTAGATCTTTAAGAAGTAGCTAGCCCCTTGTAGTTGGTCGAATAAGCCGTCGATCCTGGGTAGCGGATAACGATTCTTGATCGTTACCTTGTTTAGCTCGGGGTAATCAATGCATAGATGCATTGAACCGTCTTTCTTCTTTACAAACAGAATGGGAGCTCCCCAAGGCGATGAGATAGGCTGAATGAAGCCTTTCTCCAATGGCTCATCATGTTGGGTTCTCACTTCTTTCATTTCTGTTGGCGCCAATCAATATGGAGCTCTTGCAACTGGTGTAGCTCCAGGTAGGATGTTGATCCTAAACTCTACTTGCCTCTCCGGAGGTAGACCAGGTAGTTCTTCAGGGAAGACATCAGGATAATCAGAGATGATGGATATATCTTTAATCTTGGGCTTCGGTTCATCCACCGTCACCTGTGCCATGTAAATGACACATCTGCTCTTCAGACACTTGGATACCTTGAGTAGAGACACCTACTCAGGCAATCCATAGTGTACGTCTCCTTGGATGGTGATCAATTCACTAGAAGGGGTTTTAACTTCGATAAGTTTCTTGCCGCAGGCAATGCGGGCTTGATTATGCGATAATCAATCCATGCCTAAAACTACATCGAAACCCGCCAATTTCACTTGCAGAAGTGAGATAGGAATAGAATGATTCTTAATGGATATGGAACATCCATCAAGAATGGAAGATGCGGTTTCTATGGTTCCATCGGCAAGTTCTACCTCATAAGTAATATCTAGAATTCTTATCGATAAGTTTAATAGTTTGCTAAACTTATGATCTACAAATGACTTATCAGCACCTGAATCAAATAGAACTCTAGCAAAGATATCATTTATTAGGAACGTACTCGTTATGACGTTGTTGTCATTCACAGCCTCCCTAGCATTCTTCTGAAAGGCCCGGGCATTTCCCTTTTTAGCCTCTCCAGGCTTAGAAGTATTTCCCTTGGCATTCTTAGGGCATTTTGTCTTAATGTGCCCCTTTTCATTACAACCGTAGTAAACAACATCCTTAAGATCATTGCATTCTAGGGTCTTATGCCTTTTCCTTTTACAAATGCCATAGAGTTTTTCCTGTGGGTCAGAATGACACTGTCCCCAGTGTCTTCGGTTACTGGTCTTGCAAGTCGGTCTCTCATCAGACCTACCTTGGTTCTTGTTGAACCCAGATTTACCCTTCTTCTTCTTCGACTTCTGGGAGGTATCCTCCTCTCTCTTCCTCTTTCCATCGGTCTCAATCCTGACCGATTTGTTTCTCACCGCATCTAAGGTGAGAGATAATGCTAGGTCTACAGTGGACCGGTAAGAGGTAGGCTTAGAAGCCTTCACCATGCCCTTGATATTAGGTGCCAAACCACCTATGAAACGCACAATGCGTTTTGGCTCATGGGTGATCAGGTAAGGTACTAACCTTGAAAAAGAGTTGAAGTCGGTGACATACTTCTGATAATCCATATTCTTCATTGTGAGAATCGGGAAATCTGACTCCACTTTCTCTACTTCGTGTTGTGGACAGGAGGTCTCTTTAATCTGGTCCACAAACTTGGACCATTCAAGGTTGTATAGGGGAATCTTCCCTATGGACTGTATCATGGCCTTCCACCATGTAAGGGTGTCACCCTTGAAGGATTGGGAAACAAACTTCACCACATCCCTGTCAGCACAACTGTTGATGTCTACTACCGTCTCCATCTCATCTAGCCATATCATGGCATCTATCGCCCCCTTCTCTCCGTTGAAGTTACTAGGCTTGCAGGGGACGAAATATTTGTATGTACAACCGTTCATAGAAGAACGAGGTTTATCTTGAAGCACAAGCTTCTTGGGTTCACTCTTCGCAGTTGAAGAGTGAACTGAGCTCTCCCTACGAGCTGATGAATGTGGTTTAGATAAGGACTTGGAGCGAGTAGCACTTGACTCTTTAAAATTTTCCATGAAAACATTCATGGCCTTGCCGACTGTCGTGTCAATCATAGCCTGGAGATCTACTCCATTGGCGTTGCGTTTATATTTGCAGCATCATTATCATTGCGATCGTTGTTTGCTTCATCTGAATTTGCCATATTTAGAAGCTTGGTACTAAACACAAAAAATAATCAATTGCTCAGTTGCAATATAATGGTTAGTCATCGCATTTGATGACTTAATAAGCCATGGTATCATTAAACCATATAGGCTATTAGGTTTTAACATTACTAATGAATGTTGTTTGAAAATAATTCAAATATGTTTAGCCTAGGTCACAAAAGGACCATGAATGGCATTTAAGGTTTGGACAGAGTCCATTACCTATTAGAAAAGGGATCAAAATGTCACACCTGTCATTGTCGCACTAACAAATATAAAATAGCTCAAAAGGCTCGTCACGAAAGACTTTAAATTATGGCACATAGGCCTGTCACAAAGGACATTTAAAAGATATGGCACAAAGGCCTTGTCACGAAGGACATTTAAAATATATATAAGCCCCGATCTTATTTGATCAAGGGGCTTTAAGGGTTGAACATAATTCACCACCTTTGGACAGGGAGTCATAGACCACAACTGTCGTTGTCAAAATTGACGATATAATATGGCACGTAGGCAAATCAATTGACATCACATAGGATGTTACAATAATAATCATCGTACCGATGATAATAGTCAAGATCACATTGATCATATAGACTATGAGGCTTGGGCATAGCCCACCACCTTGGACAGGGAACCATAAAGGTCACAACTGTCATTGTCTCATTTGACAACAAGTATAGCCGGTAGGCAAATCATCACTAAGGATGTTAAAATAAATGATCATCGCATTGATGATATTAGCCTTGATCTAACTCGAATATATAGGCTATAAGCTTGGACGTAGTCCATCACCTTGACGGCTAGTGTGGTTCATCAAGTCACACTGCCAGAAGTATTAACATTACTTGAATGTTAACATAGAATAATTGTCTTAATGGTTGAACAATAAAGCCATGGTCGCATTTGACCATAAGGGCTCGGAGGCTTGAACATAGTCCACCACCTCTGTATAGAAGGGATATTCTTCCTTAGCTATCATGATAGAAGGGCTATTTATCCTTAACCATCATTTAAAATTGCCAATTAATGTGGTGGACTTGCCACTTGGCTGATGTAAACCATTAAGAAGATCTTTTGGAATTATTTAGCGGATCGATAACGTTCGAATTAAAATCGAGACGATCGCTTGAAAAGGATGTAATGAATGCATACATAATAATTAAAATTCCAAAATTTTCCATTAAATGAAAGGAAATTACAATACGTGCCTTAAACATGATTTTTAATAATTTAACTTAATTAGATTGTCCATACAGGGACTAAAAAGGAAATACAAGTCCACGCAGGGACTAAAATATAATATATGTTCACACAGGGAGTAAAAGAAACAAATGTTCACGCGGGGACTTTTGGAAAAAGGAACACAATGATATGTCCACATAGGGACTTTTGGGAATATCGAAATGAAATAAGAAGGAGTCTTCAATCGTCTCCTTGTTCTTTATTCCCAACATTCCTCTTCCTGTTTCACCGTATACGACATCGACACTGAAGGGTCTAGTGGATGATGTAAGTCCTCCAAGTAAGGATCCGTTGTAGAAATAGAATCCAAAGATTCAATGGTTAAAGAATGATAGGGATCACGAATTGGAGTTTGACTTGTATAATCTAAGTTTGGAATTCCAAAGCTTGGGGGTAATGTCACACCCCGATTTCTGGTGGGCCCGGAAGGGTACAATCGTGACGGTTGGATAACAGTTATCACAATATAACAATATGCAGCGGAAGTATTGGATTGAAATTATTGAAATAAAGCTTGAATGTATAAAAGTATTACAAGCGTTCGATACAAGCCCACAGACAGGATCCAAATAAACAGAGCTTTAGACATCATAAGCCTTAAGCATCAGGAGTGCAAATTCCTTAGCCTTCATTCTAGCCGACCCGTAATCCCATCCTATAATAAGGTTCGGTACCTGCTGTTCAATCTTTTGAAAATACGTCAGCCAAAGCTGGTAAATACAATTAACTGACTCTTTGAAAAAAAATAGTTTTTCAAAAAAAGTTTTAGACATATAGATAACCCGTAGGTAATCCTTTAAATATATCTTGGGATATTTCTTGTTACGAGATTATATGCTTGATTAACCCATTGGGTTGTCCGGACATGGTATCATTAACCCCCAATTACAGTAATTATCAAGTAAACGGTTTAAACCGTAATTATCAAGTAAACGGTTTAAACCGTATTCCTACACTTTTGCGCAATCATAGGTGACTTACTTATGTAATAACCTTCCCAAGAGGCATATTTGTCATCCCAAGTTTACACTAAAATAAGTCAAGAGTATTTACCTTATTGCTAGCTTCCAATCAACAAGACTATATTTGGCAAAAAAACTGCAAGTCTAAATATATTGACCCAAGTCCGATTATCTGGGGGTACTATAGTCTGGAATGAACAAATTTATTATATGTTAGAATGTATACGGGTCAAAGGTAGTTCCTTTAGACATGACCCGATACTTAGGAATAGGTTCGCTAAATTAAGCGTATACCGAATAGAATGTGGTTTAAACCCAACAAGAACTAGGACTTGTATAATATGGGTAAACATAATACATTCTGGATTTTGAGGTCAAAACGATAAGGTTAAACCCTTTTTCGGTAAACTTATGTAAACTAGTTACATAAGTCTAACCGTACGCGTATAAGCGATAACGGGTAATCGAATGAGTCATGAACAAGTTCCATATGCTAATACACTTTAAACAAGTTATAATATCAGTAGGATATCAACTTGTATGCCCGTCAAGGTTTTAAAATCAAACTATGCCTTATAAGGGCATTTTGGTAATTTTACAATTTATAAAAGGAGCTTGCGAATAAACTGATGTTATGGTCATAAATATTCTGTAAAAATGGTTTAATTATGATATCATATCAGTAGAATATCAAATATATGTGTGGTTTACACTTTAAGACCAAACTATGCACCATATGGGCATTTTTTTTTTGGTCATTTCACACATAGTTTGAGAATTTATTTGGGATTCTAAATTCATGACTTATACCTACTGTAAAAATATTTAAAATTATTTATAAAATCAGTAGATAACAAATCTTTGTTCATAAATATGGTTTAAAAACATACTATGCGCCTAAACGGCGTTAAAGTCGTTAAATGACGATTTATGTGAAGATTTATGAAGTCTGATGTTATGACCAGCTTTGAGTAGTTAAAATATTTTATCTGTCATAACATATCAGTACACAAAAGGTTTGGTTTGAATATTATGCTTAAAACGCATTTTATGTGCCATAAGGGCATTATCGTCAAACTGAAGTTAAACTTAGTTTACAATCTGACTTAGTATCCCAAATAATCCTAAAAATAATATCATCACATCAGTAGGTAATTGAGTTTTATAACAAAATTATGTTTAAAACTCATTTTAGACTTAAAAGGGCATTTTAGTCCTTTTAAAAGCCTAGTTTACGATTATATGCGTAAACTCGGTTTATGACCAGATTATAAACATCAAAATATGTTAAACATGTTAACATATCAGTACATAATTCAATTGCAAGCTTATTTGTGTCTAAAACCTTATTTTTGCTAAAAAAGGGCATAAAGGTCAAAGTATGGCATAAATACGGAAACTTACATAAAACTCAGATTCCTAGTCCAATCGTGTAATATAACCTTATAGGATTATACTACATTATATTACAATCATAACGGAACCTAAAATCAATAGCATACTAGTCTAATTCGGTTTATAACCAAAAGTCAACGTAAAAGTCAAACTACGCGACTTTCGGTTGCGAACCGACCCTAAAATGGGAATTGACGAGCCGAACATGTTTACACATGTTCTAATAATTATTACCGAGTTGTTTAAGTGATAAAACATATTTTAGAACATTTCTAAACATATTGTAATTATTTTAAAAACTGACCCGTTGACTTTTTAATTTAATATTACTTTGACTCGTCAATTGACCAAGCAAACGTGATTCTTAGGAGGTGCCCTTTTGAGGGATTAACACCTACCTAATTACGATCACGTAGCCATGTTCGTTGCGAACAATGGCTTGACCTTTTAAGGTCTTACTAAAAGTCAAAGCGTTATTACGATAACGCTTGACTTTTGGCTTAAAAGCCTATAAAACATAAACTAGTGGCTAGGAACACTTACAAAGGGTCCTAGCAATCTTTTCAACTAGAATAGGCTTCCTTATGATCAGGAATCCCAGAAAGCTTAAGGAAAACTCAAGCTAGAGAGAAATGAAAGGAAGGTGCAAGTGTTGAATTGAAAGATCACACCTATTTATAGTGTTTGGGATGAACTAGGATGATTACAAGTGTCATGTGTGTTCTCCAAGTATTTATAGGATCACAACATGTGTAAACTAGTTTTAAAAACCATCAAAGAGGCCCTAGTATTGAATTATGTGAGTAGAAGTGGTTTGTGTGGTCAACAAGTTGAACAACCTGTAGCTGCCAAAGGATTCTGTCCAGGTCTTTTGCTCACGTCGCGCGACCGAAAAGGATGGGGGCTGTCGCGCAGCGCGACCTCCTAGAGTTTCAGCAATTCAAGTTTAATACTTGACACATTTGGCCCCTTAACCTTATAACTTGATATATCTTTTAAATTTAGCACAATTGGCCCTTCAAGTTATATTTTGGGTATTCATGGGAGTATAACGGACATCGTTAAGCTTTGGGTTCGTCAAAAGATCACTTGTAGACACTAGTTTCTCTTGTTGACAATTTTAACCCTTTTAACACACGAAGTTGTGTGTAATATCGTTTAACGACACCAAAGCCTTACATAATCCATATTAGGCATTCTTGTAACACCCGTACTTATAAATCAAGGTTTAACGTATATTTTGCGTAAATAATCATGAAATTAATGATTACATATACATTGAAAATACGGGTTTGTTAAAAACTTTTACAATTTATAATGATATAACATAATGTGATTTAATACGTCGTTTTAAAATAACGACGGAACAACTTGCGGAAGCTTATTTAACATGTGTTCGATTCTTGCTTGACGCTTGATCTTCATCCGGGCTCTCGACATACACCTGTGTTCAAAACCAACTCAACAGTTAGTTTTGATAATTTAAATAACGGTACCAGACAAGATAAATGATAATGGAAAGAAATCCCAAAGATAATCTCTTGATCCAAAACATTAAATTTCAAGTTTGCCTCCACCGTAACTTACGGTGGCACCGTAAGTTACGGTGGTCTCTGTTGAAGATTTTCCCCACCGTAACTCAGGGGGAGACTGCCGTAAGGAATTCAACTCCACCGTAACTTACGGTGACACCGTAACTTACGGTGGTCCCTGTATTCAGCCTTTTCCATTTGCCGCTTAAT
The DNA here is from genome assembly GCA_030545235.1 of Helianthus tuberosus. Classification (NCBI taxonomy): domain Eukaryota; kingdom Viridiplantae; phylum Streptophyta; class Magnoliopsida; order Asterales; family Asteraceae; genus Helianthus; species Helianthus tuberosus. The sequence goes on from CM060355.1 coordinate 38,847,308, forward strand.
GACACGAAAACTTCCGTATCTTTCTATACGTTAGTCCGTTTGACCTACCATTTCTTCCTACGTGTTTGTAATTTGATTCTCCATCATATGGAGTTAAAATCCGACATTCGGCTTAACAAAATTTAAGACTTTTAAGTCTTCGGCTTATTACCCTTTATACCAAATTTTGACCCGTTTATGCATTTTATCAAACAAACGTATTTATTTGATTCCTATATTTCATACACTTCTTCAAATAAATGTTATATACCATATTAGGTTCTAATCATAGGTTTATTATACAAATTAAACCCGTTTTCGCTCGTATTCTTATTTTGACCCGTTAAGGACATTTATGTCCGTTTAAGCCTTATTTCGCTCATTTCTTCTATGCCTCATAATCCCACCTGTCTATTTTAATTAGTTCTTCCACTGCAACTATGAATGTGGTGAGTTTAATGTAATAGACTATCTATCCCGAGTTGTACCCCTCAAATATACTATTTTGCGACAATACGCATTTTAAGGCATTTAACCCTTGATAATTTATGCCTACTATTTTCATACACGTCTACAAGTTACAAGATCGTAATGTAAGTTCCTAAACAACCTTTATGGGTTGTTTGCCTAATTTACCCTTCAAGGGCATTTTAGTCAACATTAGCCCCTCATTTACTACGAAGGGCTTTCGCTACATATATGGCCATAAAGTATATTATGCACAACCATAATTACGCGTACCTGGCTCGGGTCAACTTATTGACCCGTTTCGATACCTTGTCTCTATAATATGCTAATTCGTAGCATTTTAATCCATAACCTATTATTATCCTGTAAGCATAAGACTTGACACATACTTATTAGTCGTCATTGGTCTAATGGCACTACAAGTCACCCTTTGACCCTTTTTGGTCTAAACGACCAAACATTTTGCATTTCAATTTAGAATGGTATATATATACATATCTATACCAATTCGTTATTTAACCCAATTTGGCTTACGCCGTAGGGTGCCTTATAACTTTTACTTATATTTGTCGGCACACGACTAAATTACCATTTTATCCCTTTCCTTAATATGAGTTACCCCATACGGTAATATTTCCAGATTCATTGTATGCTTATCATTTACGGCCATATTACCATTTTCCCATGTTTACCCCTCATCTTGGTTTTTACCAAATATTGCGAATGTTCCGACTTGTATCAATTTCGTCGGAAATCCATATTTCCCAATATTGTTTTTATCGAATTTAAAACTTATAGAATAACTAATTATTCTACAAAAGGTGTAAGTTTCACTTACCTTGCATCCGAATTACGCTTTTCTTTTCTCACTTGCTTCGATCGACCCGCTTTCTCCCCAAGCTTCACCTAGCTTGTTAAGCGCCTACTATCATCCATCATTCACAAGGTTGTTAGATTAGTCATTCTAAATCATGACTTTCACACCTTATGAATCTTTGACTACTTTCTTATTGAACTAAATCATAAATCATGAGTTTAATTCTTATGTCAAGACCCACTTCAAGTCAAGTATGAATTCTTAACAATTTCCCTTTTTGTTCAAGTAGTTCATTCATACAAGTTAGTATGGTGTTTATAAACACCAATACAACATAAATTTCATTAAATCATCCTAAACCCATTTTTCATAAGCTTTAACGCATAATTCTTTATAATAATCAAATCTGCGTTTTTACCCAACTTTTAGCATTTAATCCTCACTTAGGCGTTTCATCAAACACCTAGCGGGTCAGATTTTTATATCATCAAAACCAAGTTTATGACTTGTAATTACCATCTAAATTAACTTTAATTAAACAATTTTACACAAGTCTTAACATCCATATTTCTGAATTTTACTCTTAAAATTCAGATTATGCTAGAACAAGATCATCAATTCTAGGGTTTATCAAGTTTTCTTCAAGTTCATTAATCACCTACAATGGTGATTATGAACTCTATAATTAACATGAAATCTTTTAACAAGATTTCACCTAGGGTTCATCCCTAGACACCATATCCCTTCTAATTTCATTCATGCATGATACAATCAAGCTCAATTTCAGTTTTTCACAATTAACCTAGAACTTGAGATGAATTAAAATACAAGAATTTTGCATACCTTCTGATCCCCTCAACAAGGTGATCACTAATTCGTGCTTGGAAATCGATTTGGAGCTGATTTGAACCCTCAATCTGATCAATTTTGACATGCTCTAGAGTTTGGTGGGGAGCATATGTCGCCCCCTGTGTTCTTGTTCGACCAGGCCTCACAAATAAGGTGTTGGGTTTTGTTTTTAATTAAAATTGATAATATAAGTTTCAATTTTAACAACATTGGCCCCTCTAATTTGATTAGTTAATTAAGTAGGGCACAACCTACTTATTTCCAACATTATTCCCCGCTTATTAACTAGGTTAAACATTACTAATTAAATTAGTGGGTTTTAGGAATCTATGACCAAGTTTAGTTTAAGTTCCGTTAACTCGGGCCTTCTACAAATTTTATTTCCCAAACACATTCTTTTTTTCTTTTTATTAAATATTAGATTTAGTTATATAAATTCTAATATTTTCTGGCTTAACTTTTACCACTAACGGTTCTTTAGCCGTCTTTTAGTGTTAACGTGGTTTGATTACCAAACCCGTTTTTGGGGTGTTACAATTCTCGAGGGTATAACCGAGCATCACGATGCTCAGGTTTGTTAAAAGGTCACTCAGAGGTAAGAATTAACATGTTGACACTTTTAACCCTTCGATGTACAACTTTTGAATTATATTGCAAACGGTTTCGTTTATCCAACAAGTGGCTTATTAAAAGAATACGAATACCGTATAAGGTCATTCAGAGGCTTAGTTTAAGCATGTTGACACTTTGAGTCCTTGCATATTCAAAGTTTTCATTGTTTGGCAAAAATAGTCCCTCTTAGTCAACGTTTGACTTAATTAGGATTAGGGACACGTGTCAACACATTATTGGACACGATTTTACGAGGTGTTACATGTAAGAATTATGAATCTTTAGCATCCACTAGTATTGACTTCGAATATGGAGCCTCGGTGACTATCGGTATGGACTCTGAAGTCTGGTTTAAAGTTTATGTTTGGTTTGGGATAAGGTCCGTAAATATCTTTCCTCCAAACCGGTCGCACTGACATCATAGCCGTGATACGAAGCTTCATATTCCTAAGCTTTGGACGAAGAGAATCTCCATTAACAGCTTCCTTGTTCGGCGACATTTTCCTAAAATTCACAAAATCGAAAACAATGTATACTTAATAGGGATGAGAGTATTCCTATGTCAAAGTCTAGACTCAGAAAGTCTAAGGAATATGCTACTGTGTCATTTGAGATTAAACACAAAAGGCTAGTGTTTAATTCACTCAACCTTTGTCACACCCCGAATTTCTAACCAAATCCCGGTGGGCCCGGGCGGGGAGTATCGTGACGTAAATATTTGTATCGTCATGGCCAAACAATCACGATAGCACAGCGGCAGTCTTGGAGTATAAAATATTATTACAAACGTAAGCGTCCAAATGTTTCAAATAATTATACAGACTTGTTTGTAATAAAATCCATAAGCGGATCATAAAATGTACAAAAGGAGATCAACAGACTACTAGGTTTTATGCAAAGGTGTTGCAAATTCCTTTTCTAGCATTACCAAGCAACTTCCGGCCTATTTCGTATGCGCACATGTAACTTAGTCTTTTGAAAATACGTCAGTTTACACTGATAAATACAATCAACCAACACATTTTGAAAACATATTCAAAATTGTTTTAAGTGCACATGGCACATGAATTTATAAATAAGCTGGGATAATTCAAAATGATCTTGTATACAATTTTACATGTCTGTCAATACATATGGGGCCAGTACTAAACACCGAGACATGATTAACCGATACACCACTTAAACCCACGGAGGGGTATCCCCATGTAGTGGGTAAGAAAATGTTTTATATTAGTATCAAGCCTCTGTCAGGTGTATGCCTACACCCAGAGCTTGGTCGTGGCCATTGGTAACTTAAATGAGCCGAGGATATCCAGGACACGGTCGCGTTAACCCCCAATGTTTAAGTTATCAGACAAAACAGATTAAAACGGCTTATAAAGATTTTGTAGCCACAATCCGGCATATGATCCCATACCCGATCAAACGGTAATAATTTACCGTATCCCAAGCCCATATAGGGATTCAAGTTGTGGTGTTTTCTGGAATTTGTATGGTGTTTTATACCTGTGAATTAACAAAAATGTTGATATGAATTTTATGGATTAAACAATGTTTGAGACCAGAATTCGAATAATAGAAAGATACCAAATATATCGTTTCCAAAAATCTCTCAATGATTGTTATTGAATTACTTGATTACTCTTAATCTCTAATTTTAATTAAAAACACATGTCCTCACTATATTATTTCTTATACTTTTCACACATTTATAACTTTTTACAGGATCTTAATTTAGATATAGATTTAAAAAGTAAATTATATGGACAGTACATGTTGAAATTTCATTTGTCATCCTTAAGTATCTAAAATTACATATATCATTCATATCGTTTACTTGATAGCCACAATTTTCGTTTCTTTGATCAACTTTTGTTAGAAAACTCCATTAAGTGGGTATAAAATTACAATTTTACACTTAATAGACAATAACAATAGGAAAAATAGTATTGATATCGAATGCAATATGATTGGGTACTGAAATTACGAATATCAACATCATGTTTTTCGTTCCTTTGATAAATTTCTGTTAGAAACATCTATTAAGTGAGTATAAAATTACAATTTTACTCATAATAATTAAAAAACAACAATAATACCAAATCCCATGCCTGTACCTAGGAATGCAAACAAACTGAACGAACACAAACAAGATCTTGTTCGTTTTCGTTTGTTAAGAAATATATGTGTTCACCAATTAATAGAAGGTTGAAACGGGGTTCTCTGCCAAATTTAGAAAGAAGTTGACAATGAAAAAAAAAACTTAACTATTTTTATATCGTGCTCACATATAAAAAATCTCAAAAGTTCTTTATAAAATCAACAAATTCAACAACCATACATTTAACACAAAAATTTATCTGACTGATGCTTATAAGCTATAATCTTACCTATATTTTCATAAATTGTCGCATCTACGGTGCAGTTTGTTTTTTAATAGATAAATGTATGCAATTTGTGGACTAAATCTGCAGACATCTGTAGAAGAAGAGATTAACCAAACATTTGCAGTTTGCAAGAAGAAGACTGTTTGTTTTTTAACGTATGTAGACTTCTAAAATAAACTGGCGGTGGTGTACGGACGGTGGTGGTGGGTGGTGATGGACGATGGTGTTGGACAATGGTGGTGGGTGGTGGACGTGGACGCTGGGTGATGGTGGTGGACATGGACGGTGGGTGGTGTTGGTGGTTGGTGGCTGGTGGTGGGTGGCGAACGGTGGTGGTGTTTAACCCTTTGCAGACCTTAGAAGATCTTAAAAGTGGTTGGACCAAATCTGCACCAAGAAGAATTCGTGCAGACGTTTCATAACTTCGAAAAACCAAACAGTTTGCAGATGGTAATGTCTGCGCGGCGCAGACAAAAGAGTTTGCGCAGATCTTTTTTTGAAAAACAAACACCACCTAGCTCAGGAGATTTTTTTATAAATAGTGACAAGTTAAAAATCTTTGTCAATCGATCTTTATTAATGAAACACATAAGATTTTTTAATATCATATTCATTAATTCATATATATAATATACATACACTTCTCATTCGAATGAGCATTTCTTTTAATTCAACTCCATGTTAACGGTTAGCTCTAAGAAAAAGGTTAAACAAAATACCAAATAATAATATAAGAAAACTGAAAAAAAAATTAAACACACAACCATAAAACAAATATATTAGAACAATGTGTACATATCAACATTAACTTGTATTTATATATAGAATTATCAAAAGTACCCCACATATTTATGTTTCTCAACATTGAAAATTGAAATCATACCATTCTAGCAAGGACTTTGAGGATGTCTTCCATGGATGGTCTATGCAAAGGATCATTTTCCACACAAGCTTTAGCCAACACTCCTAAACACAATGCCTCAGCCAAACGATAGTCCTCCTTCAAACAAGGGTCCATAAAACTCTTCAAATTCTCAAAACACCCTCCTTCACCACCCTCACCTCCTAAAAAGCCGATCGAGTCGCGTAATGATGATCTATCGGTCTTCACTTTCCCCGACAATATTTCGAGCAAAACCATCCCAAATTCCCAAATATTTTCTTTCTCTAACGTCTTCAAAGAATCAAACTTCTCGTACTCCAATCCCAGGATCGTGGTTGTTGATCCCATGACCCCGGGATTCAAATTTCGAGACAAAACTGCGAGTTTTGCCCTCCATTTTGATGTCACAAAGATATTTTCACTGCATAGTCCCGTCTGCATATAAGACGGGACTATGCAATAATGCAGGTAATGCAACCCCATCGCGATGTCAAATGCAATCTGGGTTCTTCGTTGCCATGTCAAACTCGAAGAGTTAATCAAACAATCCTTTAAACTCATGTTTGCCGGGTGCTCCAACACGATGTATGACCATGATGACTCGTTGTAACATACCCCAAGTAATTTCAATATGTTGACATGGTTAACTTTAGAATGGAGATCGATTATATGGCGTATTTCGGAGAATTCAACCTCTTTGATTAGCACTTGCATATCATCAAACAACCCTCTATATGTATTTTCACTCACTTTACAACCCTCACTAAAATCTTTTGTAATACTCTTAATTTCCTCAATAGTGAAATTATACAAAGAGTACTTTATGCTAGCAAGGAGATCAGGTGACAAACACGAGCTAGGTGAGCTTCTCGCGGCCGGGCTTGGTCTTGACCGTGGAGAACTAGCCGGGGGTGTTGAAAATGAGGTAAACGAGCTTCTACGTGTCGAAGGTATGATGAAAATCTCACGCTTGCACTTATTTAACGCGTTTAGGTATAAACCCATGACGATTAATATCCCTAGCACCAAACTAAACCCGATAACCGACACAATAATGTACACTTTCTTTAGTTTCGCGGAATTAACATCGCCTTCGACAGGTTTTGTTGGAAGAAATCTTGGTGATGGCGGTTGAAAATTTGAGACAGTAAAAGTAATTAGTTTTAAACGTAAGGGTACCAAAATGGTTGTTTCTGGATAAATAGTGGTATCAGGTTGTAAATTATTAACTGCCAAAATATCATTTTTGGAAATACCAAATTTTGTACTTACTTTATCTATAGAATCTCCAGAAACCAATGGATATGTGACAAAATATTTATATTCACTACTAGGACAAGCACATTTTAAGGGCACATCTAGAACATAACCAACCTTAACAACTTCTTGATGCTGATTCTCCTCGAGAAGCGTAATCGTTTTCACTAATCCTCCGAAGACCCCGCACGCAATTTCGGACACTGTGGTGTTTTCGGTGATCGTATAGTTGAATCTCGTTTGAAAAAAGCCGTCGGAACAAGAACAACTAACGGGGACAAATACTTCTCTATCTACAAATAAAGTTTCTAAAGGCGAAACAACATTGTTTAGTCGAAGTAAGTCGTCGGTTGGGAAACCGAACAAGGCGGAGATAGCGGATATGGTCGGAAAACGAGGGTTTGCTCGGAAAATCAAGAAACTTGGGCATGAAATCTTGGTGTTGTTAGTGCAAGTGTACCTTGTGCCTGGAGCATCACCATCTTTTCTACAAGATGTTGGGTCGTAGAATGCCTGCCCGTTGGTAGAGTAAATCGAGCTTACAAAAAATAAAAACCAAATATAAATCATAATGTTAATTAAACTAAACACATACAATGTGAAAACTGGAGGGTATAAGAAGTGATGAATGATGTAATAGACAATTTTTTTATTTATTTATTAAAAAATAATTTAACTGAAAATGTCATAGTATTCATTAGTTTATTTAATTAGCCGGCTGATGAACTAGCATCCAATGTTGTTACGATTATTCTTTGAATAACATCTGTTTGTATTTTAGCTGTGAGGATATCTTTGACGAAATTGAAACCCATGCGCACTTTCAAGTTTCAACATACGAAATTGATACAAATTTTGTTGAGGTAAATGACTTTTTTTTCTTTGGTTATCAAATAGGCATAGAAAAATGTACTCCTTTATGATGGTTAATTAAATAATGGATGTGTAAGAGCATTCACATCCAAATAACTAAATTATGTGTGGTGTTTTTAAAATATAAAGAGTATAAAAAATGGTTGTGAGTGGACGAGAGAGAAAATGTTACTGTTCATCTGTATATTTGGGGGGACACTGTTCCCCCTATAATTTTTTTAATATATTTTGAAAGTGGTTGTGAGTGGAGGAGAGAGAAAATATAATGATAAAGGTATAAAAAATATTATTTAATTGAAAAGGAGAGAGAAAAAGTAGTGTTTTTTAGTGTAATTTAAGGTGAAAATATGGTGGATTGAATGTGAATGCTCTAATCCACCCAAGGTTTTACATTGCAATTTTGTATTGCCTATCAACTTGTTAGGGGTCATATACTTTTGAAAAAATTAAAAGTTTTGTCCTTTTATGTTAATATCACTTATCAGACAATGTTCTTTTTAACGAATTTTGACAAGTTTTGCCCTTTATGAGGAATTTTGTTGTACGTTTTGTCCTTTAGGCTTAACCCAATTAGATTTTCTTGTTAAATCTTGTCACCCAATGGTATTTTAGTCTTTTTACCCATTTATTTCAAGAGTCAACTCTAAAATATTTTTGTTTTATTCTTTTAAATAAGAGAAAAATGCTCGGATAGTCCCTGTGGTTTGCTCATATTTCACCTTTAGTCCCTAACTTTCTAAAATTACAGCTATAGTCCCCAACTTTTGCAATTTCGTTCTCGGATAGTCCCTAGCACGGATAGGGGTTAACTTTTGGTGTTAAGTGGGTGTGAAATGACCAAAATACCCTTACTAACAAATAAAACATAAAAATATAATTAAGAGTTAATTGCCATTTTCGCCCCTGAGGTTTGGGCACACTTGCCATTTTCGTCCAAAATGAAGGTTTTGTACCATTTTGCCCCCAACGTTTGTAACTTTTTGCCATTTTCATCCAAATACCTAACCAAGTTACTTTATATCTTATTATGGGTTATTTTTAACCTAACCAAGTTAGTTTATACCTTATTATTGGGTATTTTTGAAATTTATCAATTATAAGGGGGTAATTTAAAAATTATCTTCTAGTTATTATTTATCAGCCTTTATAAATTATCTTCTAGTAATAAATTAAATTTTGACTACTTTTGTGTCATAATAAATAAGTTTAAATATAAGAATACACAATTTAAGAATGATTGCTTAAAAACTAAAATGATATGTACATTTATGATTAAAGCATTAACATGCAAACAATATTAAAATAAAATTTTTCGGGTTAAAATGGTTGTTTTTGCATTAATTCGGGAATATATGTGTCGTGTTTGGGTTTATGTACGTGACATCACGACCCGTTTAGTAACCCTAATAAAATCAATAGGTGATTTTGGTTCAATAATTTTAGTGAAAGTCCTACGTTGAATTGTTAATTGTGATCTGTAAAAATACATTTTAATTACAAGACTTTTAAAGTTTAATTTTTTTTTTGTAAAACTGTAAATGCAAACATATTAAAGTATAAATGCTTATATTATTAATGTAAAAAAATATATACACAGCAAAAAATCGTGTTATATTATAATAATGTTAACACCAATGTGATCTTATTTAGGTATACAAACATAGAAATAGATAAAAGCGTAACAATGAACAAAGCATATGTTATCATATGAATTGTATTTTTATAATTCGAATCTTTAATAATAGACCATCTCTAATATATATGCATTAATTAAAGTAAAATTTAATGTTGGATCATCTTTTTCAAAAATAATAACTAGAAGATAATTTATAAAGGCTGATAAATAATAACTAGAAGATAATTTATAAATTATCCCCTTATAATTGATAAATTTAAAAAATACCCAATAATAAGGTATAAACTAACTTGGTTAGGTTAAAAATAACCCATAATAAAGTATAAAGTAACTTGGTTAGGTATTTGGATGAAAATGGCAAAAAGTTACAAACGTTGGGGGCAAAATGGTACAAAACCTTCATTTTGGACGAAAATGGCAAGTGTGCCCAAACCTCAGGAGCGAAAATGGCAATTAACTCTATAATTAATTATCTAAAACCCTGCCCCACCCCCACCCCACCCCCGTCCCATTTCTTTCCCAACCAACCACTGTTCTTCTTCTTCCCCAAATCAAACTTATTGAAACCCTAATCAAAATCAAAATCAGAAACAATAAGCCCTAATCATAAAACCTAAATATTCGGCCAAGCACACGAAATATTCGGCCATCACCACCAGCATATGATTCACCATGATATAACAGGTACTCGTAAATCACAATGAGAAACAAATGACTCGGGATATTGGTTGAACATGGCAAAAACCCGTACATTAGCGTGCACTCCTCTTCCGAAGAATCCTTTGTTTTGATACGTATAATGGATCCGTCCTCTCGACCATTCGACGCCAATTCAACAGCGTTATACTGCAAATGGCGACTTACAACTCTATCCACTAATAGGAAAAAAAAAAACGCAGAACAAAATATAACTTTTGCAAATACTTTTCCCATTTTGAAAATGGTAATTGGGTTGAAGGAACTGTGAATAGATAGAGCCATTTGCAATCATGAAAGGAAGAGAGTCAACGTTTACTTTTCCTTAGGTTTATGAGTAATTGAAATTAGGGCTGTAAATGAACCGAACGTTCAGCGAACAGTTCGTGAATCGTTCGGCGGGAAGTTCGTTTATGTTCGTTCGATAAGCTTAACGAACGAACACGAACAAAGGTATCGTTCGTTCGACTGCGTTCGTGAACGTTCGGTAATATGTTCGTTTGTGTTCGTTCGTTTATGTTCGTTCGTGTTCGGTTTTTTATGTTTATTTTTCTAGAAGTTTTTAATGTTTTATTACTTTTTTTACTTTCCCCATATGTATTATTTCCCTTTCTCTGGCCCTCTCCCTCTTTTGATATCACACTCCTTCATTCAGCTTATCTCCAATCGATTGAACCCAATGTTATCCATCCCTTCAATCTTTAAATGGTTATATTTAACTACTTTCGTTGTGTACAATGTTTAAGATTAACGGTGTCTTTTTTAATTTTCAAAATTAAAGTTCTTTTGTGTTCGTTTGTGTTCGTTTGCGTTCGTGGTTAGTGTTCACGAACTGTTCGCGAACAACCAAATTCCTTAACGAACGAACAAGAACACAAACTTCTGTTCGTCATATGTTCGCGAACAGTTCACGAATATCCAAATTTCCTTAACGAACGAACACGAACATAGCATTGTTCGTGTTCGTTCGGTTCGTTTACAGCCCTAATTGAAGTAATTGCTGACAGGGTATTTTGAGCTGCCATTGGAGTTGCTATGATCGATGAATTTGATGTTGGGTTTTGTTAAAAATTTGATTTTGATTGTGATTGATTATATATTTTTTAGTGAGGGTGAGTTTGTCGGCAGAGGGAAGGTGGTGGTGGTGGTGATGGTGAAAGTTGAAGATGGTGGTGGGTGGGTTAGAGTGGGAAGATGAAGTGGGATGGGTGTGTGGTGGGTTCTACATAAAATTATTTAATATTAATTATATTTCTTTTTAACTTTTTAGGTATTAATTTAACAATATGGGTATTTTGGTTATTTTACATCCCCTTAACACTAAAAACTAACTCCAATCTGAGCTAGGGACTATCCGGGAACGAAATTGCAAAAGTTGGGGACTATAGCTGTAATTTTAGAAAGTTAAGGACTAAAGGTGAAAAATGGACAAACCACAGGGACTATCCGAGCATTTTTCTCTTTAAATAATATTAAATAAATGGGTAAAAAGACTAAAATACCCTTGGGTGACAAGATTTAACAAGAAAATCTAACTGGGTTAAGTCTAAAGGACAAAACGTGCAACAAAATTCCTTGTAAAGGGCAAAACTTGTCAAAATTCGTTAAAAAGGACATTGCCTGATAAGTGATATTAAGATAAAGGACAAAACTTGTAATTTTTCCTATATTTTAACAAAACTCCCCACAAAACATATAAATTTCACACACAAAAGATTCTGTCGGAGAAAGTAGGATTCGTTGATGAATGTTAGTAGGAAAACCGGACGTGTGTAAGGATTTGTAAATTGATGAACCACTAGTCGTTATTATTAATTTCACCAACAGATTACTGACAACTTGTACGCATCGAATAACAATGCATACCACCCTTAGATCACGATGGCAACTTCATCGAGGGTGATCCGTTGCCCATTATTGATCTCCAACGAATGCATTTATCTAGGGCTGGCAATTTTACACGAATACACGACACGAACCTACACGAAGTTAACAGGTATCGTGTATGACCTTAACAGGTATCGTGTACCAAACAGGTAGACACGAGATTACCTGTTAATTTTCGTGCATAAACAGGTTAAATACCTGTTTACCTGTTAATACCCGTTAGTACACGATAATAAATTAAATTAAATAAAACTCATCAGTCATGTGCGTGTGGGTTCCTTAATTCCTTTCTATTTTCATTCCTCATTCAATTCAAAAAAAAAAAAAAACCCTAAATCCCTCTGTAACTCTTAAATAGCATGTCGTGTTCGTGTTAAGAAGTATTAACATGTAATTTTCGTGTATAACAGTCGTGTTAACAGGTATTAACAGGTAATTTTTGTGTATATCGTGTCGTGTTCGTGTTTGAAAAAAGGACACGATAAGTTATCGTGTCGTGTTCGTGTATGGGATTTCGTGTCTCGTGTCTCGTGTCTTATCGTGTCGTGTCTTATCGTGTACGGGTATACACAATATGCCAGTCCTACATTTATCGATGAAAGTTAATTTTCTAATGAGTGATGATATAAAAGAATTATTAGATAATTACACCCAAACTATGATTCATCTTGTACTAGTTTTTTTATATCGCGCGTTGCAGCGAAACCGAGCAAATAATAATGTAAACAAACGTGATTTGAAAATAAAGCATGCTGTTTAGAAAGTCAAACCATTAGAACAATTTAGTTTATCATTGTATCGTTATCGTACCGTTTTATGATATGAAATAAATACTTTATTTTGAGTACAACTTCGTTTTTAACAAAACTTATAACAGAATGTCTGGAAAAGAAATTAAGCACAAATACGTACTTAAGTTTTTAGAAAAAAAAATTATAATAAAAAAAGTATCAAATTAATGGATAAATTAATATATGTTCAAAAAAGAAAAAAAAACAATTATTAAAAAAAGGTAAAAGAAATATATGTTTAAAAAATATATATATATATATGTTATTAAAAGTAAATATAATAACAAACTATTATAATATATTAAATAATAAAATAATAAAAACTATATATTATTATAAAAATAAAGTTACTATTCATCAGCCCTCGTTAACAATATATATACTAGCTTTTTTGACGTCTCGCGTTGCAGCGAAGCCGAGCAAATGATAATGTAAAACAAACGTGATTTGAAAATAAAGCATATTGTTTAGAAAGTCAAACCATTAGAACGGTTTAGTTTATCAATGTACCGTTTAATGATACCAAAAAAAAACTTTTTCTTTTGAATACAATTTCATTTTTAACAAAACTTATAACGGAATGTCGAGGGAAAAATTAAGCACAACTACGTACTTAGGTTTTTAGAAAAAAAGTTATAAACGTAAATTATTAAAAAAGTATCTAATTTTTTGATAAATTAATATATGTTCTAAAAAAAAGAATTATTAAAAAATTATAAAGGAAATATATGGTTTTAAAAAAGGAAAAATAAAATTAAATATGTTATTAAAAGTAAATATAATAATAAAACAATTATAATACATTAAATAAAAATAATAATAATAAAAACTATATATTATTTTAAAAATAAAGTTACTATTCATCATCCCTTGTTAACTATATATATATAATTTTAGAAAAAAAAGTTATAAACGTAAATTATTAAAAAAGTATCTAATTTTTTGATAAATTAATATATGTTCTAAAAAAAGAATTATTAAAAAATTATAAAGGAAATATATGGTTTTAAAAAAGAAAAAATAAAATTAAATATGTTATTAAAAGTAAATATAATAATAAAACAATTATAATACATTAAATAAAAATAATAATAATCAAAACTATATATTATTTTAAAAATAAAGTTACTATTCATCATCCCTTGTTAACTATATATATATATATATATATATATAATATAATTGTTTGTAGACTACTATCCAAGTGATGTCCGACATATTCACAAATATTATTTTAAAAGAAATTATTGTATTGTTTCATAACAAGTCAAAAGAATGATCAACGTACTTTCATCATGATGTAGAAGCCATATATTATTTTAGTTAAACATTTACTCTTTAAATTTGAAGTTAATTACACCGATGATATCCAATACATAGACCATGAGGTTTGATCTTTTTTGTTATGTGACGACTAAGTCAGCAAGACTTGAAAATTGGGTAAAATAGAATAGTGGTGAGGAATGTGGAATAATTGGATTTGGAATTAAAAAAAAAACAAAAAAAGTTGGATTGGTTTAAACCAAACTCCAACCATTCTCTCTTTCTCTCCTTTGCTCGTTGTTACAGCCACAAGCCTGACACAAAAAAGCCCAACCATGAGCATGAGGGGTGGTGTAGCCTGCGCGATTGGTGCGTGGTTGGTCAAACCACGTACCACTACGCATAGTCTTTTTTTTTTTGAACGGCGAAAACTTCTATATCTATATATAGAAATCAGCAAGAAGCTGGAAAAACAAACAACAGGAAGAAAAAGAAACATACAGAGAAAAGCGGGACACCGCATTACAACATGGAAACGACATTAAAACTGAGCCAATTTTCCCAGCTAGTAACTGTGGATTTTGAACGATGTGTTACCCAACTGTAGCTATCATCTTTAATCAAGTCGACCGTTGCCTGGATCGACGTATTCTTCCCCTCGAAAATTTTAGCGTTTCGCGTGTTCCATAACCTCCACACTGTAGCCTGAGCAACCAAGTTAACCAGCTTCTTCCATCTTTTATCGCCCGGATTCTTATTTAATGCAACCATAAAATCGTTCAGGGAGTTAGTATTAGGCAGTAAAGGTATCTTCATCCACACACAAACTTGCCACCACACTACGCATAGTCTTAGTGGTCTAGTGTTATGGTGATTGTCTCCCATAAAAGTGGCATGAGTTTAAATCCTTACAAGTGTAAACAATGTTTTAAAAACCGGTTTTTAAATCATATCAGGTTAAGCTTTGAAATAGTTCAACCAGTTGTACCGGGCGGTTCAACCGGATTACTAGTTAACTTTATAATTTCATAAAATATAAATTAACTTTATAATTTCATAAAATATAAATTAATCTAAAAAAATAATTCAATCTCAACTAAAATTTATGTAACTGCTTGTATAATATTTAACCATTTAAGAACATTTTTATTACTTAGACCACCTGTAGTGGCTGCCCATTTAGGCGTTTTTTGTGCTCAATATCGCCCCAATCATGCCGAAGGGCCACTACGCATGGGCGTGTTTGGCGTTTTTTTAGGGCGTGTTATAAATCACGCTGGTGGCGCTTTTTCTTGGCCAATCACATTTGAGCTTCCTTTTTTTGGCCAATAAGATTTTTTAAATGTTTTTATTTTATTTTATTTTATTACAAACATAATGCCCCACAATCCCCACATCCCCACTACACCCCTTTTGTAAAAACGTCAAATAATGCCCCATTGCTGACTGGGTTGCCACATGGCGCAAAACGCCCTAGGGTGGGGCATTATTCACCCCAACGACTACGCATCTATATATGTAATAAACAAACAAAGTGTGGGACACGTGTCCCTATATGGTGCAACCTCACAAATGTTTGGGCGGGAAAATTAGAGAAAATTGTTATTTTTACACGGGATCCGTGTATTGTATCCAAACCTGCATGGATTGACCCGGGTATATAAATGTTCTAAAAACCTAATCCCTCGTTCTTTCTCTCAGCCGATCCATCATCCTAAGCGTTCTTAGGGTTTCTCAATTCTTCTACTCCATTTTACCTCACAGCCGTCTTATTCTTCTCCGTCTTCTTCTTCGATCTTCATCTCAACGGTACAATCTACTCTCTTTATTTGTTTGTATGTTTTTATTTTCTCTATTGTGGATTAGGTTCGTTTTTTTCGGAGTTCAATCGATTGTATGTTTTTTTCTTCTCAGACATCTTCGATCTTCATCTCGCATGTATGAGTTTCGATTTTAATTTTATGTTGTTGTTCTGTGTAGTTGATAGGAGTAATTTAATGGTGACGAGCGAAACGAGATCCATAGTTTTTGAAGGGGTTTGCTTTGTGAGTGATCGAATCCTATGAAGTTAGAGGTATGATTGAATGTTCCTGTTGATTTTTTAAGCTTTAAAGTCTATTTTTTAGCATATGAAATTTCAAAACAATGGTGTTGAGATAAACATTTTGTAATTTATATGAGATAATTGTTTCTTTATGTGTCTCTTGGAACATGTGGTGCTCAGAGGGGAAAGGAAGACAACCAAGGAAAATTACCACCTATCTCATATAATGGGATTGGGGTTTTTGTTGTTGCAGATTGTTAGGGCTCAAATTGGACATGAGGGGTGGAGATGGTTCTTTTGTTGATAGATCTGTAAGTTGATTGAAATTGTTAATTTCTAATATCCATCTTCTCTCTCTCTGTGTACTTTCTTTGTTTATTGATTTTGTTCATACAATCCTTTTGGTATGGATAATCTTATTTAATTTTGTTCGATTCATATGTTTAATGGTTTCTTATATAGTTTGGATCCGTATCAAGATTTTCCTCCTATCTCCTTCTTCGTTCTGATTTCGACCTAAATAATAGGTACCTTAGATTTCGGTAAATTGGTTACAGTTTTTTTTCTAACCCTAAATTCACATATTCTTGATTCAATCGTGATTTCGGATTCAAGTGATCTTCTCTGATTCAAGCTTTGTTGATCGAAGGTATTGTGTATTGTTCTTCTTCCTATAGTTTTCTGGTTCAAATCCGTTTAAAGTTTCTTTTTAACTGCAGGAACTTAAGTTCTAACTCTTTAGGAGGTACGATACCTGCAGGGTTGGGCCAACATTCTCTTAAGGGGACTCAGGGCGGTCCCGTGATACATGGTCATCACTCGTTGAAGTGCAACGGAACACCGCCGCCGGTTCATGTATCACGCGTTATATATGTAACGCGTTACACCCACAACGCGTTGAACTTTTGATTTTCGACCGTTGAAAATGACCGTTGGTAATTTTTTTTGACCGTTTGAATGAATTTGATTCTTTTTTTTATATAAATCCAACATATTTCAATACAAAAACTCCAAAAACTCTCAACTATTCTCACACTCAATACAAAAAATTAAAACACTTTCCAACTCAATCTAAATAATGTTACAAGAAATATGGAAGGTTCAAGCAAGAGAGGTGGCAGATCGAAAAAAAGAGGTTCGGGTACGAAGAAAAATCCCGTAAGGCCCAAGGTTCGAGCGAATCTTGGTGAGCCGACGCGCTTTAGGTTGCAAGACGAACCCGACCAAGTCCCACCCTTTCAAACCCAACAATATCCACCCTTTCAAACCCAACAATATCCACCCTTTCAATCGCAAACGTACCATAACCAACCGTTCGTTCCACCGTTTCAACCTCACCAATTTCAATCGCAAACGTATCAAACCCAACCCCACACACTCGACCCACTACTAGAAGACAACACAATTCTCCATCATTTTGCAACCGCGTATCGTGAACCACAACAAAGTCTTGACGACGATGATGATGATTACGATCAAGAACAACCGTTCGAAGACGAGGAAGATGAAGAAGAAGAAAATGATGCCGTTCACGAAATCGTCCAAACCGGCCGACAACTTTGGACGAGCGAGGAGGAGGTGTCCTTGGTGCAGGCGTATTTGCACATCTCGGAGAACAAGAAACATGCCAACGAGCAAAAAAAGGATGCGTTTTGGAGACGGGTCATTAATCATTTTAGGCAACTTCCCGGTGCAAAGATACGAAACATGGACCAAATGACGTCGAAGTGGACGGATTTGAACGGGAAAATTAGTAAGTTCAACGCTTGTTTCATTCAAAAGGTATGTTTTTTTATTAAAGTTTTAATCTTTTTTCATTGAAAACTGTTTTTTATGGTAAAAAAAAAACAGAACAGTTTAAAAAAAAAAAAACAGAACAGTTTAAAAAAAAAACAGAAAACAGTTTAAAAAAAAACAGAAAACAGTTTATTTAAAAAAAAAACATAACCTTTTATATATTTTGTAGAACCGAAACCCACAAAGTGGAGCGAGCGAGACGACAATCATGCAACAAGCAACCGAAATGTATTGCGACGTCTACGGCAAGAGGGGTTTTCCACACGTGAAGGCATGGGAAGTTGCGAGAAGTCACCCGAAGTGGGTCCCCGTTGAGTTGGTTGACAAGCGTGGTCCTACGGCTCCAAAAAAACGAGGAGGAGGTAAAAGATCAAAAACATCCGATTCGGGGAACTACACGACTTCCGCGTCGGATAACTTGCCCCAAATGAACTTAAACGACGACCCCCTTGACGAACCCGATCAACCCGATAACGACCCCGTTGAAGAAGTTACACCTACAAGGCCACGACGCAGGAGAGGTGGTGAATCGTCAAGCAAAGGGAAGGAGGCGGTGGCGGTGGCGGAGTCGATCTCCAGAATCGAAGAGGAGAAAATGACCCAATTCAAGAAGGCCGAGCAAAGAAAAGAAACAATTATGTCCTTAAAAGTTGAACGCGAGCAGGCGTACAAGGATCACCTGAAGACGATTGAAAGACAAAATGATTTAAAAATCTTGTGTGAAAAGCACAACCATCTCGACGAACCTTTTAAGTCAATTGTCATTCAACAAAAGCGCGAGATTTGCGCAAAGTGGGGTTGGGAGATGCCACTTTAGTTTATTTTTTTCTAATTTTAGTTGTTTTTTTTTATTTTCCTATGTAATTTATTTTTTAAGTTTAATGAAATTTTTAATTTTAGTGTTTTATTGTTAATTTCTAATTTTAAAATGAAATTTAAAAAAATTTGGGAGTGATAGAATTCCATCACTAGTGATACCACCCCGCCTACATTTCTATCACTAGTGATAGAAATTTGGTTGATGACATGGCATGATCTGATTGGACAATGGGAGTGATAGTTTCTATCACTAGTGAACCACCCCTCCTCCCCTAAGAAAGTGTAAGATTCTACTAATTGGAAGCTTCATTACAAATTTTTGTCATTTTTGCATTTTGATACCTGTGACGTTGTTGTCTAACTATTTTAAAAAATAATGCAGGGATCTATCATTCCTTCTTATCTTCAGTACATTGATTCATGAATGTGTTAAAGTATCTAAAATACCACACATCGCGATTTGGGTTTTCTTCAATGTATCTGCTCCTGCATTGCTCCTCCATCTCTGTGTGGATCTGATCGTTAATATCATCATAAAGGTTAGATTTAAAAAATTAATCAACTATCATTCTTGATTTTCTTAGGTTTTCTGACTATTTTTCTCGTAGATTTCGAAAATTAATCAACTATCATCATTTGATACCCAATTGGAGCAACATGCTTATTCTTCATGGTAACCCTAATTCTTCAAGCGTAGCCTTTTCGTGTTTGAAAATCAAGGTACCCATATCTCTAACCCTAATTTTATCAAATTCATTATCATGTATTCAAAATCTCATTGTTCTATTTGTGATTCATGTTGTTCAACATCGCAAATCCGACAACTGGATGCCAAAAGAAGTTTTAAATCGATGATGACCAAAAGTTGTAAGCGCTCGAGTACTCTTAATCTGAATTTCAGACTTGCTATATGAAGATTAATGATATAGAGTTGGTGATTGTGTGTGTTTTATAAATCGTAGTTGTTTGTTAATCCAATGTGAGTTTATCTTACAATTATCTCGCTTCGTTTTAACTTTGTTTCACTGATTTGATGTTAAGATTAGGGCTACATCAATTTATTCAGTTTAGTGTTTATTTTTATTCATATTACACTTTTTTACATATCAATACAGATTTGGATTCTTTTGTTTAAATTTGTTACATCAATTTGTTCATATTAGGGTTTTTTTTTTGTTCAAATTTGTTACATCATATATAGTGCTGGAAGGGGATCCTATCTTAGTTTAAAGTGGGCTGAACGGGCTTGAATTGCTGTTAACAAGATTCCAGGTATATATGTTCTTCATTGCTATCTGCCTTTGGTTCCATTCAGGTAGGAAATTTTACATCTTCGAGTGGATAGGTAACGTGTCGTTCGGAGGGGATAGGTAATGGGTCAAAATGGATAGAGTTTAAAGCAGAAAGTATGGTGATGATTGGCTCCAAGAAACTTCAGAAACTGATGGTGATGATGCACATATGCATGGAATAGATGAGGTTTGGCATGAAGAACGACCTATGTATTGGGGTCGTCAGAGAACTGATGGTGATGATGCACATATGCATGAACTGATGGTGACATAAAGAACGACCAAATATGATTGAGGTCGTCAGAGAACTCGAGGTTGCACTACATCATCAACAAGTAAGTTTTATATTCTAAGAAGTATTGAAGATTCTCGTCTAATATTTCAATAAATATGAGTTGATACAAAAATATTGATTCTTTGCAGAACCCTATGAAACACGAAGTCAGAGGGACCAAGATGCCAACATCATACGAATTTGTGGAAGAATTTGATCACCTCAAAGTTCGATTGGAAGATATAAAACAGGCCACCAACAACTTCTCTGACGATAACCTAATTGGACGCGGTGAGTTTGGCATGCTGTACGAGGGAGAACTCTATCTACCAGGAGGACAACGCATGGTCTGTTTTAAGCGACTAGATCGTAGACTCGGGCAAGGGAATGTTGAGTTTTTTAATGAGATCTCGGTCCTTTCTCTATACAAACATGAAAATTTGGTCTCTCTGTTGAAAATTTGTAATGAAGGTGATGAGTTGATACTTGTATATGACTATGAAGCTCATGGGAGCCTCGATAGATATCTTAGTGAACCTGGTCTCACGTGGGCTCGACTCTTGAAGATATGTGTTGGGGTTGTTCATGCAATCAACTACCTTCATGATCCTGGGGACACACGTCAGAGAGTTTTACACGGAGACATTAAAAGTTCGAACATAATTTTGAATGAAGATTGGACGGCTAAAGTCTCTGGTCTTGGTTTATCAAAAATTGTTCTAGCTTACCAACCGGCAACATTTGTTATTTCGAATGCAGTTGGTACACTTGCATATTATGATCCACAGTATATTGAGATGGATATCCTGTCAAAAGAGTCTGATGTGTACTCTTTTGGAGTGGTGCTCTTTGAATTAATGTGTGGTAAATTATGCTTCGAATATAGTAATGGTCAAATTCTTTTGAATAAATGGACAAGATGCTGTGAGGAGAAGAGATTAGATGAGATTATCTTTTCTGATCTAAAGGAACAAATGGACTCGTGTTCCTTGAATACGTTTTCATCCCTTGCTTATCGATGTCTAAAAAAAGATCGTGAAGAACGGCTATCAATGGCTGAGGTTATGAAACAACTTGAGATTGCAGTTGAACAACAAGTAAGTTTTCTTTCTCTGTTTTAGAAGTATCCCATGTAACAAGTTAGTGTAGCTGTCCTTTTCTAAAAATTACTAAACTGATATAAAAGAGCTAACACCAATTATATGTACAGGAGGAATTTGAAGAGACGATGAGGATTCAAAAGCTCCTGAAATCTCCAATATTAAACACATCCCAGGATCAAAATTTCATTCGGTTTCCAAATGGAATTCTTGTTGATGATGACAATACGGTAATAGCTTAATTTTTAACAATAAAATGATTGTGCTTGTGCATTTAAATTTATTTATTACAAAGTTAAAAACGATTGGATGAAAAAAAAAATATGAAATCTTTTAAGTATGCTCATTTTATTTTATTAAATATCTGAATATGTTTACTCGACAGTGGCTTGCAATACTTAAGGGAAAAGTGTGTGAAGGAGTCAGGAGCTCCCTTGTACATGACGACACAAAAAAATCAAGGTTAATTAGTGACTTTCTCCACATATACTTTTATAGAAGAGCATCCACGACGATGCCTATGTGGCACCGTCCAGATTTCCGTACCAGCCCAATTCCAAACATCCCCCATTGTAGTTCTCGCCCACTGCCCTCCTCCGCTTGCTTCTTCTACAGGGGCGTAGCTTATAAGGAGTCAGGGGGTGCCCGGCCCCTGCCGATGTTTCGGTTACTAGCGTTAATTTTTCGATTATTCGTCAGAAATTTTTCGTAAGTATAGAGGCCGGCCACCACCAATTATTTTGCCTAAAAATTCCGACCCCTACCAATTTTCTTATAAAAAAAGATTTTACATATTGTCGTATTGAGTTATAAAAAAACTTGAAGAGCGGATCTATTAATAAATTTTTATACTTGTTTTTAAACTTGAACGGGTCTATCAATTGGATATTTGGAGTTATTATTTTTTGACCCGACTCGAACTGAATCGCTGACTCGAAAATATAACTTGAAACATAGCGATATAAATTTTTTTTTACATGTTTGACCTGTTAAAAAAGAAAAACAAAACTTGAAGTCTTAATTCAACCCATTCATATGTAAATGGATCTATAAACAACTTAGACATTGCATGTAATTTGGCTTTGTAGGTGTGGTTTGACTACTTCAACTTTCAATATGCTCCCAATCGGATGCCTTGACGGTGGAAGAGTGGTTCAGGTTTATTTTAGAAAACCCAATTCTGTTGATGATTGCATAGTTACGTACTCACGTGCATTATTCTATACATTTCTAACGTTAAAATTACCATTATTCATCTCATTTTACAGAATGGTCATGCTAGGTTTGTCATGTCAAGCTATGATGCAGAGCTCAGTTAGGATTCTCACACCAATACTTTTGAGGCTAGGTAAGATTCAATAATAATATTTAAACTGTTTACAAATATATGCATAAAACAACACAGAGTAGTAGAATTTAATGATTTTTTTAATTTGGTGGAGCGGATATTCACCACATGGGTGAAGAGCAGTGGGGACAGAGTGCTGGGTAACATGGGATAGGCTAAAGGAAGTTCCTGTTGATAATTCACCACATGATCTTCATAGTTCAACATGTTTAAATGATTGCATTTAGATTTTGATATATAAAAAGTTGAATTTTAAGATTACTTGCGCAACTTTGGATTAATCAATACTTGTATATCCCTTCAGGTAAAAAAAACATGGCAGTGATGAGTTTTTCATCAGCCTTCAATCTTCAGAAGCCATGTACATAAAGCTAACAGTAAGTATCCTTATTTTCATCTATATTTCAATGGTATTTTTCGACATTTGATAGTGTGTCATAACATAATCTCCTAAGTAGCTCAAGCAACTAGGCCTTGATGTGTGAAGAAGTATCCATTAGTGTTGGCATTCCATACGTTTCTTAGTGATGTTGATATCGTGCTATTTTTTTTTTTTTTTTACAGTTAAGTGATCCTCCTGTTGAATTGGTTGCTACCCTATTTATTCTCAATCAGGTAGGTTTTTTTTTTTTGTATGTAATGAAACATCGTTCTACGCCTTTATTCAATATTCTTACTTTTTAATATTATATTTAAAAATATGTATTCAAGATAGGTTTTCTCGGTTATCCAAGATATGTTATGGTACAACTTTTTAGATTCCGGGGAGATTTTTATTAACAATGGGTTTCATTAATGAACCTGAGCATGACTCATTATTCATTAGTGTTAAAGCTAGAAGTACGAGTTGAAATTGGGTAACTCAAGCAAGCATGACTCATTGTTCATTAGTGTTAAAGTTAGGAGTATGAGTTGAAATTTGGTAACTCAAGCGTGCCTTTAAAACTAAGACGCGGGAGTGGAGTCAATCTGAAAATCCATTTTAAAGGGAACTGCTCTTTTTTGCCTTTGCATGAATGTCGACTGGATGCAATTTACAAGATTAGTTAAGCATGAAAATGTGTTTTTGAGTAAACTTGGGTGAAATGGATGTTGACAATGGATATGGGGTTGGTGTAGTTTTTTTTTTCCAGCCACGGGGCTTGTGTTTTCAATCCCATGTGCTTTGAAGACTTAGAAAAGCTTTTTAACAATTTGGCTACTGCTCTATAAACTTTTAATTTATTTATTTAGTACTTATCTTTTTTAACTTTTGATTACTTCCGGTGGTCTCGATTTGTTTTTCGATAAATAAAAAAAATCAACAGAAGAGTGGACAGGCTGATTAGCATGTTCAACAGTTCAAGGGTAGTAATTCCAGGTAAATATTGTTCTTCGATTTGCACGATTCTGCTAATTTATTTTATTTAATTTTTTTTAATCTCTGGGTACTAACAAATATCTTTTCATTTGTTTTAATTGTGATATATATACTTTAGTTGTCTCAGTTTAGAAACAAAGCAAGGCTGAAAACGATACAAGATGATGATCAAATGACGAACGACTCGCCAAAGGTACGTTTCAGATGGGAAGTAGAAAGTTCGACATTTCTGTCCACATTATTGGTTTCTTCACCAATAAGAACGTCATTGTGAATTTTGATAAAACACCTGTTGGAGGTGAACAACGTAAGAAAGTGACGCGATAGATTACTGATAGTGTGGATTTGAAGTGTGGGATCAGCAATCCAGCTCAGAAGGCTTATTTTTCCAAGTTTCCGGGTTGAGTTTGAAATTGTTTGATGTTTTATATCATCTAACACTAAGATTGATTCATATACCATTAAAGATGCTTAGAGATGTTGTATGGGGTGTTTAATGAATTGTAACTTTTGGTGCAAATATCAATTCTGGTGATGTACAAATCAAATTGAAAATTGAAAGTTTGAGGTTTGGATTGGATTGATTTTTGAGCAAACTTGTGGGTGCATGTGCATAGAGTTTGATTGATGAATATAAGCTGTTTTACTTTAATAAGTATAAATTGTGCATCTTTTTTCTTGATTGAGAAGGAATCCTAATGTTTTTGTTCATTGATTTGTTCAAAGTACGCCCTGTCATGTTTCTTGAATCAATTAGAAAGATCTATGGGGCTACGTTTATTCTCTATTCCTAATAATGTGTTCTTTACCTCTTGTCAATAATTTGATGAGTCTTAGCTCAAGTAGAGATATAACATATTTATTAAAATATTAAGTACTTCCATCATCAACCACACATGATTGCCTTTTGCGATGTTGAACATCATAAAAATTCAACTAAAAGAGTAATATAACATAATTAAAAAACAAACAATATAACATTTTCTATGGGTTTACGTAACAACTTTTAACTCAGATCTCAATAATAGTTAAAAGGTAATAGCTTTACATGAAAACTATGAATACACGTATAGACAAACTTAGGATACTGATGAAACGAAACAAATAAATTATTGTCAGAAGGGAAAAAAGATACTAACGACTTTCAATATGTTGTTTGTGTACCTTTTATTATCGAAAACTAAATTCTCCTAACCCGGGATATTCCCGGGTGATAGCCTAGTGGTGTTATAAACAATATTACATTGGACGAGATGGGTAACAGTTCCAACATCGATGGAATATTGGAATGGAAGGCACTAGGTTAATTACTTGAAATATGGAATGTCAGTATTAACTTAATATCATATTTTATTAAAATTTAACAATCAAATTTGAATATACTGCAAACCAGTTCAACGGTTTGAACCGGTAGAATTGGATTTACCGCCTGTACATAAGGCATATTGTATTCTAGTTTATTGGCTTTTATGGTACCGACCTGTGTGCGGTATCTGGTATAATCGACCTTATTGGCCTTTAACGTACCGACCTGTGTCCGGTAGGGCTGTTCATTTTTATCCAAAACCCGACCCGATTTCAAAGCCACCCTAACCCGAATTAGCGAATATCTGAAAAACCCGAACCCGACCAACCCGAACTTTAAATGGTTCGGTTATCGGGTCACTTTTCCCTACCAAAAACCCGAACAACTCGACCCAAAAAACTCGAAACACGAAACCCGAAAAAAGAAAATCAAACATTTATTGATTTTTTCTTATAGAAGTGTTTTTGTTTAGAGTCTTTAATATATGAAACATTAAGTGCCTGTTTGGCTAAGCTTATTTTGGGCTACTTATTACTTATTTTCTTATTTGATATAAGTGCTTTTAAAATGACTTTTATAAACAGCAAATAAGTTGGTTTTGAAAAGTCATAACATTGGGACTTTTCATTTCTGCTTATAACTTCTCAGGCCCAAATTACCCAAATACCCTACCCAATACACGCTTTCTTCTTCTCCACAGGCACATCGCCTTTCTTCTCCACAACAACAGCCGCAAACCACACACTCCCTCACAAAACCGTTCGGTCGCCTGTTCCCCCTCACGCCGGCACCCCCTTACGCCGCCGCCCCCTCACGCCGGTTCGCTTACGCCGCCGCCCCCGTCACCAGGTAAGGTTGTTCTATTTTTTCAATTTCTTGATTGTTTTTGTTTGTTTGATTTGTTCAATATCATGATTGTTTTGATTGTTGGTCAGAAATTGTTTATTTATATTAGAATGTTGATTTATGTTTTAGATTTAGGTCAGAAATTGTTGGTCAGAATGTTGTTTGTTCAATATCATGATTGTTTTGATTGTTGGTCAGATTTGTTCAATTTCTTCATTGCTTTTGTGACTAAGGAATGTGTTGGTCAGAATGTTGTTTGTTCAATATCATGGTTGTTTTGATTGTTTGTCAGATTTGTTCAATTTCTTCATTGCTTTTGTGACTAAGGAATGTGTTGATTAGAATGTTGATTTGGTATGTTTTAGATTAGGAATGTTGAAGTTGTATATGTATATTATAGATAATGGAAGAAAACCGCACAAATGTTGTTGAATGTGAAACGTCAACTAAAAAGAATAAACCAAGAACCGTGTGGGATAATGCTTCATTCAAGGAGTTTGTCGACGTTTGCTTGCTTGAACGTAGAAAAGGAAATAAACCGTGTACTACCTTCAGTAAGCATGGGTGGAATAATATAGAAAAAACCATGAAGGAAAAAACCGGCAAAGTCTTTGACAAAAAACTACTTAGAAACAAATGGGACTTCATGAAAAAAGAATGGAAGCTTTACGACCGTTTAATAAGGCTTGAAACTGGGATCGGTGGGACGAGGAGCTTAATCGATGCATCGTGGTTATGAACTTATGGTAAGTTATACTTTTTTTAATCATTTGTGGTTATGAACTTATGATTGCAACTTGAAAACCCATTAATTAACCTTTTCAACTTGTAGGAAGATAAAAACTTTGCCAAATTTAGGGGAGCAAATTTGGAAATATTCGAGTCGGTTTATGCTGATTTATTTCGGGATTCTGTTGCCGTTGGGGATCAGACACAGACTCCGTTACAGTTTTTAAACGACAACAATCCGAGCGATGTTCAAATTGAGGAAAACATGGAGGGCAAAGGAGACAGCGATGAAATGAATTTAGGTGATGATGAGTCTTTGTTTACCAATTTCGTTGAAAGTAGTTCAAGTAAAAGGAAGAAGGATGTTGCCAACAAACATTCAACCAAGAGTAAAGCTTCATTGTTTGAGGAAAAGCTAGATGTTGTACTAGATGCCTTATCAACAAAAAGCACGCAAACTTTTCCACCAAATGATCCCTCGGCTACAATAGCGGATTGCATGAACATTGTCATCACTTTTCCCGACTTTGAAGAAGGTTCAAAAAAGTATTCACAAGCCTTGCGTGTCTTCATCAAAAAGCAAAACCGTGAAGCTTTTATGTATCCCAAGACTCATGAAGCAAAGATGGAGTTCCTTAAGTTACTTATGGAAGAATGAGTTGTTTGACATTATGTGTTGTTTGACGTTTTATTTTATGTGTTGTTTGACATTTTATTTTATGTTTTAGTTTGACATTATGTGTTGTTTGACGTTTTAATTTAAGTGTTGTTTGACGTTTTAATTTATGTTATCGTATGACATTATGTGTTGTTTGACGTTTTAATTTATGTGATGTACAGGATGGATAGTGATTACTCTGGTTCAGATGATAGTGAGGAAGAACAAAGGGACGATGAGGTTTTAGAATTTAAAAGGTTATGTGGAGTGGTTGTGAAAGGGATAATAATAGCTCATAACTTACGTGACACGCGTACACCATGTCACACTTCGGCTCGCACTGGGCACAAGTATATTAATGAAATTCTTAATGGCCATCCAAGACGGTGTTATGATATGTTTCGGATGGACATACCGGTTTTTAAACAGTTATGTGTTGGTCTTGTTACTAAATACAGATTGAAACAAACACGTCATGTGTCTATTGAGGAGTCGGTCGGAATGTTATTGATGACTTTGGGTCATGGATGTACAAATAGGCTTGTGCAAGAATCTTTTAATGTAAGACCCTAATTCATTTAACCTTAACACAACGCAGCGGAAAATCGAGTTTGAAAATTTCTTTCATGACATACATCTTGACATTCTAATAATTCATTTTTTTGAATATAAGAACATGCCTTATCAACACTAAATTACATATTTAAGCATTCCCGTACAATCTGTCTTGTGACTCGATCCTCGATCTCCAAACCTTGGTTATCCTCATGACTGGTACTACCTGCGCTCACCACATAAAATTCATACATTAGTACGTATCATAAGCATACAAGACTTGTTCATTCACATTTCGTCATCTTTCAAACTCTAAGCATTTCATCTGTGTATCCATTTCCTGGTGAGGCGTCAATAATGTACCTGCATTACTTTTCATTCTCAAGGTACACCATTAAAATCATTAACCCTCAACGTGTCTAAATCATGCATACATACGTACTTACATACTTACATACATTCACATCTACATACGTACCTATCTTTCCTACCACTTTACATACATGCATACACTCATGCTGGTCTTTATACATACATACATACATACACATCTGCATACATACAAACCCTTCCTACATCATTTCATACCTGCATATAATCATACATGTCTTTATACATACATACATACATACACACCTACATACGTACATACCTTTCCTACATCGTTACATACATGCATACACTCATGCTGGTCTTTATACATACATACATACATACATACATACACATCTGCATACATACAAACCCTTCCTACATCATTTCATACCCCGTATATACTCATACATACATACACATCTGCATACATACATAGGGGCGATTGCCGATGAGAATTAAATTAATAATTCTTACCTGGGGTACGGGATCCCACTTTAAGGTTCATAAATGGAACCTAAGGTGGGATTCTTGCCTGGGCTATGGGATCCCGCTTTAAGGTTCCTAAATGGAACCTAAGGTGGGATTCTTACCTGGGCTATGGGATCCCAAGGGGAACCAACATACCTATATCGTCACGCACGATCATGTCATCCCACCTTTATACATTCACACATACGCTTACCATAAAGGTCATAAAACATGAGTTAAACTAGTTATACGCGACTTAAAACGCGTTTAAACGAGTTCTCGATACAAAACGGAGCCAACAAACAACTTTCGACAACCAGCCACCCCGTCGCGTAGCGCGACGGGCCGTCGCGTAACGCGACGCCATCAAACAAACAGAATGTTTGTTGCTGCTGTGCTGCAGATTTCAGCACGTCCGCGTTTCACGGAAACGGTCATAACTTCTTCGTTATAGGTCCGTTTTACCCGATTCTTTTTCCTACACGTCCGTAATTTAATTCTCCATCTTTCGGAGTTAAGATCCGACATCCGGATTAACAAAGTTTCAGACTTTTATCTCTTCGGCTTATTGCCCTTTTTCCCAACCTTGACCCATTCATGCATTCATCAACGTAACTTGTTCGTTTTGCCATAACCCCTTATACATATAATGATATCAATGACGTCTATCATAAATTATTAAACTCTTGGATGTTTTGCATCCTTTTATCACATTATCATTCATATGCTCATTTCGACCCGTTAAGGGTATTCACTCATTAGTTTGGTCTATGACTAACCAAACCATCATCCCCACTTTCATACTTGTCCAAAACATAACACTAATCGAATGACTTGTTTCTAATCTACTTTTAAGATCGTTTACCCCAAAATACCCATCAAGGGCATTTTGGTCATTCTTAACCCATCATTTACGACGAGAGACCTTAAACACATATTTGACCTCAAACATCATGTTTAATTCATTACAACACTTTATTACTTACTTGTACTACGAAGTGATTACAGAAATCACTTACCTTATGCGTCCGTGCTCGTATCTGATTCCTCGCCTTTTCTTGACCCGTTATCCTTTCAGGCGTGAGTCCGTCTTGACGTGTTTCCTATACTTTCATTTCATCGAAACCACGCCCTTATTAGCATACTCATTTGTACATGTAACCATCATATCATTCGCATAACTCACACTTAACTTTCCTTAGTCATTACTAACAAGCATTAAAACATATAATCGACTTCATATAATCATATCCGTATACGTTAAACTCATGCAACTCCTCATGTCATTACATTTAACACAGATTGCTATAATATGTACCATACGACTTTCCATCAACATACATTTACGACAACGAGTCAAGTCATGTTTCTTATACTTAGTTGACTTTCAAAAGTCAACTATTAACCATACTTAACTATCGACTTATCATTATATACTCGTAACATCATATTCGCTTATACGGATGACACCATATACATTTCATCATACACTTGATGCGAGTACTACCTTTTAAGCATAACGTACAACTATTTCATACTCAAATCTTCTAAACTCATACATAACCCATCAAAACATATTACTAATCATCATGTATCATTCCAAATGAACATTAAACATAACATCATCATATTCCTATACTTTCATTTGACAATAATTCATCATACCCACATAATACATCAATCATTCAACAAGACTTGAACATAGGAGGTGATTACTAGTCATAATCTTCACCCTAACTAACGGGTGTCACCTCTAAACATCAAATTAACGCAAACCATTCATAACCCACGTTCTACACGAGGATTCTAACCCTCGTACATAATCAATTTCATATTAACTTACGGATTAGAACATAACCCACTTCACCCATGATCACCAATCTTAGATTTAAGACATACCTTATGATCCCCTCGTGTTGGTGATCATTAATTCATGCTCGGTTATAGATTTCAACTTCATCTTGCCTTCCAATTTGAGCTTAAAGGCGATTTAGGGTTTGAGGCTCCATGGGAGCCTCCTGATCTTTCTCGAACACACACGATGTGTGTGTTTATGTGTGTGTTTAGTTATCTTATAACTTAACTTTCACTTGTTTCATTTTAGCCCCTCGGGTTTACTTTTAAAACATAACTGACACTACCTTAATCATTTAAGACTTTCAACCATACCCTTAACTAGGTTAAATAACCTAGTTATTTATTTCCTGACGTGTCACATTATAACATACAACAAACATTAACATTCAGATTTTTGGGGCGTTACATTTAATCATTCTGGTGAAACAATTCACAGACATTTTTATAGAGTTTTGGCAGCCGTGCTTAAGATGAGTGCTGATATCATCAAGCCAGCCGCAAACTATAATGATGATGTACCTGCACATATATTAAACAATCCTCGGTATTATCCAATGTTCGAGGTATTATCTAATGTTTGATGTATATAATGCTACAGTTATTTTAACAAATGTTTTAATTATGTTATCGTTTTGTATTTGTAGAACTGCATTGGCGCTATAGACGGGACACACGTGAAGGCATCGGTTCCATTGAAAGAGCAACCGAAGTACATTGGTCGAAAGGGATACGCTACACAAAATATAATGGTTGTTTGTGATTTTAACATGTGTTTTACATTTGTATGGGGCGGATGGGAGGGAACTGCACATGACACGAGAATTTTTAATCAAGCGTTAGATAATGTGGGACTTCAATTTCCACATCCCACGGGTGGTTAGTATACTTTTAGTAATGTCAATTTTATGCGTTTAAAACGAATATTAACTGTTTCTTTTAATTCCGGATAAATATTACGTTGTTGATGCCGGATACCCAAATACTAGAGGGTATCTTGCTCCATACAAAGGCACGGACATTCGTTATCATATAGCGGATTTTCGACATGCACAAACTAGCGCTATGCGTGCTCCTCAAGGACCAAAAGAGACATTTAATTATTACCACTCATCGTTGCGAAATATCATTGAACGGACTTTTGGAGTGTGGAAAGCTAGGTGGGCGTTATTGAGAGATACGCATGTTGGTTTCACGTACAACCACCAAGTGAGTATTGTGATAGCATCGATGGCGCTCCATAATTTTATTAGGACGGCCGGTGGGTTTGATGACTTATTTGATATGGCACAACAAGAATCTTACAATCTCAGAGGAGGTGGTACTAGTGACGAAGTTCACGCAGAAGTTCAGGCTACAAGTCGTACACATGGTGATGAACTGCATATGTCAGCGATCCGAGATATCATTGCGCAAGATATAATGACATTGCGGGGATGAACATGCAATCGTTTTTATTGTAGGGATGAATGTACTATAAGAACATGCAATCGTTTTTATTGTAGGGATGTTTGTCGGGTTTTTTTAATTTTTTTTTTTAATTTTGCGAAAGACATAATTTATCGTTTCTATTGTAGGGAACTATGGTGGTATTATTGTGCTTTTGGGTTTGTTTGTTTATTTATTATTATTATTATTATTATTATTTTTTGTAAAAGACATAATTTTTATTTTGTAAGGTTTTATGTTAATGAACATTTTATTAGGAAGGGGAGAGAAACAAAAAAGCTAAGCCAAACACTTTTTAAAATATAACTTATTGACTTATTAAAAGAATGTCATTTTTGGTAATTTTACATGAATAAGCTAAGCCAAACACTTTTAACAAAACAACTTATTGACTTATTTACTTTTCCCACCAAATAAGCTTATCCAAACACTTTTTTAAAAACTCCTTCTCAAAAAGTCATAAGTAAATAAGTGTTTTTCACAAAAAGTGCTTTTTGAGTTGAATAAGCTTAGCCAAACAGGCCCTAAGTTTTGAGACTTTTAAATATTATAATAGCATATTATCAAATAATGTTTGAACTTTGATGATATTTTTAAAGTAACAATATGAATTTTGATGATATCTTGTAAAAAAACATTAAATTTTCATTTTACATCCAAACCCGAAAACCGACTAAGCTGAACTTTAAATGGATCGGTTATCGGGTCAATTTTTCCTAGACAAAAATCCAAGCAAGCCGACCTGAAAAACTCGAAACCCGAAGAAAAGACCGGATGAACACCCCTAGTGTCCGGTATCTGGTATAACCGACAGATTCATACCGGTATTGAGTGTAAGGTTATGACATTATGCGGGTATTTATGTGTAAAAAAATTACACGAATGGTAAGTCTATTATTATAATTTTTTATTCCAAACTTCCACAAATCACATATTAATCCTTATTGTGTACTAACACATACGATTTGTTAATTTAATGTAAAACTACCATTCACCGTTATTATTAAAAATTAAAATGAAAACCAGAAAAAGAGAAAATTACTAGTAAACTCTTAAATCGACATCTTCAATACGGGTCGTGTTACTTTTTCAATTTCCAATAAAGACTGATGTGTCAGATTTTGTCTATTTGATTGAACCTATACGGGTCGTATAGGCCTATACAGGTCCTATAAACCCCCTGAATTCTCTAAAAAAAATTTGAGGGAATTAATTAGCTATTATTATAAGAGAAAGTTTACGGTGTTCGTTCATGGTAAATCCAAATTCGTTAATCAAAGTTTTTTAATAATGTAAGATTTTACTTAAAATGAAATGTAAACCTTATTTGTATAATTGTGTGTTAGCATAGTTGTCCTAAATGATTATTAGTTATTACATAAATAAATACAACAAAAGTCACGCTACACAATAAAATGGGACGTGATAAGAGGATTACACGGAAGAGACTGAGTAATATCATATCCTTTTTCATATAGGCCTATACAGGTCCTATAAACCCCCTGAATTCACTAAAAAAATTTTGAGGGAATTAATTAGCTATTATTATAAGAGAAAGTTTACGGTGTTCGTTCATGGTAAATCCAAATTCGTTAATCAAAGTTTTTTAATAATGTAAGATTTTACTTAAAATGAAATGTAAACCTTATTTGTATAATTGTGTGTTAGCATAGTTGTCCTAAATGATTATTAGTTATTACATAAATAAATACAACAAAAGTCACGCTACACAATAAAAAGGGATGTGATAAGAGGATTACACGGAAGAGACTGAGTAATATCATATCCTTTTTCATATAGGCCTATACAGGTCCTATAAACCCCCTGAATTCTCTAAAAAAAATTTGAGGGAATTAATTAGCTATTATTATAAGAGAAAGTTTACGGTGTTCGTTCATGGTAAATCCAAATTCGTTAATCAAAGTTTTTTAATAATGTAAGATTTTACTTAAAATGAAATGTAAACCTTATTTGTATAATTGTGTGTTAGCATAGTTGTCCTAAATGATTATTAGTTATTACATAAATAAATACAACAAAAGTCACGCTACACAATAAAATGGGATGTGATAAGAGGAT
The DNA here is from genome assembly GCA_030545235.1 of Helianthus tuberosus. Lineage (NCBI taxonomy): Eukaryota > Viridiplantae > Streptophyta > Magnoliopsida > Asterales > Asteraceae > Helianthus > Helianthus tuberosus. The sequence continues at coordinate 38,882,059 of CM060355.1, forward strand.
TACACGGAAGAGACTGAGTAATATCATATCCTTTTTCATATTATCGCTAGTGGTGAACCGTGGTTATGTCTAAAATCTAAATTAACTACTCATGTGTCTGCCAATGAGCGGGTGATGGAGTGGTAAGGGAGAGACCAGGTGTTCTACTTTACACAAGTTTCATTCCTGTCATCTCCGTTAGTTTCTGCGGCACTTGATGGGAGACCAGGGGGTGATCGCTAGTTCGATCATTGAACTGAGGTTTGATTCTTGTTCTCCCTGTTAGTTTCCGTGACACCTGATGATGATGATGATAGGAGACTAGGGAGTGATCGCTAGTTTTAGGGTCGGCCCTGAGAATCCGTGTACCCTGTTCGAGCTTGAAAAACGTGCCCTTAGGCCTTAACGAAATTGGGTATTGAGCTCACTAAAAGTCTAAACCTAATGCCAATGGGCTAATAACAAATCTAAACCATAAGAATAGTTTTGTAAGTGAGTCTGTGTTAGTGTTTGTAAGGGTATACCCTATTAAAAAATATTTTACATATACATATCAGGTTTTTTTTTCATAAAATAACGTGGCCTTCGAAATATCGGACCCTGGTCGGTGGTCCTCCCCGTCCACCCCAGAGCCGGCCATGGCTAGTTCGATCCTTGAACTGAACGGGTTTTACTTCACCGCACTATCATGCCTTTGGGCGAGTATTCACAGGCTTCGGCTCAAGGTGAGGGTTTTCTTCTCTTCATAACGAGTGTATCTTAATGTGGTGAATTTCGCCACTAACGTATTTGAAGAAAAAGCTACTCATGCACCGGGTTTCCTTTAAAAAAAGTGGACTTCTGGTTTTTACATGTCACACTATAAAAGTTTGAAAAAGATTCGTCAGTTCTCTGCCCCAATTCTACAACGAAAGAGACCGACGTATGCATGAAAACCTAACAAACAACTGCAGGTTTCATCCTTCAAATTACCTACATATTTCTCCAATTTTTTTTTTTTTTTTTTTAAACTTAAAATATCATTCCACACGAAAAAAAACAATTACAAAGCAATGGCAGGTAGTCGGGCAACAAGTTGCGCCGCCACCCCCTTTTGAATAGAAAAACTAATTCTACTAAATACAAAGTTTGAAACCTTTAGCGACGAAGAATTACTATTAACGACTTTTTGAATCCGATTCAAAAGTCGCACAGCGTCAGGAGAGGTTATATATGACTTAAAGCAACTTGTATATTAGGTCATTTTTGGCACTTTTAGAGTGAAAGTTTGGGTGTAATATGACATTATGGCTCTAATCCTGCATACAATGTTGTGTTTATTAGGTTTTGCACTGGATTTTGATAGTGAAAGCTGTAGAGAGAGGTTAGAATTGATGCACATGGTGTGTTCCGGTTTAGGGTTTGAGAATGGGCATGGGAATGGGAATGGTAGAAGGTGTATGATAGCATCCATACACTTCACTGATTTATGGACATATAATGTAGCATTGTTGTAAAATTCGGGATTAATCGCCGATTGTTTACTGATTAAATTTCACCTAATCAGACTTAAAACTGGTAATCTGTCAAAGGCAGTCAAAATTGGTTGAAATTCAGTCAAATTTGGTCAAAATCTTTCAATTATTTGAAAAACATGTTTTTAAAAAACGGTTGAGGCGTGAGCCTTGAGGCAAAACGCCCAAAAAAACGATTCCGAGGCGCGCCTCAGGGGGTTTATATTGTATGTGCGCCTCAGGGGTTTTTATATTTGTTTTTGATGGTTTTGACTTTTTGTGTCAATTTCAAACAATTTATGTCTTTTTTATGTGTGTTTTGATGATTTTGATGAATTTGATGATGACTTTAGACAGTATTATTATTTTTATAAGATATATAATTTTTATATTTATTTTTTAATTCTTCCTCGGGCTTACGCCTCTGTTCGCCTCGAGGCGTACGCCTCGTGGGGCGAAGGGAAAACGCCTCGAGGCTCAATTCCGTTCTTTTAAACCTTGTTGAAAAATTATTCTTATTAATCCAATCTGAATAATAAGTTTGAAAAATTACATATAAAATTCCAATCCGATTAATCCCTATTAATCGTTAGTCAGTACACCATCACCTGACTAGCGCCTACTGATTTTACAACCATGTAATGTAGGTTACCTTAGGGTTTAACCCTAGATATTGGTTAATGTATTCATCATTGTATTTATGTTTATGAACATGAATATTGTATTATCAGATCGGGTTTCATATTCTTTGATCATGTTTTGGTGATGTTTAAGTAATCAGCGTTTCACCTGGTGAAACAAAGGGTGTCCACCAGGTGGTTGTGTTTACTATTAGCTTATTTAAAATCAGTTCCGACTCGTATACTGGATTTTGTGTATATTTGTTGATTTTAGTTCTGTTGTATCTGCAGGTTCCTTACTGATGGCAAAGAAGAAGAAAATTGAGAAACCGATGGGGTCCGGTCCTTCGAGGAGGTTTGATAGACGTAAGTTTTTGGTTGATATTATCAATTTATCAAACATCAAGTCAACAAAAGAGAAAACTGCAAACAGTTCAAAACAGAGTTCAGAAGATGTTAATGAAGATAAGAAAATTGAAAAGCCGGATCCAGATGTTGGTGCTAGGAAAAGGAAGAGAATAAGAATTGAATCAGGTGCCTACGTTTATTCTGCCTTTATTATTTTCCGTCAGGATATCATATACCATAATCAATTTTACATTAGATATCAATTTTACAGTGTGAACCATAATGTTTGACATGTTCTTAAATTATGAACTTATAGTGAATTAGTGATTTGAGTATAGTTTCTTGATAGCAGTCTTTTAAATATGTAACATTTTCAGTTTTTGTTCATGTGAAATTATGAAAGAATTGATTGACATTCCTTCCCAGGTTTGCGAGCTGGTGATGAAGAGGATCTACAAGTGGAAGACAAGTCACCTCAAGCTAATACTAGCAGGAACACGCTCCGCACATCATCATACAGGTGATTTTGGTGTATTTAAGATAATCACAGTGTGTTAGGAATCATATGTTTACTTTGCTATTTCTAGTATTAGGGAGGGGGTATTTGTAACTTTCTCTCTTATAAATAAGTATGGAATAGTTAGTAGTGGGGGAGAGAGTTTGTTATTCGGTTAGGGCTCCATTGTGGAGAGGCTCCCTTGTGGAGAAGGGCTTAGCCCGGGATCACTTCGGTGATTGTTTATCTTCGATTTGTTTTTCAATTCAATCTATCACAATTATCATATATCGATTCCTATCACAGTGTCAGTGTGTTTGGAACATATTAGTTCATGTAAACGTGGGATAAAATTGAGTGTTTGACATTCTTTTTGAGCTTTTGGGAATCCATAGAGCTATCCTATATACCATTGATTAGCATTGCTGTTTTTGTTTTCTCTTTTTTTGATAAGATGGGGATAAGGGTCAGCCTTTGACCTTGCACATGAAAGGATAGGCATTAACTAGGGCACGAGGCTATCAGTGTTAGACTTGCATAGTTATATAATCATAGTTTCTCCTCATAGTAGAAACTAGAAACAAGTTTACAACCTTAGTTATTCCGCAGTATCATTCTGTAATACCTTTTGTGCAGCCCACAGTGATAAGTTACTCTTATCCTGCAGGATTGAAAATGATTTACAATATCAGCAGGAACTTGACGCGTGTCACCAGGTTGGTCAATGTTTTTGTTTTTTATGACTTGAATAAATCTAGTTCGATCATATTAAGATATGTTTTATATGGTTAGAAAGCAAGGGGAACATTCTAATGTCTATCCGAGTTCAGTTGACACATTCTAATATTAGAAAAGTTTTTATATGATTACAAAGGGCGAAGAAGCGTTTGAGAAGATTAACAGTGAATGGGGTGAAAAGAGGGAGAGTTTAGAGAATGATTACAAAGTGGATAAATGTTTAATCCATGCACTTTACATGAATCCTTTGATAAGATCTGAAAAACTGAAAATATTAGAAAGAGAATTTGCCAACAAATTGGAAGAACATGAAAAATATTGGGAGACTTGCCTTGACGAGTTAAAGGCAACAATGCTGGCAGCCCGACAGGTGGCAGCTGAGGTGGCCCCCACTTTACCTGAAACTCCAATTGAAGCGCAAAGTCAGGATGAAAAGGAGACGGTTGATGCAACAGTATCAACTGAGCAGATTGGAGAACTTCCAGCTCAGCAGCTTGATGATGATATGGCGGTTGATGTGGCGGAAAAAGTTGACTCTGGTGTGAATGATATGGCGCCACATGTCCACTCTGGTGACGTTGAAATGCAAGCTGGAAATTACAACAAAGAGCATGATGAAGATGGCATTGTAGGCCTTGATACATCACATGTTGTGGAAGACCGTCATGAAACTGTTGATAATGTAGCACCCGAAGTTGAATCTGATGAGAGGGGGACGCCAGCTGGCACCGTTGGTGATCTGCAACCGTCAGGTGCCAGTCAACTTGATAGGATCATTCCAGATGATGAACCAGATTTGCCATCATCTACCGACCCAACGGTTGCCGAAAATCCAACCGTTACTGTCTCCGAATCTGGAAAAGTTTTGGAAGAAAATCTTGCATCTGCTACTGAGACACATCACGAGGCACAACCGCCTCATTTGGCTACCTCGGTTTCACCCGCACCACTGGTTAATGCACTATACATGTTTGATAACCTTACCAACGAAGTGAGCCCTCAAATGCCCAATCAAACTCATCCACTTCAAGCTGAAGTAGAGCGGTTATACACGGTGAAAGAGAATGTAACCAAGTTCCATCGAGAAATGGTCAGCCATTTATTTTTTATCTTGATAAGTTGACTCATATAGATCGACTTTTCATCATCCTATCTGTATTGTTTTCGTGCAGAAACAAAGGCTGAATACCGAATGTGAAAAGGAAATAGCGGAAATTGTTGCTGAAATAAGGCTCAAGTATGAAGCTAAACATGTTGAAGCTGATGCAGCTTATAACTCAAAAAAGATTGAACTTGAGACCAATATCGATAGAGTAATCTTGAACAGACAATTGGCCGAAGCTTTCAGATGCAAGGGTCAAGGTATTATATAGAAAAATGATATATAAATTAAAGAAAATTGTATATTGTTTTCGCTTCGTCAGTTTTAATGGAATATTGTTTTCATTCTTTTCAGACTCTCGGGACTCTCAGGCTGGAATAATGCAGCAACTGCTTAGGTTATCGGTTTCACCTTCTATAAGGATTTTCCATGGTCAATCTTCAGGAAACCGGCAGCCACTACAACCACCACCGTCACTGCCACAACCACAGCCACAACGGCCTCTTCAGATAGTTCACCAACCAGCAGATCTGTTCTCAACCACACCGAGCAGGCTACAACCACCACCTGCTCTCTTGCATTAGCTACTCTACTGATGTCGCTCTCTCGACCAACTGATCGTGGCCCTGCTCCTCTCTATTTTCAGCCACACGCAACTCACCGGGCACCACTACTGTTCTACACCACCAACAAAGGTAATCCTTTATACCTTTTGTAAAAATATTGGCAACTGAAACTTGAAACTTGTGTTTGGGGGTTGGGGCAAACTCAAGCACCTAGGAATACAGTTGGGGAAGATGAGTTCGCAAACAATATGTTAAAAAGTGTTAATTGATTGGCTTCGTCCACCATTGAGGTTTGGTCTGATGCTCTAGCCCTACAATTGTTCATTATTCAGTTTGAAATATTCCAAACCTATCATTGCTTTGGTTTCACGGTTGGTTTTTCAAAAAAAAAATAAATAAATAAATCGGTCCGTTGGGTTAGGAGCTTTCTAACCGTATCGAGCGGTTTGGTTTGTGGTTTATACTTGAGTTGAAACCGGTCGAGAAATAACCGAACGAGAGCGTAGAATTTTGGGCCAGGTGGATTATACACACGATTGAATTTTGCTTAAAAATACAATACGAGGAGCTGGACTTTTAAGTATTAACTCTTAGAATGTTATCGCTTATTTTAGTTTGATCGTATAGTATACTATTTTGTTATAAAGTTCTAACCAGCTCAATCCGTGAAAGCAAACGAAGCCAGATCATTAGTAACGTTTCGGACACTTTCGGTTCAGTTACAATTTGATTTTGGTTTACAATGGTCAAAAACTGTTACTAATGTTCTTGGCTTGATCTAAAACCCGTCAAAACCGAACTGTTAACGCTATCCTTTGAGCAACGAGGTGGTGTTTTCGATTCTAGCTTGCTGCGGTTTTTAATTTCTTTTGCCAATTGTTTTTGTATGTGGTTGGGTAGTGGATACTTGGATATGAACTTTAGGCCCAACGGTCGTTTCGCAGCCCACATGTGCAACCAATCCGTTTGTTGTTTATTACATTTGTTCTACTTATTTAGAGTAAAATATGTATTATTATATGCCCAATTCATTTTAATTCACTGAATTAGTCATTTTGTTCTAGATTTTAATGCAAGTTGTTTAATTTATGTCAATAATACATAGAATATGTTGTTTGTAGATCTCTAGTTTATAATATTATGTACAGTGATTCACTGCTTTGTCAAGTCTTATAAAATATTTTTTTAAATTAAATTTAGAATATACTTCAAAAGATATTTTATAGAGATGGTTTCGGACGTGTTGGATAATAGATCAAATAGATGAATATTTTAGCGACGAGTGAAAATTGGGTAACCGGTTTTGTACACCGATAATTAACAATGGTAAATGATAGTTAAAGATAAAAAATTCGAGAATAATACCTTTAAGTTATCATTAGCTTCTTTGAAGACAATGGTGAATAAATTGTTGCTTGCTTTAAAATTTTAAGAATTATTGTTCCTTCAATCAGCAATGTAAATTGACATTCAGACTATTTGAACTTAAATATGTATCAAAGGTGAGCTTCCATAAGCAAAAAGATGGTCATGAAAGAAGAGATTTGTAACTTAAAAAACTCTTCAAGCATATCAAAATTAAAATCTCAAAGCACTTGAGTTAAATTTGATTCAAAACTTTTCTCCAAGATTTTTACATGAAAATTAATCTGAAATCTCAAAAAAAAATATCTAAAATTCTAATATTCAAGCATCATTTTCTATTAGATTTAGCAGCTAAACAAATCATTTAAAGAATATAGCATCAACAATAATATAGTTTAATCTCAAGAATCACATTTAGTACCTGAGAGAGTACAAATTTCTATAAAGTTTATCAAATTATCACATACGAGGGCAAAGTGCAAGACTAAAAATTGCTTTACACAATTTAGATACACATTTGACTTTATGAAGTAAAATATAACATCAATTTAATCAGTTATGCAATTTAGATACATATTTGACTTTAGGAAGTCAAACATAACATCAATTTAACCCATTTATATGATAATAAGCCAAACATAATTTTATGATAAAAGGCAACCATAATACAACATAAGTATGTCTTAACATAAGTCAAAGATAACATCAATCACTATCCCAAACAAACATACCTAACATAAGTCAAACATGTCTTAACTTAAGTCAAACATATACCTAAACAATGTCTTAACAACATTCAAATAGAAATCCAAACAAAGTGTTAACATCCTTAACATCATTCTTGAGTAGCCTATGGTGCACCTTGTGTTGCATCTTGTGAAACAAATTCTTGTGCTATAATTGCTAAACCTCGAGACTCACCTTGACCTTTGCAACTTCTACAATTGTGCCTCGTATTCCCACATTTGCTACATGTTGGAGTGCTCCCCGTCCTTGTCATTTTACCGCCTTTGTCAAATGATTCTTGAACCTCCTCAATAGACTTTCTCCTCATTTTCTTTGGCCTTTCCACCTATTCAATTGACATTCCCATTTTATGTTAATAGAACAAACATATGCCATTCAACCGACTGCCATTCATATATATATTTAATTCATACCTGCTTATGATGTTTAGGTGGAACGAGTGTTGTGGAACACTCTGATGGAGTCCACATATCAGGCCCTGTGATTGGTTCAATGACATGCTTGTAAGCTTCTTTCCATGTATCTAACCAGTAAACTTTAGACATGTCCCAAATTGCAGCTACTGCATGTTTACACGGCATCGCAGTCAAATCCTATTTTCTACATGAGCATGTTTTCAAATCCACATTCACCACACACTGAGACTTCGAACCACTCACCTAGTAATATAATGTCCAACATTAGTACCATCTTCTTTGAAAAGGATGAAAAAAATAAAATATTATACCTGATATTTCGAAGAATCCACCATGAGAACATTCATCTATGATGCTGCTTCTTTAGTGTCACTGAAGACCCCTTCAACATACGGTGTTAATGGACCATTTAATTTTTCCTGAACCTTCTTCACATTAGCAATCCTTCTTGTCATGTATTCCCTGATGTACTCCAAACATGTGATCACATGCTTGTCTGTAACTCCAATTATTTGTCTGTTAAACACTTAAACTCACAAATGTTCAATAAAATATCACACAATGCCGTACTTGTAAAATGAGATCTTGACCAGGTTTGAGGTGGGATCTGACATAGCCAATCATGTAAGGCTAGGTCTTTATCCCTTATGTCTTGCATAGCATTGTTAAAGTAAGCTAGACTAGTAACAGAAGCTGCTCTCCATAACAAGTTTTTAAACACATCTCCACGCCATTGTTTCTTCATGTTCTCGTCTATGTGTCTAAGACAATACCTATGCTCAGCATTAGGGAAAACTCTCTTCATTGCTAGAATAAGACCCTACAGGAATTGGACCGAACAAGTTAGATTAATTCATATACATTAGACATAATTGATTAATGAAAACTTGCCTTTTCACAATCACTAATAAAAGTGATACTAGAATTTCTTGTTAAGTCAAGATCTATTAGACAGAATTAAAGGCACCGATTTATGTTATCATATATTATTTACCATTGATTTATCTCATTGATTGTAAATGATTTACTTTCCTTGTAATAGCTAGGCAATGGTCCTATTTATAGGACTTCTTTGTATCAAAAATTCAATCAATAACAAATACACTGTTTAACTTGGTATCAGAGCCAAGTAAACCCTAATCTAAACAGCCGACCAACCTTCGGCCTTCTCTTCCCATTTACTCCGACAAACCTTAATCTCCTTTTCTTCTTCAGCCTTTACTCCACCCATGGCAGCCATCACCGCCCTAACTGCAACAGAGAAAACAACCTTGAACTCCCACAAATTCGCATTCAGCCTAACACCCACAAACTATGGTTATTGGAAAGCCATGATCGAACCCTTCTTCATCTGCAGCAACCTGTACGGTTACATACATGGAACCATACCCTGCCCAGCCAAAACTGTTACATTAGGCTCCACCACATCGGATAACCCTAGTTATCCCCACTGGATAACGAATGATGCCCACATCCGCATGATCCTCACCTCCACCGTTTCTGAAGCCGCTTTCCAGCATGTTCAAGGTCAAACCTACAGAGAAGTCTGGCTCTCTCTGGAACGTGCTTATGCTCCAAACACCTCTTCACGTGAGTACACTTTAAAAACCCAACTTCTTAGAATAATGATGAAGGGAGATGAAAAACCAACCGAATACCTCACTCGAGCACAGGAATACGCCTCTGCTCTTGCAAACATTGGTGAACCTATGAAGGACAAAGACCTCGTTATGCTCGTTATATCTGGCCTCAGGGAGGAATACCACAACCTCAAACCCAATCTTTTGACCCGGCAACCACTTGTAGCTTTTAATGAACTTCATGGCCTTCTTCACGATCACGACTACATGCTTAGTGTTCATCGCAGCCCATCAAACGCTGCTGCCCTACCACAGGCCTTTGCTGCCTCAACCGAAACCAACCAACCAATCCAACCTCAATGTTGTCCAATCTCAACTTTCTAACCTTTAACTTCTAGCCAATCAACTGGGGTATCAACTCAACCCTCTTTCATCCTCTACCCCGCAACCACAAGCCAACTATTCTACCCGCTCCTTTTCTGGCTCCAACAGTAACTGGGTCCAACGTCGTGGTAATTTTCGAGGTAACTTGCGTGGTGCTTCCAACAACAGGAACCATGACAGCCGTGATACCGGCTCTTCTAACAAGTTTTCATGGGCATCCACTCAGCAAATGGTGTACGGTCACTGCAACAGGTGTGGGATAGGTCATATTCCATCCCAATGTCCCAACCAGCCAGCGTCTTCCTCATCCAAGCAGCCTACTCAGGCGAACTTTGCTAATTTTTCGGATGTTGGATCGCAATATGATATGTGGAAACCTGACACCGGCTGCAACCAGTCCGCAACTCCTGACTTGTCAAGCCTTGACCACTCCGAATGTTATCACGGTAATGACTCACTCCATGTTGGTGACGGTAATCCTCTTCCTATTTTCCATATTGGCTCATCAAAATTCTACTCACCCAATAAAACCTTTAATCTATCTAATATTCTACATGTCCCAAACCTAAAACAAAACCTTTTATGATGCAGGGATATCAGATATTATTTTATATTTATTTGAATTTCAATTTCCTAATATTTTGTTATTTAGTTTCCTATTTTATCTTTTTCATAGTTATAAATTAGGGTCTAGGGTTAATTGTTTTTCAGTTTTTGGTTTATTTATATTTGAAGGACATTGTTCTTGGAACGTTTGGTTCGTTTATCAGTCTTTGTTTAATCAAGCGTTCTTGAGCCATTTGATTGCACGCGAAACTGCATCAGTTGGTATCAGAGCTTTGGTGTTCAAATGGCTCTGCGTGATGAGAACTACCTTTTTACTCGCAGAATCGCCGACAGAGGCAGCGATGAAATCGTGTTCGATTCGCAAGATCGCAAGATCCAGGAAACTGACCCAAAGGATGTCATCTGGGATGAGATCGTTGGGAAAGAGGAGCATCCTGAAGACTGCGATGGTTACAAGTTTCTGGAAACCGACTCAGAGGCTTTCATCCGGGATGAGAACTGTGGGAAGGAAGAGTATCCGGGGAATTGTAGCGTTATCTACCCCTCACCTCCTTGTTTTGATGAATACGGGGACGAGGAATGGTATTCTTGGTTTACCGGTGGTGATCCGAACTTACCAGGTGTTAGGGTTGAAGGTGTTACGGTTGAAAACGGAGGTGGTGCGATAGCTTCCGGTGGTATGGCGGTGATAAATGGCCCGACGGCTTGTGGTAGGTCTCACTCACAGTCTGTGGTAAGTCCTTCCTTCATGCCGAAAGTAATGTTGGAATTAGTTGTTACACAAGATACGGAAGGGTTGTTTTTTTGGAAGATCCATTAATGCTGATTACGAAGGGAGTCAACAAAACACGGAAGGTTTGATTTTTGGAAAATCCAGTAATGTTGCTGATTTTGGAGATTTAAAATCTTTAAAAATTCAAACGGAGATTGGGTTTATTAAATGTGGGGACCATATTAATAATATGGTAGATGGTGGATACCTTGTGAATTTTATAAAGGATGTTCAAAAAGAGAAAAATATTGTGGTTTCTCAAGATAATGAGGTGGCTGCTACTTTTAGGAGTTGCATACATCTCAAGCATTTTCCACGTGGAGCCCAAAGAAAAATTGAAAAACTTTATAAAGATGGTGGATTAGACAGTTTGGGGTGGCATAAAAAAGTTAATCTAACAAATATTCATGTGAACAAGGGTTTGAAAACTTCGACTTTTGTAAATACAGGTGCTCAAATTTGTTTGGGGTTCGTCGGACTTAATTATCGTGAGCCAAATGTTTGTTACAAATTAGCGACACAAGTGAAGATAAGACGATCCAATGCGCCATTTGACCCAGGTGGCACAGAATTAGAGTTGGGAGAGATGAGCTTTGAAGTTAACTTGCTTAGGTGGGTTGTGATGATAATAATGCAAAAGAATCAGAGTCATGTTCCTTTTGATCCAGGTGGGTTTGGTTCGAAGGCAAAACTCGAGGACGAGTTTTTTTCGAAGAGGGGGAGTATGATGCAGGGATATCAGATATTATTTTATATTTATTTGAATTTCAATTTCCTAATATTTTGTTATTTAGTTTCCTATTTTATCTTTTTCATAGTTATAAATTAGGGTCTAGGGTTAATTGTTTTTCAGTTTTTGGTTTATTTATATTTGAAGAACATTGTTCTTGGAACATTTGGTTCGTTTATCAGTCTTTGTTTAATTAAGCGTTCTTGAGCCATTTGATTGCACGCGAAACTGCATCATTTTATCTGTCCAACAATTTTGTCTTGAAAATAACGTCTTCTTTGAATTTCACTCTTCCTTTTTTGTTGTGAAGGACAAGTCTACACACACTACCCTCCTAACGGGTCCAAGTGAGAACGACCTTTATACTCTTCGCCTCCCCAGATTCAAGTCCATTCCAAAGCTTGCATTCACAGCCATCAAAGCTCCCTCTACTGTTTGGCATCAACGCCTCGGTCATCCTCATCAACGTGTTTTTGATAGTGTTATTTCCAGTTTTTATTTACCTGTTACTACCAAACGTTGTTCTTCTTTATGTACTGCATGCCAATTAGGAAAATCTTCTAAACTTTGTTTACCTCTTTCTAATTTTCGCAGTCATAATGTTTTGGATTTGGTATATTGTGATGTTTGGGGGCCCTCGCCCACATTGTCCACTGATGGTTATCGATTTTTTCTATTATGCGTTGATCATCATTCACGTTTTATGTGGTACTTTCCCTTAACAAATAAATCTGATGTCTATACCACTTTTAAAAACTTCTTAACCATGGTCGAAAGACAATTTAATACCAAACTTAAAAGTGTTCAAACTGATTGGGGAGGAGAATTCCGAAACTTATCACCCTTTTTTACCTCCCTTGGCATCATTCATCGACGCTCTTGTCCATATACCAGTGCCCAAAACGGAACCGTTGAGCATCGAAATCGCCACGTTGTTGAAACAGGTCTCACCCTCCTAGCCCAAGCCAATCTCCCACAAAGATTCTGGCACTTCGCCTTTGAAACAGCCGTCTACCTCATAAACCGTCTTCCTTCCCGCACTTCCTCCAATAAATCTCCTTACCAACAACTTCACAACCGCAAACCAGATTACACCTTCATGCGTGTCTTTGGTTGTCAATGCTTTCCCTGCTTGCGCTCATACAACCATCACAAAATGGACTTTCGTTCTACACCATGTGTCTTTCTTGGTTATAGTCCATCTCACCACGGTTTTCGGTGCTTCGATCTTGCCACCGAGCGCATTTACATCACCCGATATGTTCGTTTCAATGAACATGTCTTTCCCTATAACCCTCCCCAGCCTTCACCTATTCCAACTACACCCACATCAGTCTCCAAATTTCCAGACCCACCTCCTTTCTTCACTGATGAGCAATCGGCCACACAATCACCACCCTCCACCACTCTAAACCATTCAAACTCCGACCCACCTCCATCTGAACCAGCCTCAGCTCAATCAGCCTCGGCTCAAGCTGAACCAGCCTCGGCTCCATCAGCCTCGACTCAACCTCAAACTAGCCCATCCTCGAACATTCCAACCCCACCTCCTCGTCCTAGACCATCTAATCTAAGACAAAATCCAAAACAAACACAGTTCTACACTCCATCTGCCTATTTTGCCACCACTTCTTCCGACCCTACCGTTCCCACCACCTTTACCGTTGCCAACACATCTCCTGAGTGGCGTCATGCCATGAACCAGGAGTATCAAGCGCTTCTCAAGAACGGAACTTGGTCTTTGGTCCCTTATGATAATCACTCTAACTTAATTGATTGCAAATGGGTTTACAGGTTAAAGTCGGATGCCCAGGGGAAGCTCACTCACTACAAAGCCAGACTCATGGCAAAGGGTTTTCATCAAAAACCTGGTGTTGATTATCATGAAACATTCAGCCCTGTCATCAAGCCGACAACAATCAGAGTAATTTTATCTCTTGCTGTTACTCAACAATGGCCTCTTCGCCAACTCGATGTGGAAAATGCCTTTCTTCAGGGTGATATTTCTGAGACTATATACATGAAACAGCCTCCAGGTTTTGCAGACCCCAGCAAACCTAACCATGTATGCTTACTCCATCGATCTCTATATGGGCTCAAACAAGCGCCCAGAGCCTGGTTCCATCGGCTTTCCACTATTCTCTAGCAGCTGGGTTTTCGAGGGTCCAAAACGGATCCCTCCCTCTTTATTCTCAAACACGGTGCAACCTTGGTCTACATTCTGGTTTATGTCGATGATATTATCATCACTGGAAACAATAACTCGGCCATCTCAGGTATCATTAAGCAATTAAACGCCTCTTTTGCTATAAAATACTTGGGCCAACTTCACTACTTCTTGGGAATTGAAGTTCTCCACCATCAGAAAAATGTTTTGTTGTCACAACGAAAGTACATCTTGGAAATTCTACAGCGTGCTGGTCTCTCAGACTGCAAACCAGTGAATTCTCCTATGAGCACCTCTCAGGTATTAACACTTGATGACAGTCCCCTTTTATCAGATCCAACAAAGTATCGTCAAATCGTGGGCGCCTTACAGTACTCTATGCTCTCCCGACCTGACATTGCCTTTGCGGTAAACAAAGTGTGTCAGTTCATGCATGCGCCCACCGAGAATCACTGGTCTGCTGTCAAACGAATTCTTCGTTACCCGAAAGGCACGTCTGATCTCGGTCTACTTATTCATCACAACTCAGGCTCTTTACTCCAGGCCTTCACCGATGCACACTGGCAGGATATTGTCATCAACGCATTTTCTGAATCTGACTGGGCTGGATGTCCTGTCGATCATCGGTCCACGGGGGGATTTGCAGTTTATCTGGGCTCGAATCTCATCTCATGGACTGCTCGCAAACAGAGAACTGTCTCCAGATCTTCAACCGAATCAGAATATAAAGCTCTTGCTGATACTGTTGCAGAACTACTCTGTCTGTCTGAAGGCACTTTTACATGAGCTTGGGACTTCCTCAAAAATCTCACCCACACTGTGGTGTGATAATCTTGGAGCCACCTACCTCTCAGCTAATCCTGTGTTTCATGCTCGTACAAAGCATGTTGAAGTCAATTATCATTTTGTTCGTGAACAGGTAACTCCAGGACAACTCAATGTAAAGTTTATCTCCACCAATGACCAGATTGCTGATGTCTTTACCAAGCCGTTGTCCTCACAGATATTCATCTTTCTACGATCCAAGTTGCAGGTCGCTCCCCGCTCTTAACTTGCGGGGGAATATTAAACAGAACTAAAGGCACAGATTTATGTGATCATATATTATTTACCATTGATTTATCTCATTGATTGTAAATGGTTTACTTTCCTTGTAATAGTTAGGCAATGGTCCTATTTATAGGACTTCTTTGTATCACAAATTCAATCAATAACAAATACACGGTTTAACTAGATCATTCTCTAGGGAATCTAAGAACCATGACCAGCTCTGATAAGTTTCATCTTCCACAAGAGCAAATGCGAATGGATATATACCATTGTTACCATCAACACCCACGACACTCAGGATATGACCAGGATATGGTCCATTCATAAAACGACTTTCCAATCCAAGAATTTCTCTCCCACCGGGCGAGCCTGCTAGATCTGGCTACCCCCACTCCGGACGACGCCACATCACCCCCTCCATCGCCCCGAGTCCGTTTCAAGCCGATCTGATTTCCGGACCTCCATTCCAAACGCACCGTTGGAGGTGCTCTTAGCATGGGTGCATCACCAAGGAATTTTCCAATACCTGTAAAGCTAACGACGAAGGAGATGTCTGAACTTGAATCATTTGCTTTAGTGAAGTTGTGAAGGGTGAAAGACATGCATTGATGCAACTGACTTGGATAAATTTAGAGACTCCTCTATGATCTTCTTGGAAAGCCAATTTATAAGCTTTTTAATATTAAGTTTGTCAAAAAATGGGATTTGGGTCAAAATGGGTTCTAATTAGGCCTCGTAATAAAAACCCATTTGGGTTTTTTGGGTCATTTTAAAAATGAGGATAGGTATGGATTAAGAAATAAATAAGGTTGGGTCAAGACGGATTGTATGATATCTATTTAAAATAATTCGTGGGCCAGTATGGGTGGTAAATGGGTAATGTCACACCCCAACCAATGGCGGAATCATCGGAGTGGGACTTGTTCAAGATTGCAAGAGACTTCATAACACTATTTGCGACAATATTTAATTCAACCAATTTCATTTCATAATCAAATTGTCAAAACGATACAAGGAAACTCAAATAACAACATTGTTCAAACATAACATAACAAAATTGATACACCACTTTAAACCTAAACGTCTAAGTGAGTATCTAGGCATCATTGCTAGTCCGTTTCATAGCATCATCAATCATCAACCTGTAACATGTTTAAAATACAATTCAATGCAAAAGCAAATGCGAGTATACAAGTTTAAGAATAAGTATAAGTATAAGTTTAAAAGTTTAAAAACGAATCCACATGGCAACTTAGTTTATACAAGATCAACATAGCATGGCATGCAATATTTCTAGTCAACCATCTGTTTACGCAAAATGATATAATTCAACATGACCACTAGTCTACGGGCGGTGCGTTACTCCTATAGCATTATACATGTCAAATAGAGGCTCGTATAAAGCTAATGACTATAGTATATCACATAAGTATGGTCCACGTATAAGCATCAAGTATAACAACATAGTATTCATGTATAAGGATTGTTTTTGTGCATTGCATAAAAAGGGGGGTTGCGAGTATACTCACGGTTTTGCAAGTCTTCTACTTGTGAATCCGCGAGTGAGTTGTTGTTGGAGGTAGGAACACCAAGTCCTTCTACACGAAGAAACAAAGTGTATGAGTTTTGGGAGTTCAGAAGATTTAAAGATTCGGAGTTTGAAGCATAAGAACATAAGTATACGAAATTAATCATCTATTAACACTAAGTACTTGTTTTGACACTATGAAACCTCAAGGGTTAATGTTTTCATGAGTAATATACTCATTAGAATCATACAAGTCTTATGTCTTAGATGATGTTATTCTAACACTTTGACGAATGAACACAAGTTCACCATCAAGGTTCGAATATTGAATATTACATACATATAAATATTACTTAGGTTATATATTATTATGTCCAATATTTCAAGCATGAGGTAGAATGTCACATCTTCATTTAGGTACCTCTACTATCATGGAAATCATGTAGGAGGTAGGAAGAATAGTCTTCCATTTAGGTACCTCTTATGGTTCACCACTACACTTGATGTAAAAACATACAAGGAGGGTCATGAACTATGAATAATACAAGAATATAAACAACTACACTATGAGAAATCATCAAGTAATGTGGGGATTTTATGTTGGACAACCCAAGTTAGTCCACAATCACACCTTCATCAAGCTTGAAGCTTGAACATCACTTGTGGGTCAAAAACCTTGAACAAAACAGAATGTATATGAGGTTTAACTAGGGCTGTAAACGAGCCGACTCGAGCCGAGCTAGACCTAGCTCGAGCTCGGCTCGAACTCGATTCGAGCTGGCTCGGCTCGAGCTCGAATTTCAAATCGAGCTGAGATTTGAGGCTCGAGCTCGACTCGATTAGAATTCGAGCTAGCTCGGCTCAGCTCGATCTAGCTCGAACTAACAAAAAATCGCAAAATTTACTACTTAAAAATGAATTTCTTCATAGTCTAAGGGCCATAATTGCCATTTAATTTAACCATATGGCTACATATGCAAGTATAAATAGTTAATTCACTTTGTACATTGTCTTTATCTTATTTTATAGGGGAAATAATCCCTTAGTTTTGTTTTCTAAGCGATGTGGGACAAAAAAATTAAGCATGTAAACCTTATCGAGCCAGCTCACGAGCTCACGAGCCGAGCCAGACCAAGCTCGAGCTTGGCTCGTTTGCAAATCGAGCCGAGCCGAGCTGGCTCGTTAACAACCGAGCCAATTTCGAGCCGAGCTTTCTTCGAGCTTTTTTCGAGCGAGTTTCGAGCGAACTGCGAGCCACGAGTTTTTTGAACACTCCTAGGTTTAACCTCTGATTTTGAATGTCTCAACCTTGTTTTTAAGCCTAACTAACCATAGAAGTGGGTTATAAGCATAAGGACATAGGTTTGAGATGAGAAAACTCAAGTTTGGTTAAGTTTAACAAAGTGTTTGTATAAAACAGAAAGTTTCTTGCACTTGTAACCTTTTTATGATGATGTTCCATCCTTGGTTTTCCAGGGAAAACCTATGGAAACATCTCTAGGGTTGTTCCAAGTGCTAAGAAGCAAGAAAGGATGAAAAAGATGGAAGATAAGTGAGGTTGAACTCACTTTTGCAACTTGAAATGTTTCTGACTTTTGCTACTGTTTTGCACCAGATTTGGAGTGATTAGAGAGTGGATTAGTGAGTTTGTAAAGTAAATCAAGTGTGGGATTGAGTTGGTTTTATAGAGAGTGATTAGGTGAGGTTTAGTTGAGTTATAAATGAAGAAAACACACCAAAGAAGCACAAAAATGACCAATCCATGAGCTAGAAACAACAATCTGCCGGATCGAGGCCATCGCCACACGCGACCACAAAGGGGGTCTCCCCGTCGCGCGACGCCACGGGTGAGATTTCCGGAATTAAGTTTAAAAATTGACATTTTAGCCCCCTGAAGTTTATAGGTTTTAGGGTGTTTTAGGGACTATTTTCGTCATATAAGCATAGTTTAAGGACAAAATAAGTATGAGAATCATAAACCAAGTATAACTAAGCGTATGAGTGTCGTCTCTAAGTATCGTACACGTTCAAAAGACGTTTTATGCATAAGTTTCACATATTTGCAAGTTTAGCACATAGTTTCCAAGAATTACGAATAAGCATCAATTGTTTCATGAAATTGAATCTATGAGCATGTATAAAGTATGTACAACATGAATTTAACAAAATACGAGTTTCATTTATGATCCAAGTCTCGGATTTTACAACGATTACAAGAAAGAACGATTACAGGAACACAAAACTTCCAAAAATAGAAATACAAGTAAGACTTTCTAATTATGGAAAGTACAAAGAGGCAGGGCGTTACAGTCTCCCCTCCTTTAGGGAATTTCATCCCGAAATTTAGGAATATGTAGTGAAAAGATGCGGATACTTCATCTTCATGTGACTCTTGAGTTCCCAAGTGAATTCAGCGCCACGTTTACCTTCCCATCGAACCTTGACGATAGGAATTTTACTGCGCCTCAATAACTTGACTTCTTGATCCATGATTTCGACGGGTTTTTCCACAAAATGCAAGGTCTCGTTGACTTGGAGGTCCTCGAGTGGAACTTGAAGCCCTTCGTCAGCTAGACACTTCTTTAAGTTTGACACGTGGAAGACAGGATGTACATTGTTGAGTTCTTCAGGTACGCCCAGTCTATACGCAACCTTGCCAATCCTTTCGAGTATCTTGAAAGCACCAACGTAGCGAGGTGCGAGTTTCCCTTTCTTACCAAATCGAACCACAACCTTCCAAGGGTTTGCGACGCTTGTCAGCGTAACTCTTTTGTCGGCTCCTGGCTTTCAGTGAATTGTCTCGAACCTGTAAAATCTTGTCCGTTGCTTCTTGTATAAGCTCGGGACCAGTGAATTGAGATTTACCAATCTCGTGCCAGCAAATAGGCGAACGGCACTTGCGACCATACAAAGCTTCGAAAGGTGCCATTTGAATACTCGCATGATAACTGTTGTTGTATGAGAATTCGATCAAAGGCAAGTATGAATCCCAGTTGCCACCAAAATCTATTACGCAAGAACGAAACATATCTTCTAAAGTTTGGATAGTACGCTCGGTTTGACCGTCTGACTGAGGATGGAAAACGGTGCTAAGGTTAAGAACAGTACCCATAGCAGATTGAAAAGTTTGCCAAAGGCGAGATGTAAAATGAGCATCATGATCGGAAATGATGTCAATGGGGATACCATGACGACAAATGATCTCATCAGTGTAGATTATACGCAATTTCTCGACTTTGAAATCTTCACGAATGGGAAGAAAGTGAGCTGATTTGGTCAATCGATCGATGATCACCCAAATACTGTCATGACTAGATGAAGTACTCGGAAGTTTAGTGATAAAGTCCATGGCAATGCTATCCCATTTCCAGACAGGGATCTCTGGTTGTTCGAGTAAGCCAGAGGGACGTTGATGTCCAGCTTTTACCTTCGAACAAGTAAGACATTTTGCAACGTAGGAGGCGATATCCCCATTCATCCCAGGCCACCAATAGGACGTACGCATATCGTGGTACATCTTATTAGCACCAGGATGAACAGAGTATTTTGATTTATGTGCCTCGTTCATCAGAAAGTCTCGATGGATTTCACAATTAGGGATCCAGATACGATTGAGATAGTATAGAATACCATCAGGTTTGGACACGAGATCATGTTCCATAGCGCCTTGTATCTCAACAGAGAGACTACCTTCGTTAATAGAGGCATATTGAGCTTCACGAATGCGGTTTTGAAGATCGTTAACGAGTTGGAAACAACAGATACTCTTGACATGAGTTTTACGACTAAGAGCGTCGGCTACTACATTTGCTTTACCTGGATGGTATTTGATTTCGCAGTCGTAGTCGTTTAACAGTTCCACCCAACGACGTTGACGCATGTTCAGTTCATTTTGGTCGAAGACATGTTAAAGGCTCTTATGGTCGGTGAAGACCACACACTTAGTACCATAAAGGTAGTGTCGCCAAATCTTCAATGCAAAAACAACTGCGCCAAGTTCAAGGTCGTGAGTAGTATAGTTTTTCTCATGTATTTTGAGTTGTCTCGACGCATAAGCGATGACCTTGTCTCGTTGCATAATCACAAAACCAAGTCCAAGGTTTGAAGCATCGCAATATACGACGAAGTCGTCGTTACCATCAGGAAGTGCGAGAATAGGAGCATTACAAAGCATCTCCTTGAATGTTTGAAAAGATTCCTCTTGTTCGGGACCCCAAACAAAAGGTTTCTCTTTTTGAGTCAAGGAGGTCAAAGGAACATCGATCTTTGAGAAGTTAGAGATAAAACGACGATAATAACCAGCAAGACCAAGAAAAGAAAGAATTTCAGACGGAGATTTAGGTGCGATCCAGTTCTTCACAGCTTCGATTTTAGCGGGGTCAACGTGAATACCAAGTTCGTTGACAGTATGACCAAGGAATTGAACCTCTTTTAACCAAAATTCAGACTTGGAGAATTTGGCGTATAGACGTTTAGTACGAAGAAGTTCAAGGATAAGACGCAAGTGTCGCTCATGCTCTCCTTGTGTCTTGGAATAAATAAGAATATCGTCGATGAAAACGATCACGAAACGATCTAAGTATGCTTTGCACACGCGGTTCATCAAATCCATGAAAACCGCAGGTGCATTGGTCAAACCAAAGGGCATGACCACGAATTCGTAATGACCATAACGCGTACGAAAAACGGTTTTAGGTATATCTTCTTCGAGGACTCGAAGTTGATGGTACCCAGAACGAAGATCGATCTTTGAAAAGCATGTCGCGCCTTGCAATTGATCGAAGAGATCATCGATGCGAGGAAGAGGGTATCGGTTCTTGACAGTAAGCTTGTTGAGCTCACGATAGTCAATACACATACGTAATGACCCATCTTTCTTTTTGACAAACAAAACAGGAGCGCCCTAAAGAGAAGTACTAGGGCGTATAAAGCCTTTATCACGAAGCTCTTGAAGCTGACTCGAGAGCTCTTTCATCTCAGAGGGTGCTAAACGGTAAGGAGACTTAGCGACAGGCGTAGCGCCAGGAACTAAATCAATGCGAAAGTCGACAGAACGAGCAGGAGGCGGACCAGGAAGATCGTCGGGAAACACATCGGGAAAATTACGTACAACGGGGACGTCGCTTATGCTTGGGCTTTTGTCCTTCTTTTCCACAATGTGGGCAAGAAATGCGAAAGTACCCTTACGTAAGCATTTGTTTGCTTGGATACACGACATGAGCTTGAGACCTTGAGAAGGTTTCTCCCATACACGTGTAGAGAATCTCCATTTGGAAGAGGGAGGCGGATAAACTTTTCAGAACAAACAACTTCAGCACGAACTCGCCTAAGCCAGTCCATGCCTACTATGATGTCAAAGCTACCCATTTGCATAGGTATAAGGTTGATTGAAAACGTATGATCGTTGAGAAACAAGGAACAATTGGAAAGAACGGAATCAACAGTGACGGATTTACCATTGGCGACTTCGACAGCGAAAGATTTTGGCAACTTAGAGCGTTTACACTTAAGCAATTGTTCAAATTCTAGCAACACAAACTCATCCTAGCCCATGCCTATGCTAACTTTTTTCTTAAAAACTAATTCTAACCCAAACTCATTCTAACCTATACTCATCCTAAGCCATAACCCAAACCTGCCCAACCCATCACTTTTGCCACCCCTAGTTCTAACTTGAGTTTAAGTTAAAACAGGAATTTTATATATATTTGAATTTGGTTGGCTAATCGAAGTGGGTTCACTTTGTTGAACAAATTAAAACTGGGAGGTGTATTTAATAAATTCCGTATGTTGTGCAGAACCAACTAGGAATTCCGGATTTGGTGAAGGTTCATTTTTTATAGACACGGATGTGCAACTCATAGAGTTGTTCCTCCCTTTCAAATGTTTTTGTACTAGAAACGAAGTTAGTCTTGTTGACTATTATCTTGATCTCAACCTAATTTCACACTTTGTATTTTATAAATCTTTTCTTTTTTCGTTAAACATATATGATCACAGAAAGTTTTTCTAGAAGATACAAATGTTGTCAAAGGACTCCTCAACTTTGTCACACGTTCTATAGTAGAAGTTTTGATCATCAGATCCCCCTCAAACGGCGGACTTTTCAAGTATGTGAGTTCATCCTTTTTAACTAGTTTAATACCCGTCCTTGGACGGGTTACGTACGTTAATGTAATATAACATGAATGAATGAATATAAAGATATAAAACAGAGTTAGATTACACAATTATATGAACTAAATTATATGAACTAATGTGACATAAAAAAGTTAACCTATATTAAGTGTAGACAAAATTATACAACGAGACAAAGAAAAACACCATTCTTTTTATAAAAGGAAAACGAACGTCACTGTGTGTAGACGGTTTTGTTATATTCATTCAGACAGCCACTTTATAGCTGAATAAACAAAATAGAATATAATATTCACCATTAGCCTTAAAATGTCGGCGGATAAAAGTAAAACTGACTTTCGCTAAAAACTAAAAAAAACTAAATGACCACTACTTAGACCGTGGGGCGTGGGTTGGGGCGGGGAAGCCAAGCATCGCCGGTTCAGCCACATCGGGTCAGCGTGGGTTGCAATGTTGCCCGCTGGCGTGGCTATGAAGCCCGACGTGGGGCAGGGGAGGAGATGATGTGGATGGCTAGGACTCGGTGGCGTCTCTGAGAATTCATGTACCATGTTCGAGGTCAAAAAAATGTGCCCTTATATCTTAACGATAAACAAGGCATTTACGAAAATGACAAAATCGTATTATTCGATAAACAATGTGTAACATCCGCCAAAAACGGATCTCCGATACCCATCCGTTTTGAAAACCGGATCCTAAACGAACTTTTTTATTTATATTAGATGTTTCGCATTTAGAAATTACTATAACTAGTTTTTTCGGGTTTAAAATATTAATTTTATGAATGAAACTTGTTAGTCCCGTTAATAATTACAAAAGAAATAAATAACTTAGTTATAAATTTTAGATTAAACTAATTTCCTAATTGAGGGACTGATTTGGTAATTCTTTAGAACTTTTAAGTGCAGGGACCAGTTGTGCAATTATTGGAAACTGTTAAATGAAACTCAATAAAAAAGATGTGAGCCAAGGGACTCGAACCCGGGTCTCACCGAAAGAACTAACCAAAACACGTGTGCCACTGCACCAAAGATCATTTTATGTATACTGTTTGATTCGATTTCTATTTATTAACATATATATATCAGTTTAAAAAAACATGTGCCCCTCGAAATCACGGGCCCTGTGCGGAAGTCCTCCCCGCACACCCTCATAGTCGCCCCTGCTAGGACTGGCTGGGCATATTTGACCCAAAAAATCCACGCCAGGCCACCCCACACCCAAAAAAAGCCACGCTAGCCACAACATGTGGAGCCCACCTCCGCCACATGTCAACCCAAGTCCCCCACACCCCACCGTCTTACAAAACTACACACACATTAGACCCAACTGACTCACAATCACAACTATGAAGTTGCTTAGAAGCAGGATCACCTTCCTCCCCCTGTGTCTTTCATGTGAAGATGAAGAAAAGTTAAAAGCTACACGATTGTCATTAGCAACACCTCCTATGGCAGTGAAGCTGAAGTAAGCAAGGTCAGAACCACCTCCCATGTCATCAGACATATGTGCAAAGAATTGTTTATGTAAAACATATTAAAAAAAGAACTTGATTTCTAAAAGTTTGAAGTAAGCAAGGTTGGAACCACCTCCCATTTAGTATGGAACCAACCTACCTGACCCGTTTCGACCAACTTACTTGACCTGCTTTGACCTATACTTAAAAGAAACCTCGTTTTAACCGCGTTACCCAAGTAAGAAATCTATCTTGTTTCACCCTTTGGTAAAATGAACTCATTTGACCCGTTAAAAAGAAAATGACTGTTCTACATATTTAAAAAAGCTTACCTGCTTGACCCGTTTTATGAAGTTGACCCGTTGGTGCCATTTAGTACGACCTCAACGTACCTGACCTGTTACCCAACCTGCCCATTTTTGCAATACACCGTCATAATACCAATACATAGAGAGAGAATGAGAAGTCTACCTTGTAGTATGAAGATGCATCATCAATAGGGGCATCTGGCCATTTCTTTGCATCAAGATCTATTATTGAACTTGGTTCAAGATTGGTAATAACTACCTATAATCATAAAGACTAAAGATTAACAGTAGAAACATGATAATAAACAAAATGAATAATAATAATAATATAGATACCTTTAGTGGATGTAGCACAACCATCGCACGAGAAGCTGTTTTATTAAGTTCTTCTTGTACATGATATTCAAGGCGCTCCAAACGTATCATACTACCATCACTGCAGACCCATACTATTCTTATTAATCCACTGCCAAAACACATAATGAAATGTTTATTTTAAAAATAAACTACAACCTTTTGGTAATCCCAATTCCTCTAACAAAAGCATTTATTGCTGTAGAAGTGACACCCCTACGCCTCAATCCCGCTAGTGTCATCAAACGTGGATCATCCCATCCATCCACATAGTTCTCGATCACTAGTCGGTTCAACTACAAAAGTAATTATTAATAACCAACGGTATATATCTTCATATTTTATTTAAGAAAAACAAAAACAATTACTTTACGTTTTGACATCGCAGTGTTGGTTATATTCAAACGTGAATACTCCCATATGTAAGGCTGGAAAAGACCCAATGCATCTAGTAACCAGTAATATGAAGCACGCCGTGTCTCAAGTATGTGAGTTCATCCTTTTTAATTACCTTTTTCATTTTCCAAGATTATATCTTTTTTTGCTGCAGAGTTAAGATGGCAAAAGTACCAACACATTATCTGCCAAGCAACGATGACATAGAAGGACCAAAGCGCGTGTGCGCCATGACTTTTCTTCTAATTATGTAGGCCACCTCATTTTGTTGAATGGTATCGTCTAAATTCATTTTCTTCTATTTGTAAGAAATTATTTCAATAAATCCCTTATGTACTAAAATCGCATAGTATTCTTATTAATGGTTGAACCGATATGTGCTTTACACTCTAAACGCCTCTTTTAATCACCTAATAAATGCATTACACCGCCGCTAAGCGCGGTAGGTAATTCCGTAATTCGACGCTATAGACTTAACCACCTTTGAATTACTTAAAAAAAAGCATTACATTACACCACGACAACGTACAGTGAGTAAATTACTTCACATGTTAATATAACGAATAACCCACGAACGTTATACACACACCACAAACCCCAACAACTACGAGGCGGCAAAATAAACATGTCCACTGCAACGCGCGGGCTTTCCCACTAGTGATTCTTAACATTTTAAAGCAATTAACAATTTATTCACCGTTTTCTTCAAAGACACAACTTAAGGTATTCTTCTCCAATTTTTTATCTTTGACCATCATTTACCGGGTTAATCAATGGGGTACACAACCCGACACCCAATTTTCTTTCGTCACTAAAATATTCCATGTTAACCAACCCGCATGAACTATCTATACAAGATATCAACCCGTTACCAAAGTCAACAGAAGTATCAACCACTGTTTTATTTTCAAACATCTGTTCACAACAACAAAGCTTTCATCATTTAAACAGACATTTGCCAATATTACAAGCTTTTAAACTCTCAAACCTAAATATTTATTTAATTAATTTAAATAACAAACATGATTAATAATTTTAACACAACTAATTATATAAAATATGAAAGTGTCAAACAGATGTAACTATATAATAAACAAAGTTCGAAACACCAAACACCACTCAGTAAAATACAGCATAATAATTTCTAATCAATGGGCGAAACGGTAGTCTTGATAAATAAAGCTCATTTCGGACCATTGTAGTTGTCAACATGTTGGAGGTATTTCAAAACTTCATTTCTCAGATCAACTTCAACCATATCCCCCCAAATGCTTGTTATTAGCCACTTGTTGTTTTCAATTATATTAGTCCTCCGGTGCCTATCTACATAATCAACTACACGAGGATTATTGAAAGCAAACAACTTGATCCAGCCTTCTTCTTCATATCTGAGCAAATCAGCAGTTAGCTCAGCAGACTTTCCAATAACAATCAAATGCAGCCTCTTTTCGATGGCAAAAAAATGCCCTAAGCAAGGATTAACTACGATACTCTCGGGAAAACGAAGCATTCTGAAAGTCTCAGAAAAAACATCGAAAGCGCCTGGTTGTTGGATTCTAAAGGATCAGCTCACAGCAAATCCGTTCATTCCAAACTAACAACAACCCATTAAATGACGATAGAATACGTAAGAAGGTAGGGTGGACATTGTTAGGAAAACTTAAGGTTTTGCTTGTAGCGACATCCAAATTACCAGCTACTATGTTGTCAACGACAATTGACGTGTCTTTAAAGGAGAGTAGTTTCTTTTGCAATGAATCTCCACTTCGAAGAGCATGCATCATCTCAAATGCATGACTTGAGAGTTCCCTATAAAAAATTTTGGAAAGACATTTCAAACGACCAATATCTTCTGCAGGGAGCCTTGTGAAAATTTCGTCAACGATCATTTGAAACCCATTGTTTTCCAATTTGCGGTGAACAAATCCGTGTTTGAAAGCCAAAGAGATTGTAATGATATTGATAAACAAAAAAACTTTGAAGATGATTAAGTAGATGGATGAAAGCGGTAATGATGAAAGCAGTTTCCCAATGTATTTTATATACCCAATGAAGGCGGTTATGATTAAATAGATCGTCAGACTAACTTACAGTTAAAGAATATGATGCGACGATGGTTAGACTTTTAATGCAAAACATTTCAAAGTGCGTTTTCATGGGAAAAGTATAAAATTAAATATCAAGAAATCCAAATGACAAATTTTAAACCTTAAAAAAAACAGGTTATCATAATTACAATTAACCTCTTCATTTACCATAAGACGCATTTACCATAAGACAGAAGTGAGTGAGTGACATGCATTAATTGCAAATTGCATATCCACAGGCATTTTGAATTTGAAATTACCGGCAATTTCAAAACATCTGCTAAGTTATACATTTGCCAAAGGAAGGACTTTCAACTTCTGCTGGCTTTAAAGGATAGATATGGGCAGAGGTTTTGGGATGAGGCAGACTTTTAGATAGATTTTAAAATGATTTTATATATATTAGGCTTTATGATGCAGTAATGACATAAGAAAAGCATTGTTGGACAGCCTCTCTGGCTGCCACATCAGCTTTTCTTATGCCACTTCGGGATTATTTACCATTACCCGCATTTCAAAACTTCAACAATTGTCTTTTAAAACCTCTGTTGAGCAGGATCTATTGAATATCATCTGTTGTTCTTTAAGATCTGTTGACCCATAGCAGACCTTTGCTTCTTCAAACTTTCTTCAGAATATGTCTTCATCAGCAGAGGATCACTTGAAACAGATGTTCTCTTTGGGTAGAGTTTACCTCTGCCAGACATTTAGAGGAGCGGATGTTGTGTATTTGTAATTGATAGGAAATTCTTTAAAAAACTATTGACTTACCAAATAATAAAAAATAATAAAATTTCAAACCTCTGGCATAAAAAATAATAAAAAATCTCGTCATTTAAAGACTAGCAATACTCTACATAGTAAACACATGCTTCTACAACTCCAGCAGACAAAGATGTTGCGAACCTCTGTTAGGCAACAACAGATGTTGCCAACAGTACTCTTCATTTAAAGACCAACAATACTCTACATAGTAAACACATGCTTCTACAACTTCAGTAGACACGGATGTTGAGAACCTCTGTTAAGCAACAACAGATATTGACAACAGTAGCAAGTCAAACAGCCGTTAGATTAGCAGAGTATCACTACTAAAGAGATGTTCTCTTTGGGCAGACTTTACCTTTGACAGAGATTTAAAGTAAAAGATGTTGAGTATTTGCAATTGAGAGTAGGAAATTCTTCAAAAAACTGTTGACTTACCAAATCATAAAAAAAATAATAAAATTTCAAACCTCTGGCATAAAAAAACAATAAAAAAAATCTTCATTTAAAGACCAACAGTACTCTACATCATAAACACATACTTCTACCACTTCAGCGCACACGGATTTTGAGAAGCTCTGTTAGGCAACAACAGATGTTGGCAACAGTAGCAAGTCAAACAACCGTTAGATCAGCAGATGATGATTTCGAGCAGATGTTCTCTTTTGGCAAACTTTAACTGTGACAGATCTATACAGTAACAGAAATTGATTCTTTGTAATTCTTCAAAAAATTGTTCAAGCACAATTCAACATCAACATAATCTAAATCAAACTCAGAGGCAATTTCACATCTACATCAATATCGATCTGCAATACTCAGATGATATTAAAAATTACATAATAATACTTATGCACCTTAAAATTAGTCAAATAAAATGCTCCACAAACATTAATAGGATTAAAATTTAATTATGAGATTAAAAGATCAACAATTACATCGAGTACTGAACAATGAAACTTTAAAATCTAACAACAACAAGAAATTTAAGAATCTAACAGCAAAAATTAAGTGCTTTTAGCTTCAACTCCATCGAGTATTGAACCTCTCAATGTATATCTTTGACAATCGCCATAAACTCCACGGAAGTTGAAGGCATCACCATCAGGTTTCTGGAAACCTGGTCTCTCGTGAACAGACCAAGATGCAGTCCATCAAAACACCTCTTCAGCTCTTGAAGAGTAGCCCTATCCTCGTATACTTAATCCTCAACTTGCTTGATAAAGAGCAGCTTTAAATCATCAGAGCATGCAGAAGTGTATGCATCTTATATGTATACATTCTATACATCAAAATTCCAAACTTTATGCATCTTTTAATACAAAAAAGGCAGGAAAGAACAATCTGAATCTACTTATATATCTTATTAAATAAAATCTTATCTTACAGCAGAAGCAGATCCTTTCTTGTGTTTAGTAGGAACCACTGTAGATTCTACATCATCATCATCATCATCATCATCTGCCCAAGTCATTCATAATCATCATTTAGTCATAAGCAAAAATTAATTTAACAGTACATTTAATAATCTTTCTTTGTGTTTAATTTAATACCATCAATATCCATATTAACATATTCTAAAACCATTATGGCTCCACAAATACTTCTACCACTGGTCGCTCGAAGAAAACAGAGCTGGAATATATCAACAGTTTAAAATCCACAAACCTAAAATAACACGCAAATGATTGTATGAATTTCAAACAACTGTGATTAGACTGAAATATAAAGC
Source organism: Helianthus tuberosus (assembly GCA_030545235.1). NCBI lineage: Eukaryota > Viridiplantae > Streptophyta > Magnoliopsida > Asterales > Asteraceae > Helianthus > Helianthus tuberosus. The sequence continues at coordinate 38,911,943 of CM060355.1, forward strand.
GAGAATTAGAGTAGATCAGTTCAAAATTTAAAATTTCAAAATTACAAAAAAAAAACATACTTTCAACGATGTTGGAACAATGATGCTGGAAACAACTGTAGAACAATCATCATCATCATCTGCTCAAATCATTCACAATCATCATTTAGTCATAACTCAGATAAAAAACAACTACGAAAAATAAAAAACCAAAACAAACATAATTATATATATGACATTACCATCATCAAGGCAAACCACATATCCCCAAAATTTGTTCTGAAAGTGGGTCAGAGAGAGCTTCCGTTTTCTCTTATCCTTTATGAACAAATGTCGAGTATTGAGAAGAAGGGATTTGAGGGAGAGATACATTGGAAGTGTGGCTTGAAAATACAAAAGCAGAGAACACGAGAGTGTAAATATGAAGAGTGAAATGAGAAAAAAAAACCTTTATATAAGAAGATGATTGAAATAAGTAAGTGAGTGATATGCATTAATTGCAAATTACATATCCCCAGGCATTTTGAATTTGAAATTACCGGCAATTTCAAAACATCTGCTAAGTTATACGTTTGCCAAAGGAAGGACTTTCAACCTCTGCTAGCTTTAAAGGATAGATATGGGCAGATGTTTTGGGATGAGGCAGACTTTTAGATAGATTTTAAAATGAATTTATTTATATTAGGCTTTATGATGCAGTAATGACATAAGAAAAACATTGTTGGACAGCCTCTCTGGCTGCCACATCAGCTTTTCTTATGTCATCGGGATTTCTCCTTTTATAGAAAGTATAGATAGATATAGATTTAATTGAAAATGAGAAAGAAAAAAAAGTTGTTTTTAGATCATATAAAATATATTCTGAATTCAATTTAAATTTAAATATGTATTTTATTAAACTTGACAAAGCAGTGAATCATCGTACATAACATTACAAAATAGAGATTTACAAACAGAATGTATCATTGACATAAATTAAACAACTTGTTTTAAAATCTAAAACAACTAGAATTTTTACCCGCCGGGCGTTGCGGCGTCATAAAAACATAATTAATTCGATTCAGATGTTAGGGAATAACATAAAGTTCCATAAGAAAAACAATGTGGAACAAATAATCAAAACTGCACCTAAACATAAAACCATCTAATAACAACTCGCATGCCCTTTATTCAATTACTTGCACCATCCTTAACCGCTGCTGATGTGTCAACAATAACAATATCATCTTCAACGATAATAGTATCATCTTCCACTAAAATCTCCTCGCGGTATCCTCATTGTCTCATTCTCAACCAGCTACTAAATCACTCTTTTCACGCGATTTAACTGCAGAACAACAATATCGATGTTTCTTCTAGATGATTAAGCTATTAATGTCTAAATGGGGAAATTGTACCTGGATTTCAACGATATTTCTGATTTGTGTGTAATCAAGTGGTTGGAAAACGGTATACTCATTGATCGGGTTCATGAAATCGGGCTTAAAAGTTTGACTGGCCAAGTCAACAACCTGTTTTATCATTAAATTATAAACTGCATCCTTGCTGCCTTATGTGCTTTGAAGAGTCGTCTCATGTATATAATACGACCCGATATTGGATATCATTTTAACAACTGCATCGAATATATAAATACCTCCACCATGCAAGTCCCACATATTCCTCCTCCAGTGTAGTTTAGCAGAGGTCTAGACCAAAAATACAAAGATTATGGTAGCGAGTACATTACACAGTCTATATATAAAGACAGTGGAATGAAAACAAGCAGATAATATTACACATGGTCCATACTATTAGCATAATATATTCCATGTATATCTTGTAATCTTGATATTCGAATCCAACCTCAGTTTCTATCCACTCGTGGCGGTTCTAAAATGTCTATCAGGCTTTCCATCTAGTAACAGAACAGACTACCATGTTTTTTGTAAAAAAAAAAAGACATCATTCAGCAAAATTTAGTAACCTACAATGTGGACTAAAATGATGTGTATAATGTGCATGACTTACACTAACGAAAGCTAAACTGAAAAGGGGGGGGGTCCTTATATGGTTCCAAACATGTTTATAAAAAGCTTACGTCATTTAACCAGGGCGGAACCAGAGGGGGGTCAAGAGGGTCCGTTGACCCTCCGGCCACCGGAACTTTTTGAATTTTTATTTATAAATTTTGAGTTTTTGAAGAATAAACTTAGAGATGGACCCCTAATTTGAACCAGTATAGAATATAAGTTTATGATGACCCTCTAACTAAATTATTTCTAACTCTTCTTTCTCTTTCACTTTCTCCTCTTTCTTTGACCCACAACAAAACTGCTGCGGTGGGTCAAAGAAATGGAAAAGGAAAAAAAATATAAAAAATGGAAAAGGAAAAAGGAAAAAAAACTAACCTTTTAAGTGGGTAGTGAGCGGCCGGCTGGTCGCAACTGCAGTACACAAACTGTCAAAGAATGACGTCGGCTGTAGTATGCAGACTGCCAAAGAATGATGTGTGCACTGGCGGCGACATAATCAAAGTTTTAGGGGCTTTTTGGTAGCCTCTTAATGACCATTCAGATGCTATCTCTTAATGGTTTAAAACCTTTGAATGAGGTAACCTCAAGTCTGAATGATTAAGAGGTAACATCTGAATGGTAAATCATCACATGTCACATTCTTCTACCATCTCATTGGTAAAATTCTTAATGGTTCCATTAAGAGGTAGCCTCTTAATGACCATTCAGAGGCTTCCAAACAACCCTTTACTTTAGAGTTAAATGCCATTTTAGTCTCTGTGGTTTGGGTCATTTTGCCAGTTTAGTCCAAAAGTTTCATTTTTCGCCCATGGGTCCAAAAAGGTTTCACCATTGCCCTTCTAGTTAACAGAATTACATATAAAATGACCGAATTGCCGTTATCGTTAACAAAAAATGAATGAAGTTAACCCATTGGACTAATGTGGCAACGGTGAAATCTTTTTGGACCCACATGTGAAAAATAAAACCTCTAAAGTGACAAAATGGTATTTAACTCTTTACTTTACTTTAGAAAGTGAATAATAAAGCATTCGTGGACTTGAAAACAAATTTTGACTACGTTGTTGGACAACCTTCCGACCACAGAGTAGATTCAAAACTGAACAACTCATGTTTATTTTTCATGGTTCGATTCATATCAAATTTGATATATGTTTCATAATTGGCTGTTTTAGGGGCAAATCATGCTATGGTTTTGTTTGTGTCAAGTTTTTGATGATCTAAAACTTTAGGTGTATAAAGCTGAAGTGTTCAGTATTGGATTAACAGAGTTATAGTCTTAAACTTTTCAAATTTGATTTATGTTTCAACTTTCAAGTGTTAGCTTTACAGATAAAGCCCTAATATTTTGCTTTAAGTTTTCAAGCTTTGTGGTCCCTGGTATTGGAACCACATCAGTTCCTCAATGATGCACCCAAGCTAAGGCTAATTGAGTGGCGTTACACCCTTTCCTTGTAATCATGTCGTTCACTCGCTCGAATATAGTATTGTTGTGATCCACATTCTGAAACCTTGGCATCCACTGCAATGAGAAACTTAAACTTGTAAGATTAAATATATTATGTATTAATATTTAATCTATAGCCATTATAATCATTTACATTATATAGATCAAAATATATTATAACCTATTAAATAATTAGTTGGTAATTGTTGATGGACCATATTACCTTTATTAACTAATTAGGTTTCCTCCTGGGTGCTTATATAAGGAGAATTATGTGGAGGTTAAGGGGTTACTCAGTTACATTATTAGACACACCCCATTAGTCATAACATCATCATCGATCTCCTCTCCTAAGCCGATACCCCTATTCGGTTTTCATCATCACCATCATCAGTCAGCACCCTAAGGAGGAACCAGATCACACTGACAAATATGTCGAACTCGATGTCATCTTCTCTGACTGGATTCTCCACTGCACTGTCTGCTGTAACAGGTATGTTTTAATGTTTTCCTTCATGTATAAACAGAACTGATCCAACATGTGGTATCAGAACATATGTTGATTAGTCAGTTCTATTTTGTATCCGTAAATCTGGATTAAAGCAGGAAAACAGGATTTGAAAACCATAATAAAATTCAGTTTTATCATCCGAGATATCATCTCGGATCTGTTCAATTCATCTCGGATCATATATATTGATTCGTTATAACTGTTCCGAAATCATCAGATTGAGAAACATGCTTAAATGTGTAATTATTTCCAGATTTCGGATATAAGTTTAAGTTTTTTTTTTATTTAGGGTTCATCATGTTCTTAGTTAAAAAAATCGAAATTTCCTTTATGTTTTGGAATGTGTTTTGAATTGTGGAATGTTTTCCTAATTTTGATCTTATTTTATCTAATAAGTTTTTTTTTTTCGAAATCTGTTAATAAGATAAACAGATTATGATTTTCGAAATTTTATGATAAAATTAGATCAATGTTATAATAGGAAACTCTATCACAATTCTTAATTTTTGAATTTTCAGTTGTTATAACAATAAACAGCAAATGGATCGCACAAGATCAGATCACATGAGAGATGATCTGATCGCATAAGATAATCGCACAAGATCAGATCACATAAGAGATGATCTGATCGCACAAGACTGCATAATCGCACAAGATTTGTGGATCGCACAGGATTTGTGGATCGCACAAGACTTGTGGATCGCACAAGGCATTACTGATCGCACAAGTTTTTGGGCCTTACTGATCGCACAAGTTTTGGGCCTTACCGATCGCACAAGTTTTGGGCCTTACTGATCGCACAAGTTTTGGGCCTTACTGATCGCACAAGTTTTTGGGCATTACTGGTCGCACAAGTTCGATCCGCGCTAACAAGTAGTTTGCTATTAGATGATTGGTTTTGTAAATACTTAGTTAATTAGTAAGGATCAAATAATGTTTTACAAAACCAAAATAGCTTAACTTGAATGAACTTCTGATGTATCACTTCTGGCCAAAGCTGATTTGACGCATCTACTTATCGTTCAAGTATTACGAAAGCTATGTTAAGTGTGCATCATAAACATGAATGTATTAATATCTGGCCAAAGCTGATTTAATTCCTTCATAAATGGCATACTTAACAAGTGCATAACTAAAGTAATTGTCTCAATTTCTGGCCAAAGCTGATTTGTTACAACCACTTTGCACACATGCTTAAATGATTACACTTCTGGCCAAAGCTGATTTGTCTTCGTTTAAGTAGAACTTTAAATAAGTCTATTATTTTGATGTTAGTAATAGACATATCACAACCTCTTCACACAATGATCCTTATACTAATGATCCTTAATTATTTTTTATGATCATTTCGTATGCCTTATTCTTAGTACCCATAATTTTACTCACTATAATTTTCTTCTATAAGTCTATATCTCATCCACTCTAATTCCTAAATCTAATATGTTTTTGCTTAAAGTTTCTATAAGAATTAGCTCTTAAATTAAATCCTTGATTATCTCTTAAGACACGATAATCCTATTGCTCTCTTCTGATAATGATTACTACAGAATAAAAGTAGAGCATGATTAATAGGACAAATCGAACATGATGTCTCTTATGATAATCAAGAATAAGTGTTGTCACTAAAAGGTTATTCCAGATTAAGTCTTTCCTAAGACTAATCTATAATTGTGGAATAATCACAAGAACTCCTAAGGTGCATGTCTTCATTTAAAATTATAAATTATACAGTTAAGTGGTATATGTGAATACATAATAATGTACAATACCATGACCCATAAGGTTAAGGGCTTACGCATGGAAATAAGTACATTTTCTAGTACATTACATACTAAGATTTTCACTTGTACAACTTGATGCCTTATAAATCAACTATAACACTCAAAAGTACCAAAGTATAATGAGTGTGTTGATAAGCAACATATGTACAAAGAAATAAATGTTTGAAACTGGAAAAATAAGTTGTTACTCACCTTAGAACCATTTAAAACTTTAAAAGAGGATTGTTCTAAGGTCCATAGACAAATTACAAGTAAAAATTTCCAACTTTAAGGTTCTTCAAGGGAAAATCTCAATGCATAATTATGTCATTAGACTAGGCATAAGCAACGAGACTATCCATTATTCCATAGAACAGTTGGATAAGTTAATTAGGTAGTCACTTACTAATGATATTCAAGTCTGATAATTTTTTAATATTCCAATTAACACATGATTAGTTGACTCTAGTTCCATACGTTTCCTTACCAGAACTCGACAAATAACTAACACGAGAGTTAGTGACAAAATTAAATGTTAAGACTATAGGAACCATAATAAGCAATCTTCTAACAACGTTTTTCGACACCTTATATATTCTGAAGATTAATCAGAATAGAGTATCATAATTAAGCAATGTTATGAAGATTGTGAGGTTTGCATAGTCAACATAAAGTCATACTTACCTTAAACTCTCATTTTATTTGTTCTAAATATCTGGATTGAAACATTACTAAGATGAAACTAGATGATACCTTACACTTTCACAACTTTTGTCATCATGCAAATGAGAATTTGACAAAAGGAAAATGAGACTTAAAAATTTTCATCCATTATAACTGAAATTCATGAGAAATCATGACATGGTTAATGAGGATGATTTTTTATCTAATCTCATTCTAAGTGATTTTAAATCATGACGTTATAGCCCTAAATATTATTTGGCTCAAGGAATAAGTATGGGTCCATCATAAGTCATTCATTGACATTCGTGGAACTTATTCCAAATGGAATATTCAGACATAATTTATTTATCATTTGAAAGACTACCAACTTGTATCTAAATTTTGTCGCATATGGCCCACGGTCTTAGAAGAAATCTATTCATATACATACTTAATAAGATTTATATTACATATGTCCCTAAAGTTTCTTTTGATATCTGGACATTAAAGAAATCAAATAAAGTCTAACGTATACGTGATAGGTTCCCACGTCACGTAGCTCATTGAAACTTTTCTTGTAGCATTCTACAGATATTAAAGATCAGTGGGAGCATTAAGTGTTTTAATAATAACTTGCAATAGTTGCAAGAGGTGGGGGAGTGAAAATTTTACATTACCTAAATTTACACCTCTTGTACAAGACACCGCTCCATCACGACACTGTTCTATCAAAACTTATCTCCTTAAATCTAATGCTACTCTTACAAAAGTTTCATTGTTGCTTAATTGTGGGCACACTTAGATTTCTTACCTGAACTAACATAATCCTCAACAAGAGAAATCACAACGACTAACGTCATTAACTTGTTTCTCTATTAGAATTTGTTGGTCGTTACATATTGACCCTAAGCATGCTGAGTTCCTAAAGATTTCTAAGCTCGGTGGGAGCAGTCCAAGTCCTTATCATGATTTGCAAGGAATACAAGAGGCGGGGGGAAGAGTGTCATTAAATTTCACTCCAAATTTAACTCCGATTACACCTCTTGTACACCATACTGCACCAACTATTTCAAACTTAGAAGGAAAATGATAGCAACCTAACCAAGAGCTAATCCATAAAACTGAAACTTCTAATGAACCCAATAATCAACTCAGGAGGTCATCTAGGTTTAAAAGCCTACTAACTTTGATGATTACCTAACCTCCCTACTGAAGTTGAAATGGATTTTGGAAATGTTTACTGATCCTATCTCTTCAAATTAAGCCATTAGTGTCAATTAATCTTTTAAATGGAATAAAACAGTTTTCTAGTAAAACTGATTTTATATGTTCATATAACGTTTGGGATTTGATTGAATTACCTAAGAGTGTTCATAACAAAACCAAATCCTGATACAAACGTTAAGACACTAAGAAACATGATTGATTGTCAAAGGTTATACTTAGGAAGAGACAAATTATCAAAGTTTTCTTTGAGGATCATCACTGTTCTAGTAGCTTATAATAGTTTAAGGCTACATTAGATAAACATTAAAAACAATTTTCCCTAACAAAATGGCTAACACATTTACATGTTCATTAGGTAACAACCTAAAGTTTCAAACTAAAGGTTAAAGAACACTTTATTTGTAAGCCAATAATATCCATGTATGGGTTAATGCAAACATTATAATGTGATGTGATGAAATCTTAACGTAATTATTTTCATCAACAATCAAGTGGATTAATGTACCTACCTCAAGATGAGTGGGAGCAACTAAGATAAACTTGTCTATATAGATGACATTCTTTTGACAAGTATATGTTACATAAGTCAAAACATTGTTAACACAAACTTTGATATAATAAATCTCAGAGATATCTCTTACGTGATTGATATCATAACATACTGAGTTAGACCCAATGGGATATTAGTTCCGTTCCATAAGTTTAACATTAAATGGGTCCTTACATATGTAACAAACAATATTGCTCTCCTTTAGAGGATAATAGGATAAATGAGATTATTTCCTTACGCTTCATTAATTAGAAGCCTTATGAAAGTTCAAGTCTATACTTGTTTAGATATTACTCACATTGCAACACACTAGATATGTCTAGATTAATGTGAAACATCTAATGGAGTATTACAATATCTTTAAAGGAAACGAGAAGCTATAATTTGAAGAAGAAGTGAGAATTAAAACCGGTTTATTACTTTAACTTTGAAATATTCAAAGATGATAAAATGTAATTTTCGGGTATATCCTTATATCAGCTGTAACGCCCCAAAATCCGAATGTTTATATTTGCCGTGTGTTTCTATATGACACGTCATGAAATAAATAACTAGGCTATTTAACCTAGTTAAATGTATGGTAACAATTATTAAAAGATGGAAGTAGTGCACATTATGTTAAGTGGCAAACATGAGGGGTTAAATGGAACAAGATGGAAGTTGAGTTATTAAAATGAAAGTTTAACACACACAAACACACACTTCGTGTGTGTTCACGAATGTTCAGGAGCTCCAAAGAGCTCTAACCCTAAACTCAACTAAATCACCAAATTGAAGGATAATTCAAGGCTTAAATTCGTGAAGGAACATGGATTAATGATCACCATCACAAGGGAATCATAAGGTATGCCTTAAAAGTTAGATTGGTGATCTTTCACAAAGTGGGTTTTGATGTAAATCGCGAATTTGTATGAAATTGAGCTTGGGTATGTGTTAGAATCATCATATAGAAGTTGTGTTATGTACAATTTTTATTGTATCGATGAGTTGGGATAAAACCCACCTAGAAATTGTAAGAAGATGAAGTTTAGTGAAGATTTATGATGAACTATGTAATGTTGATGTTAGAATAGTGTTATAGAAAGTAGTTAGATGGATAATTTGTTATAAAACATATGATGCTTGGTTATGATAATGATTTGTGAAAGATTATGTTAATGAATGGATGAACTAGGAAGAATGTGCTTTAATTAGTTGTACTATATGCACTAAATGGTGTACGCACACCAAGTGTATGATGAAATGTCTAAGTGAAGTTAAGATGTGAGATTGTATGAAATAGCTTGATATATATGATTGAGATTAAGTAATGATGTAATTAGTAGTATACTAACGTGAAGAAGGTGCTTTAGATGGAACTTATACAAGAATTCGGGTTAAATGTATGTCTTGGTCAAGACTATGCATTAAGGACTTGTACGTTGTATCTAATATCACTAGGTGATCATATGGTTGTAAGCATAGTTGCATTGTGAGTAAGAAATGTATATAGTGTCATTGATATAGCATAAATGATGATACGGATACATGAGGATAAGCCGAAAGTTTGTAAGATGAACTGTTGACTTTTGAAGGTCAACTACGCATAAGAAGCATGATTTGGTTTGTTGTCGTAAAGGTAGAATTATAGGAAGTTGTATGGTACATGTTATGTTAATATGCGTTATTTGTGATTACATGATGAATTTCATGAGTTTGAAAGGATATGAATTGGATTATATGTCATATGCTTGTTAGAAGTAACTAATGAAAGTCAAATGGGAATTATGCGATCGATATGATCGTTAACATGTACAATTATGTATGCTAATAAGAATGTGATTTCGATGACATGGAAGTATAGGAATCATGTCGAGACGGAATCAAGCACGGAAGGCTAACGGGTCAAAACGTGGCAAGGAAACGAGTATGAACATGGACGCACGAGGTAAGTGATTTTTGTAATCACTTCTTAGTTGTTTATGTAAAGTTATGTGCAATTTAATTAAGTATGATGATCGAGGTCAAGTAGGAAAGAATTGTATGAGACCGATGAAGTATTAAACGGATCTTAGCTTTGATCCGAGCAAGGTATGTGTGATTAAGAATTATAGCTAAGTAGTAGGATTGGTTACTTATGCAAGGGAGTCCTTTGTTGTTAAGGATAGAGCAAAGTTGACAAAAACGCCCTTGATGGGTAAAACTAGCAAATGGTCTTAAAAGTTGATTACAAATAAGCTATTTGATTAAATGAATGTTTTGAAAAAGCAAGAAAGCGAGAAGTATGGTTTTCGTAAGCTAAGGACCTTAAAATGCGCAAATACCCTTAACGGGTCAAAATAAGCTCTTGAGCGAAAATGGGTCAAGAGGATGCAAGACATCCGAGAACTTAATCTTGTATGATATACAATGTTGACATTATTAGGTTCATAAGAAGTTATGGTCAAACAAACAAGTTATGTGGATGAATGCATGAACGGGTCGAATAAATCATAAATGAATAATAAGACGATAGCGTGTAAGTTAAGAATTTCCTTAATCCGAATGTGGGATTTTAAGTTCATATGATAGAATGTGAATTTACAAGCATGTAGGAAGAAACGGGAGGTTAAACGGGTAAACGGTTCAAAAGTTATGCGCGTTTTAGTGCGTACGGACGACGAAACGGAACTGCAGAAAAGTGCCATTTCTAGAGGTAGTCGCCGACGGGTTAAGGGTAGTCGCCGACGGGCTCTAGAAAGTTAGTTTTTTTGCTGACGGGTTATTTACCTGTCTACGGGTTTTTGGCTATGGGAAGAACCACGGGTCGTCGCCGACGGGCCCTAGGGCCGTCGCCGACGCCCTCCCCAAGTCCAAAAACATGAAATTTGTTATTTAAGTTGATTTATGTATCGTAGGCTTCGGTTTGTTATCCGTGGACTACGACGGGCTTCCTAAACATGATTTTTATCGATCCTTAGATGTTTATGGGCTATAAATCAAAGTCTAAGTCCCATGTAATCAACGCATGAGTATGTAAGAAGTATGCAAGATCTTGTACGCGTACGTAGATGTGTATGTATGTATGTATAAAGATATGTATGAGTGTATACATGTATGTAAAGATGTAGGAAAGGTATGTACGTATGTAGATGTGTATGTAGGTATGTGTAAAGATATGTACGAGTGTATGCATGTATGTAAAGATGTGGGAAAGGTATGTACGTATGTAGATATGTATGTATGTATGTATGTATAAAGATATGTATGAGTGTATACATGTATGTAAAGATGTAGGAAAGGTATGTACGTATGTAGATGTGTATGTATGTATAAAGATATGTATGAGTGTATACATGTATGTAAAGGTGTAGGAAAGGTATGTACGTATGTAGTTGTGTATGTATGTATGTATGTATGTATAAAGACATGTATGAGTGTATGCACGTATGTAAAGTTGTAGGAAAGGTATGTACGTATGTAGATGTGTAAGTATGTATGTATGTATGTATGTATGTATGTATGTACGTATGTATGCATGATTTAGACACGATGATTGTTAACGTTATTAATGGTGTACCTTGAGAATGAAAAGTAATGCAGGTACGTTATTGAAGCCTCACCAGGAAATGGATAAGCAGATGAAATGCTTAAAGTTTGAAAAGGACGAAATGTGAAGTGTACGTGAAAGAATCTTGTTTATATAATATGTGCTAATGTTAGGAATGTATGTGGTGAGTGCAGGTTGTACGGATCACGGGCGATTATCACAAGGAATAGAGATCGAAGACCGAGTCACAAGATAGATTGTACGGGAATAATCGAGTATGTACTTTAGTAAACGGGAGTTATGCTTTTGTTTTGTAAAAGTGATATTTTTAAAATAAACCTTCAAGTAAGTCAAGACGTTTGTAATGAAAGAAATTTTATGGCACGAATTTCCGCTGCGACTTTTGTCAAATACGTGTTAGGGTCTTACAAGTTGGTATCAGAGCCCTGGTTTGAGAGAATCAAGTACAAGAAAGTAAGTACTTGAACTCAAACTTGTGTGCTCTTATGATAAGGAACCCGTACAATCTAAGACTCGATCAAGATCCAAATGTAGAAGCGAATGTAAGTATGTACTTATGTATAAGTATAAAGAAACTGACGGTATGTTATGTGCAAGGTAAGTATAAGTGTTTGAAGAAGATGACCCTTGAATGCAGTCTAGGATGAATGCTAAGGCAGGCAAGGATGCGAATGGACAGACGGACCCCAGGTACACAATGTTAATATGTTTGGTACCGGTGTTAAAAGAAAAAGGAAGAAATCTCCTTGGGAGGGTAAGTACTAAATGGAAGACAGCGATATTGTCTTGATAAGATTGTAAAAATGTAGCACGAACTGAGACCCACTACTGCAGACATAAGGCGATGATTACCTGAAGGCACGAAATTAGTATGTGAATTGCGCACCTGGCCAGTACGCAAGAAGCATATGACATTCGTGAGACCGTGGTAATTATCGCAGGTATGTCCGTTAGAATTGGGTAGCAGGTGGGCGTGCGGGTGAAGTGGGTAGTAAGACTCTCAGGAAATTGAGAGTACTATGTAGGAATGAAAAACATGGATGATAAGAATGAAGAATGTTGAATCCGTAAGAGAGTACGGATCAACAATGTATGAATGCAATGCTTGAATCCGCGAGACGGATTCAAGGGATGAAAAGCGTATATGCAATGTTTGAATCCGCGAGACGGATTCAAAGAATGAAAGATATGAATGCAATGCTTGAATCCGCGAGACGGATTCAAGGGATGAAAAGTGTATATGCAATGTTTGAATCCGCGAGACGGATTCAAAGAATGAAAGATATGAATGCAATGCTTGAATCCGCGAGACGGATTCAAAGGATGAAAGGCGTAAATGCAATGTTTGAATCCGAGAGACGGATTCAAAGAATGAAAGATGTGAATGAAATGTTTGAATCCGCGAGACGGATTCAAAACATAGAAGGTACGAAAGGTATGAATGATGTGTTCGAATTCGCGAAGCAGATTTAAGATATAACAGACGGAACTAGTCTACATAAGAAGAAGTCGATAGCTTGACCATGTATGCATCAAACAAGTCATATAAGTAAATGTAAAGCAAATGAACAAAAGAATGATAGGAATGAAAATATCCGAATGTGTAAGTAACGAAGGGATAAGTATGGTACAAAAGACTATAGAAATGCAGAATGATGTTAGCTACGGAGTTAAGCACGTAGGTATGACGATGACATAGCAGTTTGTTGTGATAACAAAACAAGAGTTAAATGTTATACAATGAGTCTATAGAATGGAATTTTAAAGGATGAGATGAAAGTACTAAATCCGTTATAAACGGATCATATGAGTGTAAGTATTATTATAAGTTTGAATGAATAAGTATATTGACCTGTTACTAACGGGTCGAGGAAGTAAGAATGTTAGGTGAAAATATGCCATGGAAAGTATACACTTGTTAAGAAGTTAATTGCATGAATAAATACGAAATGAGATGAGATGATTACTTATAATTATGATGTGATCATAAGGTCAAACGTAGATGTGTGTATGTGTAAATGGAAGCGGGAAAGGTTTCGGGGACGAAACCTTATTTAAGGGGGGTAGACTTGTAACGCCCCAAAATCCGAATGTTTATATTTGCCGTGTGTTTCTATATGACACGTCATGAAATAAATAACTAGGCTATTTAACCTAGTTAAATGTATGGTAACAATTATTAAAAGATGGAAGTAGTGCACATTATGTTAAGTGGCAAACATGAGGGGTTAAATGGAACAAGATGGAAGTTGAGTTATTAAAATGAAAGTTTAACACACACAAACACACACTTCGTGTGTGTTCACGAATGTTCAGGAGCTCCAAAGAGCTCTAACCCTAAACTCAACTAAATCACCAAATTGAAGGATAATTCAAGGCTTAAATTCGTGAAGGAACATGGATTAATGATCACCATCACAAGGGAATCATAAGGTATGCCTTAAAAGTTAGATTGGTGATCTTTCACAAAGTGGGTTTTGATGTAAATCGCGAATTTGTATGAAATTGAGCTTGGGTATGTGTTAGAATCATCATATAGAAGTTGTGTTATGTACAATTTTTATTGTATCGATGAGTTGGGATAAAACCCACCTAGAAATTGTAAGAAGATGAAGTTTAGTGAAGATTTATGATGAACTATGTAATGTTGATGTTAGAATAGTGTTATAGAAAGTAGTTAGATGGATAATTTGTTATAAAACATATGATGCTTGGTTATGATAATGATTTGTGAAAGATTATGTTAATGAATGGATGAACTAGGAAGAATGTGCTTTAATTAGTTGTACTATATGCACTAAATGGTGTACGCACACCAAGTGTATGATGAAATGTCTAAGTGAAGTTAAGATGTGAGATTGTATGAAATAGCTTGATATATATGATTGAGATTAAGTAATGATGTAATTAGTAGTATACTAACGTGAAGAAGGTGCTTTAGATGGAACTTATACAAGAATTCGGGTTAAATGTATGTCTTGGTCAAGACTATGCATTAAGGACTTGTACGTTGTATCTAATATCACTAGGTGATCATATGGTTGTAAGCATAGTTGCATTGTGAGTAAGAAATGTATATAGTGTCATTGATATAGCATAAATGATGATACGGATACATGAGGATAAGCCGAAAGTTTGTAAGATGAACTGTTGACTTTTGAAGGTCAACTACGCATAAGAAGCATGATTTGGTTTGTTGTCGTAAAGGTAGAATTATAGGAAGTTGTATGGTACATGTTATGTTAATATGCGTTATTTGTGATTACATGATGAATTTCATGAGTTTGAAAGGATATGAATTGGATTATATGTCATATGCTTGTTAGAAGTAACTAATGAAAGTCAAATGGGAATTATGCGATCGATATGATCGTTAACATGTACAATTATGTATGCTAATAAGAATGTGATTTCGATGACATGGAAGTATAGGAATCATGTCGAGACGGAATCAAGCACGGAAGGCTAACGGGTCAAAACGTGGCAAGGAAACGAGTATGAACATGGACGCACGAGGTAAGTGATTTTTGTAATCACTTCTTAGTTGTTTATGTAAAGTTATGTGCAATTTAATTAAGTATGATGATCGAGGTCAAGTAGGAAAGAATTGTATGAGACCGATGAAGTATTAAACGGATCTTAGCTTTGATCCGAGCAAGGTATGTGTGATTAAGAATTATAGCTAAGTAGTAGGATTGGTTACTTATGCAAGGGAGTCCTTTGTTGTTAAGGATAGAGCAAAGTTGACAAAAACGCCCTTGATGGGTAAAACTAGCAAATGGTCTTAAAAGTTGATTACAAATAAGCTATTTGATTAAATGAATGTTTTGAAAAAGCAAGAAAGCGAGAAGTATGGTTTTCGTAAGCTAAGGACCTTAAAATGCGCAAATACCCTTAACGGGTCAAAATAAGCTCTTGAGCGAAAATGGGTCAAGAGGATGCAAGACATCCGAGAACTTAATCTTGTATGATATACAATGTTGACATTATTAGGTTCATAAGAAGTTATGGTCAAACAAACAAGTTATGTGGATGAATGCATGAACGGGTCGAATAAATCATAAATGAATAATAAGACGATAGCGTGTAAGTTAAGAATTTCCTTAATCCGAATGTGGGATTTTAAGTTCATATGATAGAATGTGAATTTACAAGCATGTAGGAAGAAACGGGAGGTTAAACGGGTAAACGGTTCAAAAGTTATGCGCGTTTTAGTGCGTACGGACGACGAAACGGAACTGCAGAAAAGTGCCATTTCTAGAGGTAGTCGCCGACGGGTTAAGGGTAGTCGCCGACGGGCTCTAGAAAGTTAGTTTTTTTGCTGACGGGTTATTTACCTGTCTACGGGTTTTTGGCTATGGGAAGAACCACGGGTCGTCGCCGACGGGCCCTAGGGCCGTCGCCGACGCCCTCCCCAAGTCCAAAAACATGAAATTTGTTATTTAAGTTGATTTATGTATCGTAGGCTTCGGTTTGTTATCCGTGGACTACGACGGGCTTCCTAAACATGATTTTTATCGATCCTTAGATGTTTATGGGCTATAAATCAAAGTCTAAGTCCCATGTAATCAACGCATGAGTATGTAAGAAGTATGCAAGATCTTGTACGCGTACGTAGATGTGTATGTATGTATGTATAAAGATATGTATGAGTGTATACATGTATGTAAAGATGTAGGAAAGGTATGTACGTATGTAGATGTGTATGTAGGTATGTGTAAAGATATGTACGAGTGTATGCATGTATGTAAAGATGTGGGAAAGGTATGTACGTATGTAGATATGTATGTATGTATGTATGTATGTATAAAGATATGTATGAGTGTATACATGTATGTAAAGATGTAGGAAAGGTATGTACGTATGTAGATGTGTATGTATGTATAAAGATATGTATGAGTGTATACATGTATGTAAAGGTGTAGGAAAGGTATGTACGTATGTAGTTGTGTATGTATGTATGTATGTATGTATAAAGACATGTATGAGTGTATGCACGTATGTAAAGTTGTAGGAAAGGTATGTACGTATGTAGATGTGTAAGTATGTATGTATGTATGTATGTATGTACGTATGTATGCATGATTTAGACACGATGATTGTTAACGTTATTAATGGTGTACCTTGAGAATGAAAAGTAATGCAGGTACGTTATTGAAGCCTCACCAGGAAATGGATAAGCAGATGAAATGCTTAAAGTTTGAAAAGGACGAAATGTGAAGTGTACGTGAAAGAATCTTGTTTATATAATATGTGCTAATGTTAGGAATGTATGTGGTGAGTGCAGGTTGTACGGATCACGGGCGATTATCACAAGGAATAGAGATCGAAGACCGAGTCACAAGATAGATTGTACGGGAATAATCGAGTATGTACTTTAGTAAACGGGAGTTATGCTTTTGTTTTGTAAAAGTGATATTTTTAAAATAAACCTTCAAGTAAGTCAAGACGTTTGTAATGAAAGAAATTTTATGGCACGAATTTCCGCTGCGACTTTTGTCAAATACGTGTTAGGGTCTTACATCAGCAGACAAAACCTATCTCATGGATAAGTCATAATAAACTGATAATAACGACCTAAGTTATAATGACATAATATAGTCACTAAATGTTGTTGGAAATTTATCAGTGGACTCATAAGTTTATTAACTCCATATAATTAATGTTTTGAAGACTTAGTGTGATAAAGTCAGCTACCATAACTCCTTGAACAGTAACAGTTCAAGAGGTGTTGCATTAAGTTTCGATACACAATTAATATGCGTTTATGAACGAATTGAGGAAACTAATTCTTTGTATCGAATACATTCATGATATGCTTAAGGATCCTATATCTGAAGGGCCACTACCCATAAGTCTTATTAAGAGAGCTCAGAGACGGGTATTAATTGATGGTCGTGCGCAACTGCATATCGTACTATGAATGACTAAGTATTAGTTAATTTTCCTCATCAGTTTGATTTTGTATGTCTCTAAGAATATGTCAAGCTAGCATAATGGTATATAGACAAATATAGTTACAAATCAAACAAAGGGCTTATGCGTATTTTGATCATAACGATTAGGTTTTAAATTAAGGCTATAGTATGATTAATGGGGGTCATGAGTCGCATAATGATTCAACGGCTGTATTTCTCTGCTATAGTACTTGTTTAAGGCTAAAATGAGTGTTAACTCCTGATCAGGCTTATCTAATACTCATAGTAAATGATTACTCGGCTAAGTGGGAGAATGTAAGATTAAATATATTATGTATTAATATTTAATCTATAGCCATTATAATCATTTACATTATATAGATCAAAATATATTATAACCTATTAAATAATTAGTTGGTAATTGTTGGTGGACCATATTACCCTTATTAACTAATTAGGTTTCCTCCTGGGTGCTTATATAAGGAGAATTATGTGGAGGTTAAGGGGTTACTCAGTTACATTATTAGACACACCCCATTAGTCATAACATCATCATCGATCTCCTCTCCTAAGCCGATACCCCTATTCGGTTTTCATCATCACCATCATCAGTCAGCACCCTAAGGAGGAACCAGATCAATCTGACAAATATGTCGAACTCGATGTCATCTTCTCTGACTGGATTCTCCACTGCATTGTCTGCTGTAACATGTATGTTTTAATGTTTTCCTTCATGTATAAACATAACTGATCCAACAAAACTTAATTCATTTATGTATTTGTGTTTTTTTTTTTCAAATTTGGGTGAGTTTTATGTAAGAGGGTGATTTAGATTCTTGGAGTATGTAAATTTAACTACATTCGATGAGTGACTAGAATTTGATCATTATCGGTTTATGGCACCTGCACATGTTATAGCAATCGAAAAAAAACTCAAAAATAAGATGGTAACATAGCTAAAACGATATATAGGGGGTGTTTGGGATTCCTTTTAAAAGTGACTTCTGAAGCCCAGAAGGACTTTTGAGATGAAAAGGAATCCCAAACATCATTTGAGAAGTGCTTTTGATGTCAAAAGGAATCCCAAACACCATAAAAAAGGACTTCTGGTGCTGATTATGCCTTCAAAAAGGAGTTTTTGAGAAGTGAAGATTTCTTACTTATTGATGTTGAGAAGGACTTCTTGAGAAGGAGAAGTTGAAAAGGAATCCCAAACACCCCCATACATCTGTTCGTTTTGTTGAAGAAATAACCCCAATTTTCACCAATTGATTGATATCACTCCCAACTTTCAATTTGTACCACACCACACCACCCCCAACTTTCAACTTATTTTCCTCTATCACACACAAACTAACTGAACCTTAACCTAGTTAATTGATGTCAGATGTCACGTCATCAAAAATGTCATGTCAGCTGCCACATCAGTTGCCACGTCATAAAAAATGTCATGTCAGCTGCCACATCATTAAAATTGCCATGACTATTGCCATGTCAAATGCCACATTAACAAAAAATGCCACGTCACCAACACAAAGTGCCACATCGGCAAAAAAACTAATTGAGTTAGGGTTCAATTAGTTTGAGGGTGTTATAGAAAATAAGTTAAAACTTTTTCCTCTTTGTCAATTTTTTATTTTAATTTTCGATATTTCCCTCTTTCGAAACCAAAATTTCTGTAACGACTTATTATTCCTTCCTTCACACACTTCCCTTGTGTTCTACCACCGGAGACCTTTCTCACTCGCCGGAAACTTCTCATTACCGGCGTTTGCATGACACTCTGACAATCCTAACTAACAACTGCAACTTTCTCTATTTATTCATGAAATTTTCGTACAATATTCAACGGAGCTCCAGGTGATGCTGTAGGTACATTCATTTGCTGAAATTCGGTGCATTTGTTAATGATTTTAGCTGTATGTGTGTTTATTTGTTGGAGAAAATTGTATATTAGGTCAATTTTTGTATATTTTAAAGTAGAATTTCGGTTTTAATTACGCATATAATGTTATTTGATGCATGTGAAATTTAGGTTTTTTACTGGATTATTGATAGTGAGAGGTTAGAAATGATGATCATATGGTAGTGTTTGGGTTTTTAGGGTTTTAGGTGAAAGTTTTGAAGTTTTTCCCTAAATTGTAGGGATTGTGTTGAGATTGGGGATGAGATGTGACATTTTTTGAAGCTTTAGCAACAATACATTGTTGTAATCTATAAACACTTCTTTACATTTTGTCTCTGCTTATTTTTTGTTGAGTTTTAGTTCATAGTTTGGTTACAGATACATGCAAAGCAAGCTGGTAGCATGGAGAATGCAGAGAACAATGTTGATTCTACAAATTCCAAATTTGTAGAATTCTGGGTTCCTGTTCCGATTTCAAACGTGCAGCTTGAACAGTATTGTGCTACTCTACTTTCTAATGGTGCGGCTCTTCGTACAAACTCAAAATGTGATACCCTCGGGGCTCTTAACGACATTTTTGTTACCATCCGAAAGGTTTCTAGCTCTGTTATTTCATCATTTCAGTATTTTGAATCTGAAATATGATAAAGTAGTAATATTGGATATTATGTTATCTTGAAGTGTTGTAATCACCCCTACACGGTGGATCTTAAAGTTGAACAATCACTTATAAAGGATAAGGACCCAAGTATGGCAGTAGATGTTGGCGTGGAAGCAAGTGGCAAACTACGGTTTCTTGACCGCATACTACCTGAAATCCAAAAACAGCAACGGAAAGTGCTTATCCTTTTCCAGGTATGTATAAATCAATGATCTTGTTATTTTTAATGTGCATTAAGGTATTAAGGTCCAACTCATTTCATGAATTTTATAATATAGCCTACAAGTGGTGTCTCAAGCGGTAATCCTTCACTTGGAAATTTATTAGTTGAGTTTGTCATTCAAAGATTTGGTGAAAATTCATACGAACATGTGGATGGGGTTCCAACCATCTCCTCGAAGAAGCAAGCTGCAATAAACATGTTCAATAAAGATATGACAAAATTTATTTTCTTACTAGAATCTCGTGCGTTTCCTCAGAGCATTAAGTTATCATCAGTGGATGCTATTATCATATTCGACAGCGAATTAAATCCCTCAAATGATTTGAAGTCATTGCAAAAGTTATCTATCGATTCACAGTCGGAACAAATCATGGTGTTCCGATTATACTCTTTATCCACTGTAGAAGAGAAAATTCTTAAACTTGCAGAGATCAATGTGGTTCTAGATATCAAGTCACAAAGTTTAAGGAGTAATTATGATGCTTTACTCGTGTGGGGGGCCTCTGACTTATTTGACAAGTTGACCAAGTTTCATAGTCAAACTGTTGTAAATATTTCATCTGAAGAATCTTTTCTAAAGGATGTAGTGGAGGAGTTTTTATATATACTCTCTCACAAATGTAAAAGCAATGATACAACATCGAAATCGATCATCACCCGAGTTCAAAATACCCTGTTACATGCTGAGGTAAAAACACATTTACCTGATGGAGATCAGCCGTATATATTTTGGAAAAAACTATTGGAGGGACAGTGTCCAGCATGGAAATTTGTATCTCAATCGACCCCGCAGCGTCAAAGAAAAAGACCTAATTATCTTTTGGAGGGAGAAAGTGATGTGGATGGTGGTGGTGTAAAGACACGTAGGAAAATTGTAAATAATGAACTTGCTCAGTTGAAGACTGTAACTGGAGGAGTAAATGAGGGTAAATGAGCAATATTGTCTTTTATGTTTGTGTAATAGAGTGTCTTGTCGTTGAAGATATTGATATGTTACTGAACTTATTTCAGGGGTTTCGGCAGCAACTAACAAGTCTCAGTCATTGTCTGGCGATCAGTTTTCGTTAACAACAAGTATGCTTGATCATTTGAAGCCCACTGTGTCTGAGCTTTGCAACATTCTCAAGTTTTCGGTACGTTTTTGCATATTGTGTTGAATTAGGTGATTTTATTACATGTCAAAACGGGCTGGGTTGACCCGTAAACACTTTTGTCCATTTTCTTTAACTTGTTAGTTAATCAATGCATGAGTACAAGTTTAATCTCAATAATATTCAAATTTTAGACCAATAACGATCAAGGTTTCAAAGTACGAAATCGTGCCTCGAGGCTTTTTCCCTTCGCCTCAAGGAGAACCGAGGCGGAATTAAAAACTAAATATAAAAATTATATATCTTGTTAAAAAAAAATAATAACTAATCTCATCACCAGATTCATCAAAAACACACATAAAAAAGACACGAAATGTTTGAAATTGACACAAAAAGTCAAAAACATCAAAACCCCCTGAGGCGCACCTGATGAGCAAATTTTCTTAGCGCCTCAACCATATGAGGCGCACCTACAAAATAACCCC
The DNA here is from genome assembly GCA_030545235.1 of Helianthus tuberosus. NCBI lineage: Eukaryota > Viridiplantae > Streptophyta > Magnoliopsida > Asterales > Asteraceae > Helianthus > Helianthus tuberosus. Next base: position 38,933,908 of record CM060355.1, read on the forward strand.
CTGAGGCGCCTCCTCAGACTCGTTTTTTGGGCGCCTCGCCTTGAGGCGCATGCCTCGGCCGTTTTTTTAAACCATGACAACTATTTGGAAGGTTACATACTTTCAACTCGTTTGACCCGTTTTGTTTATTTTAACATTTTTTAATTGACCCGTTTGAGATAAAACACAACTTAAATTGAAATTGCTGTTTTATTTTTTATTTTTTAGTTTATCATGTGTAGGAATAAGAGTGAACTAGGATATCCCTGACAATCGAGGAAACTAAACATGTTACTTATTGCTATCCTGTTTGATGCTTATGTAACATGTTGAATAGTAAGAAGATTTAGTCGACTCTAAATGCAGGAGGATGTGAAGATCATAGTGGATAGATTTCTTGAATATGTCCTTGAAAATTTTACTGTCGGCAAAGAACATACAAGTTTATTACAGGCTCTCATGATATCACTGGTACTATCTTTTAACAGCTGAAGGCTCACTTTTTTTGACAAAATTTAATGTATTTACTGACATGATATTTTTCATATTTTAGTGTTGGATTGGTTCTTCTCTAGCGAAAAATAAAATAGATAGGAGTGAGTCTTTTGCTCTTGCAAAGAAGCACTTCGAATTCAGCTGCACGGAAAAAGAAACAGAATCGGTGTACAATAAGCTGAAACTAGTAAAAGACAAATACTTAAACCATGTGCTACCACATGTTGAGTCTGCTGAGGTGGCAAAACCAGCTGTGAAAGAAGAGAATGCTGAAGATAGCATTATACTACCTGCTGCGTTACATGCTAATGAAGACCATAATGTTTCTTTTTGTTGCGATAGTGGTAATCCAGTGTGTGCAGCCATATCACAGGACAACACACCATCTGTTCATGTAGGTTATTTGCATTTAGCATATTCCGAATTCTTATTTTGTTCATCATGTGTCTCATAAACTATAATTTGAACTTCTTTTCAGGAAATAAAAGATGAGCCTCTTCAACTTGAACAACTTCCAGACAGTGGGATTCAAGATGAAGAAATTAACTTTGGTAATCTGCAACCGTCAGGTGCCAGTCAACTTGATCAAATCATTCCGGACGATGAACCGGATTTCCCGTCATCTACTGATCCAATGGTTGCTGAAAATCCATCTGACACACTTCCACCAAGCGAGCCATTACTTGAACCCACTGTGGAAGATAACGTAACGAAGTTCTATCAAGAATTGGCAAGTCATTTATTTATATACTTTAATAAGTTAACTCATATTGATCAACTTTTCATTATGCCATCGGTTTTGTTTTTGTGCAGAAACAAAGGCTGAAAGCTGATTGTGAGAAGGAGATAGATGAAGTTGTTGCACAAATACGACTCAAGTATGAAGCTAAACATCAAGAAGCAGATGCGGCTTACAACTCAAAAAAGATGGAACTTGTGACCAATATTCATAGAGTCACCATGAACGAAGGATTGGCTGACGCTTTCAGGTCTAAGTGTCAAGATCTTACTCCTTCTGTGCATCCAGGTATATTTACATTTAAAAAAAAGATTCGCATATCGTTTTTGTTTCCTCCATTCTAACGAAATACGATTTTTGTTATTTACAGCATCTCATGTTACTCCAACCGCACCTACCACTAGCAGGCCGCCACCGCCACCTGGCTTTAACATGAGTAAACTCTTAGCCTTGCATAGTGAGGAGGATGATCCTGATTATATGGTAGAAGAAGATAATCCTATGGAGGATGTAGAACTGGATGATGATCCTGATTATATAGTAGAAGAAGATAATTCTGTGGAGGATGTAGGAATGGACATGAGTCATGTTAAGGCTTTTGTTGATCATGGTATAGAAGAAGTTGATGAGCATATTGATCAGCATAATGATGATTTACAGGATGACACCAATGTTGATATCGACAACTTTGACAGCCATAGTGAGAATGATGACGGTGATTTTACGGTGTTAAAAAAGGTTGCAAAAAGAATTAGAAAGCAGAAAAGAAAAAGTCCAAGTACTGACTCATATAATCCCTTTTATATTGGGCAGTTAATAGAAGATAAGGAGAAGTTGCATGAGATGGTTAAAAACTATGCACTTACTTCAAGAAGAGAAGTTTACATTGCTAAAAATGAACCTTTAAGGTATAGGGTAGTTTGTATGGGTACAAATCCTACATTGATAGGTGTTGAATGTTTAGAAGGGCAAAGTTCTCATACCAGCATGGGTCAGAGTCATCATCATCATCATCATCATCATCATCGTACTCAGTATATCCCACCAATAGCAAAAGCTAAGGTAGGGTCTGAGGAGGGTGGGATGTAGACAGCCTTACCTCTACCCCGTAGGAATAGAGAGGCTGCTTCCAATGAGACCCCCGGCTCGATTGTGGTTTTGCATCAAGCCTTGGACATAAGGCACATAACACTCAGCAATTGAGACAAGCGCCAATTGGTGCATGTACCCCCTTGTCTTTCGGCTATCAACGCCACCACATGATGCATGATTAACCATCCCCTCTTTTAACGTTATTTTCACGAAATTAGTAAAATAACGTTAAAAATTAGTGCACTTTTGCTTTGTAAAAGGAAAACCAAACCCACTTGCCCTTGGGCTGTTCACATCTCTAGACGAACAATCCTAGATTCATGGTGTGTTAAAACAATTTGTCATCAACACCAATGCCTCCAAACTATAGAACCTGGTCTGTACACTATGAGTTCCATAGCCAAAGAGATTGAACCAATTATTGAAAGCAATCCAGAAATACCCTTACGTGCTCTTCAAGATATAATCCAAAAAAAACATCAGGTACAGGTTTCACTTTCGAAAGTTTTTAGAGCTAAAATGATTGTTACAAAAAAGTTGGTTGGTGATTATAGAGATCAGTACGGTATGCTAAGAACTTATTGTGAAGAACTGTTAAGGGCTAATCCAGGTAGCACCATCAAAATAGATGTGGAGCCATTGTCTAACCCTAGTAGTAATACTAGGCAATTTAGAAGAGTATACATATGTTATGCTGCCATGAAGAGAGGTTTTAAGATATGTGGGAGAGAAATTCTTGGATTAGATGGTTGTTTTATGAATGGGCAATATCCAGGTCAGATCTTGAGTGCTGTGGGTGTTGATGGTAACAATTGTATCTATCCATTTGCTTTTGCTCTTGTGGAAGGTGAAACTTATGAGAGCTGGTCATGGTTCTTAGATTCCCTCCAGAATGATCTTGACTTAACATGCAATTCTAATTTCACTTTTATTAGCGACCGTCAAAATGTAAGTTTTTATTAATCAATTATGTCTAATCTATATGAATTAATTTAATTTGTTTGGTCCAATTCGTGCAGGGTGTTATTCCAGCAATGAAGAGAGTGTTTCCTAATGCTGAGCATAGATATTGTCTTAGACATATACACGAGAATATGAAGAAGCAATGGTGTGGAGATGTGTTTAAAAACTTGTTATGGAAAGCAGCTTCCGTTACTTCTCTGGCTTACTTTAACAATGCTATGCAAGACATAAGGGATAAAGACCCAACCTTACATGATTGGCTACTTCAGATGCCACCCCAAACCTGGTCAAGATCTCATTTTACAAGTAGTGCACAATGTGATATTTTATTGAACAACATTTGTGAGGAGTTTAATGAACAATTGATTGGAGCTACAGACAAGCCTGTGATCACATGTTTGGAATATATCAGGGAATACATGACAAGAAGGATTGTTAATGTGAAGAAGGTCCAGGAAAAATCAAATGGTCCATTAACACCATATGCTGAAGGGGTCTTCAATGACATTAAAGAAGCAGCATCACATATGAATGTTCTCATGGTGGATTCTTCAAAATATCAGGTATAATATTTTAAAATTTCATTCTTTTCAAAGCGGTTGGTACTAATGTTGGAGATTATATTACTAGGTGAGTGGTTTAAGGTCTCAATGTGTGGTGAATGTGGATTTGAAAACATGCTCATGCAGACAGTGGGATTTAACTGGGATGCCGTGTAAACATGCAGTAGCTGTAATTTCGGACATGTCTAGAAATGGTATTGGAATTGGTATACCAGAAAATTGGGTGTCTAAAGTTTACTGGTTAGATACATGGAAAGAAGCTTACAAGCATGTCATTGAACCAATCACAGGGCCTGATATGTGGACTCCGTCAGAGTGTCCCACAACACTCGTTCCACCTAAACATCATAAGAAGGTATGAATTAAATATATCTATGAATGACATATGTATGTATTATTAACATAAAAGGTGTTTGTCAATTGAATAGGTGGAAAGGCCAAAGAAAATGAGGAGAAAGTCTATTGAGGAGGTTCAAGAATCATTTGACAAAGGGGGTAAAATGACAAGGAAGGGGAGCACCACAACATGTAGAAAATGTGGGAATCAGGGGCACAATTGTAGAAGCTGCAAGGGTCAAGGTGAGTCTGAAGGTTTAGCAGTTGCAGCACAAGAACCTGTTTCACAAAATGCAACACAAGATGTAGAATGATGTAAAGGATGTTAACACTTTGTTTGGCTTTCTGTTTGAATGTTGTTTATGGTTTTTAAGACATTGTATGGGTTTATGTTTGACTTAAGTTAAGGCATGTTTGATTTATGATAAGTATGTTTAGGTTAGTGTTTAATGTTATGTTTGACTTATGTTAAGACATGTTTGACTTATGTTGTATTATGGTTGGCTTTTATTCGTAATATTACGTTTACATATTATAAATTTCCAACATGTATATGCATTGGGGTGTTGTGCACGAAGTTTAGGGATGTTTTCAAAAAAAGATTAATATTACATTTTTCATCCAAACACATGCATGTGCATTGGGGTGTTGTACACAAAGCTTAGGGGTGTTTTAAAAAAAAAACTTAATATTACACTTTTAATCTAAAATTTATTTGATTTTTCATTTTTAACCCGCACAGTTTGAGATGTAGTCCATAATATTCTTATTCTTCGAGGAGTTCAAGTGACCAGGCATGGTTACATGGACCCACACGAAAAAATTTCACCACGCACATCTCGCAATAAGGCAAGAAGCAAATATGTGATTTGTCGTTCCCTCGAAACCCCCCCCCCCCCCCCCCGACACGCAATCCAGATCATTTAAGGGCAAATCCTCTAGCCGCCAAGCCCGTCTTTAAAGCGACCTTACCAGCCATCACTTTCCACACCAAAAAGTTTGTTTTTAACGGAGCCCACGAGTTCCAATGAAAGATCGGGTCATCTGGCGAGTCTGCCATCTTCTGAGCTATCTCTAATCGCATGGCCTTGACCGAAAACCCAATATCATAACTATTATCTCAAGCCCTTACATCCAGATCCTTGATTAGGGAGACTTGATAAACCAGCTCCATTATAATTGTGTATCTAAATTGCATAATGGTTATACTGATGTTATGTTTGACTTCAGATTGTTCTTCCACCTCTTCTTTGAAGTTGTTGTAATCCATTCCATATTGTACGTGCAACTCTTCTTCAGGAGTGTTGTAGTTCTTTCCAAATGCATCTTGAACCACTTCTTTTTCTTCCACATGTATAACTTCTTTTTCAACTTCATTAGATTGAGATTGAGTATGGTTACAACAAAAGGTGTAATTATCATGAAAGATGTATTCAAATATAAAATAAGATTAAATCAATATTCCTATAGACTAATTATATTTATATATATCTTAAAGATTGTTTCGCATTCAATGGTTAACATATTTCCAATAGAGTTAAATGCCATTTTAGTCCATGTGGTTTGTGTTATTTTGTCAGTTTAGTCCAAAGGTTTCATTTTTCACCTGTGGGTCCAAAAATGTTTCCGTTGCCATTTTAGTCCACTGGGTTAACTTCATCCATTTTTTCTGTTAACGAGAAGGCCAATTCGGTCATTTTATAAGGCCGAATTGCCCTTCTAGTTAACAGAACTACATATAAAATGACCGAATTGGTATTCTCGTTAACATAAAAAATGGATGAAGTTAACCCAGTGGACTAAAATGGCAACAGTGAAACATTTTTGGACCCACAGGTGAAAAAAGAAATCTTTGGACTAAACTGTCAAAATGGCCCAAATCACAGGGACTAAAATGGCACTTATCTCTTTCGAATAATTCCTAACCTTTGTTTACCACCTTCAAACCTTTATTATTTGAATATGTTAATATATATAGACACATTAAGTTTCACAATGAATAAAAAACGACTATTCGTTCTTCTTATTCTGGTTGGAGAATACGACAAACCGTCGATTTCGATCGGTGGAAATTCTAATACGAAGTAAGGTTGCCAAATTTTTGAATGAGATGTTAAAACATTATACAAGTTGATTCTACGTAATTAAGGTACGGACTACGGAGCAACACTATGTATACAAATTTGGGTCTTTATTACTTCGTAGTCTAGAATTCCAAATTCGATATTGATTGCCACTGAAACTACTTACTGTTGATCAGTTATGTTTAAACATAATGGAAAACATGTATAACATACCTGTTACATCAGACAGGCTAGCAGAGAATCCAGTCAGAGATGCAGCCATTGAGTTCGACATACTTGTCAGGATGATCTGGTTCCTCCTTAGGGTGTAACGTTATGATGGTGATGAAACCGAAACAAGGGAAGGAATCGGTTATGGAGAGAGAGCCGAAATCGATGTTATGAGGGTTGTGTAAAATGTCTAATTGTCTAACCGTCTAACCCTTAAACTCTCCAATAATCTCCTTATATATACACTCAAGAGGAAACCTAATTAGTTAATAAGGGTAATATGGTCCATCAACAATTACCAACTAATTACTAATAGGTTATTAATATATTTTGATCTATATAATATAAATGATTATAAAGGCTACAAGATTAAATAATATAATATTAATATATTTAATCTCACATTCTCCCACTTAGCCGAGTAATCATTTATCATGAGTATTAGATGAGCCTGGCCAGGAGTTAACACTCATTTTAGCCTCAAACCAAGAACTATAGCAGAGAAATACAGCCGTTGAATCATCATTCGACTCAGGACCCCCATTAGTCATACTATAGCCTCAATTTAAAACCTAACAGTTATGATCAAAATATGCATAAGCCCTTTAGCGTCTGATTTGTATTTATATTTGTCTATATGTCATTACACCGGCAGAACATATGTTAGAGACATACAAAATCAAACTGGGGAAATTTTATTAATTAAAACATAAGCTAGTACAATATGCCATTAAATAAGGTCTTTAGTAAGTCCCATATTCGATACATGTTCTTCAAAAACTTTAGGTGGGAGACCTTTAGTCATCGGATCCGCAAGCATATCTTTAGTACTAATATACTCAATACAAAGATTATTTTCCTCAACTCGTTCACGTACGAACAAATATTTTGTATCGAGATATAAACCAGCTCCAGTCGAACTGTTACTGTTCGAGAAACTAACTGTAGCTAAGTTATCACAGTAAAGCTTCAATTGTCTAGAAATGAAATTAACGATTTTGAGTCCAGTGATCAGATTTCTAAGCAACATTCCATGACAGGTTGCGTTGTAAACATCAATGTATTCTGCCATCATTATGGAAGTTGTAGTTAACTGTTGTTTATGACTCTTCCATAAGATAGGTCCGCCTGCTAACATAAAGATGTAGCCTGAAGTGGATTTCTTGTCATCTTAGCGTTTGGCAAAGTCAGAATCAGAATAACCTACCACTTCTAAGTGATCACTTCTTCTATAAGTCAGTTTATAGTCTTTCGTCCCTTGCAGATATCTAAGGACCTTCTTAGCTGCTTTCCAGTGATCTAGGCCAGGATTAGTCTGATAACGGCCTAGCATTCCAGCAATATAAGCGATGTCTGGGCGAGTACAGACTTGAGCATACATCAGGCTCCCGACTACTGACGCGTAAGGTATCTGGCTCATTTGCTCCTTTTCAACCTCTGTTGTCGGACACTGGAATGAACCGAAAACATCTCCCTTAACTACTAGAGCGACTGAGGGTTTGCACTGTTGCATGTTGTAACGTGTAAGGACACGATCTATGTAAGTCTTCTGAGACAATCCTAAGATCCCTTTGTGTCTATCTCGGTGAATTTCGATGCCAATGACGTAAGAAGCATCTCCGAGATCCTTCATGTCGAAGTTATGCGAGAGTAACCACTTCGACTCATGCAACATGTCTAAACTATTACTTGCCAATAGAATAGCATCTACATAAAGGACAAGTATAGTTACTCCCACTCATCTTGAGGTAGGTGCATTGATCCACTTGATTCTTCATAAAACCTTGTCTCTTCATGACTTCATCAAACTTGAGGTACCATTGACGTGATGCTTGTTTTAACCCAAAAATGGATTTCTTCAACTTACAGACTAGATGCTCCTGACCTTCAGGTTTAAAGCCTTCAGGTTGTTTCATGTAAACATCTTCGTCTAAGTCTCCATTAAGGAAAGCAGTTTTGACGTCCATCTGATGCAGCTCCAAATCAAAATGAGCTACTAGGGCCATAACTGTAACACCCCAAAACCCGAATGTTTATAATTATCGTGTGTCCCATATGACTTAGCATGAAATAAATGACTAGGCTATTTAACCTAGTTAAGTGTGTGGTTAGAAGTATGAAAAGACAAGAGTTTTGCCAATATTTTGAGTAAGTAATAAACATGAGGGACCAAAGTTGAAAAAGGGGAAAGTTATGTTTAAAAACAAAACAAACACACACACGACACACACATCGTGTGTGTTCTAGATCGATCAGGGGAACTCCCCATGAACCAAACCCTAGTTCTAACATAATCATCAAATTGAGGAGTCAAACGAAGCTCAAATTCATAACCGAGCATAGATTAATGATCACCTTCACAAGGGGATCGCAAGGTATGTCTTAAAAGTTAGTTTGGTGATTATGCATGAAGCGAGTTATGATGTAAATCACGAATTTGTATGAAATTGAGTATGAGTATGTGTTAGAATCATCATTTGGAACATGGATTATGCATGAATTAGGTTAATTTGATGTTTAAGGGTGAAACCCACTAGTTATGGTGAGAATGATGATTTGAATCATCATCCATGTCTAATTCTTGTTGAATGTTGATGTATTTTGAATTGTATGATGGATTCTTGTTAGAGGAATTGAAAGAAATGTGATAGTAGTATGTTTGATGTTTATGCATGTATGATTCATGTTGATTAGAAGGAAGAAATTGATGAATTATGTATGAGATTTGAAGGATATGCATGAACTAGTTGTACACTATGCTTATGAGGTAGTACACACATCAAAAGTATGAAGAAATTATGAAGAACTTAAGATTTGATCACTTGTAAGTGATTAGAAAAATAGTTATGAAGTGGGTTTTGATGATATGATGAAAATGATAATATGTTCATATTATTGATGTTTGAAATCGTTTTATATGTGTGAATGTTTAAAGAAATTGGATAAGAAATGATGAATTGTTGTTAGATGAATTGAATAAAATGTGATGATAATATGTTTGATGTTTAATTTTAAATACCACATGTTGATTAGTAGAAGGATTTGATGAACTATGTATGAATTTAGAAGATTGTACATGAATTAGTTGTACGTTATGCTTAAAAGGTGGTACGCACACCAATCGTATGATAAAATGTATATATTGTCGTCCGTATAGTCGATTATGATGTTACGAGTATATAATGATAAGTCGAAAGTTAAAATTAAATGAACCGTTGACTTCTAAAAGTCAACCGGGTATAAGAAGAAAGGTTAGACGTGTTGTCATAATTGTAAGATTAGAGTAAGTTATACGGTGCGTGTTAGACTTATGTGTGTTTGATGCGATGACATGATGAATTACATGAGTGCAAATGGATATGGGTATGGCTATATGAGTTACGTTTGCTAGAAATGACTAATGATATGACCGTTAACATGTACAAATGAGTATGCTAATAAGAGCGTGATTTCGATGAAATGGAAGCATAGGAATCACGTCGAGACGAGCTCAAGCACGAGGTGTTAACGGGCCAAGAGGAGGCAAGAGATCGGGTACGAGCACGGACGCATAAGGTAAGTGATTCCGTAATCACTTCTTAGTTGTTTATGTAAAGTTATATGCAACTTAATTAAATATGATAATTGAGGTCAAATAGGAATGAATTGTATGATGTCGATGAAGTATTAAACGGATCTTAGTTTTGATCCGAGCAAGGTATGTGTGATTAAGAATTGTAGCTAAGTAGCAGGATTGGTTACTTATGTAAGGAATTCCTTTGTTGTTAAGGATAGAGCGAAATTGACAAAAACGCCCTTGATAGGTATATCGGGCAAACGACCTTAAATGTCTATTGGGAACAAGCGAATCGATTAGAGTAATGTTTTGGTCATGTGTGAAAGCGAAGAGTATGGTTTTGGTATGTCATAAACCATTTAATGCGCAAATACCCATAACGGGTCAAATAATTAGAAAATGATAATAAGCCGATAGGGCGTAAGATAAGAATTTCCTTAATCCGGATGTGGGATTTTAATTTCATATGATAGAATGTGAATTTACAAGCATGTAGGAAGAAACGGGAGGTTAAACGGGTAAACGGTTCAAAAGTTATGCGCGTTTTAGTGCGTACGAACGACAAAACAACACAGCAGAAAACTGATGTTTCTGGAGGCCGTCGCCGACGCCCCCTGGAAACACCAGTTTTGCCAGACGCCTTAATTACCTGTCTACGGGTGTTTCTGGCTACGGGTAATTGCAAGGCCCGTCGCCGACGCCCCTAGGGCCGTCGGCGACGGCCTCCCCAAGTCTCGAAAGCTGAAATCTTGTTATTTAAGTTGATTTATGTATCGTGGGCTTCGGTTTGTTATCCGTGGACTACGGCGGGCTCTTTAAACTTGATTTTGATCGATTCTTAGATGTTTATGGGCTATAAATCAAAGTTTAAGTCCCATGTAGATAACGTATGAGTATGTAAGAGGTATGCAAGATGTTGTACCTGTATGTAGATGCGTATTTATGTATATATGAAGATACGTATGATAGCATGTATATATGTAAAGATGTAGGAAAGGTATGTATGTATGCATATGTGTATTTATGTATGTATGAAGATATGTACGAGTGTATGCATGTATGTAAAGATGTAGGAAAGGTATGCACGTATGCAGATGTGTATGTATGTATGTATGAAGATATGTACGAGTGTATGCATGTATGTAAAGCTGTAGGAAAGGTATGCACGTATGCAGATGTGTATGTATGTATGTATGAAGATATGTACGAGTGTATGCATGTATGTAAAGCTGTAGGAAAGGTATGTACATATGCAGATGTGTATGTATGTATGTATAAAGATATGTACGAGTGTATGCATGTATGTAAAGATGTAGTAAAGGTATGTACGTATGTAGTTGTGTATGTATGTATGTATAAAGACATGTATGAGTGTATGCACGTATGTAAAGTTGTAGGAAGGGTATGTACTTATGTAGATGTGTTTGTAAGTAGGTATGTAAGTACGTATGTATGCATGAATTATATACGTTGAGTGTTAACGTTATTAATGGTGTACCTTAAGAATGAAAAGAAATGCAGGTGCATTATTGAAGCCTCACCAAGAAATGGATACGCAGATGAAATGCTTAAAGTTTGAAAAATGACGAAATGTGAAGTGTACGTGAATGAATCTTGTTTATATAATGTGTGCTAATGTTATGAATGTATGTGGTGAGTGCAGGTTGTGCGGTTCATGGGCGATTATTACAAGGGGTAGAGATCGAAGACCGAGTCACAAGATAGATTGTACGGGAATAATCGAGTATGTACTTTAGTAAACGGGAGTTATGCTTTTGTTTTGTAAAAGAGATATTTTTAAAACAAACTTTCAAGTAAGTCAAGACGTTGTTAATGAAAGAAATTTTATGGCACGAATTTCCGCTGCGACTTTTGTCAAATACCTGTTAGGGTCTAACAATAACGATCCTTAATGAATCTTTACGAGAGACAGGTGAAAACGTCTCTTGATAATCAATTCCCTCTTTCTGAGTGTAGCCCGTTGCAACCAATCTCTCTTTGTAGCGTTCAACGTTCCCATTCGGATCAAGTTTTGTTTTGAACACCCATTTACAACCTACAGGTTTAACACCGTTGGGTAATTCGACCAAATCCCAAACGTCATTTTTCTTCATGGATTCAAGCTCATCAATCATTGCTTTGTTCCATTCAGAAGACTGATCACTGCTAATGGCTTCATTATAAGAGATAGGATCATTGAGCTTTCCAGCATCCATTTCAGTCAGGTAGGTAACATAATCATCCCAATTAGTAGGCCTTCTTTGCCTAGATGACCTCCTGAGTTGATTATCGGGTTCAGCGTTGTCTTGGTTTTGAGCGTTTGATGTGCCTTCGTTATGAGGTATAATGGGTTCTGATTGTGGAGATGGAATTTGTGCAGTAGTTTCAGGTGCAGTATGTTGCATTGGGTACAAGAGGAGTAAATGGAGTAATGGTAAGCGACGAGTCTCTCCCCCCGCGTCTTGTACTTCTTGAAATTCTTCGTAAGGGTTGGTACTGCTCCCACTGACCTTGAAATTCTCCAGGAACGCAACACGCTTGGTTTCAACAATACGGGTGACATGGGAAGGACAATAGAAACGATAACCCTTTGAATGATCAGGATACCCGATAAAGAAACAGGTAACTGTTTTAGGGTCAAGTTTCCTTTGGAAAGGATTATAGAGTTTTGCTTCAGCAATGCAGCTCCATACTTTCATATATTTAAGACTCGGTTTCCTTCCTGTCCAAAGTTCATATGGAGTTTTAGGGACAGACTTAGAAGGAACTCTATTGAGTATATGAACAGCTGCTTTTAACGCTTTAGTCCAGAGGAATAATGGTAAATTAGTGTTGGCTAACATATTGCGCACCATGTTCATAAGGGTACGATTTCTTCGTTCAGCGACACCATTCTGCTGAGGTGTACCAGGAATGGTGTATTGGTTCACAATCCCCTGGCCCTTACAAAACTCATAAAATGGACCAGGAGCTTGACCCACATCAGTATGTCTTCCATAATATTCACCGCCTCTATCTGATCTCACAACTTTAATCTGACGATCTAATTGCTTTTCAACTTCAGCTTTATAATCTTTAAAAGTTGTAAGAGATTCAAATTTTTCCTTAATTAGATACAAGTACATGTAACGAGAATAATCATCAATGAAAGTGATAAATGAAGTATGTCCTGTTATGCCAGCGATTTGGTAGGGACCACTAATGTCAGTATGAATGAGTTCTAATAGATTAGAGCTCCTAGTGGCACCTTTCTTATTCGCTAATGTCATTTTGCCTTTAAGACATTTGACACATGTTCCAAAATCAGTGAAATCGAAAGGAGGTAAGACTTCATCCTTTGCGAGATGATTTAATCGTTCTCTTGAGATGTGGCCTAAACGTTGATGCCACAACATAGATGAAGTCTCTAAGTCTCGAATCTGTTTCATCTTTGTGAGTGATTCATTAATATTATATGACAACAAAGATTTGGAAAAATTATCATCTAGTTCTAATCTATAAAGACCACCATCCAGAATGCCAGTACCATAAACAACGGAATCATAGATAATAGAGAGTTTGCGATGACCATGGGAAACGACAAAACCGTCCATGTCTAACTTTGGTCCTGATACAAGGTTCCGAGTTACCTCAGGAACATATAAGATATCATAAAGTTTAATACATAAACCAGTTTTCAAAAATAATTGTAATGTTCCTATGGCCTTCACTTCTAATTCCCGATCATCCCCAACTTTAAGTGTTCTTTGGTTTCTTCCCAGCTTCCGGATTGAAAGGAATCCCTAAGTAGAGTTGGTTACATGAACCATAGAACCAGAATCAAACCACCAAGAATTAGCAGGAACATTTAAATTAAAGGACTCAAGTATCATGAAAAAATGGTTACCTTTCTTAGCCAGCCACTCCTTGAAGTCAGGGCATTCCTTTTGCTTATGTCCTGTTTTCTTACAGAACTTGCAATAGGGTTTGCCTAAGGAGCTCTTAGAGCTAGAAGGTGCACTTGTATTAGGATTTGGCTTTTGAACTTTAGAAGCATCCTTCCTTTGATGATTGTTCTTCCTCTTCTTAGAGTTGGAGGTGGTGAAGTTAGCAACATCAGTAGTGCGATCCATCTTCATACGCTCTTCCTCCTGTACGCACATAGCGACCAGCTCACTCATCGTCCATTTATCCTTCTGAGTGTTGTAATTGATCTTGAATGCTTCATAGGACGAAGGAAGCGAAGTGAACAAGAAAACCATCACTGATTTCCATCTCTAGCCCTTTCAGCTTATTGGCCATGTCATGCATCATCATGATGTGCTCGCGAATAGGGTTGTAAACGAACCGAACGAACACGAACAAGGCCTTGTTCACGTTCGTTCGTTAAGGAAATAAATGTGTTCACGAACGGTTCATGAACACTTACCGAACGAGATTTTATGTTCGTGTTCGTTCATTAAGGAAATGAACGTGTTCGCGAACGGTTCACGAACACAAATAAACTTGGCGAACGTGGCGAAGGATAAAGATAGATGGCCCAGAGAACAGAACTTGAACTTGAATCCCTTATTGTGGAACGGAGGTCCATCATATTCGCCGATGAAAATAATGAGAAATGAAAGGGAAATGATGCATAAACAAGGTGAAAATGGGTTTCCTAGTTTAATTGTTAGGGTAATAAAATAAACAAATGTTTAATAATATAAAAAGTACAAATAAAATATAAGAAATTACAAAGATCTTCAATTAAAACACAAACATACAAATATAAATGAATGCAAATCAACGAATGTTCACGAACACCTTACCGAACGTTCACGAACACAATCAAACGAATGAACATAAATGAACTTCCCGCCGAACGGTTCACGAACTGTTCGCTGAACGTTCGGTTCATTTACAGCCCTACTCGCGAATGTCGCTCCTCCCATCATACTTAGTCGTCACCAGCTTGAGGATAAGAGTGCTAGCGTGTGCCTTTGATGTTCCTTTGAATTGTGCCTCCACAGAAGCCAGATAGGTTTTAGCATCTTCAGAATCAGGAATGGCTCCTCTAATTGCATTGTGTATGGACTGCTTCATGAACATGAGAGACATGCGGTTACACCTAGTCCATTTTTCATGAACTATCTGCTCAGCAGCAGTACTTTGAGTGGTAAGGTCCGCTGGCTTATTCTCTCTAAGAGCATAATCGAAGTCTAGTAATCCAAGTGTAAGCATGAGGGCATCCTTCCATTCAGCAAAGTTATCACCAGTCAAAGGTGGAATCCCGCAATTTGGTGCTGATAGTGGAAATAAGATGAGCAATTTATGATACTAAGAAAGAAGTCCTAATGTGATCTAAGGGCATGTTTTACTAAGGCAGGCATAAATAATGACCATTTTAGTTATGAAGCTGTGATATTGTCTATTACTAACATCAAAATAATAGACTTGGTTAAAATTCTACTTAAACGAAGACAAATCAGCTTTGGCCAAAAGTGTAAACATTTAAGTATGTGTGCAAAGTAACCGTGACAAATCAGCTTTGGCCAGAAATGAGACAATCACTTTAGTTATGCACTTGTCAAGTATGCTAGACATAAATGAATTAAAATCAGCTTTGGCCAGAAATTAAGACATTTCACGTTTGTAATGCATACTCAACATAGCTTTTCTAATACTTGAACAATAAATAGATGTATTAAATCAGCTTTGGCCAGAAATGATACATCAGAAGCTCATTCAAGTTAAGTTATTTTGGTTTTGTAAAAGTTATCTGATTAGTTAATTAAGTGTTTACAAAACCAAGTATTTAATAGCAAACCACCTGTTAGCGCGGATCGAGTGAGTGAGATCTCGACTAAATTATGAGGTCTCGAGTCAAGTCTCGAGTCAGGTCTCGATTGAGTTATGAGATCTCGAGTCAGTTATGAGGTCTCGAGTCGCAACCTTGGTCTCGAGTCGCAACCTTGGTCTCGAGTCGCAACCTTGGTCTCGAGTTGTAATCATGGTCTCGACTACTGTGTTTTATGAGATCTCGACTCCATAATGAGATCTCGAGTCGCAACCACGGTCTCGAGTTGTGAAGATTGAAGCCTTTAGTCAAAAACTCGGTGGTCTCGAGTCGAGACTGTTGTCTCGAGTTGTAAAGATAGAGAACCCTTATGATTTCGAGTCGAGACCTTGTGGTCTCGAGTCGAGACCTGATGGTCTCGAGTCGCAATCTGATGGTCTCGAGTCCACTGTTAACAGCTGTTGTTGTGATAATAACAGAAAACTCGAAATTTTAGGGATTGTGGGATAATGTTTCCTGTTTTATTGCTGATCTAAACTTATCAAAAGATTTCGAAAATTATAACTGATTATCTTTTAACAGTTTCCAAAAATTTTAATAGACAAAATTCAGATAAAAAACCGTAAAAACATCCACTAATCCAAATTATATTCCAAAACTTAAGGAATTTTAGAGTTTTCTTAGAACAAGTGATGAACCCTAGAAAATTAAAACATAATTCTGGGATCCGAAACCTTAAAATTTAAGACTTCTATTAATAGATTTCGGACATTAATTTACCCATAGTGATTTCGAGTGACATGATAAACCACCCTTTACTCAAAACAGTGATTTCGGCATAATGAGAACCGAAACCAGCCGTGATATATTAAGACTTTAAAATTTCTGTTTTCTAGATTTTAATCCCAGAATAATGGATACGAAAACAGAACTGATTTATCAACATATGATCTGATACCACATGTTGATCAGTTCTGTTTAAACATAATGGAAAACATGTATAACATACCTGTTACAGCAGACAGGCCAGCAGAGAATCCAGTCAGAGATGCAGCCATTGAGTTCGATATACTTGTCAGGATGATCTGGTTCCTCCTTAGGGTGTAACGTTATGATGGTGATGAAACCGAAACAAGGGAAGGAATCGGTTATGGAGAGAGAGTCGAAATCGATGTTATGAGGGTTGTGTAAAATGTCTAATTGTCTAACCGTCTAACCCTTAAACTTTCCAATAATCTCCTTATATATACACCCAAGAGGAAACCTAATTAGTTAATAAGGGTAATATGGTCCATCAACAATTACCAACTAATTACTAATAGGTTATTAATATATTTTGATCTATATAATATAAATGATTATAAAGGCTACAAGATTAAATAATATAATATTAATATATTTAATCTCACACTTACTATATAGTATTGATTGTATATAGATATAGACATGTACTAACATCACCGCAAGGTGATCACTTAAAGCATTCATATCACCAAAATGTGTCCACTGAAAGTGACCATTGAAACAGTGTTGTTAGAATCGTTAGGCGCTAGTCGGTCGATGGGGTACCGACTAGCGATTAGTCAGGATTATTAGGGATTAATCGAGATTAACCGAATTAATGTTGTATGTCGCAGCCCCCGACCCCACCCTGGGAGCGGGTGCCGCGAGTCATACTGCTGGTATCGGTGTTTATTAAATTTGCAGCGGAATTAAATTATCAGGATCGTAGTTAGGAAATAATTTCAGAGTTTGTAAAACACCAAACTTTTATATTAAACAAATTGGCTAAAAACCCATATTCCATTTATAATGTACTTATAGGGATAAACCCTAGTTGCTGAAAACATAAACTTCTTCTTTTATTTAGGTAACTTATAGCCACTTTATTTAAGCCTTCAGTGCTCCATGGCAGCTTCACATCAAGTTACCTGAAACGCGTTTTAAAAATATTTTATCAGCAAGAAATACTGGCGAGTTCATTCCATTTTATAAAAAGACACATTGTTACATTTTATAACGAGTACTTTCGTGCTGATAACGAGTACCCTCGGTTCTAAAGAGCCGGTTTCGTGGTTCGCGGGGGCCGTAAGCGTTTATTGCTCACCCCTAATACTTACACCTACTTTTCCCACCATTCAGATGACAAACTCTACCTTCTTTGTATACAATAACACAAAACAAAGAAAGAATCATACATGTTTCTCTAGTTTTTCAGCAGCCCTTCAAAATCCAAAACCTGCATTTTATACACTTCATGAATTAACAATCAAAACTCAAAATCCAACAAAAGATTGAATAAAATAAGCTTACAGAACGCAGATGGATGGAGATGTGAAGGATGAATCAATTGATATTTCCACTGATAGAAAAATCATTTTCAAATCGAAACCCTAGTTTCCAATAGAAGCCGCATCATTGCCTATGTTTACAAATCGGAAGTGTTTTCAACTCGGAATCCTCCACACTTTACAAATCAGAACCTGGGAAGTGGGAACTTGCTGGTAGTTTTGCTTAATTTGTTGATGGTAGTCGATGTGCAGAACCTGGGAAGTGGGAACTTGCTGGTAGTTTTGCTTAATTTGTTGATGGTAGTCGATGTGCAGGAGAAGGAGAGGGACGGGAGTAGATGTGTGGTTGTTGGAGATGGGGGAGCTACAGGAGCTTTTTATGTATAAAAAGTTATTGTACCTTTTTTTAATATTAAGGTTAGGGTATAGATATAGGGGACAGGTTGGAGTGAATTTTTAGAAGGTTTTTTTATATTTTAAACATATGGGTTAATTTGATGGAGTGGATGAGAATGCTCTGATAACACATAACTATGAGGAAAATTATAGGGAGAAAAGAACTCATAATTCATAGATCAAGTAGATGTTACAAGAGATGCAACGAGAAGTATATATAGGGGTGCAAACGAGCCGAGCTACTCGCGAGCTACTCGAGCTCGGCTCGGCTCGAAAAAAAAAGCTCGAACGAGCCGAGCTTAAACGAGCTTGAGCTTGAGCCCGAGCCTAAAAACAAGCTCGTTTAGTAAACGAGCCCGAGCTGGAGCTTTGCTTATCGAGCCCGAGCCGGCTCGCGAGCCTTAACGAGCTTTCTTTTTATATATTTTTTATTAATATATTAAACATATATTTAAATAATAATGTTTACCATTTATATAAATCTAAAAAAAATAACTAAATTATATGTATAACAATAATTATAATTAATAAATACTAAACGAGTCGAGCCCGAGCCAAACTTGAAAAATTACCTTCGAGCCGAGCTCGAGCTTGAGAAATAAAGCTCGAATCGAGCCGAACTCGAGCTCGAGCTTTCATATGTTAAATGAGCAGGCTCGAGCTCGGGCTCGGCTCGGCTCATTTGCACCCCTGTATATATATAGAAGCACAAAACTTGAAGAAGCAACTAATCTATATTTGGTGTTGATAACCTATTAACCGTAATAACTAATAAGATATGTTTATAACAAAAATATAAGTTTTTTTAATTAAATTATAAATTTGGGAGAGGTTAGTACTTCTGAGTTCTAACAACACCCTTTGTTTTGTATGTAGAAAAACATACACTTTTCACACGCCGGAGACTTCACGGACATATGTAAGGCACTCTGAAGATCTAGACTAACAACTGCAGGTTTGTATAATCAACTTCATGTGGAAAATTTCTTCTTACAGTTACATTTATTATTCGCTGAATTACGTACGGTGCATATTTTGATTATTTATTTATGCTGTATACATTGTTGTTTAGGCTCTGAAGATCTGCATACATTGTTGTTTGATGCATGTTGTTAAATTGGTGTGTTTTTAAGTTTTTCACTAGTGAGTAGTATTGAGAGAGGTTAGAATTGATGATGATCATATGGTGTGTTGTTTGGGTTTTTAGGTTAAAACCTTATGATTTTCCCCAAATTTTAGGGATTGTGTTGAGATGGAGAATGGGATATGAGCAGTGTTGTAAAAATCGGGATTAATCGGTAATTGGTAGTTTACCTGTTAAATTTCACCTAGTCGGACCTAAAATCGGTAATCGTAAAAGGCGGTCAAATTTTGGTCAAAGTCGTTGAAGTATACGAAAAATCCCACCAATAGCAAAGCTAAGGTAGGGTCTGAGGAGGGTAAGACGTAGACAACCTTACCTCTACCCCGTAGAAATAGAGAGGCTGCTTCGAGTGAGACCCCCCCCCCCCCCCCTCCCCCCCCTGGTCGATGGTCGTTTTACATCAAGGCTTGGACATAAGGCACGAAAAATAATACTTATTAATCCAATCCGATTAGTGAGTTTGAAAATTTATATATAAAATGTTGAACAATATTGTATGTGTGTGTATATATATAAGTTTGAAAAATAACCACTGGGTCTCGGCTCAGTGGCCACCGACACCCTTGTTAAACCGGCCCGAGGACCCTTAAGGTCGCGGGTTCAAAACCTGGTAACCCCAGACTCTTCGTTCCCCTCAAGTTGGCAGGGTATTCACCGCCAGGCAGTGTTGTCGGGTCGCTAGCTTGGGAAGTGGGATCACTTCCGCGGTCAAGGGTACCGTGCATTTACCCCTTTTTTTATATATAATTTTGAAATATTACGTATCAAATTCCAATCTGATTAACCGTTAGTCGGTGGCCCGCTGCCCGACTAGTGCCTAACAATTTTTACAACCATGAATGTGAGTGTATATTCCATTTTAAATCTACATGTTGTAATCTATAAAAAATCCCTACATTTTTTTTCTAACTGTTTATCCGATTCCATTGGTCCGTGTAGGCACTAATCTCTTCATTAGCTTGTCTCTTCTTATCTTTTGTTGAATTTTATAGGATTTTTCTTGGTTTTAGACACTGGTCCCTGTTGGATTTTGTCTATATGTTGTTGATTTTAATTCTGTTGCATCTGCAGTTTCCATCCTGATGGCAAAGAAGTAAGATGCATCACAGGATCAACCGATGCATCTGTTTTAAGAAGGTCAGGTAGAGAAACATCAACAAGAAAACAAACAAAGCCGCTACAAATAATTAAATAAACCTGAGAAAATTGAGAAACAGATGGAGTCAACAAAAGAGAAAACTGCAAACAGTTCAAAACAGAGTTCAGAAGATGTTATCGAAGAAAAGAAAAATGAAAACCATGATCCAGATGTTGGTTGTAGGAAAAGGAAGAGATATGATGCTTATAAGGCTTCATTCAAGTCTCAACGATTAAGATATGAATCAGGTGCCTATGTTTAGTTTGCCTTATTATTTTCCGTCATGTTATCAATAAATGGTAATTACAGTAATGACACCTCAAGCTAATACTAGCAAGTGCTTTTAATCACTAGGAATCTTTTGTTTGTTATATTTTTTTCTATTTCATGTACTTCTTGCTATGTGTAAACTGATATATATGTTGTTATTATCAATAGATGACAAGTCTATTGAAAATGATGACGTGGAGAAAAAAAATGGTGGCGATGTATCACTATCTAATGGAAATGTTGCTAATAGTGATAACCACATGTCCCACAGATCATCATACATGTGAGTGTTTTTTTTTAATAATTAGTCTATTGTTTGCACATATTAATTCATGTAAACTTGTGAGTGTTTTACATTCTTCTGAGCTTTTGGAATTTCTTAGAGCTATCCTATATACCATTATGTGGTTCTCGCGGCTCCAGAACATGTTATTGGTTCTACAACGAATGTGCTTGTATATGTTAGCTTAGTTTAAAAAAGCGCGCTTAAGCGCAAAGCGCATCTAGGCGCAAACCCCATCGCCTTGTGTGACATAAGGCGCACGATGTACAAGAAGCGCAGCTGAGGCACGCTTTTTAGGGTGAAAATCGACCTAAGGCGCAGCTGAGGCGTACGCTTTTTGTACATGGGGTGTTTCTATGCTTCTGAGTGTTGTACAACAGGCTTTTTCTGCTGTACATTTATGTTTTTTTTCATTTTAAAACATATATAAAGCTTAATGATAGCTAAATCATAGGTATTGGATGCTAAACACTTATGATATATATAAAATAAATTATATAATCACTTTGCGTTTTGCGTACGAAAAGCTCACCGCTTTTGCGCTTCGCTTTTTAAAAATCGGTTTTAGACCTCATCGCTTTTGTGCGCTTCCCGCTTTTTTAAACCAAGTATGTTAGTTGCGCTTGTTTTCTACTGTCTCGGGTGTGCATTTTTTTGCATGGCTAAGCCTTTGCGTCTTGCGCTTTTTACTACCTAGATTTACAGTTAATTGGAAAGAGTTAACTATAACATTTCATAGCGCAACCAATTAATAGATTGGCATTTTTAGGGTTAATTTGTAAAAGAAGCAGCAATAGTAACTCCAAAATCAGAATAGGCATAGATAGTATTTTCAAATTTAAAATAGGTAACAATATCATTTTCATAATGAAGCAAATAGTGATTGTTTACTCTTATCCTGCAGGATTGAACACGATTTAGAGAATCAGCAGGAACTTGACACTTGTCACAAGGTTCGTCAATCGTTTTTTTATGATTCAACTATCTCTACTTAGGTCACATGAGAAAAGTTTTCTATGATTAGGAAGCAAAGAGAACGCTCACACACTCATCGGATTTTTTTTTCCCAGGTTACAAAGACATGCAAAGCAGGTGGTAGCATGGATAATTCGAAATTTGTAGAATTCTGGGTTCCTGTTCCGATTTCAAACGTGCAGCTTGAACAATATTGTGCTACTCTACTTACCAATGCTATGGCTCTTCGTTCAAGCTCAAAACTTGATCCTCTCGGAACTCTGAAGGACATCTTTCTTACCAACCGAAAGGTTTCTTCTAGGCTTCTACCTCTATTCTTTCATCGAATCAACTGTTCATCATCAGTTTTATTTAATTAATCTGTTTCCCCCTTGAAGTGTTGTAATCACCCCTACACCGTCGATCCGGAAGTTCAACAATCACTTATGAAGGACAAGGACCAAAGCATGGTAGTAGAGGTCGGCACAAAAGCAAGTGGCAAACTACACTTTCTTGACCACATACTACCTCAACTCCAAAAACAGCAACGAAAAGTGCTTATCCTTTTTCAGGTAAGTATATATCAATGATCTTGTAATTTTAATCTGGAATAAGGTCTAACTCATTTCATGAATTCTTATTCAATATAGCATACAAGCGGTTCTCTTTCGCTTGGACATATATTAGTTGATTTTGTCCATAGAAGATTTGGTCAAAACTCGTACCAACTTGTGGACGGGCCTCCAAACACCTCCTCGAAGAAGCAAGCTGCTATCAATATGTTCAATACAGAGATCACTAGATTTATTTTCTTACTAGAATTTCGTGCGTGCCATCAGAGCATTAAATTATCGTCAGTGGATGCTATCATCATATTTGACAGCGAATTAAATCCCTCAAATGATTTGAAGTCAATGCAAAAGTTATCCATCGATTCACAGTCGGAACAAATCATGTTATTCCGATTATACTCTTTATCCACCCTAGAGGAGAAAATTCTTAAACTTCCAGATATCAACGTGACTCGCGATATCAGGTCACAAAGTTTAAGAACTAATTATGATGCTTTACTCATGTGGGGGGCCTCTGACTTATTTGACAAATTGACCAAGTTTCATAGTCAAACTGTTGTAAATATCTCATCTGACGAATCTTTTCTAAAGGATGTAGTGGAGGAGTTTTTGTATATACTTTCTCGCAAATGTAAAAGCAATGATACAACATCGAAATCGATCATCACCCGAGTTCAAAATTGTGGAGTTTACGGTAAAAGTACCGCGTTACATAGTGAGATAAAAACACGTTTACCCGATGGAGATCAGCCTTATATATTTTGGAGAAAACTATTGGAGGGACGGTGTCCCTCATGGAAATTCGTATCGCAATCGACCCCGCGCCAAAGAAAAAGACCTAATTATTGTTTGGATTCCGATTCACCACCTCGGAGACAAAGTGGCGTAGATGGTGGTGATGTCGCGACACGTAGAATGACTGTGTATATTAGTACCATGGAACCTGCTCGATTGAAGACTGTAACTGAAGGGGAAACTGAAAGAGTAAATGACGAGTCTCGGTCATCGTCTGGCAATCGGTTTAGGTCAACCGCGGTCAACAATGAAACGAGTCTACTTGATTTGTTAAAGCCCACTGTGTCTGAGCTCTGCAACATTCTCAAGTTTTCGGAGGATGTGAGGGTTGTAGTAGAAACATTTCTTGAATTTGTCGTTGACCATTATAAAGTCAGCAAGGAACATACAAGTATATTACATGCTTTCATGATATCACTGGTATTTACTATCTATTAACAAACTGAATGCTCTCTTTTTTGACAATATTTAACGTATTTACCGACATGATTTTTTTCATGTTTTAGTGTTGGGTTGGTTCTTCTCTAGCGAAAAATAAAATCGATAGGAGTGAGTCCTTTGCTCTTGCAAAGAAGCACTTTGATTTCAGCTGCGACGAAGAACAAGCAGAATCGGTGTACAAAAAGCTGAAGCAAGTAAAGGAAACATTTTTAGAGCGCACACAAGTTCGTCCTGCTATAAAAGAACACCCTGAGGTGGCCCCCACTTTACCTGAAAGCCTAATTGAAGCGCAAAGTCATGATGAACGTGTGTGTGAAGGTGCTAACGACATTCAGTCTGCTGGTTCTCATACTTCTGAAAAAGAGATGGTTGATGCAACAGTATCAAGTGAGCAGATTGGAGAAGTTCCAGCTCAGCAGCTTGATGATGACATGGCGGTTGATGTGGCGGAGAAAGTTGACTCCAGTCATGCTGTTGAAAAACTGAAAAGATTAGAAAGAGAATTTGCTAACAAGTTGGAAGAACTTGAAAAGTTGTGGGAGAATGGCCTTGAAGAGATAAAGGTAACAACGCTGGCAGCTTTAGGACAGGTGGCAGCTGAGAATGAATTTTCTTTGTGTGGGTCCCAATCAGAAGTTGAATCTGCTGATATGAGAACGCCAGCTGGCACCTGTGATAAAGAGAACATTGAGGATGGTGAGATTTACCTTGATACATCAGATGATGGTGATGACCACAATCAGACCAGCCGAAACGATGTTGAGTCTGCTGAGGTGGCAACGCCAGCTGTCAATGAAGAGAATGCTGAAGATAATGATTCTTTTTGTTCTGATAGCGGTAACCCAATGTGTGCAGCCCTTTCACAGGACAAAACACCATCTGTTCAGACCGTTTCTTCTCCAGCTTCTGATCATGTAGGTTATTTGCATTTTGCATATTAAGAATTCTTATTTTGTTCATCATGTGTATCGTAACTATAATTTAAACTTCTTTAGTCTTTTCAGGAAATCCAAAACGAGCCTCTTGAACTAGAACCACTTCCAGAAGGTGGAGTTCGAGATGAAGAAATTAACGTTGGTAATCTGCAACCGTCAGGTGCCAGTCAACTTGATCAAATCATTCCAGGTGATGAACCGGATATTCCGTCATCTACTGATCCAACGGTTGCCGAAAATCCATCTGACACACTTCCACCAAGCGGACCATTACTTGAACCTACTTTTGAAGAACCACCGGTTGATGATGCACTAGACATGTTTGATAAGCTTATTAACGGAGTGAGCCCTCAAATGCAAGATCAAACCGATCCACTTCAAGCTGAAATAGAGTGGTTATACACAGAGAAAGATAATGTAACCAAGTTCCATCAAGAAACGGTCAGTTATCCATTGATTTATTTACCTTGATAGGTCAACTCATATTGATCGACTTTTCATCATCCTATCGGTTTTGTTTTCGTGCAGAAACAAAAGCTGGATACCGAATGTGAAAGGGAAATAGCGGAAATTGTTGCTAAAATAAGGCTCAAGTATGAAGCTAAACATGTAGAAGTAGATGCAGCTTATAACTCAGAAAAGATGGAACTTGAGACCAATCTTAACACAGTTATCATGAGCAGAGTGTTGGCTGAGGCTTTCAGATGCAAGTGTCATAATCTCATTCCTTCTGGGGATCCAAGTAAAGACATGGAAAAATTGAAGTAATTGATTGATATCAAAGAAGAAAAAACACATGTCCGATTTGTAGAAATACCTCTCTGCAATCCAGCAGCCACCACAACCACCACCGTCACTGCCACAGCAACAACCACAACTGCGACCACCACGACGCCTCTTCAGATAGTTCACCAACCAGCGGCTCTGTTCTCAACTAAACCGAGCAGACCACCACCGCCACCTGCTCTCTTGCATTAGCGAGCAGTCTACTGATGTCGCACTCTCGATCGGCCGACTGTGGCCCTGTTCCTCTGTATTTTCCAGCTGCACGCAATTCATCGGGCACCACTACTATTCTACGCCACTGAAAAAGGTAATTCTTGACCTTTTCCAAAGTTTTGGCAACTGAAGCATGAATTTTTTTTTACGGGGTCGGGCCAAACTCCGGTGATCTAGGAATACAATTGGGGAAGATGAGTTCGAAAACAAATCATAAAAAAAGGTTAGTTGAATGGCTTCGTCCACTGGTCAGGCCCTAGGATTGTTCGTTATTCAGTTTGAACTGTGAAACCGTCCAATGCGTCCACACCTGTCATTGGTCTGGTTTCACAGTTGTTTTTTTTTTATTTGGTCAGCCGGTTTAGGAGCTTTCATAATGTATCGAACAATTTGGTTTACGGTTTATACTTGAAACCGGTTGAGAAAAACCAAACTAGACCATAGAATTTTGGGCCATGTAACTTTTTTTTATGTGGACTTGTAATTATCTTAAGTTGTATACACATGATTAAAATTTTGCTTAGCGATACGATATTTGGAGTCAGATCTTTTAAGTTTTAACACTCTAAATGTTATATCTTCTTTAGTTTGAACGTATTTCTTTAGTTTGTTCGTTTTTTTTTGTTGATGAAGGCACAATAAGCCTAAACCGTGAAAGCAAACAAAGCCAAATCGTTAGTAACGGTTTGGTTTTAATTTTCTACGGCTTGATTTTAGTTTGCCATGGTAAAAAATTGTTTACTAAATTTTGGCTCTTGGCTTGATCTAAAAACAGTCAAAACCGGAACATTGCCACCCTTTTGAGAAACGAGGTGGTGTTTTCGATTCTAGCTTGCCATGGTTTTTATTTTCTTGTGGCAATTGTTTTTTTTTTCAGGCCACGCTTAGACATGAACTTTAGGCCCAATGATCGTTTCGCGGCCCACATGTGCAACTGACCCCTTTGCTGTTTATTTCATTTATTCTACTTGCTTGGAGTAAATTACTAAATTATATATCCCAATTTATTGGTTTATAAACTTTACAGCTGCTGGGAATTTCGAGTTAATAAAACCGACTTGGCATGCAAGGCGCAAGGAGGGTTTTAAGGACTTGAATTGGTATCAGAGCCAAGTTCAATCGTCGATATTAAACAAGTACTTGAGTTCTTAATCGGCGGCTAAGGAATCTAAACAAGTACTCGAGTTCTTAATCGGCGGCTAAGGAATCTAACGGGTCGGCGATCGAGGAGGTCGGGATCGGCGGTACTGGTTCGTCGACGAAACGAGCGAATAACCGGAAGTGTGAAGTTTGGTGACAGTTCGCGTGTGACGATTAAAGGAAAAGGATCAATTTTATTTGAAGGTAAAACCGGTGAACAAAAGCTTTTAACCGATATTTATTATATCCAAAATTTGCAGAGTAACGTGATGAGTTTGGGTCAAGCAACCGAATTTGGATGTGAAATTCGAATGAAAGATAATTTTCTAACGATGTTTGATAGTGGTGGAAAATTATTGATGCGGGTGGTTCGTTCGAAAAAGCGATTGTACAAAGTGAATTTAAAAGTGGGCACTCCCGTTTGTCTTATGGCGAAAATCAGTGAAGATTCGTGGTTATGGCATACGAGGCTCGGACATGCTAGTTTCAAGACCTTAGAGCAAATGAATGGAGTGGTTTTAGGAGTTCCAAGGATTCGTCACGAGATTAAGGCGTGCGAAACGTGTATGGTTGGAAAACAAATGCCGAAATCGTTCACAAAGAAGGCACTGACAAAAGTCAAGTTCAAGGAGATGCGGGATCTACTTGACGTTGAAGACCTCCCGTATACGAATCAGAAATTCCGGGGGTGATTGTTGGGAATTTCGAGTTAATAAAACCGCCTTGGCTTGCAAGGCTCAAGGAGGGTTTTAAGGACTTGAACAATCCTGTCGTATGAGTCTAACTGGTTAACCCAGAAGCAAAAAAACAATGAAAAAGATATTGGAGCAACTCAAAATAAACAGATGTCCCTAAAAGGACTACAATCAAAGAAACATTTGGATCCTAGAACATTTGAGAGGCTGCATGAAATGTGAAAGTGAAAATGTGCATTGGTCTTGCATGTACCTCTTCTCTCTTGCACGACGATGACTTGGCGAGTACCGATGACTTGGCACGAATCAGTGTATCACCCTCAACTTATTATTTATACATTTTGATTAACCGAATTAGTCGTTTTGTTTTATAGTTAAAACAAGTTAAATTATGTATTTTGTTAGTTATAAGTTACTAGTAGTAAACCCCGTGTGCAAACACGGGTAGTTTTTAGAAATTTTGCATACCCAATTTTATTAAACGACGAATGACTATACATCACTTACATAAGCCATTTTGTTAAGAAATATGAAAAGATTTCTTAACAATAAAAAGATTAGAGTTTCTCAACAATACACTGTCAACAATAATCACATGATAAAATACAATTATTACAATGCAACTCGTGGTTGGACCAAGCCGAGGATAAAGAATGTACAATTAGTCTATACATTCATTTTTATACCCAGATAGATAGATGTGAAATGATCATGTGGTTGGACGAAGCCGGAGAGACAAATCTTGACCCTTTAAAGTCTCATCACTGTTTCGAATCTGATCACTGCTTTTGATCAGGCTTGACAACTTCCATGGTTTCTGCCACTTCCACTTAAACTGTATCAGCCATTCGTCATGACTTCACTTCCACCGGGAGTTTTTTTCCCATCGGTTCACCAAGTGGTGACTTTTTCATGGACACATGCGCCATTGGTATCATCTGAACCATCCAATTCAACCAACAATCAGCAATACAAAATTAACGGCTTTAAAATCCATTCTTGTGTTTTGAGGAAAGAAAGGCTCACCTTTTGCTATAAATCTCACCAAACTGATCCAACCAGTCAACTACACTGTCTTATTCAGCAAAGATTCACGACGCGTATTGTCGACTCCATCTAATAGTAAAAATAACACAATGTAAATTTGATATGGAAAACCTAACTAATCATACAACAAAAGCATTCGACATCAAAGAACACAATGTAAAATATGAAGATTTGACAGTAATATCTTAAGAATACCTTTTCCACCACTGCTTTTAACAGCCATGTGATAGCCTCCAGTTGAACAGATAAAAGAACTTGTTAATCTCATTACTTTAGATGACAAAGAATGTGAACAAAAGTTTTCTGAAGATAAAATCTTAAACGAAAGATATTTTTCTGAAAATAAAGAACAGATCTTTGTTTTAAAAAATGAAGAACCAAGAACATTTCCTGTTAAGAAAGAAGAACCCGAAACTGAAAAAAGTTCTTCAGATATGGAAATGTCTCCAAAACAAAGAACTTACAATGCCTCTTCTAGCAGAAGTAACAGGCGTAGAAAAAAGGATACGGAATTTTGCATGCCGTATCATAAAGGTATACCTGATTATAATAGTAATGACAATGGTAGTGCAACTACTATTAATACTATTAAAATTGATTGTATCTTCAACCTTGACAAAAGAAAAGAGGTCATTGATAAATGGAATACTGAGATCAGTCAAATTATTCAGACTAATTCAGTAGAGTTCTCTCAGGCTAAGGCTATGTTATTATTATTAGAACATAAGTCTGCAGGAATTATACAAAATTTCATCAAAGGGACAACTTGGGATGAAAATTTGCATGGTGAGGATCTTTTTTGATCAAATCATAAATGCAATATACATGATGTTTTTAGGTCTCGACCTCATTACAGATAAAGACCGAGAAAATAAAAAAAATATTAGAAAAAGCAAGACAAAATCTTGCTAAGGCACAACTTTGTGACATATGTCTGTTAGACGATTTCACTTGTCTTTATGAAACTAATTTATATAAATTAGGCACAAGTGAATTCCATTCATGGATTGATGCTTACTTAATGAAAATTCCCATCGTCGGAGAAAAGGCGAAAGAGCGATGGAATAAAGAAAAGAATCAATTTACAATGCATTCTCTTGGGTTTGCTACAAGAATTGTTAAAGAAGAAATTGCATCCTATTGTGATCTTTCTGACAAACAAAAACAGTTAAAACGTTTTAATGAAAACTGTTGTAAAAAACTCGCTGAGTTACCACAATTATCTTTTGGCTGTGAACCAACAAAAGATAAAAATTATTTCAAAAAGAAATATAAAAATAAATATAAAACAAAAACTAAAAAACGTTTTTGGAAAACCAAATATTTTTGAAAATATTTTCCTTCTGAAAATATTTTTAATGGCTATACACAAGTATATGCATTAGAAATATTAGACAACCTGTCATCCGATTCTTCTACAGAAGACTCAGAATGAAGTCCAACCACTCTTTTAGTTGGGGGGATAAACAATTTTTTTTTTTGGAAATAATAAACATTTTGTCAAATGACAGACACGGTTTTCAAGATATTCATTCAACAATGAGCATCTTAAGGGGGCCAAAAACGTGTTAATTAATAGCTTGACACGAGATTTTCAGAAATCGTAAGCAATGATATCATTGTCATCCTTGCTCCTATAAATAGAAGGTTTTCCTTCATCCAAAATCATCACCTTCATTTACAATAAATTTTAAAAAAAGAAAGGGGGATGAAAGATTTAAGGGCTTTACGCCTAAAGAAATTGTCTTTATAAAAAACTTCCAGTATGGAAGAAGATCTTAAAGCTCTACGTCTCAAGGAAAAAAATCTAGAAATAGAATTAAGATCCATAAGAGATCAGATCAGTGTCTACACGACCATGATCTTAACTAGAAATTCTATCCAGGATGCTGAAAAGCTAAAAACAGAATCTAGTCCAGTGCAAACGACGATTGGTAAAGACTCAACAAATCCTTTGATCCCTGATGCTTTGGGAAAAAGCATGCCAGAGGCCTCACAAGCCAGGCGAGACCTTCATTCAAAGAAGGCTAACATCCGATTAACCCCTGGGTCTACATTTTCGGAGGTTGTCCATTTACGAAAAATGGAAAGAGAAGGTTCATCTTCTTCCAGCAGCTCAGATGCAAATGGCTCTGTAGCTAAGAAGTCAAATCCGTTGACTCTTGACAACTTGGAAAAAGTTGGAGAAACTAGTCTTCGACCTAGTTATGCGGACAAGACAAGAATGCCAGCAAAGGATGATTCAAAGTTCTACGTGATATTTGAAGGTCCAAATGCAGGAATCTATGATGATTGGGACATTGTATCCAATCTAATAAAGGAGACATCTTTCGTCCACAAGAAGTACAGGACACTTTTTCAAGCTCAACAAGAAGCAGATAAGTACCAAGCTAACTTCGGAGGCAAGAAGATAATCTTCAAAGCACCAATATTAGTGCCCAAAGTCCAGAATCATACTGGTCAAAGAAGACAGGTGTTCTTCATAAAAGAGAAAGAAGAAGATCCATCCAAAGATCCATCTTCAGAGATTTTAGAAGGAATAAGCTTCCCAGATTTCAGAATCCTATGGTCCAAAGCAAGAGCTCTCTCCATAAAGGATTATGAAGCAGAAAAGATTTATTCAGACGATAAAAAGTCCAGAAGTCTTTTCGTAATCTGTCCTGATGCAGATGCAGTCTTCACTTACTAAGCTTTTTGTGCAGGGTTAGTCAAGACCATTTATCCCAGCAAGGATCTTAAGGAGTTAAGGTCATTTCCTAAGGGATTAAGAAAAACAGTTGGAAAATTCATCCAAAAAATTGCTAAGGATGTTAATATTTACATCCAAGTCACATCCAGCATTCCAGACTGGGTAGTTGGAAAAGTCCTTTCAGCCTATCACTACATTGAGCTAGGCTTAGCGGCAAAAAGAGAAGTTCAACCGTCCAAAGTCATAAACGAGGAAGATGACTTCATCAGCATGAGAATCTATGCCTACCGAGTTGAAAAGATTATTTCCATAATCCAAAAGACTCAAAAGCTTAATACAAAAAGCAAAACCAAGGTCAATTATGCCAACCCAAATTGCCTGATCACCAGCGCTACAGGGAAGACGCTCTGTTAAAAAGATCAACGCGCAATCCACGCGCTTGAAGACAAGATCTTAAAAAATCAGATCGCAGCAGGTCCTACCATAAAGAAGATGCTTTGTGAAAGGCTCCAAAAGGTCGACAAAGACCATCAGTGCGCATTATGTAAAAGCACCAAAGTTGATAGGGACACTACACCAAAAGCAGATGCTTTGTCCACTACCAGCAGTGAGGGGTCCTTCACAATAATTCTATGAAAAACGTAAGCACTTACGTCATTCAAAAGAAGACAAGCGGCTACAGCTGTAAAGGCATCTTTAATAATTCAAGGAAATTATTGGTAGGTATTGTAAGAGGAAATCTACGTCTATATAAGGAGCGATACCTCATAAGGATAAAAAATCATCAGTTATCCACCCTCCTAGAAACCTCATACCAAACCTCCCGTTCCTTTTCTCACCTACCACTTTTTCATTTTTCTTTTGTATGAAAAACGTAAGCACTTACGTCATTCAAAAGAAGACAAGCGTCTACAGCTGTAAAGGCATTTTTAATAATTCAAGGAAATTATTGGTAGGTATTGTAAGAGGAAATCTACGTCTATATATAAGGAGCGATACCTCATAAGGATAAAAAATCATCAGTTATCCACCATCCTAGAAACCTCATACCAAACCTCTCATTCCTTTTCTCACCTACAACTTTTTCATTTTTCTTTTGTTCATGTGTTCTAGTATGGAGTAGAAACTCCTTTAAGGAGGTGATGTAAATATCAAGAAGTTCTCATTCGGGAGAACAATTATGAAATAAAAAACTCCTTTGTAAACCTCTATCTTCTATCTTTTATCATGAAAGTTTTTATTCTGTAAAGCCTGGAGTCCTGAAGCCCGTTGAAGTACCGCTTAGGCAGGAGGCCATTAGGGAAATTAAGGGTTGGATTGGTCCCTTGCAGAAGAAATAGAAACTTTCAAGAAGAAAATAGGTATAAATTTTATTTCAAACCGTAAAATTACTCCAAGATTGATATTTCATATCTCTCCTTAAAATCTTAAAAAGAATTTAATTCAACACAAAAAACTAAGATTTTGATTAAATCAAAAAATGATGTTTATGAACAAACACAAAAAGAAATCGATTAAAACTATCGAAACAAATGATTTTTCAATCTAAAAAAATTTAGTCAAAAAATGACTATAAAAAATAATGAATTTTGTAAATTCAAAGGATTGATTCCACAATTAAACAATTTCAAAATTGTTTATGTTAGTCTACATTTGTCGATTAATATGAATCTTAGATTCATTAAATTGAATTTCAAGTTATGAATTTTATATTCAATAAATTGAAATCTAAGTTATCAGTCGATTGTTTTAATCGATTAATAATTTTAATAATGAAAGATTACTTTCAAAGAAAGCTTTATATGATTAAAGTTAATGAATATTATATTCAAAACACTGTAAGTCAACTAAATGGTTCATTAAGTCCTTTAGTAGTTTTGTGGTCTGGTTAAGACTCATCATTTCTTGTAGATACCACTTGCGGAACTAACTAACCGGTTTTTGTAAATAACATTTACAATATTGAATATAAAATTCATTAATTTAAATGAATCTTTTTGAATTAATCGAATGATTAAAAGAAAAAGATGCACAGTGTTATCTTTTCTTTTTAGTCGAATAAAAAGAAAAAGATGCATAGTATGCATAGTATTTTGAATATAATATTCTTTAACTTTAATCATATAAAGTTTTCTTTGAAAGTAATCTTTCATTATTAAAATTATTAATCGATTAAAACAATCGATTGATAACTTGGATTTCAATTTATTGAATATAAAATTCATAACTTGAAATTCAATTTAATGAATCTAAGATTCATATTAGTCGACAAATGTAGACTAACATAAACAATTTTGAAATTGTTTAATTGTGGAATCAATCCTTTAAACTTACAAAATTCATTATTTTTTATAGTCATTTTTTGACTAAATTTTTTAGATTGAAAAATCATTTGTTTCGATAGTTGTTAATCGATTTCTTTTTTCTGCTTGTTCATAAACATCATTTTTTTTATTTAATCAAAATCTTAGTATTTTGTGTTGAATTAAATTCTTTTTAAGATTTTAAGGAGAGATATAAAATATCAATCTTGAAGTAATTTAACAGTTTGAAATAAAATCTATACCTTTTTTCTTCTTGTATTTTCTTCTTGAAAGTTTCTATTTCTTTCTGCAAGTGACCAATCCAACCCTTAATTTACCTAACGGCCTCCTGCCTAAGTGGTACTTCAACGGGCTCCAGGACTCCAGGTTTTACAGAATAAAACTTTCATGATAGAAGATAAAAGATAGAGGTTTACACAAAGGAGTTTTTATTTCATAACTGTTCTCCCGAAGGGGAACTTCTTGATATTTACATAACCCCCTTAAAGGAGTTCTACTCCATCAATACAAACTAAGAAAATATGAAAAAGAAAAGTAAAGTGGTGGTTGAGGTTTCTAGGATGGTGGATAACTCATGATTTTTTATCCTTATGAGGTATCGCTCCTTATATAGACGGAGATTTCCTCTTCTCTGGTTTAATATGCAAAAGTTTTTTTTTGCTATTTCACCCTTTGTTAAGAGTGACAAATAAACTTCACCAGCTGTATTTTTATGTCAACTGAAAGTTTTTCAGTGTTAAAACAATAAAATATTTTATTTTTTCTAGAAAAGGCTCTAGAAACTAAACTTTGTAAAGTTTTTAGTTGATTAAACACTTGTTTTGTGTCAAGCTTGAATTTAAGCTTGATATTTTTTTTAGTTGATCAGAATTAATCATGTAATCTGATACAAAACCTTTTTCGTTTTCACTAAAGTTTAAAACTTCAGTTATTTCTTCATATTCAACTGAATCGTTTTTAAAAAGATTATTATTTTCCATTAATTTATGAAAACAAATATCTTATTTTTTAAAATAGAGCAACAAGGCTCTGATACCACTTGCGGAGATACTTGCAGAATTTCTGTAAGTCAACTAAAGGGTTCATTAAGTCCTTTAGTAGTTTTGTGGTCTGGTTAAGACTCATCATTTCTTGTAGATACCACTTGCGGAACTAACTAACCGGTTTTTGTAAATAACATTTACAATATTGAATATAAAATTCATTAATTTAAATGAATCTTTTTGAATTAATCGAATGATTAAAAGAAAAAGATGCACAGTGTTTTCTTTTCTTTTTAGTCGAATAAAAAGAAAAAGATGCATAGTATGCATAGTATTTTGAATATAATATTCTTTAACTTTAATCATATAAAGTTTTCTTTGAAAGTAATCTTTCATTATTAAAAGTATTAATCGATTGATAACTTGGATTTCAATTTATTGAATATAAAATTCATAACTTGAAATTCAATTTAATGAATCTAAGATTCATATTAGTCGACAAATGTAGACTAACATAAACAATTTTGAAATTGTTTAATTGTGGAATCAATCCTTTGAATTTACAAAATTCATTATTTTTTATAGTCATTTTTTGACTAAATTTTTTAGATTGAAAAATCATTTGTTTCGATAGTTGTTAATCGATTTCTTTTTTCTGCTTGTTCATAAACATCATTTTTTTTTTATTTAATCAAAATCTTAGTATTTTGTGTTGAATTAAATTCTTTTTAAGATTTTAAGGAGAGATATAAAATATCAATCTTGAAGTAATTTAACAGTTTGAAATAAAATCTATACCTTTTTTCTTCTTGTATTTTCTTCTTGAAAGTTTCTATTTCTTTCTGCAAGTGACCAATCCAACCCTTAATTTACCTAACGGCCTCCTGCCTAAGTGGTACTTCAACGGGCTCAAGGACTCCAGGTTTTACAGAATAAAACTTTCATGATAGAAGATAAAAGATAGAGGTTTACACAAAGGAGTTTTTATTTCATAACTGTTCTCTCGAAGGGGAACTTCTTGATATTTACATAACCCCCTTAAAGGAGTTCTACTCCATCATTACAAACTAAGAAAATATGAAAAAGAAAAGTAAAGTGGTGGTTGAGGTTTCTAGGATGGTGGATAACTCATGATTTTTTATCCTTATGAGGTATCGCTCCTTATATAGACGGAGATTTCCTCTTCTCTGGTTTAATATGCAAAAGTTTTTTTTTGCTATTTCACCCTTTGTTAAGAGTGACAAATAAACTTCACCAGCTGTATTTTTATGTCAACTGAAAGTTTTTCAGTGTTAAAACAATAAAATATTTTATTTTTTCTAGAAAAGGCTCTAGAAACTAAACTTTGTAAAGTTTTTAGTTGATTAAACACTGGTTTTGTGTCAAGCTTGAATTTAAGCTTGATATTTTTTTTAGTTGATCAGAATTAATCATGTAATCTGATACAAAACCTTTTTCGTTTTCACTAAAGTTTAAAACTTCAGTTATTTCTTCAGATTCAACTGAATCGTTTTTAAAAAGATTATCATTTTCCATTAATTTATGAAAACAAATATCTTATTTTTTAAAATAGAGCAACAAGGCTCTGATACCACTTGCGGAGAAACTTGTAGAATTTCTGTAAGTCAACTAAAGGGTTCATTAAGTCCTTTAGTAGTTTTGTGGTCTGGTTAAGACTCATCATTTCTTGTAGATACCACTTGCGGAACTAACTAACCGGTTTTTGTAAATAACATTTACAATATTGAATATAAAATTAATTAATTTAAATGAATCTTTTTGAATTAATCGAATGATTAAAAGAAAAAGATGCACAGTGTTTTCTTTTCTTTTTAGTCGAATAAAAAGAAAAAGATGCATAGTATGCATAGTATTTTGAATATAATATTCTTTAACTTTAATCATATAAAGTTTTCTTTGAAAGTAATCTTTCATTATTAAAATTATTAATCGATTAGAACAATCGATTGATAACTTGGATTTCAATTTATTGAATATAAAATTCATAACTTGAAATTCAATTTAATGAATCTAAGATTCATATTAGTCGACAAATGTAGACTAACATAAACAATTTTGAAATTGTTTAATTGTGGAATCAATCCTTTGAATTTACAAAATTCATTATTTTTTATAGTCATTTTTTGACTAAATTTTTTAGATTGAAAAATCATTTGTTTCGATAGTTGTTAATCGATTTCTTTTTTCTGCTTGTTCATAAACATCATTTTTTTTATTTAATCAAAATCTTAGTATTTTGTGTTGAATTAAATTCTTTTTAAGATTTTAAGGAGAGATATAAAATATCAATCTTGAAGTAATTTAACAGTTTGAAATAAAATCTATACCTTTTTTCTTCTTGTATTTTTATTTTCTTCTTGAAAGTTTCTATTTCTTTCTGCAAGGGACCAATCCAACCCTTAATTTACCTAACGGCCTCCTGCCTAAGTGGTACTTCAACGGGCTCCAGGACTCCAGGTTTTACAGAATAAAACTTTCATGATAGAAGATAAAAGATAGAGGTTTACACAAAGGAGTTTTTATTTCATAACTGTTCTCCCGAAGGGGAACTTCTTGATATTTACATAACCCCCTTAAAGGAGTTCTACTCCATCATTACAAACTAAGAAAATATGAAAAAGAAAAGTAAAGTGGTGGTTGAGGTTTCTAGGATGGTGGATAACTCATGATTTTTTATCCTTATGAGGTATCGCTCCTTATATTGACGGAGATTTCCTCTTCTCTGGTTTAATATGCAAAAGTTTTTTTTGCTATTTCACCCTTTGTTAAGAGTGAAAAATAAACTTCACCAGCTGTATTTTTATGTCAACTGAAAGTTTTTCAGTGTTAAAACAATAAAATATTTTATTTTTTCTAGAAAAGGCTCTAGAAACTAAACTTTGTAAAGTTTTTAGTTGATTAAACACTTGTTTTGTGTCAAGCTTGAATTTAAGCTTGATATTTTTTTTAGTTGATCAGAATTAATCATGTAATCTGATACAAAACCTTTTTCGTTTTCACTAAAGTTTAAAACTTCAGTTATTTCTTCAGATTCAACTGAATCGTTTTTAAAAAGATTATTATTTTCCATTAATTTATGAAAACAAATATCTTATTTTTTTAAAATAGAGCAACAAGGCTCTGATACCACTTGCGGAGATACTTGCAGAATTTCTGTAAGTCAACTAAAGGGTTCATTAAGTCTTTTAGTAGTTTTGTGGTCTGGTTAAGACTTATCATTTCTTGTAGATACCACTTGCGGAACTAACTAACCGGTTTTTGTAAATAACATTTACAATATTGAATATAAAATTCATTAATTTAAATGAATCTTTTTGAATTAATCGAATGATTAAAAGAAAAAGATGCACAGTGTTTTCTTTTCTTTTTAGTCGAATAAAAAGAAAAAGATGCATAGTATGCATAGTATTTTGAATATAATATTCTTTAACTTTAATCATATAAAGTTTTCTTTGAAAGTAATCTTTCATTATTAAAAGTATTAATCGATTGATAACTTGGATTTCAATTTATTGAATATAAAATTCATAACTTGAAATTCAATTTAATGAATCTAAGATTCATATTAGTCGACAAATGTAGACTAACATAAACAATTTTGAAATTGTTTAATTGTGGAATCAATCCTTTGAATTTACGAAATTCATTATTTTTTATAGTCATTTTTTGACTAAATTTTTTAGATTGAAAAATCATTTGTTTCGATAGTTGTTAATCGATTTCTTTTTTCTGCTTGTTCATAAACATCATTTTTTTATTTAATCAAAATCTTAGTATTTTGTGTTGAATTAAATTCTTTTTAAGATTTTAAGGAGAGATATAAAATATCAATCTTGAAGTAATTTAACAGTTTGAAATAAAATCTATACCTTTTTTCTTCTTGTATTTTCTTCTTGAAAGTTTCTGTTTCTTTCTGCAAGGGACCAATCCAACCCTTAATTTACCTAACGGCCTCCTGCCTAAGTGGTACTTCAACGGGCTCTAGGACTCCCGGTTTTACAGAATAAAACTTTCATGATAGAAGATAAAAGATAGAGGTTTACACAAAGGAGTTTTTATTTCATAACTGTTCTCCCGAAGGGGAACTTCTTGATATTTACATAACCCCCTTAAAGGAGTTCTACTCCATCATTACAAACTAAGAAAATATGAAAAAGAAAATTAAAGTGGTGGTTGAGGTTTCTAGGATGGTGGATAACTGATGATTTTTTATCCTTATGAGGTATCGCTCCTTATATAGACGGAGATTTCCTCTTCTCTGGTTTATTATGCAAAAGTTTTTTTTTGCTATTTCACCCTTTGTTAAGAGTGACAAATAAACTTCACCAGCTGTATTTTTATGTCAACTGAAAGTTTTTCAGTGTTAAAACAATAAAATATTTTATTTTTTCTAGAAAAGGCTCTAGAAACTAAACTTTGTAAAGTTTTTAGTTGATTAAACACTTGTTTTGTGTCAAGCTTGAATTTAAGCTTGATATTTTTTTTAGTTGATCAGAATTAATCATGTAATCTGATACAAACCTTTTTCGTTTTCACTAAAGTTTAAAACTTCAGTTATTTCTTCAGATTCAACTGAATCGTTTTTAAAAAGATTATTATTTTCCATTAATTTATGAAAACAAATATCTTATTTTTTAAAATAGAGCAACAAGGCTCTGATACCACTTGCGGAGATACTTGCAGAATTTCTGTAAGTCAACTAAAGGGTTCATTAAGTCCTTTAGTAGTTTTGTGGTCTGGTTAAGACTCATCATTTCTTGTAGATACCACTTGCGGAACTAACTAACCGGTTTTTGTAAATAACATTTACAATATTGAATATAAAATTCATTAATTTAAATGAATCTTTTTGAATTAATCGAATGATTAAAAGAAAAAGATGCACAGTGTTTTCTTTTCTTGTTAGTGCACTACGTCTATTGACTTCGTCTTGTATCATGTAATAGGATAGGATTATCAGTGCACGAGGTTCGAGAAACTGAGAAATGAGGTTTAAGTGAAGATTTCGCTTGAAGTGAACTTGTGACAAGTTCAAGCGAAATCATACACATCAGATTTCGCTTCAACTGGTTCGCTTCAACTGGTTCGCTTCAAGTAGTTCGCTTGAACTAGTTCAGTCTCAAGCGAAATCTTAACCTCTATATATAGGTGCACTTGGTTAATCATTGGTAACTTTCGGATCTGAGTAGCGAAGCTCTGTCGGATCGTCTCTAGGTTGTAAATCAGTTTCATATCAATATAAGAGACATTATAATTACATCGAGTGTCCGTATCTTTGATTCCGCCTCTGATTCGGATTACAAACTCTTCTGAACGACTCAGTCGGGTCAAACAACGATCCAACAAGTGGTATCAGAGCTCAGGAGGAAGAGTTTAGCTCGATTGCATTTAGATTCTGACTTCTACACCTTCTTTTTCAAACTGAACGAGATTTCATGGTCAAAATGGATTGAAATTCTCACCGAACATTCATAACAACAGTTTAACAAAGCCTTGAAAGTTTGAGACCGAAATTCGAAGTAAAAATGACAAAAATTGGACAGAAACTTGATTTCGCTTGAGAGAGTTCGTGGATTTAATTGATTTCGCTTCAAAAACAGACTGTTTGGACTATTTCGCTTGAACATCTGAAGCGAAATAGTGTTGTGTTCTTGGATTTCGCTTGAAACTCTGAAGCGAAATAGATTTCCTGAAGCGAAATAGTGGTGTTTCGCTTGAACGGTTGAAGCGAATTAGATCTTGTGGGTTTTCGCTTAAAGGTTCTAATCAGTTGAAGCGAAATAGCTGATTTCGCTTGAATCAAGTTTGTTAGCAGATTTCGCTTGAAGTCTTGAGATTTCGCTTGAGTTTACTAGTTCGATTGAAAAGTGGAATTTTGTGTCAGATCATTTCACGTCAACAGTGTATCAATCTATTTCAAGATATTATTGTGTATACTGATTGTTTGTTTGATTGTTTGCAGGTGATTTGAGGTGATTTACACGGCACAAATACCAAGAATTCATAATGTTTGATGAACTGGAAAACACTAAATTTGAAAGAATGAACAATTGGACTTGTTGTTCTTCTTCTGAGAAAAAGGAGGTTTTGGTTGAAAGATTTGAATATTTCATGTGTCGAAAGGATGAAACATTGGATGAGTTGGAAATACGGTTTAAAAATTTAATGGACAGTTTGAGAAACAAGGATATTAGAATATCAAATTATGAACAGATATTGAAATTGGCAAATGCATTACCTGCTAAATGGGATAAATTTTTGGCTGAGTTAAAAAGGGAAGATTTTTTTCAAGAACTTTATCCAAAACAGTTCTTTAATGAGGTTAATGGATAGTTTCGTAATGAAAATAGGAAAAAGAAGGAAATTTTGACCGAAATGGAAAAGAATTTACAAAAATTGGAATTGGATGTAATTACTGAAATTGATAATAGAATTCGTATGTGTCTTGAAACAAAGAGTATTCTGAAATATGATATTAAAAGGAAATGTTATATTGATGAAAGTATGAATCCTTTTGATTTCGTTAAACTCTTTTGTGCAGGAACATATAAGATGGAAACAAAGGATATTCCAAAGAACGAAGAATCTTTGAAGCTTGGATCTTCAAGTTCAGAATCAGTGTGCTCTAAATGTGACAACTTTAAGGCTGAAAATGACAAACTTTTGAAGGATGCAGAAAGTTTGACATCAGAAGTCGAGAAGTTGAGAGATGAGAAGCAAACTGATGATAACCAGATTCTTATGTTGCAGGGAATTTGTGAAAATTTGAAGTCTGAAAATGTCAAACTGCTTAGTGATTTGAACAGTTTGACATCAGAAAACAAGATTTTGAAAGAAAAAGAAAAAGTGTTTGAAAATGAAAAATTAAAATTTGAAAATGATTTCAAAA
Organism: Helianthus tuberosus; assembly: GCA_030545235.1. NCBI lineage: Eukaryota > Viridiplantae > Streptophyta > Magnoliopsida > Asterales > Asteraceae > Helianthus > Helianthus tuberosus. The sequence goes on from CM060355.1 coordinate 38,975,689, forward strand.
GTCAGTTAAAGATTTTAGAAGATGAGAGAGATGTTTTTGGTAAAGATAATCTTGAAAAACAAATTGAAATCAATTCTCATCTTGCTAAAATCATTCAGCTTGAAAAAGAAGCTGAAAAAGCTCGGACTAAAATCAAAGAGCTTGAAGTAAAATTGAAAGGTTTTGTGACTTCTACATCACATGTTTGTTCAAAACCAATCAATTTCAACATTGAAAATGTAAAAGTTGAAGATTGTGATGAGATATCTGATGATGAAAAAGAAAAGAAAAATATCTTTAGATTTACAAGAAAAATTTCAAAATACTATTCTGCAATCTACTGAAACAGGTGAATGTTCTAAACAAAAACCTGTTAAGAAGAATGTAGAACAGAAACAAAAAGACAGAAATTTGAAAAATTCTAAAATTGAAATTAAAAGCTCATCAGATAAATCATCCAATCATTATCAAAAATCACAAAAAGTTAAAAATGAAAACTCACAAAATGTTGGTAATAAGTGGTGCAGGTTTGACCACAGTGCTCAAAAGACAAATCCAGCATTGAAGAGGAGAAATGACTATAACCAAGCCAAACAATGTTATGATTTGAAGGTTTGGACTGACCAAAGTGGATGGTACGATAACAGAGTGTGCTACACCTGTGGTGTTAGAGGACACATTGCTGTTAACTGCCATAATTGGTATTGTGAGACAAGAAGATGCTATAATTGCCATATCAGAGGACATATTGCCAGAGATTGCCCAAGGAGATCGATGGATAGATTGAGGGTTGAATCTCAAAGAACGGTAAAGAAGCCAGTCAAAGTCAAGCCCCATGAACAGAAGGTTCTAAAACCCAAAGTTCAGGATCAGACAATTCAAGAAAAGAAAGTTAAACTTTCACAGGGGCAGAAAGACAGATTGAGAAAGAAAAGGAAGAAGGCGAAAGAATATTTGGAGAAGATTTTGTCTTCGGGTTCACCGGTTGGTTCGAATAAGAGTTCTGATGAATCGATTCACTCGACTGCAAAGCCAAGCAAATCGAATTCTTCAGATACAAATCTGAGGACAAAAGAGAAAAAGGAAAAGAAGAAAATGGTCGGCGATGAATCTGATGTTTCAAAGTCAGACAAGCCACCATCAGGCAATGAATCTGACTCATCTAAGTCAGATAAGCCAAGTTTGTGCAATGAATCTGATTCCACAAAATCAGAGGAGCCACAAGTTGAGGTAAAGAAGGAAGAAACTGTTCTTTTGATGAATGATGAAAAATTTCCTCCATTACAAGCCACAAACACAAAATCAAAAGGTGTTGATGCTGGAAAAATGTTTAATAACAATGTTAAACATATTTTTAGTAAGATGGTTGATGGTAAGGAAAAAGGAGTGAAAGAGTTTTATGAAGAAAAGAGAAAAGCTCAAAATACACCCAAGGACAGTCAGGCTTGGGTGAAACTTTTCAAATAGAAAAATCTGACTTGCCGGAGCTTCCAGGTTGGTAAGTGTGAAGCAGGTATCGGCATCATTCTTAAGAAATTCACAGGATGGTAACTGTGATATTTCGACTTACATGTGGTAAATCAAGGAAATTAAGTTGTACTTGATTTTCTACAAGTGTTTGTGGTGTTTGTTCTTATATTGTTAATATTTTTCAAAATGATTAAAAGAGAACAAGGTGATGTGATAACCCCGAATCCACAAGTGATGGATAAACAAACTAATGTTTCCGGAAAAACCATTCTGATTAAAACAAACTTAAGTGTTTCGAAATCATTATGGGAAAATAGTTTGTTGTAAGGGGTGTGTTGATTGAATATGCCGAAACCCTCACGGCTGAACAAACATGATTATTTTCATCAGATTGAAAAACGGTTTTCAAACTGTAAAATATCAATGTGTTGTATATCATGGGGGTATCTATATTTTCTGCAAATCAGAGCACTTGAAGCAGAAAATGGATGGCGAGACAAAGCTATCAGTGTTGGTTGTCAAATTTTCTTTATATGATTTTGCATTTTAGGGGGAGTAATGTTGTTAGAAAATACAAAAACATTTGAAAATTTGAAAAAGTCAAAAACATGATAAAATTCAAAAATTTGAGTTTTTGCGTAAAAAGAGGAAATGATAGTACATCAGTAGACAGTTACAGTATGCTAAAGAAATGGAAAGTTTAAATGTGTTAAACGATCTCACAGTGGATGTGTCGGTAGGTTTTTATACATTTAGTAAATTTTTTCGGGATATAAACCTAAATTCAAACTTGCTTATTTTGTGGGGAACACTACTTGGATATATAGGTAACCCCTGAAATCTCGTTTGAAAGGTCTCTTAATCTGATATACTAGGTCTTTATACTCTATGATATCTGGGGTATTATTCCGGGACTTCTGCTGAACGGTAGTTCTGACCTAGTCCCTGGCTAATACTTGCTTAAATGCTTGAAACACAGCATTACACCCTCAGCATGCTGAAACAATTAAATTGATATATGCTGCTGTTGTAAGCAAAAAGATCCTCTAAAGGGGACATACCTTTAAGTCGAAGCTGATATCTCTCTGCGTATACGGAAGTATCGATCTGAGATCCCTCGGCCCTCGCATACCTAATTTATATACAGATATCATTGTAGTATACTCACCTGTAAGACTGATTATTGGGATTCTGGATACGGGAGTATATTCAAGAGGTGGGACACATGAATAGGTTTAAGTTCTTAATAGACCTAATTCGTATCCTGAATCAGTTGAAATTTGTATGAAAATTTAAGTGGACAAATATATCGACAATCTAAGTGAATTGTTTAATTCTTAAAGTGTTATTAAGCTCAACGGTACTTGTGACTTGTCGGAAACTGATATGATCCTCTGACGCATACTCAAACAAAAATATTGTCTGTAAATATGTTTGTACATATTTCGTTATTGCTTTATATTTTCAGAAAATACAAAAAGATTTTGATTTCTGCTTTATTTTCGACAACTGATATCTGAGTGCTGAGTTTCAAAATCTAAGTATGTTGATTGTGTTTCTGAAAATAAAACAAGTTCATTAATTTGAAACTTGATTTAAAATCAAAAATTTTCAAAAACAGTTTGTGATATCTCCAAGGTCATTAACTTGGACTTGGATGATAAACTGTGAGGGAGTTGGATTCTTTAATACTGCTAAATCTATACAGTTGGTTGATAGGGGGAGTGGATTAGAGAATTTGATTGGAATTGCCAGGTTACAATTCCTGGATAGTCTAAAATGTTGTTACTTATAAATGTATGAGTGATTGCAGATAGTCCAGACTACGATCCCGAAAGCAGAGTCTAAGGGGGAGTCTGAAGACAAACTGAAAGTTAGGAGCTTATATCTGGATAGCTAGGTGTCGATCCCAAAGCACGGAAGCTTGATGAAAGGGGGAGCCTGAAGCTGATAGAAGAAGAGATAGTTGGATGCTTACAATGTTACAATCTAAGTGAGGATGCAAAATGATCAAGACTGAAGATGTGTCATATTGAAGAATAGTCACTGAAGACTGCGTCAATATCCGAGGGGGAGTCTGTTAGTGCACTACGTCTATTGACTTCGTCTTGTATCATGTAATAGGATAGGATTATCAGTGCACGAGGTTCGAGAAACTGAGAAATGAGGTTTAAGTGAAGATTTCGCTTGAAGTGAACTTGTGACAAGTTCAAGCGAAATCATACACATCAGATTTCGCTTCAACTGGTTCGCTTCAACTGGTTCGCTTCAAGTAGTTCGCTTGAACTAGTTCAGTCTCAAGCGAAATCTTAACCTCTATATATAGGTGCACTTGGTTAATCATTGGTAACTTTCGGATCTGAGTAGCGAAGCTCTGTCGGATCGTCTCTAGGTTGTAAATCAGTTTCATATCAATATAAGAGACATTATAATTACATCGAGTGTCCGTATCTTTGATTCCGCCTCTGATTCGGATTACAAACTCTTCTGAACGACTCAGTCGGGTCAAACAACGATCCAACATTTCTTTTTAGTCGAATAAAAAGAAAAAGATGCATAGTATGCATAGTATTTTGAATATAATATTCTTTAACTTTAATCATATAAAGTTTTCTTTGAAAGTAATCTTTCATTATTAAAATTATTAATCGATTAAAACAATCGATTGATAACTTGGATTTCAATTTATTGAATATAAAATTCATAACTTGAAATTCAATTTAATGAATCTAAGATTCATATTAGTCGACAAATGTAGACTAACATAAACAATTTTGAAATTGTTTAATTGTGGAATCAATCCTTTGAATTTACAAAATTCATTATTTTTTATAGTCATTTTTTGACTAAATTTTTTAGATTGAAAAATCATTTGTTTCGATAGTTGTTAATCGATTTCTTTTTTCTGCTTGTTCATAAACATCATTTTTTTTTATTTAATCAAAATCTTAGTATTTTGTGTTGAATTAAATTCTTTTTAAGATTTTAAGGAGAGATATAAAATATCAATCTTGAAGTAATTTAACAGTTTGAAATAAAATCTATACCTTTTTTCTTCTTGTATTTTCTTCTTGAAAGTTTCTATTTCTTTCTGCAAGGGACCAATCCAACCCTTAATTTACCTAACGGCCTCCTGCCTAAGTGGTACTTCAACGGGCTCAAGGACTCCAGGTTTTACAGAATAAAACTTTCATGATAGAAGATAAAAGATAGAGGTTTACACAAAGGAGTTTTTATTTCATAACTGTTCTCCCGATGGGGAACTTCTTGATATTTACATAACCCCCTTAAAGGAGTTCTACTCCATCATTACAAACTAAGAAAATATGAAAAAGAAAAGTAAAGTGGTGGTTGAGGTTTCTAGGATGGTGGATAACTCATGATTTTTTATCCTTATGAGGTATCGCTCCTTATATAGACGGAGATTTCCTCTTCTCTGGTTTATTATGCAAAAGTTTTTTTTTGCTACTTCACCCTTTGTTAAGAGTGACAAATAAACTTCACCAGCTGTATTTTTATGTCAACTGAAAGTTTTTCAGTGTTAAAACAATAAAATATTTTATTTTTTCTAGAAAAGGCTCTAGAAACTAAACTTTGTAAAGTTTTTAGTTGATTAAACACTTGTTTTGTGTCAAGCTTGATATTTTTTTAGTTGATCAGAATTAATCATGTAATCTGATACAAAACCTTTTTCGTTTTCACTAAAGTTTAAAACTTCAGTTATTTCTTCAGATTCAACTGAATCGTTTTTAAAAAGATTATTATTTTCCATTAATTTATGAAAACAAATATCTTATTTTTTAAAATAGAGCAACAAGGCTCTGATACCACTTGCGGAGATACTTGCAGAATTTCTGTAAGTCAACTAAAGGGTTCATTAAGTCCTTTAGTAGTTTTGTGGTCTGGTTAAGACTCATCATTTCTTGTAGATACCACTTGCGGAACTAACTAACCGGTTTTTGTAAATAACATTTACAATATTGAATATAAAATTCATTAATTTAAATGAATCGTTTTGAATTAATCGAATGATTAAAAGAAAAAGATGCACAGTGTTTTCTTTTCTTTTTAGTCGAATAAAAAGAAAAAGATGCATAGTATGCATAGTATTTTGAATATAATATTCTTTAACTTTAATCATATAAAGTTTTCTTTAAAAGTAATCTTTCACTATTAAAATTATTAATCGATTAAAACAATCGATTGATAACTTGGATTTCAATTTATTGAATATAAAATTCATAACTTGAAATTCAATTTAATGAATCTAAGATTCATATTAGTCGACAAATGTAGACTAACATAAACAATTTTGAAATTGTTTAATTGTGGAATCAATCCTTTGAATTTACAAAATTCATTATTTTTTATAGTCATTTTGTGACTAAAAGTTTTTAGATTGAAAAACCATTTGTTTCGATAGTTTTAATCGATTTCTTTTTGTGTTTGTTCATAAACATCATTTTTTGATTTAATCAAAATCTTAGTTTTTTGTGTTGAATTAATTTTTTTTTTAAGATTTTAAGGAGAGATATGAAATATCAATCTTGAAGTAATTTAACAGTTTGAAATATCAATCTTGAAGTAATTTAACAAGAAGAAAAAATGTATAAATTTTATTTCAAACTGTTAAATTACTTCAAGATTGATATTTCATATCTCTCCTTAAAATCTTAAAAAAAATTTAATTCAACACAAAAAACTAAGATTTTGATTAAATCAAAAAATGATGTTTATGAACAAACAAAAAAAGAAATCGATTAAAACTATCGAAACAAATGGTTTTTCAATCTAAAAAATTTTAGCCAAAAAATACTATAAAAAATAATGAATTTTGTAAATTCAAAGGATTGATTCCACAATTAAACAATTTCAAAATTTTTTATGTTAGTCTACATTTGTCGACTAATATGAATCTTAGATTCATTAAATTAAATTTCAAGTTATGAATTTTATATTCAATAAATTGAAATCCAAGTTATCAATCGATTGTTTTAATCGATTAATAATTTTAATAATGAAAGATTACTTTCAAAGAAAACTGTATATGATTAAAGTTAAAGAATATTATATTCAAAATACTATGCATACTATGCATCATTTTCTTTTTATTCGACTAAAAAGAAAAGAAAACACTGTGCATCTTTTTCTTTTAATCATTCGATTAATGTTGGTGCACTTGTGTCTGTACTTTGTCTGTATTTCGTCATGATACAAAACGATGTCTTTAATGTAAGGTTGATGTAAGTTTGACAAAGTCAACCATCCTCCTGGTTTGACTTGACCAAACAGTTAGCACATTGGTTGAAAGATGTTTGAGTCGAAGGATGGTCATCGAAGGATTGCTTATATCCTTCGATGATGATGAGCTCGAAAGATAGCTTTCGATAGATGGACCTCGAAGGATATCATCCTTCGAGGTACATATGGATCATTCGAGCTGTTTCTGGTCGACAGATGATCTTTCGATCAGTCTGTCTGATCCTTCGACCAGACCTGCTGTGTCGGGTATATATACCCATGTGTTGTGTTCAGTTCGACAGATCAGGCAAAAGAGAGAGAGATAAGGCAGAGAGAGACAGGAGAGCACACACACACTCTGAGAGTTTATAGAACATATCTGTAAACATTGAGCTTGTAACCGGACCTTTCATACGTATTAATACATGTGGTGTTAATCGGTGGATCTTGTGTGTTGTGTTTGTGCTTGTTCTCGTATAAATTCTCGGTTGCGTGCTAGCTTGGATTCCGCACTCGCTAGTGTGTTTGATATAACAAGGAAAAGGTTTTAATCTCATCCTCGAGAGGGACCTACAAGTGGTATCAGAGCTTTGGCTCTTCTCCTTGTTAAAACCGAGTGTTTTCGGGTGTTTTCCGGGTGTTTGTAGTTTATATTTTCTGGAAAAACTTGTTAAAATCGGGTTTCGGATTGTTGTTGGTTTGCAGAAATATTCATATTTCTGGGTTTGTTCTTCTTATCTTCAACCGATATCTTAAGTGTTCTTGGTATTTTACACTTTTGATCTTAAAATTTTTAAATTTCAAAGTGTTTGTGTGTTGGGAAGAGTATTTTGATTAAAATATTGGACATTACCTGTTTGGTGAAACCTGCATGTTCAGAAGATATGGTCTGAACATACTTTCTGCCGAAAGTTCTCACCAACCCGTCAACTTTTCACCAACCTGTCACATTTGTCAACCGTGTCAGAGTTGTTCGAAAGATATCCTTCGAAGTCGAAAGATCATCTTTCGACCAAAGGAGGTTCGACAAATAGTCATCCTTCGAGCATCCTTCGAAGTGTGAGACTTATCTTTCGGTCCAAGGAATATTTTCGAAACATATATCTTTCGGTCTACAGTTCATTTTCGAAAGATAAGGATCCTTCGATTGGAGAATCTTTCGAAAACATTGTTCGAAACTCAACAGTGATCTTTCGAACAACTGTTGATCCTTCGAACAGGTGTTGATCTTTCGATCCTTGTTTGTTTAAGTCTAACAGTTTATGTTTTTCAGGTCTTTCGATCAAGGATCTTTCGGCTGGTTGTTATCTTTTGAAATTAACATAGTTTGTGAAAATTAAATTTTTAAATAGAAAACTTGTTTTCATTTTTAAATCAACTTTCACTTAATATATTAATTTTCATAAAATGGGAACAAACGGTCAGTGGGATCCAACCGCATGGACTCAAATAACTTCGACTCCACAATCATCAGCTATGCAATCTACGCAATCTACGTCAGATTTCGACAAAAATGCATGGATGCGAGCTATTGCCCCACCTCAAGCTGCAATGATAACTGCAAATCAATGGGCTTTGGTCACAAATCAAAGCAACAACATTCAATCTATGATGCAGAATGACAGTGAAACTGGTACAAGCACAAAACCGCCAAAGTTAAATCACATCAATGATTGGGGATGGTGGAAAGAAAGGCTGAGAACTTATGTTCAGGGACAAGGTCAAGATCTATGGATGTGCTTCTTCACAGCCTTTGAAAATGAGCTGGAAGTTGCAGGATCTAATCCACAAACTTACAGCACTTTGTCTGAAGAAGATAAGAAGAAGTTTGAGTTAGAAAAGAAAGCATTCATGATTCTCACACAAGCTCTTCACAAAGACATTTATCACCAGTTTGTTTACTGCACGACTACTAAAAGCTTGTGGGATATGCTCACGTTACGGTGTGAAGGAAATGCTCAATCTAGAAAGATCAAGCAAGAATTACTGAAGAAAGAGTTTGAAGGATTTACGTGTTTGGAGAATGAGACTTTGGCAGACTTATCTACAAGGTTCCATCACTTGTTGAGCGAGATGTTTGCTTTTAAAGTCACTGCCACTCCACAAGAATTGGTGAAGAGATTCGCTGATAGCTTACCAGCAAAGTGGAGCAGTTATCTTGAAATTCTCAAAGAAAATGGTGTTTTAGAAACAATCATCGTTTATGAATTAATTCAAAGATTGGAGAATAAGGATGTAGAAGAAAAGCTGAAGGCAAAAAGAACACAAACTCCTCAAAATCCAGAAATGTACTTTGGGATTGCAGGAGGTATCAGTGGAGAAAAACCAGCTTCTCAACACGCGAAGCTTCAAACAGCTTTCATCTCAAGCACCGGACCTTCGACAACAGATCAGTTTGATCCTTCAGCATACACGATGATGTATTCAGGACCGAATGTGCAACCGACAGCTCAGCAGCAACAACCACAACAGCAAGGGTTTTATGGAAGCTCTTCAAACTTTCAAGCCACTTCCAATCCTAACACAGTCAGATTAGACACTTCCAACTTTTCCAAAGTCAGTGTCGAAGTAGCCAAGGAGCATATGGAGATGTTGAATACCTTGGTTAGTGCTTATAGTGGATTGATCGCAGGTCATATTGGGAATATCAATCTAACCAATGAAGATTATCAGCAAGTGGATAAAGAAGATTTTGAAATGATGGATATCAAATGGGCTCTTGCTAGTGCAATTCGAAGAGCAAAGGAGTTTATGGAAAGGACGGGGAGAACCAACTTGGAAAACAAGAAAGACACCAAGAATGGGTTCGACAAGAAAGCTGTCAAGTGCTTTAACTGTGGCGAACGGGGTCATTTCAAAAGGGAATGCACAAGACCAGCTCAGCATGGAAATCAAAATCCGTTCAGAAATCAAGGCAACCAGCAGAACCAGAACGGGAACAATGTTCGAACGTTGATACCTGTCAACAACCAAGGCCAAGCAGGGTCATCAAATGCCAACCGGGGGCTGGTGGTTCAAATAGATGAGGGTTGTGATTGGTCGCTTCAGCTTGGAGAAGGAGGAAATGGTGGAACAGCATGTTTTGCTGAAGTCGTAAAGGATTTAAAGCACGCCAGTGGTGGAGAATCTTCCACCAATGGTGTTGCATCTTCTGGAGATGAAGACAGTTCTGGTTATAGTGGAAGCTCAGATGAAGAATCCTCCACTTCAGGAAATGATCATGTGGATGAGACATCAAGTGCGTCAGTCGATGCAGATATTGATGAGCTTTTGGAAGAAGCTGCAGCAGGAACTGAAAGAAGATCTAATTTGATGGATCAAGCTGCTTACTCTTCGTCTTCTCTCCATTCAGCCTTTATGGCTAATGTCGACAGTTCATCAGGTCAGGTATGTGTCGATGAACCCACTGTAGTTAGCTGTGAAAACTGTGATAGTTTAAATGTTAAATATGCTGAACAGGAAAGTCAGTTTGAAATCCTATCCAAACACAATCAAGAATTGATTGTAGATCTTTCTAAAGCAGCTGAAGCTAACGTGTTTTTAACCAGAAATGAAAAGGAATTTAAAACAACAATTGCGTCATTAAGACATGATGTTTCAGAATTACAAAAAGCTGTTTTGCGAAAACAACATGCTAACAATGATCTTATAGACACAATTGAAAAGCAGATGGTAGAATTGGCAACCGCTCGATGTGAATGTGAAACAATCAAGCAGAAATTGGAAAGTTATTCCAATTCCCTCTATGTATTGGATCACATTATTGATGTTCAAAAGAAAAAGGGGGATAAGAAGTGTATGGGATTCAAATCATGTCCTCCCCCAATGAATCACAATTACTCCAAATTGCCTGATGACGAGGATATGCCCCGTTTTGAACCTACTGTGCCACTCGGTCTAGATGACTTTGCAGCAGGCCTCGGGTTCACAACTGGTACATCATCCTCGGGTCAATCAGAATCTGAGAAAAGTGTGACAGATTCATCGTGTGTTAAGGAACAGAGTCCTCCCGTTGTTGAGGATACTGATTCTTCGGATGATGAATCTGATGTAATTGTGAACCAACAGTCTAACTCGGTTACAACAGATATTCCAATCGAGAATCACATCCTGTGTGATCCACCAGTGAAACCGAGTAAGACTGAAATGTCAAAAGAAATGGAGTCGATTGTATCAAGTTTTGAAGGGAGTAACTTGTTGTACACGCTCAAAGGAGATGACAAAATTTACTCTAACAAAGATTTTCCAATTAAAAATGTAAATCAAGATTTAATTGAGCAAATTTTTGAAGGATGCACTGATAAGTTTTTGGGGAACAAAAATGGCAAAGTTACTGTCACTCAATGTGATCCAATTCCGTGTGAACAAATTAGAAAACAGTACGGAAACCAAAAACTACAAGTTGAGCGAAAACAACAAGTCAACTCCGGAAAGGGTAAGATACAGGGAAAGAAGGCTCAGAACAAGAATGTTCAAGCACCTAAGGTTCAACAACAATGGGTGCAAAACAAAAGAGCTCCTGTTAAGAAAAGAGAACCGAAAGTGAACTTTGTTGGATCCACGGGTTCAGACAAACTTGAAACATTTCAGGATAAATCTAACCTTGATTTTATAAAACAAGTTAGAATTTTAAAACGAAATGATCAGAATAATTACACCCAACACACCAACGGATGTGATTTAGGTCCAAGCACGTCTAGATCACAAAGTTCATTGTCTGGTTCTCAGTCTGGTCATCAACGTGTTTCTCCGAGGTTTGTAGAGCGGAGAATGTGCTTTGAGTGTGGCACAATTGGGCATATTGTAAGATACTGCCCATACCTGCAAAAGTTGAAGGCAAAAACAAGTGCTCCCCAAGAAATCAATTACCAAAAACGTTCATTTTCCCCGAAACAAGACCCACGTGTCTTGAAAGAAAGGGAAAAGAAATTAAAACAAAAGAATCAAAAAGTAATTGAGAAGGCCTTAAATTCAGAGGTCAAAGAAGAAAAACCTGTTCAAGCAAAACCTAAAACTGTAAAACCAGTAAATGCTAAAACAATTAATGCAAATACTGGTAAAGAACAAACAGCTTGGAAACAAAAACAGGTAATTCAGTCAGGGGGAGCACCACAGGTTCTTTTTCCTAATCATCAAGTGATTGAAATCACTTTTCTTGATGATCAAGGACGACCCAAGTCCACAAAGGCTTGGGTCCCTCTCTCCAACTAATTTTTGAGTGAGTGTGTAGGATATTCCAGGAGGAACTTTCGATAGTCGTAAGATTGTTGATAGTGGAGCATCCTTGCACAAAATAGGCAACAGAAGAAATTGCTGCCTTTGATGGAGAGAAAAAGTACAGGGAAACAGAAATGTCTGTTGAAAGAGATTGAAAAGCTTCGACAAAATGAAAATCATTTCAAAATGTGAATGTTCAAGGCTTTGATCGGGACCCCGGGATAGATTCAAATCAAAATGTACGCACCTGCAGCACGTCTGAAGTTCAACAATCTACAAGATAAACGTGTAGTGTACATTTCTTCGTGGTGTGATTGAAGAGAATGTGTTTGTTGAACAAACCAACCGGGTGTGCGGATGCCTTGGCATGGATTGAACAACCGCACACTACTTCTCAAGAGAAAGATAAAGACCTTCGCTGGTACAATGAGGAAGACCAGCCGGAACCAAAGGTTTCTGATCTTGTTGCTGTGAAGAGATTTCTAAGTAGCTACAAAGAATCGACTTTGAAATCCACACCGGGTGGATATTCAGTTTGGGAGAGCTCTCAGATTCCTTGCAATGCACGATGCTGTTGCAGGATACGGTTTTAAATTTCTAATCTCTCCTACACTTGTCGATATTTAAGCTGCTTTGTGAATTATTATCTCGTACAGCACTCTTTGGCCAGACAATGCTGTCATGGTCCGCACCGCAAACCGACATGCCAACTGATTTTTCCAAAATTCGATACATCATTTCTGATTAAAACTTAATTTTGGTAAACGGCATTGAGGTAAAACATGAGTTAACCAACATCGGAAAATCATTTTTGAAAATATCTTAGTGTTTTTAAATTTGTCATAGTTTGTTGATTTTAGGGGGACTAGATCCAAAATCTGAAAATCCAAAAACATCGAAAAAATTTCAAAAACACAAAAACAATAGAAAAGCAAAAATAAGTTTCCTGGCGAGCAAAAGAGAAAATGATAGTACATCAGTGGTCTGTCTAAACCTCTTTAAACCCAAAATGAAAAACGATAAGCAGCTCTATATAAGATGTATCGGTAGGCTCACAATCATTTTAAAGTGTGCAGGGTGATATAAACTTAAATCCGACTGAAGACTGGGTGGGAACCATTCATTGGCATATGGTCTTAGTACCGAAATTTCGTTTGAGAGATTGCCGAGGTTCTGAGATATTCGGTCTTTATGCTGCTTATCATCTGGGTATCATGGTTGTATCTTTTACCGAAAAATAACGGGGACGCAAGTCTAGATCTTCCATGATACTATACATACGTGTACATACTGCATACGACCTCAATAAGTGATCAACAATCACATGTCCAATCAAATAAGTGATAAAATATCACATTCATCCGGGAGTCAAGTTCGTCTCTCTGCTGTACGAAAGTACTGACCTGTTCACGGACTTGCTCCTGTGCCCTCATGCATCGAAAATCAAGTTCCTCATCAATAAGTGATTATATCACATAGGGCTTGTTTTCAAATCAAATAAGTGAGAATCTCACATCATATACGGTCAAACAGATGATAATCGGTATACTCACCGGTAAGATGAATCCTCGTGCATACCTTGATACGGGAATGTGTCGTGATGTGGATGAACACCGGTCGGTAAGTATAAATTATACCTTAACGTATCCCCTCGCCATGATTACAAATGATAAGCTGAGCTTAAGTGGACAACAATACCGATAATCGTTATAGGATGCTTATCTTAATGTTAACTAAAAGAACAATAAGAGCGTTTTGGCATGACCGTACACTGATATGATTCTCTTACCCTCGAAACTCGCAAAAAGAATGTCTGTAAATATTTATTTAATGTTTCCTGTTTATGTATCTTGGTATATATTTATTTATTGCTTTCCGTCTTTACATTTGAAAAATGAAAATTTCAAAAAGATTTTAGGTGTGTTTTAATTTAAACTTTATAAAATCCAAAAAGATTTTTCTTCAAGTTTATTTTTGATTGACCGATGTTGGAACTCGAGTCTATCCTACCCAAAATCCTGATCGTAAGCTGGAAAACAATTGCATCTTCATAAACAGTCGAAGTTAACGAGTTTTGAAAGTTAAAGGATTAAAATGAATATTTTTCTAAACTTTCAAACTGCTGTCGGTTGGTGTTTGATTGAGATTTGATCTCATATGTGTCGTTAGTTTAAATGTTAACTATATTCCAAGCGGTTGTTCTCATTATGCGTTTAGCTTTCTTGCATGTGCAGATGCTAAAGGCTAGGAGAACATGCTCGATGAAAAGCTTTGGAATGAAGACACGAAGTGGAGGCACTCAAAGGATAAAATGATCGAGTTGCCGCTGTCCCTTCATCAACACCACAAGGATCTGAAGAATTGTCAAGTCAAAAGATTCACGAGCATGACTCAATGGAGAGTTCAATCTAAGGGGGAGTTTGTCAACACACTTTCTACATTAAACGGGGAGTTTGTTGATACACTTTCTGCTTACGACGCGTGAAAACTTTGAAGATCCTCCGACATGAAAGACATAGAAGACGAACCATCACGAGTAGCGTCCAAGGGGGAGTTTGTTGATGCACTTTGTGTGGACGCGACTCGGCTCGGTTCGACTCGGCCTTGAAGACTTGAAGACACGAAGATCGAGACAAAGCTACAGCCAAGGGGGAGTTTGTTGGTGCACTTGTGTCTGTACTTTGTCTGTATTTCGTCATGATACAAAACGATGTCTTTAATGTAAGGTTGATGTAAGTTTGACAAAGTCAACCATCCTCCTGGTTTGACTTGACCAAACAGTTAGCACATTGGTTGAAAGATGTTTGAGTCGAAGGATGGTCATCGAAGGATTGCTTATATCCTTCGATGATGATGAGCTCGAAAGATAGCTTTCGATAGATGGACCTCGAAGGATATCATCCTTCGAGGTACATATGGATCATTCGAGCTGTTTCTGGTCGACAGATGATCTTTCGATCAGTCTGTCTGATCCTTCGACCAGACCTGCTGTGTCGGGTATATATACCCATGTGTTGTGTTCAGTTCGACAGATCAGGCAAAAGAGAGAGAGATAAGGCAGAGAGAGACAGGAGAGCACACACACACTCTGAGAGTTTATAGAACATATCTGTAAACATTGAGCTTGTAACCGGACCTTTCATACGTATTAATACATGTGGTGTTAATCGGTGGATCTTGTGTGTTGTGTTTGTGCTTGTTCTCGTATAAATTCTCGGTTGCGTGCTAGCTTGGATTCCGCACTCGCTAGTGTGTTTGATATAACAAGGAAAAGGTTTTAATCTCATCCTCGAGAGGGACCTACAAGTAATTCAAAAAGATTCATTTAAATCAATGAATTTTATATTCAATATTGTTATTTACAAAAACCGGTCAGTTAGTTCCGCAAGTGGTATCATAGCTTTTGCTAAAATACCGTCTACAAAAAATGATTTTTAATCTACAAGAAATGATGAGTCTTAACCAGACCACAAAACTATTAAAGGACTTAATGAACCCTTTAGTTGACTTACAGAAATTTTGCAAGTACCTCCGCAAGTGGTAAAGTTTATCTGGTTAAGAAAGTTCACATTTTCTTAGTTTGTAATGATGGAGTAGAACTCCTTTAAGGGGGTTATG
The DNA here is from genome assembly GCA_030545235.1 of Helianthus tuberosus. Classification (NCBI taxonomy): domain Eukaryota; kingdom Viridiplantae; phylum Streptophyta; class Magnoliopsida; order Asterales; family Asteraceae; genus Helianthus; species Helianthus tuberosus. Next base: position 38,991,214 of record CM060355.1, read on the forward strand.
TAAATATCAAGAAGTTCTCCTTCGGGAGAACAGTTATGAAATAAAAACTCCTTTGTAAACCTCTATCTTTTATCTTCTATCATGAAAGTTTTTATTCTGTAAAACCTGGAGTCCTGGAGCTCGTGAAAGTACCGCTGAGGCAGGAGGCCGTTAGGGAAAATAAGGGTTGGATTGGTCTCTTGCAGAAAAATTAGAAACGATCAAGAAGAAGATACAAGGAGAAGAAAGGTATAAATTTTATTTCAAACTGTTAAATTACTTCAAGATTGATATTTCATATCTCTCCTTAAAATCATAAAAAATAATTTTATTCAAACATAAAACTAAGATTTTGAAAGAAAATAAAAAATGATGTTTATACACATACAGAAATCGATTAACCACTATCGAAATTAATGAGTTTTCAATGAAAATTTTAGTAAAAAAAAATGACTATAAAAAATAATGAATTTTGTTAATTCAAAGGATTGATTCCACAATTAAACAATTTTAAAATTGTTTATGTTAGTCTACATTTGTCGACTAATATGAATCTTAGATTCATTAAATTAAATTTCAAGTTATGAATTTTATATTCAATAAATTGAAATCCAAGTTATCAATCGATTGTTTTAATCGATTAATAATTTTAATAATGAAAGATTACTTTCAAAGAAAACTTTATATGATTAAAGTTAAAGAATATTATATTCAAAATAATATGCATACTATGCATCTTTTTCTTTTTATTCGACTAAAAAGAAAAGAAAACACTGTGCATCTTTTTCTTTTAATCATTCGATTAATTCAAAAAGATTCATTTAAATTAATGAATTTTATATTCAATATTGTAAATGTTATTTACAAAAATCGGTCAGTTAGTTCCGCAAGTGGTATCTACAAGAAATGACCAGTCTTAACCAGACCACAAAACTACTAAAGGACTTAATGAACCCTTTAGTTGACTTACAGAAATTCTGCAAGTACCTCCGCAAGTCTTTACAAATAGGAGAATCAAGTAATACTGAACAATTTATTCGTTCTATGTCAGAAAGAATAGATGGGTATGGTAGAATTTTGAAGACATTATTCTCCAATAACTCCTTTTAAAATTCTACCATAACCATCTATTCTATTCATTAACTTTAATCATATAAAGCTTTCTTTGAAAGTAATCTTTCATTATTAAAATTATTAATCGATTAAAACAATCGATTGATAACTTGGATTTCAATTTATTGAATATAAAATTCATAACTTGAAATTCAATTTAATGAATCTAAGATTCATATTAGTCGACAAATGTAGACTAACATAAACAATTTTGAAATTGTTTAATTGTGGAATCAATCCTTTGAATTTACAAAATTCATTATTTTTTATAGTCATTTTTTGACTAAATTTTTTAGACCAAATAAAAGAGTAAACTACTCTTTTAGTGGTTCAAAAGTCTGTTTAACCAAAGTTAAACCACCGTTTTAACCCAATAGTGGTTTCAAACATCTGTTTTCTTCACAAAACTCTGTTTTAACGCAATGGTTTCAAACCACCTTTTTTACCCAACAGTAGTTTCAACCACTGTTTTAACCACAAAACACTGTTTTAACCTAACAGTGGTTTCAAATATCTGTTTTCATCCATCTGTTGACCAAACAGTGGTTTCAAAAGTGGTTTCAAAACACTGTTTTAACCCAACAGTGGTTTCAAACATTGTTTTAACCCAAAACAGTGGTTTCACTTTTTATCAAAAAAAACACCGTTTTAACCCAATAGTGGTTTCAAACATCTGTTTAGTCAACAGATGTATCAACCACTGTTTTATTTTCTAACATCTGTTCACAACAAATATAATTAACAGGTAATCCGCATATCCGCATAAAGGTTAAAAATAGCAAGTAATTAGCAAAAACCCTAATCGAGAATATCAACAGAGTACATACACAAAAGAATCATGAAGAGAACAAATTACCCCATCTTTTTCCTGCCGCTTTTGTGAACTGATACGGTTAACTTCTTCGACTTCAACGCACTCTTTTGGAGGTTTTGTTGAAATTTACCTTCACACAATATAATTTCAAATTTACCTTAATAAGCAATTCAATTCATGAATCTTCAATTAAAGGCACCCAGTATGACCTCAACTAATCCTGATTTTCTGTTTTGGTGCTACCTGACAAACAATAAAATCCTTAAGCTTCTATGACATTATGCACACAGTGATCAAAACATGAGCCACTTGCTAAATGAAGCAGCTTTTGTTGAATCCTTAGATAAAACAAAGAACTCCAATGGAGCCACAACATGCTCCAAAGCAAGACCTAAAAAGAAAAAGAACTAACATGGAACAGGTCAAAATATATTAAATTAAATAATAAAGGTCAAAATACCCTGAAATATAACAAAACAGATCAACATCTAAACTATACAAACTACTCCAAAACCATTGATGTATATTACAGTAATACCTTTTTTTAAATTAACATGCCAAATTTAGCTGATCTATTCTTTTTTGCTTTCGTGTCACCATAACCCTGTTTGAAATTAAATGAAACGGGTCAGCAGGTAAAATTATTTGTAAGATATATCGCTACAATTAGAAAACCAAATTGATAAAAACAGATCGGAAATACAAAAAAAACATGTAAGATAGTTACAAATTTATAATAATCAAGTGTAATATCACTAACATCTTTTCTTTGCTTGTAAATATCCAGCCGGGTATGTCTCCAGACAACGAGTTGTTATTCAAAAATCCACATCTATAGGGTCCTATAAAACATTTAATCTCAAATTATATTGACAAATTGAAATAAACCGAAATTTAGGTGCATACAACTTATCGATCTGTAGTGTCTGAATTGAATCAGGTATTGAGCCAGTCAAAGTGTTGAAACTCAAGTCTCTACAATAAGAAATATTTTGGATGAACATAAAAGCTAGCGATAAAATCAAAGATAACTTCACAGGGTTTCGTTATTCTACCCGTTACTCTCCCTATTAGATAAGATGTGTTTAAAAACCTTACGGGATTTTCGTTACTCTATAAACAAATAAAAAAAATACTTATGTTTCAATTTGGTCAGTGGTCATATGTTTTCAGGTATAGAGCCCGTAAGTAATCAATTTCTCAAGGTCCTGTAGTAAAATATTTTAAGCATATTTAATAATGTTAATTAACTCTTTATGCCATATAATTATGTAATCATGTAATGCAGCAACATCACCAATCCTTGAAACAAAAGGGAACATGTGCTTGCGAGAAGTATCTTACTTTGATGCTTCATGAATACCCAAGACCACGATGGCCTGGGTACCAATGTCTTGTTGATCTCCTTATTTTTCAGGGACAACCAAGGAGGAGCTGTTGACAATCTGTTCAAGAGATATAACGGGTAACATTTCACTGTTGCAACAAGTTTAAATTCTTTACAGTTGATATGTTTCGTTTGGAGAAGATTAGCGAAAAGGTACAATTCAATTTCATGCTCTAATCTTGATATTGATTAGTCTTAAATCTGATGACAGAATAAGCAAAAATAACACAAATATTTTCATTTTCTTTCTTTTTTCTTTTGTATATACATTTTCTTTATTAGATAAATTTGCGCATAAGATTTATGCACAAATTTAGGGGGATAGAGAGAGAAAATGAGAAAATACAAAAAAAATTTATTGCATCAAATGGGAAATGAAATAAATATTCGTGTTAAAGGGTTTGACCAACACATGTAAAGTGCTATAGCTGAAAAGACTATGATCTAATGTGATAAGTCGATAGGCTTGGCGCTCAAAAAGATAAAAGATACTAAGTGATACAAACATAAAGAACTATGTATCATGTGGGTAACATATCATCGGCGTATGATTCCATGGTCTTAAATTTTGCGTTGATAGATAGCCAACAACTGAGGTTTCGGGTCTTTATGCTGTTGAGTCATCCGGTGATATCATGGTTGTCCTTCTGTTGCATCCATACTATATGCAGACCTAGGCACAGTCAAGATATCTTAAAAGAGACAAAAAGAGGCCAAAAGCCTTAAAGGAAGAAAATCTCATAATGAGAAAATTTTGTGTGCTGTTAAAGCAAAATTCGTACCAAAAGGTATTTGCCTAACCCTCGTTGGACAAAAATATTGGTCACTCTGTTGTACGAAAGTACTGACCTGTTCACCAATCGTTGTAAATCAGAAAGGATGAACTCAGAATACTCACCCGCTACGATGAACCGTTGTGCTTACCTTGATCGCAGGGGTATGTCCTGGTATGGGACACACATGTATTATAGTAAATATTACCTTAATAGTATCATGAAGTTGAAAAATTGAAAGTTGAACGTTAGGTTTAAGAGGACAAACATATTGGCAATCGCATAGACCAGTCTGAATAAGTTCGCACTGAAAAATGTTCCTTGGTCTACCTGAAAAAACGATTTTGATCCCATTACAGTTGTAATTGTATGTTAATTTCTTAGTTTATTTGTGTATTTAATATATATATATATATATATATATATATATATAATTCAAAAATCCAAAAATAAAGTTTTTATTTGTTTTGTCAAAAAATTTAACTGTTCTTAAAGATTTAATTGATCATTAAAATTGAGAGAAATTTGAATTGTGAAATCCGAGTACAAATACTTTGGATGTACCAAGTGTTCATGTGGTACTTTCCTCTGTTGCACAAAAATGTTTGCTTATGAATTTCTGAGCATGTCCAAAACTTGATTCAAATAAAGAAACAGGGGTTAATGAAGATTGAGATGTTGTTAATAGCTGACAAAGCTTGAAGCATCACTACAACAAGGTGTACCCAAGTCAGAAGAACCAAATACGAGTCATTGTCTGACAATGAAAGTACCTTTGACGAATTACCTATGAACCTGCTTGAAAGAGAAGATTGACAAAGAAAAGAGTTGCTGAGAATCCTCCTCTCGCATTCTTTTCAACACGATTTTCAAGCAAAGCTGATCATGATCAAGAAAAAACAAAAGACCCAAGTTTGAAGTTGAAGAGATGAAGTATCTTCCCACAGAGACGTGATAAAGACAACAGTTTGATAAAGAAATCATAAACCTAGGGGGATATTATAAGGCCATATAATTGAGTAGGTTTACGCTTATCTTTATCAAACACAATTATAGTTATTGGACTTAGTTCTCTAGTGGGCTTGGGTTAGGCCATGTGGGCCGAGTTCTTTGTTGTTTAGTTCATTACTAGGGTGAGCACATTAGAGACATTGGTTAGAGATTAGTGGCTGTTCTTGACTAACATTTTCGAGTCCTATGATAATTGTACCAGACGAGTTTCATACTCGTGTGCAAAATAATCAATTCGATTGTTCTTGTTCTTATCACTTTCATTAGTTTTCCGCACTTTTGATTGGGTTTGTGATATTCGATTGATAGTTCCTGGACTTACATTTCCCCTATACTATAAGCGTTTTCCACATTTTTAAAACGTATTTTTAAACACTTTCCAATCCCAAAATCATCCAAAACACAAATCAAGTTCCAATCAACATTTTTCCATGTAAATATATCAAAAACACATCTTCAAGTTCATGAACTTATTTTGTGTATATTATCAAGATCACTAAGAATAACAATATATTTATGTTCATACTTTACTTTAATATTTTTATACAAACTTGTTTATGCTAGTATTTCAAGATCATAACTTTTAGAACCATATCTTTAGCTTCTTGGTATAAATGTATTTTCCAAAAAATCATTTTCAAAGTGTATAAAGTTCATGACACTTCAAGATAAAGATCTTGCTAGATTTAAACATCTTTATGTTTAAATCATATTTTTAAGCATAAACAAGCAAGATCATTATGTCTAACATAATCTACATTACACTTATCATCAAGTTAAACTAAACTATAACACTAAGCATCAAAATCAACACATAAAACACATAATTATGTAAGATTATTATGTTAGATTTAGGGTTTTAAGCTTTATGTTTAGTGATGTTCAAGACGATCAAGATGTACTTTTGAGATGCATTATATATAAGAATCATAAAAATGAGGTTAGATGGCCATGCAACTAGCACTTAAGCAAGGGAAGCACTTAGTTGAAGATGACGAAGGCTGTAAGAAGATGTTGAAGCTCCAAGTGGTGAGAATAAGCTCCTAGTGCACTCTACAAGCTTAAATCCTCTTAGATCATCTTGAAATGGTGTATGAACACTTGTATGTTAGGGTTTGAAGGTTGAAAATTGATGGTTATTTTCTGGAGGTGCTTGGGCCGTAACTTAGAGAGAGTGTGAGGGGGTTTATGTGTTTTTGTAAGGTGTAAAATGATAATTAAAAATGATGTAGGTGATCTTTAATATTTGCAAGATCTCTCAAGTCAACTAAAATCTCCGCAGGGCATCACTTTTTATCTTCATCCATATCATTAGGGAAGGTGTGTGGGGCCCACATGGGTGGGGGGTGGGGGGGGGGGTAAAGTGTAATATTTTATAAAATAAGTTATTTACATGTGCATAATATCTAAATCTTTAGATATTTAGCTAATTAGTTTAGGTCTTGCATCATTAGCATGATAATGACGTCTATGGACGATAATTGATCTTAACTAGTTCGCTAGACTAGTATACTAGATGTTAGGGTATTTGATTTAGTCACTAGTTCGTTGTCGGGTCAAAACCGGACCAATATGTAAGGCGTAGGATTACACCGGAAATAATGTATTGAATAATTATTCGATATCCTCATGGTTGTTTAAGATAATCAACATTATCTACCATCTTTATTGATGCTGCGGAACACTGAATTTATGTTGCGAACAAGTTAAAATTTTTATATTTTAATTCGGATCGGACAATTTATGAGTTTAGGCATTTTTCCAGAAAGTGTAGGTATTATTGCAACCTAATTAGGGTTTTTGTGTATACGTTTATGATGATACGCTTTCATATCATTCGTTAGATACATTTAAACACTTCTCCTTGGTTATCAACTTCATACGCTATAAGATGTTGTCTCGTTAAAAACTTTGTTAGGAAAACCTAGTGGGACAAACATAGCTAAGGGTAAAACTTTACTAAGAAACCCAATGAGACAAAACATAGTTAAGAGGAAAAAAAGTGTGTCACACCCTGACTTTTGCGGAAGCGTGATTATTGGTGTGACTTTCTTAATACCATAGCATTCAATCATAACAACGCTATATGATAAAAACCATAAGATGTTCATCCATTAATTAGGTTTGAAAACAACATAACATAAATTGTTTGAAACGTAGACGCCAATTCTTAAGTTACAACCACAACATGTTTAAATGAGTTCACGAAGACTCAACAAAAGACCTTAAATAAAACCGAGTTTAGAAACATGTATCCCGTCCAGGAATAGGATACATCTCCTAAACTCTACGACCACGGATGACATCTTTTATTCATGACGCAGCTTGAACACATGCACACACCTGCCAGATCCACTTAGTTCAATGAAATACATGTAATTTGAAAACATCAACAAAAGTTCAGCGAGTTCATGTATTTGTGTATAAGTATGTATAAACCTTTGTAAACAGTGTATGTATAATTGTAAATCTCGGTATGAAAGCAAACAAGGAAAAGATCACCAATGGTTTGCAAGGCCACTGATATGTGTGACGACGTAGGAAGGCTCAAACCTAGCAAATTTGTACCGGGCCTCGGCTGTAAGACATAGTCACCCTATGGGCCACCCTGGTCCTCATGGGTGTGGGCTCGCTACACCCAAATAGATCTATCACTCATGCCCCTCGGTCCTTATACGAGGATTAATGGTCCCAAGTATCTGCCTACCCATTCACATGATCTATGGTTCTTTCCTAGGCTAACCATACCAATTGTATTTGTATGTAATCCTTTTGTAACATGTATTTCACCCCCGAAGTTAATAAACAAAACAGTTTAAAGAAAGGACATGAACTCACAGTATTGCGTCTTCAGAATCGTAACCCAAATCTCTTCAGCAAACACGACTACCTACAATGTACTACTGTCTATTAGACGAACGGGTCGTGCCTTGGCTTAGAGTTTAACGTTTTTGAGTTTCGTTTCTTATGTTCCCAATATTATTCCAAGTTATAATTACTTGTTAAAATAATAATTATTTTAACTTTAAATTATATTAAATTTTGGAATGATTGTTAAATAATACTTTGTACAATACTTCTCAAGTATTTATTTTCGTATTTCCTTCCCAAGGATGGGGGTATTTCATACACGTATTTTCGTATTATTGTACTTGTAGTTCCAAATTAATATATTTTCAAGTCTGACTTTAGAAAATATATAATAACTTATTTTGTCCCAAAAATAATGTATTGTCCAGAGAATATATATTTTTCCCAAAAAATTATATATCTTTCAATTATTCCAAGAAAATATATTTTTACTTCCCAAGAATAATATAGTTTCTCCTTGTCGAAAATATGATATACTTTGTAATAATAATAAAAATCATATTCTCATTTCTTTCGTATTCCAAAATAATATTTACCAAAAATATATTTATAACGGTATTTTCCGGAATATTTTGTAAGTTACGTCCTATCGTTCAGTTCCACAATATTATGTGTGTAACTTATATATTTATTCCTTACGATTTTTGGTAATATTCTGGATTGTAATTTCTTGGTGTTTGTCAAGTTATATTATTTTAAATCCTAAAATAATATAACTATTACACCAAGTACACAAATAATCACACACAATGTGTCTTTAATGTAAATATATATTCTAAATACATATTTATCCATTTTTATTTACAAAAACCAACCTCCAATACTTGTATTTTTGTAACAAAGTCTATGGCAAAGTTTATATTGAAAACCATAGTTAAAACACACTTGTAAGTATTTGTTTAGAAAATATTTTTCTAAGTGTTTATATTTTTAGAAAATTTTGCCATAGTTTCCACTAAAAATGGAGGGGTCCATGCTATCAAAGCATATCATTTTCTTTTCAAAAATCATTACAAACAATCAACAATCAATCTACACTCACCAAGTGCTAAAACAAAGCTATCTACATAATAATCATGAACTTGAACTCTCATTAAAACTTGTAGTAACTTGGTAGTGTGTTTAGTAGGTTTAGTTACCCCTTAAAGTGTGTTTACTTCTTTAAAAATCTCATCCTTAAAGAATTTAAGTGTTTACAACTTACTAGATGATTTTTCCAAAAATCATTCTTTTGAATTTTTCTTGTAAACAATGTATTCTTATACTTGTTTCAACACTAGAAACATGATTAGTTCTTTTAAAACAATGTTCATGTAAATCTTTGTGATTTAGCTTGGTTTCTTTGGAAAACTATTTTGGAAATCATCCACTCACCAGACTTGTATTTTGTTTAAATCATCATCACATGAAAACAACTTTTATTATTCAAGTTCATGTAAACATAAGGTATGATGATCTTGGTCTTTCACAAGATCATCACATTAACTTACTAGATCATGTGTTTAATCACAATCTAGTAGGTTCCATATGATGTCTAACATCACCAACACTAATAATAAATCAACAAGAAGCAAATAAACACAAATCAACAAGTATTCATATGTTATTAAGCTTATGTTAGAGATTTATGATTATGTCTTTTAGTGTTCATCAAGATTAACTATGTATATCATCTTTTAACCAACAATATATGAAGTAACAAAGGGTTATGAGGGGCCTTACTACTAGCACAAGGCTAGGGAAGAACACAAGAGGTTGAAGATGACAAATGTGGAGGATAATAGCAAATGATGAAGGTCCTTCAAGATCCAAGACTACCACCCTTCATTAAACACCTTCTTGCACCTTAGGATGTGTGACAACTGGCACCAAACCGGTAATTTCCGTACACTTTAATTATTATTTAATGACTGCAATTATGTGCTTAAATGTCAACAATGTCTGATTACATACTATACAAGTGAAATTCATGCACGTTTTATGCTACAAGAATTACTTTATGCATTAATGAACAGCGTTGCGTCAGAAATACTAGTAAACTCACCGGTAAGACACATTGTGTCCACAATTCTGCAGAAAGCAGCCAGACATTAGAATTGGAGCCTAGGTGTAGGTCCAACGACAAGAATACATTAAAACCCAAGAGTACATACAAGGGTTAACATATAGACATTTCGAAAGCTAAAATACGCATTAAAAAGCACCCGAAACGCACTTTAAGTGAAGAATTTTATTACATTCAGCTATAAATCAGCTTTTAACACATAAATGTTATGCAAAATTCATGATTTATCATCCAGAATACTTCCCTAAGTGTCGGGAATTGAAAGGGTTACGAAAGGATACTTAAAGGACACTAAACGGTGCAATTTAGCACTTTAACGAACCGGTATCTAACCGAACAACCGGACTTTACCCGGAACATAAAAATATTACTAGAAGCATTGTTTAATTGTTCTGAGCTAGTTATGGTCCCCGAGCACACTAACATATTACATAATACATGATACACATAAATACAAGACTTTCACATTTAACTTCCACTAATAACCTACCTTATCATTCTAAATTACAATTTACCCCCCCCCCCATGCAAGTAAATCGGCCCATAGAGTGGTCCCCATCTCCAAAGATCTCACAAGATTACTTGTGAATTTTCCTTGGATTCATCAAGATTGAGTGGAGATTTGGCTTGTACTTGAGGGAACATGAGACCCTTTGGACAATAGCTTATGAAGATTACTTAATGGCTAGAAATCATTTTCATTTCACCAACACTTCTCACTTTCTCTCTCCCTCTCCCTATCTCGGCCGAAACTTCCCCCAACACATCCCCATATTTTGATCTTCATCCAACCAATCCAAGGTTATATCAAGGTGCTAGAAGGTCACTAACGAAGCTCGGTGCTCACGGAACTTGAAGGACCTCATTCGTTTGCTTTTATCCACCACATTTTCATCATAGTTCTTCCCTAGCTTTAAGCTAGTTGTAAGATTCTTGAACACCCTTGTTTACTTCTATTTTAGTGGTTAAAAGTTGTTGTTTAATGATTAACTCAAGAACACTAATGAACATACACATGAATCTTGAAACATAAAGCTTGTAATATGATGAAATAGTGTTGAAATGATATTGTTTGGTGCATGAATGATATTTGATAGTTGTTTACTAGAGATGATGATGTTAATCTTCATATGAAGTTTGCTAGATTGTGATTAAACACATGATCTAGCAAGATTAGGAGATGATTATGTATTTACACAAAGATGATCATCTTCTTGATTAAACATGAACTTGATGAATAAATGATTTCTTGGAAAATAATAAACAAAGTAAGCTAGTAAACTTATAAATCTAAGATTTATGAATGATTTTCCAAGAAAACCAAGTTTAAAATATGAATTTTAAAAGATCTTGGTTTTTACTTAAACATACACTATTTTTGGTGATAAAATAAGTGTAAAGATACTAGAGAAACAAGAAGATGTTACAAATAAACATTTTGGCAAAATGTGATTACAAGTTGTAAAGGACCAAATCTTTTAATAACGTGATTTACAAACAAACAACCATGTTTTTAAGGGTATCTAAACCTACTAAACAACATAGTAAGTTACTACAAGTTTTTACAAAAACATCAAGTTCATGATATAGTGAAATTTACTTGATTTTGACACTCGTTAAGTGTTGAATGAGTTGGTGATGCTTGATGACGATTTAAAAGAAAATAAACACAAGTTTTGAAAACATGGGAAACCTCCATTTTTAGGGGAAACTATGTCAAAATTTTTATAAATTTTGACACTTAGAAAAATATAAGTTTTGATAAACTTATTCCCTAAAAATGTATCTAAAAACATTTACCAAGGTTTCCCTAATTTTTGTGTTAAGAAATGATGATTTCTTCAAGATTAAAATTGATATTAAGTATGTATATTTTTGAGAAAAATATATATATTTATTGATCACCAAATTTTGTGCTAAGTGTATGTAGTATGTATTACATGTAATAGTGTATTAAGACTTGAAAATACACTAAATACTCATAAGGAGTGAAGATACGAAATGCACATACAACATGCTTAGACAAATACAAGAAAAATATATCTATGAAAATATATTACTTGATAGAATAAATAACTTGGATAAGTTATGAACATGAAATGAAGTTTTTGAACAAAATACATAACTCGGGTGAAAAATACAAAATACTTATGTTGATTCTTGCGAAAATAATATAAGTAAGATACATAGTTAAAAATATAAATTATTTTTAACACATGAACACATATACAAAAGATAGTGACTTGTACTTGTGCAATACAAGTCTAGTGACTAACGTTAGTAAAACACGTTTAGGTCACGATGCTAGATAAGCAAAAACCGGTGAAGTTTACGGCGCAAGGAACGCAAAGTTGTGAGTTCATGCTCCCCCTTTTTCTTTTAACTGTTTTCAGTTTTATAACTTCGGGGGTGAAATACATGTTACAAATGTTACAATGTTTACAAATGATATGATGAATACAAAAACAAGAAGCACTCTTGGTGATAACTAGTACCAAGTATGATGCGTTTTAAGGAATGATACAAGAAATCGTGTCACGAATAGGGTACCATAAGCACCATTAATCGTGTACATACTTAGACCGCAGAACAAAAGGTTAGATCTAATGGGTTTTCGGGCAGCCACACTCTTGGTGAAAACTAGTACCGAGTAGTGCTTTTGTGTCTCCGTCGTGAATCAACAACTAGAAAAATGCCTATGGTTTGGATGCTTCCTATGTCGTGTCACATGTTAATGGCCTTGCAACCCATTAACAACTTGATACATACAGAAATACTTGATTTATACAAGATACATACCATGTTTTTCATACAAAGTATATAAACGTTCAATACAAGAACTGCATGAATTCACACCAACATTATGTTGACGTTTTTCCAAAAACTCACATGTATTTCAGGTAACTAAAGTGGATGTGTGCACGGTCTTACTCTTGCTCGTGGATGTGGTTTATGTTTGCTTTTGAATAAAGTTGTAAACTGTTCAGACAATTTGTTGTCTCGTGATGTAAACATAAATTATGATTTTCAGTTATGTAATGTTTTGCATTTGGAGTTATTTTTACGAGCATGTAGTATGTTTACCAATCGTATGCACTGAAAACCTTTCATGATCACACCTCGTGCTTCCGCCTAAGAAAGGGGTGTGACAGGATGTACTTGGAATGGATGGACAATGGATGAAAATGATGGTGGTGTGCTTGGGGGTGTTCGGCCGAGAATGGGGGAGCAAGGGAGGAGGAGGTGAGTTGTGGTGATTATGAATGAGCTCATGTCTTCTTATAATCCATCTAATCCTATTATCCATTGTGTAACATGTTTCAATAGTACCATACATAATCTCTAGCAAATCCAAGCAAGATCAAAGGAAGATTTAAAGGAGATTATAGTGGGGTCACTTGTGACCGTCCACTTAAGGGGGGGGGGGGGGTATTTAGTTGGTGTTTAATGGTTAGTTAGATGATTAGTTAGGATTCTAAGTGTATTAGTTAGTGTTTATGTGTATTAGATGTTATATAGTGTGTTAGGGTGTTCGGGGATCATAACTAGCTCAGAAACATTAAAACAATGCTTCTAGTATAATTTTGGTGTTTTCGGTAGTGTCCGGTTGTTCGGTTAGATACCGGTTCATTAAAGTGTCAAGCTATTCCGTTTCGTGTTCTTTAAGTACCCTTTTGTGACACTTTTAATTCCCGACACTTAGGAAAGCATTCAGGACCATTTAGTCATATTTTTGCTGATTTGTGCAGGATTCTGCACTTTATGTGGGTTTTAGGCACTTTCCGACACATTATCTATCACCTAGAAAAGCAGTTTTGTGGTCTTTACTTCCCTACACACTATACTAGTGTAGTACTTGGTTTCTGGTTCATACTGAGTCTCAAAACACTGTCTGTCTATGTACTGAATCCCGTCAGCATATTCCTGTTTTATCCGTTAACTGTGCTAACTGTGCTTTGTGCATTATGTATGTCAATACGGTTTTGCATGTAATAATGATGTGACCATATGTAATATGTAATGCACATGTAAGTATGATACAGTAATCAGAAGCAATTAATTGTAATTAAGCACAGTCATTAAGCACTAATCATCATCTAATAATTGTACGGATGTATGCAAATTTGACAGTTGTCACATTCTCCCCCTGTTAAGAAAATTTCGTCCTCGAAATTTGTACTTCCTTAACTTCTTAGGGTTACATTATGCGTGTATGTATATGAATAATACTGGGGTAGATAACCACAAAACCGAATCAAATCTTATTCACATCAGGTGATTCCAGGGATATACCTCAACACAAGAACCCAATGATTAAAAGGTATGTATTCTAGCATTTGATGTCAAAGGGCACGAGATGTATAGATGTATAATCTAGCTTAACTTAGTTAACAAAGGTGTAACAAAAGGAGTTTTGACCCATGGATTCTCAAACAATCGGTCACAATATGCAAATGGGTTTTCACAAACCATAGCATCCGCTATATGAATTCAAAATCAACAACTTGAATATGAAAATGATCTATCAACTTTCGAATAAATAAATGGTAAGGGTTAGTGTGTTGACATTCTTGAATTACGAAAATACACCGAATGAAATACAAGCGAATCTGGTGTATCATTGTCTTGATTCGTAGTTGCATCAGGAATGTTTAAATGACAAGTCAAACAAAAGTATGTGTAGTTTTGTGTGAAGCGATTGACCATGATTAGCACAAGCTACAAATTTATAATGACACCACAAGGTGTCGTAATTGACATATTTCAATAATAGTGGTGACCGAACAAGTTCACCGTGTTTGTAAACAAATGAAAGTGTATTGAAACAATTCTGAAAATTTAATTTAAACAGCGTCAGGGGGTTTTCGATCGAATGTGGAACATCAAAGAATTACTGTTTCTGATTGAAGATGGAAAACAATAAACTTTGCAAGGTATTCAATTTGTAATGAAAGAATCGTTAGGAGGTACACCGGGATATGAAATGAATCTAGGTACCATTGTCTTAACACACAACTATGTTGAGACCGCTTTAATCGTGATCAACAAACAGATTTAGAACAAATAAATAGACAATTTAATCCGTGTATGGGATGCGTAACCAAATTAGCGCAAGCTTCAATTCTGTGAAAGTATCACCGCTAGGTATCGAAACCAACAAACGATTTAGTGGAGTCGTAGACCAACCAAGTATACTACGACCCAAAACGAATGAATCTTTGTAAAAGTATTTGAATATGATGCTCTCAATACAACATATGGCATCTTAAATTGAATATGCGAAATGGATAAGTTTAAACAATTGAACCTGGTTTCGGCGTAGCCTGACAATAAACGTATGTATCAACAAGGGAATCTCAGCATGGTTACGAAGATAAACCATGAGTGTAACTTGAAGGAAAAGAAGTCTCAAGAAAGTGTGTTGACTTGGTAACAAAAGAGCCAACAATTACAATAATGTAGGTCATTCGAATCACAAATCACTAATTAGATTTAGCAAAATAATATTTGAATTTCAATGAAGCGTTTATTCGAAACGAAACCACATGCGTAGCAAATGGTGCATGTGTGACATATAAGTTTTCGAGTACTGAAACAATGAGTATTTGCTAAAATGAAGAAATGACCAAGTATCGAAGCAAATGTGTGTTCGCTCTCAGCGAAGAAAATTGGCGCGATGCAACTACCATTAGGGGAGTAGAGATGCAAACATCTACTCGCTAGAAGCAAAAGTGAAAATTTCAACAAAAGAAATTTGAGTACTTTATCTGTTTAGTCAATTGAAATAACATATATGTCAGAATAATAGGTTTTGCTTGAGTTAACAGGTGTGGTTCCTAAGTGACAACCTCTACGGGTTTTGACCTGGGTTCCCAAAGGATTATACACATGTTTTCTAGGTTCTCAAAGTCTCGTATTCTGTGTAAAACCGTTTTGCGCATAGCGCAGGAAACACAATTTTTGTATATGTTTAAAACAGGTTATTGTCCCATAATTTCCCCGGTATGCTTTCTTCCTGAATTCACAGCTAATGACACTCGATCATCGATCAGTCGTGATATAGTAGTTGGATCCTCTCAGTTATTTAAATAAATAATTCATTAATCCTCGTCAAGAGTTACCGACTCTTGTTGGTTAGCTCGCCCGACTCCTGGTAGTTGATGCTCATTTGAAAATCGTCATTCTTCTTCTTGACAAGCAGAACTGGGGTTACTCAAACGGGAAACTTGGTCTGTTAACTTCCTTCTCTATCAACTACTGAAGCTACATTGACAATCCTTGCATCTCCGAGGTGTATGTCGCTAAGGTGCATCGACTATAGGTGCGGCGCCTGGAATCAAATTGATGCAAAGTTCGACTTGTCGTTGAGGAGATAATTCAGGCAAGTCTTCGGAGGAAGACTTCAGGATATTCCCTTATCACAGGGATATCTTCGAGTTTTGGTTCTTCGGCTCCCTTGTCCACAACATGAGCCAAGAAAATAACACGTCCTTTGCGCGAGACCTTCCGTGTCTTCAACAATGGATAATCCGTAGGGGCGTATCCTGCTTCATGAACCACGATCATTTCTTCGTTCGTCATTGGGATGCGGATAACAATCTCCGCTTGATTGCTCGACAACTGGTCCAATCCAATTACCACGTCGAGGCTTCCCTTTAGCTAGTTCTATCGAGTACGGATTATCTAACTTTCCCCTTTACTAAGTCAAGTATATTCTTAAACTCACGAGATACGAAGTTATGGTCGGCACTGGTATCAAACAACATAGATGCGAAATTTTTGGTTGATAGAGAACGTACCAGTAATCACATCTGGATCCTGGCATGCCTTACGAGCTCCGATGTTGCACGCCCTTCCACGGTCCTGGTCATCCTTTAGGCATTCCTTCCTAAAGTGCCCCACGTCCCCGCATTTGAAGCAACCTGGAGTTCTACCATCATTGTTTCCGTTTTGGTTGTCGTTATTATTTCCTTCTTTTCTGGGATACTTCGTTCGGCAGGCGTACTTGTTATGTCCTTCCCTTCCGCACCTATTGCACCAAGGCTTCCGTCATCGACCTTCATGGTGAAACTTGCACTTATCACATCTTGGCTTAGTCCCCAGGTAAATTATCTGGAAATGCCCTACGCTTCCACAACCTTGGCCCTGTTCTTGTTTATTACTGTTTCCGTTCTGGTAACTGTTGTTGCTGTTTTCTCCACGATTTTCGCTGCCATCTCGACCTTCATTCCTATGTCCGGTACCGATCTGACACGTCTCCTTGACACGCCCTACTTTGTTGCAGGCATCACTTCTTCCATACCTACATGACCCAGCGTGATGAAGTAGGCAGTTATCGCACTTAGGTAGGATGCCCATGTATTCCTTTCCCTTTTTGGCTTTGTTCTTGTTATTCGTTTGGCTATCCTCCTGGAAGTCAGTGAGCTTCCTTTTGTTCCTTCCGGATGACTCTACCTGAGTTTCCTTCTTCTCGTCAGGGTTTGAAAGCTTTTCCAGTCTAACTGCTTCCTTACTGAGTGCCACACTTAATTCGACAGCATCGATAGCTGTTGGCGGAGCTGATACCGTCATTAAGCGCAAGATCTGAGGCGCCAGTTCCCAGATGAGTGGCTCCATCCTTTTCAACTCTGGTTCCACTAGGTACGGAACAACTTGCGACAAATCGTGAAGTCTCTGCACGTACTCCACCACTTTTGGGCCTTCCATCATTAGCTTCCAGAATTCGAATTCCAGCTTCTGGATTGCCATCTGAGAGCAAAACTCCCTACGCATCATTTCCTTCAGCTCCTCCCATGTTAAAGCATTCGTAGCAGCTCTGCCCATTATTCGAACCTGAGAGTTCCACCATAACAGGGCCCCATCTTGAAACGATCCTAATGCATACAGGACTTGTTGCTCTGGCGTACATCCGCTCATTCGCAAAACCGAATCCATATCTTCGGTCCATTTTACAAAGGCTATGGCACCTCCAGTGCCGTCGAAATTCGGAGGCTTGCAGTCTAAAAACTGCTTGTAGGTACAACCTGTACCCACGCATTCATCACAGAAAGTATTAGCAAAGCACTCTTAGAATTGTCCAAACGTACTGTAATGTGTCTTAGGTGACTTAACATTACCGTTGGGTGGGTTATTCCCTGAGATATTTTCGCTGGGTTGGTAGCGAAGAACCTCGTCCCGTGCGATGGCCCGTGTGATGTGCGCTTGTAGTTCCGCCTCGGTCATGGGCAGCCGAATGATCCTTTGAGGCATCTTCTACGAAAAGTTTGGATTGGTCAATTCCCATTTGTTCAGGGAGTGTAAATAGTTGTTTAGAGATCACATGTATTTACACGTAATAAATCATCATATCAACAAATCAAGCAACAGCATACTCATAGCATAAGCAAGTAAATGGAATTATGTTAAATGAGAGTATAACGAACAAGTACGTACACCACAATCTTCGCACATTCTTGTATATTAGTAACATGTTTAACGAGAATATTACGATTAGGTTTTAATTAAGCAGGTAAGCACACAATATCTCAATCATAGCATAACAAGTAATTCAACAATGTATATAATGAGAATATTGCGATTGAGCTTGTATAAATCACCGACCACAAATACAGTTTTACAAGTTCTACAAATGTATCACATCAAAAAGGACTACAGGTGTGACAACCCTCATAAATCCAGGTATCCGTACAATTAATTAAATATTAATTAAGTGCTTAATGAGTGTGCTGAATTACTTAACTGCTTTCTGATTACTGCATCATACTTACATGTGCATCACATATTACATAATGTCACATCATTATCACATACAAACTTTATTGACATACATGATGCACAAAGCACAGATAGCACAGTTAACGGATAGAACGGGAATATGCTGACGGGGTTCAGTACATAGACAGACAGTGTTTTGAGACCCAGTATGGGCCAGGGACAAGGTACTACACTAGTATGGTGTGTAGGGAAGTAAGGACCATAAAACTGCGTCACTAGGTGATAGATAAAGTGCCGGAAAGTGCCTAAAACCCACTTATAGTGCAGAATTCTGCAATTTTCAGCAAAATTCAGCTTTTTAACAAGCTTGTCACATGCAGAAAATTGACTAAATGGTCTTTAATGCTTTCCTAAGTGTCGGGAATTAAAAGTGTCAAAAAAGTAACATAAAGAACATTAAACGGAATAACTTGACACTTTAACGAACCGGTATCTAACCGAACAACCGGACATTACCCGAAACACCAAAATGTTACTAGAAACAATGTTTAATTATTTTTGAACTAGTTATGATCCCCGAACACCCTAACACACTATATAATGCATCATATACTTAAAACACTAGACATTACACTTAACCTCCAACTAGTTATCCAAGTTACCATTCAAACTTACATTTACCCCCCCCCCCCCTGGAATTTACGGTCACAAGGACCCCACCACCAAGATCACCACCTTACCTCTAGATTTTATTTCTTATTATAATGGATCTTGCTTGATTTAGTTGCCAAAATATTGAGAAGGAAGATTATAAGTATGGTGTGAAGATATCTAGATATCATTACATTCTTCACATTTCACTCATCTCTCTCACTCTCTTCATCTCCCTCTCGGCCTAGATAGTGCCGCCACCACCACCTTACATCCATCATCCAACTTCATTCATCCAATCTCAAGTACTCTCAAGTGTGTAAGAAGGTGTCTTATGAAGCTTGGTGCTCTTGAAACTTGAAGAACCTCCATTGCTTGCTTTCATCCACCATTTTCATCATCTTTTTCTTCAAGTGTTCTTCCCTAGCTTAGAGCTAGTAGTAAGACTCTCACAACCCCTTGATACTTCTAATTTTGATTTGTTAAAAGATGTGTTATGTTATGAATCACAAGAACCCTAAAAGACATGAACTTGAATCATGAACTTGAAGCTTACATATGATGAAATCTTGATGAAATAATGTTGTTTAAGTATGTGTATGATATTTGTTAATGTTTACTTGAGATTATGATGTAAATCATCATAAGGAGCTTGCTAGATTGTGATTAAACACATGATCTAGCAAGTTAGAGGATGATTATGTGCTAACACAAGAAGATCATCCTCATGCATGAACATGAACTTGAATGATAAGATGATTTCTTGAAAAATAATAAACAAAGTGAATTGATAGTCTTGTGGATCCAAAATTTGTGAATGATTTTCCAATAAAACCAAGTTCAAAATATGATTTCTAATAGATCATGGTTTTTACTTAAACCTACACTATTTTTAGTGGTGAAACAAGTGTATAAACACTTATGAAACTAGAAGATCTAATAAATAAACATTTTTATAGAATATGTTTACAAGTTGTAAACACCTAGTTTCTTTAAGAATGAGATTTTAAAGGAATAAACACACTTTAAAGGGTAACTAAACCTACAAAACACTTTACCAAGTTACTACGAGTTATTGTGAAAGATCAAGTTCGTGTTGTTATGTAAAGTAAGTAGTTTTTGCACTTGGTAAGTGTAAATTGATTATTGTGATGATTTTTAAAAAGAAAATGATATGCTTTAATAGCATGGACACCTCCATTTTTAGGGGAAACTATGGCAAAATTTTCTAAAAATATAAACACTTAGAAAAATAT